>OY744516.1:25477879-25640379 GCA_963556195.1 Sepiola atlantica | reverse complement strand
TCCAAAAACGAACGAACTTTTTTACTAACCCAATACTTGAAAGAAAACTTTTAAATAATAAACATTTCATTGTTGTAAACACGAAACAAACAGTTCCCATTTATTCATGGTGCTAGATAGACATGAACATTTTGATAATTTTTATACAAATATATATATATATATATATATATATATATATATATATATATTCCATGAAAAATGCCAGTATACTGAAATCATATGCCCTTAATAGGGTTAAGATAAAAATTCATATACACTAAATGTACAAAAGCAAGGAAATTCCCAAATTTTTACACTTTTATTTTCATTAAGGGTATGCGAGCACAACAGGGCTATGTATTTTACTGGTAGGAATTTTTCTTCAGCGCACCTCACACACTTCATCCACTCATGCATAGAGATTTATACTGTAGTGATGTGATAATGAAATGGTTTGGTTGACATGTAATCATACCCTTAATGACAATAAAAGTGTAAAAATTTGTGAATTTCCTTGCTTTTGTACATTTAGTGTATATGAATTTTCATCTTAACCCTATTAAGGGCATATGATTTCAATATACCAAAAATCAGCTGAATCCATCAAATAGTTGATGAGATACAGGGTGGCACATACGTATGTACGTACGTACACACAGTTAACATGATTTCATGATTGAACTTTCTGGATCTCTGGGTTGCCTTGACTAATGATGCTGAAATTCTACACTTATAGAACCTATCAAATAAAAATTTTGTGCAAAGTTTTAACTAATTTGGTTCATTGGTTTTTGAGTTATGATTGATCAAAGAAATGAGATTTCCAGCATAGGCCATTCTTGAGTCTATTAAGAGATAGAGCGCTCTCGCGCCTCCCTTGACTTTTTATTAATATGACCGTAAAGAAAAGAAAATTAAGAAGAAATAAATAAGTTAGTTTCTCCAAAGAATAGGATGGAAAGGAACACAATACTGATGCATAAACAACTGTCCTGCCATCATAACCAAGAAGAATAACTCACCATCATTGACATTTCTGAATTCTATTAACTTGCTAAACATTTGTCCACGAAATAAAACAATACCCCTAAACAGAACTGTTTGTTTATATTAAAATAAAAACAACAGTTTAATTTTTAAAAATCAATAAAAACAGTATACTTAATTAATAAAGTATCTTTTTGCACAGGAATATGCAAATTAGTTAACTTTACTACTGAGATCACATATATATAAGCAGTGTATAAATCAGATAGGGTGCTTCTACTGTATATAATTGAATTAACTTGAAAAAGGTGTTTTGACCTCACCGTTGGTGTTAGAGATTAGCCTTAGATTACAGTATTGTTACAGAGTATTGTGGTGATCTGCAGCGCAGAGGGATTGAAACATGGAGACGAGTAGTGAAAAATGTAAATATAAAAAAGAATGTATTCTTACTCAGTTTATTTTTGGTAGATATGAAAACGTTTATCAGAATAAGACAAAAACGAATACCGAATTGAAATGCAGTTGTGCAGACTGCATATAATGTTCGTATGTTTAGGGTTAGGATTAGGGTTGTGTGGAATAATGGTTCACAAAAATAAGGGTGTCGTACAAGTATATCAGAAATATAACTAAATGCTTTTCAAAGTCTTTATTTTAAATGGTATTAATCCATTTTTTGTGGAGGGGGGTATATTTAAGAGTTGAGCAATGCTAACACGATGGAAATGCCTAAAGTATCTACAGCTCAAGTATTATATATATATATATATATATATATATATATATATATATATATATATATATATATATATATATATATATATGGGAAATGAAAAAGGAAAAAAACAAGAGATATTTTTATATATTCATCAACGTTTCGTCTTTATTGTAAGACTTCCTCAGGATGATAATTTGAAGAAAACTGTCATGCAAGTACATCGAAATTTTGGGTTGACATGATCGCGTGATAAGGCTACTACTTTTCCTTATCACCCCATCATGTCAACCCCAAATTTCGATGTACTTGCATGATATTTTTCTTCAAATTATCATCCCGAGGAAGTCTTACAATAAAGACAAAACGTTGATGAATATATAAAAAATATCTCTTGGTTTTTTCCTTTTTCATATCCCATTACGTTGGATTACTCTAATCCTTCCTTTCTCATATATATATATATATATATATATATATATATATGCCCCAGTGCAAGACTCCGGATCTGCCGTTGAATCCTATCGAATGTCTTTCTATTTATACTTGCCGCTTTCAGTATAAATATAACTTAATTTCTCCATTATCACGTGACAATATCTTGTGGCCTATAGGAGTAAAGCAAACGCTTACAGATTCAAGGTGTCTCTGTGAACCGGGTTCACGCCCTGTGACCGTCCGAGATTGTTATTTCCCTGCGATGATGAGAGCCATAAGTTGTAAATGACGCTGTACATAGGTAAAATATTAAAAATATAATTTAATATTATATATATATATATATATATATATATATATATACATATATATTCATACTTGTAGTAGCATAACAGTGTATTATACAAGTAGAATTCATAATCTTCTATATATATAAAACTCAATGTCTGTGTGTGTTTATGTAATATTTATGGGGGGAAAATGGAAGTGTCCCCGAATCTTATAAGTACTTCAATGGAATATGCTCCTAAGAATTTACTACTCTGATGCCCCCTTAACGTAAATACACCCGACCAACGCGACAATCAGTTAAATCCCATCCCTCCACTGTGGAGGTCTCCAGATGCCATAGGGCTTTCTACTCTAATAGCTTCTTTAGACGAATTTGCTACTCTGGGGCCCTCTCGACGTAAATACACCCGACAATCAGCTAAAGGCATAACTCTCTTAAAACTTCAGATATATCTTATTTTTATGAAATTTAAATCATATGTATAAAATTTTCTAGAGAAGACAATGGAAGTGATCCCGAATCTCTAAGTGCCCTACTAAACTAAGTGACCTATCGGGGCCGAACTGCCTTTAAACCTTAAAATATATCATATTTTGATTAAATTTATATCATATGTATAACATTCTCCAGGGAAGACCATGGAAGTGGTCCCGAATCTCTACGTTACCCTCTATATACCGAATATCTATGTGCTCCCACCCAAAGTGACTCATTGAGACAGTACCCCCCTTAAAACTTCAACTACGTATATCCTTTTTTAATTAAATTTAAACCATATGTATAAGACACTAATTCAGAAAATTTTCCAACATTTCATCTTCCTCCGACTATATTATGGGGTGAAACGGGAGAAGCAGACAATAAAAAACCAATAAGTAATATGATGTTATGAGCATAGTAAAAAAGGGCATAGTAGTGATCCTTATTCAATCCCGAGCAACGCCGGGTTTTCCTGCTATCGTGATATAATATAAAAATAATAATTCAGGAAATATTTCAGAGTTTATCCAACAACACATTATTATCAGACAATTTTCTCTGCCCATTCCATTATAATAGAATTATAATAGCAATAATTAATAATAAAATTATTATAGTAATACTTAATAATAATAATTATAACAGTAACAATTAATAATAATAATAATTATAATAGTAATAACTGAATAAATATGTTGATAAGAAATTAGGTATTAATATATTACTAAATTGGGAAGGTGATAAATGAAGGATACATGAATATTTAATAACATTATTATTCAATAAATTTTAAATAAACTTTTTAATTGTAATGAAAAAGTAATAACGTTAATGATAATGGTAATTATTATGATTAAAATGAACTGAAATTCAAATAATCATATGTTTTAAATTAATAATGGATAAGTAAAAAAAATGGATGTTTTGTTTGATTAGAGTACCGCAATACTAACTTTTAAAACTTAATAATAATAATAATAATAATAATAATAATAATAATAATAATAAGAGTTGTGGATGTTAGTCAAAGATACGTAAGTAAGCTTCTGTTTTTAACAGGAAGTTATAGTTGTTTTCAATTTTGATCATAAAACAGACGAACGAATAATTATTTAATAATAATAATAATAATAATAATAATGATGATGATGATGATGATGATGATGATGATGATGATGATGATAATTAAATGCTCTGCTGAGTTGGCTCCTGCTCTCTCCAAACAAATGCCTTGCTTCCCTGATAGCTGGAAAATTACCTGTGGTACCAGTGTTCAAGAATTCTGGTAAAATAACTGATCCTCAAAATTATCGCCCTATCAGTTTACTCCTGCTCTCTGCTAAACTCTTTTAATCATTAATCAATCTATCGATAGTCCGCCATCCCATTAATGCTAAATTTCTTTGTGATTATTCTACTGTGGATATCCTAACGGTCATCTCTGAACGCATATACAATGCAGTGGGTAAGGTAGATAAAGCTTGGGTGGTAGCACTTGATATATCAAAAACCTTTGATATGGTTTGTCATGAAGATATTCTTATGAAAATTAATTCGTACAGTATTACTGGACGAATATTTAATGTAATTAGATCCTTCCTAGCCAAAAGTAAGATCCAGGTTGTGCTCGATGGCCGTACATCCAAACAACATTAATGCAGGTATACGTCAGGAGGAAATCTTTGGAACTTTATTGTTCCTGCCTTTCATAAATGACCTCCCTGATGAAATTGTATCAGAGATGGGTATATTTGCTGATGACATCATGCTCCATTCTCCACATGTGAGTAAAACGAATGTGCAAATATCTTAGGCAATAGTTGAATCCTTAGAAAATTACCCCCAGTCTGTAATTGAATAGGGATATAAATAGATGGTAACATTTAATGCTACTAAAACAGAGCTCCTTTTCTTTAACAATTATAAGAAACCTTTTCAACCACCGATTACCATGGCTAATAGCACCCTACCTGAGAGTCAAGCATTCAAACTCTTCAGCCTAACATTCGCAGGTAACATGAATTAGAACAAATACAGTGAAGATACTGTCAAGGCTGCTGCAAAGAAAACTTCTCACACTTGCCAGTATTCTATATCTCTACAAAGTCACCATCCACCGATGCATGGATTATTGTTGTCACATCTGGGCTGGTGCACCAACCACTAGTCTCTCCTTCTTAGACAAGGTCCAAAAAGTCTCTAATCTAATAGGTCCCGCACTGTCTACCAAGCTCCAGGCCTGTCACATCGTCGCACTGTTGCATCACCATGCTTGTTTTATCAGTACTTCAATGGAATGTGTCCCAACGAACTTGTTGCTCTAGTTGATACCTCGACGTAAATACAGCCGACCAAAGCAAAAATCAGCTAAATTCCGTCCCTTCACTGTGGAGGTCCCCAGATACCGTAGAGTTTTCTACTATAATAGCTTCTTTCTTTGAACTTTTAGCCTTTGGAATTCCCTCTCTGCTCCCTGTTTTACTGACTGTACCAACATGCAGAAATTTAAACGTAATGTGAACAAACATCTCGCTGCACAACTCCCCACTTAGGATGTCCCTATAAATCTGGCCCCTAATTCTCAGTAGTCCCTTATGTCTCAGTGGCAATGTGGCTTGTTTGGGGTGAATCACAGAGAAAAATTAAAATTAAAATATTAATAATAATACTAGAAAGAATGATTGTGGATTGACGTATATTGGATAGCGGTTACATGAGCTAGTATGGATCTTTGAGTCGGGCGAACGATGCAGGGCAAATTGATATGAAAGCTTGCAAGAACAAACTAGTTCCCAAGAAAAATGGCAGGCAGAGATAGCTTATAGCGATCAAATTTAAAGTATGAGGTCAAATTCGATTAGCCATAAAGAGATATGAGTGGACATGAAGTAATGACGTCACGGATGTCGAATTAACAACGAACGAAGGTTTTAGAATCGGTTCCATGTGGAAGGAAACCCGAGCAAGACGCACATTTAATAAAAAGATGTAATACTTAAAAAAATGTTGAAATATAGCCCCCATGTCTGTTCTTTATGTTCATCTATCTATTCATTCTGGCTAGTTCGCGATTAAGTAAATAAGAATAAGAAATTTTGTCTCTCTACATTCTCTCTCTCTCTCTCTCTCTCGAAGTATTGCTTAATCTGTAAACGTGAATATTTCTCTCCAGAATAAAACTTAAAAGCTCTCAGATCTGATGTATTTGGTTTCCTTTCTGTACGAGATGAAAAGTTATAATTGCACAGGAGTTCCAAGCATTCAAGATCAACAATGATTAGGCGTACGATCGTTTCTAAGACGATAAAAATATTTTTATGTTCTTATTGTTTACTTTTTAATTCCAATATGTGTCTTTTTCAGCGCTTTTTACAAAAGATCACAAAAAAAGAAGTCAAGCAAATAACATCAACATTTTCTTCTTATTTAACAAAATATATACATCAAATTATCACAGATAAAAAGAAGAAAATAAATTTATTTACTTCTACTAATAATCATGAAAACAATAACAATAACATGGAATAAATAATGAGAAAATATATAATGGAGTAGGACTCCAAATTTCAATATTAGGAAATAAGGAAATAATAATAATTATAGTAATAATAATAATCCATAAATATCATAGTAATAATGATTATAATAATAATTATATTGTAACTAGAACTATAATAGGAGAGAAAACTATGTACATACACACACACACACACACACACACACACACACATATATATATATATATATATATATATATATATATATATATATATATATATATATATATAGTCTAAAGAAGCTTTGGGTCATTTTACACAAAGAAAGAAAATGCAGTTTAAATTATCAGTGATACTAACTAAATCCAAAATATCACAGATTTAGCACTTGTATGAGCCAACTTACCGCTGGAAAATTTACAAATACAAAAGGGTATTCAAGTATATAACAGTGAAACAAAAACAGAGGGACTTAACTTAAATTGTTAAATATTAAACGGGGGTCATCGGCTGTTTACCATATAACTGTTTCGGAGATTTAAAAACAGAACAGTTATAAAATTCATGACTTTCCAATGACCACTTTCCCATAACCAAATGTAGAAACAATTCAGTTTTAATTTCACGAATATATATATATATATATATATATATATATATATATATATATATATAAGTAAATAAATAAATAATAATAATAATAATAATAATAATAATAATAATAATAATAATAATAATAATAATAATAATAATAATAAGGCACGTGAGGGGGAACACAGTTTCTCTATTATTTTATAAGTGTCGACGGGCATTTGAAACCCAAATGTACCGAGTGAATACATTTTATTACGGCATAGTGATTTTTTGTTTTTATTTTAAACTAATTATTCTAACTTCTGAGACTTGCTTTTCAGGGGAGGGGGGTGAATATTCTAGCGTGTTCTTAGGTTGAAAGAGATTGAAATAAAAAAAAAATGAATTAATTAGTCACGCGAGGGGAAAAATGTATCTATTATTTTATAAGTGCCGACGGGCATATAAAATCTCGACCGAGCCGGAGCAAGAAGCTATTGATAACTGGGCATCGATTCATCAAACAAACATGGGAGGGGAATCTATCGTCTTTTTTACTATTATTATTTCAGAGTATCCTAGAAAACTTATACTAAGTAATTAGGTAACTGAATATATATATATATATATATATATATATATATATATATATACATTTTTTCCTTAAAGAATAACTCAGGCACCTGGACCAGAGGAGGAGAAAATTAAAGAAATACACAACGCACTACACCCAAAAGACAATACGGACAGACTTTACATGAAAAAAAAAGAAAGTGGGAGAGGACTTGTAAGTAGAAAAGATTGTGTGGAAGACTGGAAAAAGAGTGGGAGAAATACATAACTCAGAACACTAAAAGGCTAATCACCACAGCAAGAGACACAGTTCGAACGAGCAACTCGGGAAGAACCGAAACCAGAAACAAAAAGACAAGAAAAGAAAAGCAGGAAGAAGAACAACTACATGGACACTTCAGAAGACTGGCAAGAGAAGAAACCAACGAAAATAGCTGGGCATGGCTAAGAAAAGGACACTTGAACACAGAAACGGAATCTTTATTGATGGCTGCACAGAACAATGTGATTAGGACTAAGTACATTAAAGATAAAATGAATAAAACTCAGGAAAACAGTAAATGCAGACTGTGTGGATAAAGAGACGAAACAGTAAATCATATAAAAAGTGAATGCAGCAAACTAGACATAAACCAGAAAAAGTACTGTAAAACGAGAAACGCAAAATCCTTTGGGATATGGATATACAAACAGACAAACTCATATAAGCAACGGGACCGGATATTATAATAATCAACAAGAAGGAAAACATCTTGCCAAACCATAGACTTCGCCGTTCCAGCAGACCGCAGAGTGAAGATCAAAGAGACGGAAAACCGAAGCAAAGATATGGAACTAGCGAGAGAACTGAAAGGAATATGGAGCATGAAAAAAGTCGATATAATACTAATAATCGTAAAAGCACTACGAAAAATCAAAAAAAAACTTGGAGAAAAGACTTGGAGAAATTGGAATCAAAGGGATCATTGGAACTATACAAAGGACGGCAATGATTAAAACAGCTGCAATCTTAAGAAAAACCCTCGAATGCGGAAACTAACCTGCATAAGTTACGAACGATAACCAGTGATATGGAATCTACAACAGGAAAAAAAAAACCACACGAACAACAAGGAATTGAAATCGCAAGAAACATCACATCATAATCTCCCCCCCCCCAATAAATTACATAGGCCTCAGTTGACACTACACAAAAATCAACCAATGAACATAAATTACAAGAAACATCATAAGCCCCCCCCCCCCCCCCCAAAAAAAATAATTACGCCGGGCCTAGGCTGACACCACACAAAATATTTGTAGAGAGTCAAGGAGGATGAGAAGACCGAGGAGGGGCAGGAATAACCAGACTTCCACTGGAAAAGTGCGGAAAGTGCTGGAACGTTGGGGAGGCTTATTGCCACCCGAATCCCAGATAGTCTTACCAGCAAGAAATTAATGGTAAGCGGTTATTGCGTTACCACAAGGTTATTTACAATGGGTATCGAAAAGAGTACTGGAAATCTAGGGAGGCTTGTTGTCACTCAGACTCCAGAGAACACTACCGGTTATTGTCGGTTAGCAATCACTGACGATGACATATGTGATAACTCATAGTGAGTAATAACAATAATAATAAAATATTACCCTTAAGACTACAGTGGTATATGGTAACTTGCATATCAAATACTACTACTACTACTACTACTACTACTACTACTAATAATAATAATAATAATTGTTGGATAAGCATGCAACAGACAAGTAGAAATAATATATATATATATATATATATATATATTTGCAAGAAAAAATATAAATAATTTTGGATTTTTTATGACAAAAAGTATATTCTGAGATTTAATCCATTCAAAATGTATAGGTGTTTTGAAAGGCATGACCTTCAAGTGACGACAGATAGAGTCGTGTTAAACCCGTTCCTTTCAGCAGCTATCATAAATGGGGTGCTTAAAATACACTTGTTCCAAAGCATCGTTTCAAAATAGAAGCAACATGAGCTGATTACGGTCACACCTCAAACAGGACTTCCTCATAAATTAAGAGAACCAGTAGCTATAATTATTGATCAAGAATTCATTCGAAACGCACTCAGTACCTGGGGAGAACTTCAGAATAATTTGCTGGCAACCGGGACCTAAGTGAGCGAAAAACATTACTTATTCATGTTTATTTATCTAGCATCCATTTTAAGTCATTGTTACCTACTAATAGTTTTGAACAAACAAAATCATAAGAACCATAACAATTACCAAAATGAATATTGATTTTTATATATATATATACTAGTGTCCCGACTTGGCATTGCCCGGTATGCACTAAAATCATTTTAGTTTTTAATTTTTATGTGTTTGCTATCTTTTAAACCCATAGAAAAAAATAAATACTATTTTATTGGTAAGAGAGATAACTGTTTTATATTGTTCAAATAAAAATATGAATTATTCCCCATGTATTAAACTTATACAGAAAAAGAAATACGATTGTAGTTTTAAGAAAGACAACTCTTTTCATAATCCTCAAATAGAAATATGAGTTATTTTCCATGTTAATTTTAATATTTTTTAAAAATAAACTATAGCTATAGTACATTATGACAGTACCAATAACATGGTACAAGAATAACAATTCAAGGAGAGTAGAAAGTGAACTTTCGGTTTACTTTCGCCAGCCTCGTAACTCTCTTTTCTCTTATTTTGTTCTTTTACCTCATATTCCATGAGCGATGCTTCTGACAAGGGGGGAAGAATTGCTGTTTTCTGAGTCGGAATCTATCGTTGGCTAGATTTTGACCTTAAAGTAGTATTTTTTAGCTCCCAACATAAAGTGGCTTCATTCCATGTCTGAAGCGATTTCCAGAAAAAAATGAAACATTAGTTAGTCAGAAGCAAAGTTTGATGTGTCAGATTAAATGCTACTTAGGTCTAACTTTTAAAATCTCACATGATGACTTTATTTGTTTAATAATATATGAGGTATGTATGTTATGCTTTTGTGTTTGCATGTACACCGATAATTTTGAGCAGCTACAGAATTGAAATTTGATTTATAGATACATTTTGAAAAGAGACACAGAATGATGTAAGCAGGGACGTCGGTAGTACCCAGGTTGCTGTTTGCGAAGAGCATGCAGTGTACTCTGACCAGTTCTATGCAAGTAACTCGAACTAACTTCAGAGAATCTAAACTTTATGCAGCAAAGAAGCTGTTTAGTGCTTGGTGATTGTGAATTTAACTTCTTCATTTTGCATAATTTTTCCAAACGTTCTTTGAGGTTTCATTACCGAAAGGATCAATTGCATACAGAATTATGGTCATTGCTAGCTGTTGAGTGCTGGTTATATATATATATATATATATATATATATATATATATATATATATATATATATATATATATATATATATATGTCAGGTTAATGTTGTTGTTTTTTTATATCTTTATTTTTATTTTTTCAAATTTAAAAAAAATAAATACCATTTCTGTGAGATGTCTATTTACGGTCCGTTTCTTTTGAGGTGAGCCAAACAATATTTTTATATCAATATTATCTCTGCAACACTACAAAATCATAATAGAAATCCACAAAGAAAAAAAGTTCTTAAATTGAAATGTCTTAAAAAAAACCTACACCACGCAGTGGGTAATTTCTGGCGAAAACAAAGAAAAAACACAGAAAAGAGTAAACTGACACATGGAGAAAAACTTGCTTGGACGCGATTTTGAATTTTTACCTTTTTCAAGACATTTAAATTTAAGAACTTTTTAAGAAATTTAAAATGAACCTGACTTATTTATATGTGCTCTGTTGTTACTGATTGACAATCATCGAGCTGAATCTTTTAAAGAGACTGCTAATTAAAAGTATATAACTGCTAATACATATATTGTCATAATAAATATATAATTATTATATATATATAACAAATAATTTGATTGGTTAGCTAGCTAGACTTAACATCATGTGTATATATAAAAACATCTGATAACACAAATTCCATGCATTTTAGCCTGACGATTTCTTACGGGGATGAAACGTGTGTAGCTTAATTGCCATAAATATATTTTCATAAATCCATATATATATATATATATATATATATATAAATGCATCGTTCCTTTCATTTAGTTGAATGCTCTTATGACGTCAAGCCGCCGGATAAAGTGTTAAAATTATCACTGTTTATTCGCTATTCAGTGGTTCTAGATGTCGGGATTTGAGTTGTAAAATACTCGGAATCTGGGGTTTCGAATCGCATGACTGGTTGTAAATAGTTATATCTCTATGCTGATGAGTCCCGATTATAAAGGACGAAACGTATACGTACATAGATAATAAATAAAACAAATATTTATTATCTGTAGCTCATAGAAAACCCGTCTAGATGGACACTGTAAGTGTAGTATTAACACAGCATGACGTCACTAGCTATAAATGCATCGTTCCTTTCATTAAGTAGAACGCTCTTATGACGTCAAGCCGCCAGATAAAGTGTTAAAATTATCACTGTTTATTCGCTATTCCGCATTGGCTGTGTGATTCTGGACATCAGTATTTGAGTTGCAAAATACTCGGAATCCGGGGTTTCAAATCCCATGGCCAGTGGTTCTAGATGTTAGGATTTGAGTTGTAAAATACTCGGAATCCGGGGTTTTAAATCGTAAGAATTTTTTTAAAACAGCAGAGAAACGCGCAGAGAACGTTTTTCGCATTGTTCCAGGAAAGACGTTGACAATTTAAATTCATCAACACCGAAGTGGCATCACAGAATAAAATCGCATTACGTTAAGCATTTTAAAATGTTGCCACTGTTCTCATACGTGATTTTATTAAGTTTAGGTTCTTGTATTTTTATGTATATAGCTTCCAATACTTTTAATTTTTTTTTAATTGATTTCGGAATATATAATTTTAGTGTTATTAACTAGAATTTGTCTTAAATCAGAGATAGGGTCGTTATGTTTTTGTAGATGTTGGTAAATCGAGGTAGAGTTTACAAGATGCATGATGAGTCGGTGTGATAGTGTAGTGCTTGTAAAACCAATGTATGTATTAGCTTTATTATTATTATAGGAGTTACATTCTCTCAAAAGGCATTTAAACTTATAAATAACATTCGTTCTTTCTTGTGGGTTTTGGGTTTGGGAGGAGTTATTTTTTACTACAAGATTTTGGGTTTTAAATTTCTTATAGTAACTAATGAATCTAATTTTATTGTTATTGTCAATTGGGGATATGTATCTGTGTATGATATTTTTCATGGCTTTTTCTTCTAATCTGAAGTTTGGTTGCATTTGATTACAATAGTATATGTTAATATAATTTGAGTTGGGATTTTGAGTATTATTATTATTATAGTGTCTTTTTAAAATTTCAAATCATTAATTCTATTTGTTCATTAACGATATAATTTGGGAATTCGTTGTTAATAAGTATTTGTTTTATATTGTTTAATTCAATCAATCATTTTATTTTAGAGGAAGAGATTAATTTTGCACGGTTTAATAGATTTTTAACAATAGCTATTTTGTAGCGATAGGGTCATTCTCTCTTGAGATTTAAAAGACTAGAATTTAAGCTGGTTGTTTTTTATAAGTAGAGGCGTTAATAAGAACATCTACGTATGGGAGTTTATTATTTAGGTTCAGTTCTATGGTGAATTGAAGAACAGTTTTTTTGGAAAAGGTCTTGAAGTTTGTGTATTTGTTCATTGTTAATAAGTACTAGTTTTATATTTTTTAATTCAATGAATAATATTTGTTTAGAAGAGGAGATTAATTTGGCGCAATTTAATAGATTTTAACAATAGCTATTTTGTAGCGATAGGGGAACTCTCTCTTGTAATTTAAAATTAAGACTGAATGAAGGCTTCTTAGTTAATGTCGTGTCTAGTTTTTCTGTTTGGCATATAATATATTTCTTCACTAGCTTGGTTTCCTGTGATCCTAGATAAACACAAGAACGAAAGTCAAATACCTTATTATTTGCTATTTTTATGTAAAGTGTTTGAAATCATGAATTTTTATTTCACTGCCATACATGGTAGTAACTGTTTGTTTTATTTCTGCATTATATAACATATATTACATGGACGAACTTGAAAATGTTTTCTGTCAACACCCTGTCTTTATTTTATTTAATCTAATAATCTAACGAATCCCATGTCTATATATTATTGCCATATACAGAGGCATAGACGACCAGAGGACGACGGATTCTTATGCTGACTCTTCCTTGATTTTCACCGGAGCCCTGTTAGCCGGTTAGCTCTGACACTACCATATTGCCACCGCCCCTACGATGGTGAGGAAGGGTTTGACTTTAGGAGGATGAGTGTTGGTGGTGGAAGTGACTACCAACTTCTGAATATGTCCTTCAAACAGATTAAAAATTAACTGTGTAAGAAATTTATAAGGTGTTGATTTTGTTATATATACTAACATTTAGTATATTCATAACTAGCTGTATCTACCCGGCGTTGCCCGGGATGCGTTTTAGTTTTCAAATTTTATTTATTTGTACAATTTTAAACTTAAAGTAAACAACGCCTACTCTATTCCTCGATTTAAAATGAGTAATCCCTCTTACTGAGTTTTTATTTAATGTGATTATTTAAAATGGTGTGATATTAACAGTCGTTAGTGCTGGACTACATAATTTTAAAAAATATTTTTTTTAGCTAAGTACGTTTTTAGATTACCAATCTATCAATCCCATTAACACTTATCCTTGAGTGGCTTTTAGCCTTGATAGGTGGTGACTCATTACTAAAAAAAATTCGATTCATCATTTTTAATCCTCTATAAATAGTGATCATCATTCCACTGACAATCTATCCATCTCGAGTAGATTTTAGCCTTGATCAGTGGTGACTCATTTGTAAAAAAAATGTCATTACTCATTTTCAATCCTCTCATAATATTTATCATCATTAAACGGTCAATCTATCCATTTTATTAACTCTTATCTTGGAGTGTTTTTTTAGCTTTAATAAGTGATGATTCATTGGTTAAAAATAAATAATTACTAAAATAAATAAAAATAACACAATGCAACAATAACAAATGAAAATTGGCTAGTTAGAAGCAAAGTATGATTTCTCAGTTTAAATGCCATTTGAAAAATCCGACAAGATAACTTTATATGTTGGATATGTTTGTCTAAGGTAGTGAAACTAGAAGTGAACGTGCCGCAACTTGCTAGTTAATAATAAATGCATATTTTTATATCAGGTGCGAGAAAACATTTTCTATGAAGCAAAAACAAATATGAAGGTTTTACTTGTTTATTGACACTTTGTAGAACTGTGTAGCAAATCTACACTGAAGAAATAAAAACCAATATCTGTACTTATATATTTTATGGTCCCCATGCGTATAGTTTTATCAAAACATACTATATTTCTTGTCAGACAGAATTGAAGACCTAATATAAATCTTGTTTTGTCGATTTTTCCTGGAATATAGTTGTATGTCTAAATTAAGTTGACCCTTGACAACTGATTTTTGATACCAAAAGTTGTAAGCGCCAACTTCTGTGGAATTGGCAGGCAACCAAGAATGTCTTGATTATTTCTTAAATCAGCCGTTTGTATTTTTTAACATGTTATAGGAATATACAGTTGGGAATCTATGACTGGCCTAAATGAACTAAATTAAGTCCTATATATATATATATATATATATATATATATATATATATATATATTCATCTCGCGTCCTATGAAGGAGACAGGCCACTGCTGATAATGCTATAACTAAAATCATGTTTGGTCATCCATTGAGCTCGGTTTAGATTGTTTGGATCAGGAAAAGGAAGTTGGAAAAGTCAGTTAAATATTTAAAAAATAAAAGACAAAAAGCTCTCTGCTTGTTATACACCCCCTTTTTTTCTCTTTCTCTCGTTCTCTTTACAGCTACAGATTAAATAATTTTGCTACCTTTGGTGATATTTCCTTTTGTTAACAATGGACTGTTCCAATCTTTTATGTTTTCTTTTCTTTATTACCTTCGACTATGAATAAACAGAGAGAGAGAGAGAGAGAGAGAGAGAGAGAGAGAGAGAGAGAGAAAGAGAAACAGAAAAAGGCAAAGAGAGAGAGTCACCAAATAAGAGTGATAAAGTTAAAGCAAAAGAGCAAAGAATATAAAGTGGGCGAAAGTGAGAGTGATAGATAAAAACTTGGCGATTTAATTGCAAATTTTTGCTAATTAAAAGAATAAAAATGCCTCATCTATAGAGGAGCAGATATCTGTATGATATAGGGTCTGTCTATTTTACCTATATAGTCATCACTAGCGCCTAAAAACTGAATGTTTTCTTCTGATTCTTCAGTTTCTTTTGTACAAACATGGCCCATGTTCTTTACAAGAAAAAATGTATTTCTATTCAATTTCTGTCAAATAAAATTGTATTTCACTCAGAATTATTTACAGTGGTGATATAATTCAACAATGACCGACAAAATAATATAAGCAGCATTATATTACATTTCTGAAGGTTTAGCTTGATCACATAACCAACCTAGTGTATATAGCTCATATGGTGGAGAAACTGACTGTACATCTTATAGTTCTGCTTTCGATTTTAGATCTCACTATCCGCTTTTTTTCTTTTTTTTTTTAATTCATTACTTAAAATTGATACAGTGTTTAATTCAAAATTTCTTCTTTTTCCTCCATTTTTTAGACGGTGTGTAACGTTTTTTCTCATCATTCAGTTCCGAAATGTGGCTGTGTACGCGTCTGATGAGACTCATCTAGGTCGAAATAATTTATAATGCGAACAGCCCTAACGTGTGTTTAGTTTATTTCCTTTAAATTTATATATATATATATATATATATATATATATATATATATATATATATATATATATATATATATATAAACAAATGTTTGGAGGTACAAAATTTATATATGCTTTTGAAAATGATTTGCGGAAAACTCTCTAGAGCTCTTTCGATTATTATTTCGTCAAGATAGTATAATCAATCAAATATATCAACGAAAATGAAGAGCAAGGAGGGAAAAATTGAAGTGCCAGCGAATACTAAAACACTATTAAAATTAATTTAATTTAATAATCGTTTAAAACAGCACAGCGTGGGCTAAAAAAAACCCAAAAAACAGGGGGTGGGTTCAAAGTTCTCCAAAGAGAGTAAACGCTTTCACAAACTCCTTCTCAAGGAAGGTTTACGTAAAACGAGGAGACATATTCCAAAATTTTTAAATGTTTTTTAAAATGGTTTTGAGGTGTTCTATAGAGCGGATTCCAAAAAACATTTAAAACTTTAATAATAATGATAAAGGCGAAAAGCACAAAGTAACCATTTCAAATTATTTAGTAGGCCTAATATATAAGTGTTTTATTTGACCAATCGACATTTCGCTTGTTCGTTTATTCCTTTCATTATATAACCAGTTTTTAATGGGGAATTGATTTTCATATCTATGCTTATACAAAATCCAACTCCTCGACTTTGAATATCGAAAAAATCATACAATCTTCTTTTATTTTCTTTTAATTAATAAATGTTGAATGTAACTATGTTCACATACAGTAAGTTTCTGCAACATTTAAATATATCAAATAACATCGTGACAATCAATCTTTTTGTTGTTTTTCTCCAAATTAGCAAAATGTAAAATAAAAATTGTTTCTTTGTTTGTCTGTAAAGAAGGCTACAACTTGATTATTTGCTGCTCGAACGACGAGTAAATTTTCCTAACCACACACACACACACACACATATATATATATATATATATATATATATATATATATATATATATATATATATAATCATCCAGGTAAAACATCCACAGGGTAGTAACCCAAAGAATTTCAACCGAGTTTATAAAAAGTGCTCAATATCAAATAGAGCTTTTATATATGATTATGTTTATTAGAAGAACCAGCACCTGTAGTTCCCTGAACTCACCGTGTTATCTTTGCCTAACTGAAAAACTTGAAATAATTAAATTTAGTGACAGAGGCAAACTTCTAAACAAAAAACAAGAAACCTCAATTAACTGTAGGCATAATAGATTACACCTTCTCAGTAATTCACTTATAACCCCTCCAGCTAATACTATCTCTTAAAAAAACAAAAAAAAAACACTTTACCTATTCACTAACGGTAAGTTGTCAACATAACTATCATTTTATACCATTCTAATTAATTATTATTGTTGTTGTTATTATTGTCTTTTACAGTCTTTGCTACAATTACTACTTATAGCCACCATTATATCTATTATTAGAATAACCACTTCTACTATTATTATTAGTTATTAAATTAATATTATTATTATTTTTATTACTATTATTAATACTACTATTATTCTTATTATTATCATCTATATATTAATACGATAGCATGTGTGTTCGTGTGTCACGCTTCCGGCAAAAGCTCTGCGCATGCGTACCGCACCTAGATTTTGTAAAAACATTCCACTCGCCTAATTTTAGAGACATTTTCAAGCATTTCCCTTTGGCGCGATGTAGTATTTTTGGCTTCAGCCCGACTGGTTTATAGTTCGATCCCAACCAACCTCTAAGATTTTTTTTCTAGATTACGAGGGGAAGAGAGGTAGGGAGGGGACGACCGCGAAGACACATATTAATACAATAGCGTGTGTGATTTTGTGTGTCATGCTTACATCAAAAGCAACGAGCTTCCGAATCTTTGTATGCTACTCATGAATTGGCTTGGCCTTTTGGCTAAGATCAAAGTGTAGTATCTGTTCCGATGGATACGGCATATATATAATCAAAATTAACCTAAATTATTATGATAACGGATAACTTCTACAACTTTGAGTTCTTCTTCCTCCTCCTCCTTCTTTGTTTAATTCCTTGCTGTCATTCATTTTAAATTACTACTAATCTTCCTTCACAACTTTATTAACTTACAGCGTTTCCGATCGGCTTTTACATGCTAACGTTGATTTTTTCTTTCTTTCTTTTTCTTTTTCTTTTTTAACATTTCTTTTTTCTTTCTCCCTTTCTACTTTTTATTACACGTGACTATATTTTTATTTTCACACACACACACACACATATATATATATATAGAAAAGAGGGTAGTGCAGTATTAGTGCAGTTCCAACGAGAGAAAAGTATATTTGTAAAGGAGTAAGGCTACCAACATTTGTAGAATCTTTTTTTCAACATTTATTTATTATTTTGTTGTTTTACCATTTTATAATGTTATATAACGCGTTTCAAGCGGTGTTCCGCTTTCATCAGATATGAAAATCCATTTGAAGAAATGTCTTTCGATTTGAGCAAATGTTTCATTTGAGGAATTTGTTATTGTTTTTGCGCATGCGTGGGTTTGCGGGTGTGTGGGTATCTTTTATTTTTTATTTATTTTTTATTTGCCATTTTTCCTGCTTCTCTTGGTCAAGTGCGTGTTACCCATCGGTCATCCCAGCCTCCTAGGGTGCGCCGGATTTCTTTTGAAATTTAATACTTTTTATTGCTTTTTGTCGTCTCCAAGAACAAAGTCGCGCCTGCGTGTGTGCGCGCCCGTATGCGTGTGGTCTAATCTTGAGTCTTGTGAATAGGTGAGCGATACATACACACACACATAAATACGCACACACACACCCACGCGCGCACACACACAGGCGTGTGGTTATAGTGACAGAGAGGGGGATAAAGGTTGAATTATATACACATACATACATACATACACACAGACACACATATATATATATATATATATATATATATATATACACACATACATACACACATATATACACATATTTGCAAAAGATAAGTTAATGCAAACGGTCCAAATAGATTTTAACTTGGTTTGGCCGATTTCATAGTCCGGTATTTAATGTGCAAATTTAATGTCTATTGTAAATGATTCATTTAACACAAGTTGCTATTTGACTCATAGCTGTGTAGAAGTGCGCAATAAGAAGTTATGTATTAGGATTATTTTCCTTGAATAAGAATTTTCCAGTCTATAGATAACTATTAATAGTTATTTATGTTTGTACTTAACTAGAGGTGGATAAAGTGTGATCAAAGTGTGTGTTGTTAGAGTTATGATCTGTTTAATGTTGGATTAAATTTAAGTATGAAGTTTTTTTCTTGTGTTAGTAAGTAAGTGTAGTCTTGGCTTTGGAAAATTGGCATTATTTTGAATTTTCCTCCGCTGCATGAGTGCACATGTTGGGACACGAATAATTTACGGTTTTCTTTGATTTTAATGTTGCTTTTATGTAAAGATACTCTATTATTAAATGTTTTCGTCGCACCTATATAAGCCTCATTACATGTTGTACATTCTAGCACATAGACAACGTTCTTGGAGGTGCAGTTAAGGTCTTTTTTATTGTGAATGTTTGTGTTGGGTTTTTAAATGTGTATGAGTTCCCCTCCATTATGATGTCACAGACCCAACATCTTTCCTTGTTGCATTTTGTGACCCCTTGTATTGTGTGTTGGTTGAGTTTAGATGAGGTTAAAATTTGTTTGAGGTTTTTCGGTTGGCGTTTGCTTTTTATTATTTTCGTTGTTTTTAATATGTCGTTTAGTTTGTTGTTATGGTTGAGTAGGGTTAGGTTTCTTGTTATTTCTGTGAATAATTCTGGATTGTTTTTGTTGTGTGTAGAGATGTATGCTAATATTTGTTCTTTGTTTCGTTTTTTGGGGATTCGTAATTGTTCTAATGGAATGTTTTCTGCTAGTTCTATACCTTTATGTATTATTTGTAGCGGGTATCATCTTCTTTTTAAAGTTTTCCGTAGTTCGTCCAGTCGGACAATCGGAGGTCTTTGTCACTGACTATAGTACAGATCCTGCGTGCTAGGGAGTAGGGTATAGATTTTAGGCAGCTTTTGGGGTGATGGCTTCTAAAATGGAGATATTGTTGGGTATCTGTGGGTTTGTGGTAGATGTCTGTTATTATGTGAGTGTTTTTAATTTTAATCAATACATCTAAGAAGGGTAGTTCTGTTTGACTGTGTTCAATGGTGAATTTAATCTTGGGGTGTAGGTTCTGTAGTATGCTGTGTAATTTATTGATGTCCCCCCATGTGGGTTCCCAGAGGATAAAACAATCATCCAGGTATCTTTTCCAAGATTTTATGAAGAGAGTTTGAATATTCTGTCCATATATTTCTTCTATCTTTTCATATAAGATCTTCTCTAGGTAGGCCAGTGTTAGGGTGGCATATGTTGGTGCCATTTTGGTTCCCATTGCTGTACCTAGAATCTGGATGTAGTTTTTGTTATTAAACTCAAAGGAGTTGTTGTTGAGAATAATGTCTATGCTGTCGAGGATGAATTGTTTGGTGAATCTGTGGTGTAGTGTTTGTGGGTGTTTGTCTATCCAGTGTGATATGGCGTGTTTACCTAAGTCATGGGGAATGTTGCTATATAAGCTGATGACGTCAAATGTGACTAATTTAGTTCCGGGATTTACTATTTGTGGTAAGGAGCCTAGGAAGTGTATGTCGTCTCTTATGTAGCTCTTGACTTGATCGGTGAATGGTTGTAGTAATATGTCAATTAAGTTACTCAGTCTGCTTGTTGGACATGATGGTCCTGCTACTATGGGTCTAAATGTAAGGTCACTGGGACTCGGGACACTAATATATTCTGATGCCTGTGTGTTGATGCCATTCCTTATCTCATTTGATTTATGTATCTTAGGTAGTCCGTAGAAGTTGTTTGTTTTAATCATGAAGTTTGTTAGGAAATCTTTTTCTTTTTTTGTTAGTATATTATTGTATGTTGTGCAAAGTTTTGTGATTTTTGAAATGGTGTTGTTATCAATGTTGGTGCTAATTGATTTGTAGTAATCATTGTTTTCTAGTACCTCTGTAATTTTCGATTTATAGTAATGTTTGTCCATGATGACTACCGCACTGCCTTTGTCAGCTTCTTTTATAATTATGTTATTATTATTTAGGATGTTATCTAGTGCTTGGTTTTGTTTAGATGTTAGGTTACTAGTAGGTTTAGTTTTACTCTGAGGGTTGATGTTCCATAGGTTTTCAAAGTAGGTGTTTAGTTCTTTCGTATTGTTGTGTTTGTTAGGGAAATATGATGATTTGTTTCTCACTAATGACTGATCTGTTTTATTTTATATATATATATATATATGCCATGGTGGCTAAGTGGTTAACGACGAGCCACTACATATACATCTAGTAAACAACATAACAAGAAAAAGCGTCTGTTTTAAAATAATGTTTATTTGAAAATGTAATCAACTATTTCTACTGCAAAGTATTGAAAATTTGAAGATGAGGTCGTCACAATTTTACGATGACGTGAACTCTTTTGCTCAGTTGGTCATCTGCGTTTTATGGTTGTAAAAGTAAAAACACTATAAACTTCGCAAATACTTATATCTCAATGTTAACACACGTCACTCGACTTTTATACTGTGTCATTGCAAAGAGTAAAAGTTTGACAATGTCGACTCAGAAAATTTAATTACACATAAAATTCACTGTTGAAATCGATTTGTTTGAAAACTTGACATGTCCCAGATGATCCTAGGGGAACATAAAAATCTGTTGTGAGATTTCAAGGCAAAGTTTGAAGATATTCTTATTTATTATGTTACAGTTGATTGATAATATTAAAGGGATGATGATGATGATGAGGAGGAGGATGATGATGGTGCCGACGGCGATAATGATGATAATGACAACAACGACGACGATGGTGGTGGTCGTGGTGGTGGTGGTGGTGGTTGTGATGATGATGATGATAATGAGGAGGAGGAGGAGGAGGAGGAGAAGAAGAAGTAGGAGGATGCCACCGACAGCGATGATGATGATAATGACAACAACGACCACGATGGTGATAGTGGTGGTGATGATGATGATGATGATGATGATGATGATGATGATGATGATGATGATGATGATGAGGATGCCGCCGACAGCTATGTTGATTATGATAATGACAACAACGACAATGGTGGTGGTGGTGGTGGAGATGATGATGATGATGATGATGATGATAGTGATGATGATGATGATGATGATTACGACGACGACGACGACGACGACGACGATGATGATGATGATGATGATGATGATGATGATGATGATGATGATGATGATGGTGATGGTGATGATGATGATTATGATGATGATGATGATGATGATAGTGGTGGTGGTGATGGTGGTGGTGGTGGTGGTGATGATGATGACGATGGCGACGACGACAATGATGATTTATTTTCGTTTACATTAGCAGTGGCAATTCAACGTTGTTGTTTTTTTTGTCATATCTACAACGGCACACACTAAAAAGGAATGAAACAACAAATGTATTCATTCGGAACTTTCAATTTTATTGAGTTGCAAAAATTTAGCTATGTTTTAAATGTCATTAATGGACGAGTTCCAAAGTCTGTGTGTATGTGTGTGTGTGTGTGTGCGTGTGTGTGTGTGCGTGTATTGGTAGGATAGTAATTGGATTATTATTATTATTATTGAAACGTGTTATGTTGTCTTCAGCATTCAGCAGTTGTAACGTTGGGGTGTCGGCTAAAAACTCATGTTGTTTTCTCCAGCATTCTGTAGTGGCAACGTTGAGGTGTCGACTGTTAGCGGTTAAAGGCTTCAACATCACAGTGAAATTCGCCATGGACACAGTAACAAATATAATATTACCAGTTAATTTTTGACACAGATCATAGTGTCTCGTCTCTACTTACCGTTGACATTTACTTTTAAATTACAGTTCTAAATTCCTATATCTATATAGAAACGAATAAATCAACCGGGAAATTAGGAGCAACTTGTTCAACAGCAACTTGCTGTGGACCCTGTTCTACTGGTGAGAGACCTGGTCTACTACCATAGTTGACTTGCCGAAGCTGGCCATCACCCAACATGCAATTTGGCGTTACATAGCTAAGGCAGAATCGGTCGAGCAGGTTAGCAATTGGTGGTGACCAGGGTGGAAAATGCTGTTAAGAATTTACGACTGCATTTTAAAGATGATGAGCTGAATACTTGTGTCAATCCAGCAACCTGTCTGTGTGAATAGTTTTCTGATGAACAAACGAAGATGTGCGTGAGTCAGGAGCTCTGGCTTCTGATTCTGTGAATGAAACAACCTGTCAATTTCTTTTGTAACTCTTAGGTCATCACTTCTCAAGTATATATATGAGTATAAGAGTTAATGGGGATGGAACGATTGTCAGCGAAAATTGATAAATGCAATGAACCAAGTTTGATTACTTATGGAACGTTATTTTCTGTTGTGGTAGAAGGACGAGTTCTTGCTGTAAATGTCTTACAGCGAGGAACCAAAGATTGGAGCTCAGTCGAGCACTTTTCATGAAAAATAACGGTAGAGTAGAAAAACAGCAGCAACGTCTCTTCCATGAAAAAGGGACTGTAAGGAAGAGAAGAGATCACTCTCCACTAGATTTCGGAGTCAATTTTGAACTCGGTCTCGGCAATGGAGAGTATTCTAAGCTGCACCTTCCCCATATATGAAAGCAGCATTCCATCTTAGAATTATTTGACTCTCATATAGACAATTGCATCAGGAGTGAGGTACTTTCTAGAGCGATAGAATGATCCAACTATTTTTCCAGCGAACTTAGCAACAGATTTGATGTAAGTCTTCCATTTTAGATCTAAAGTTAAATTCAGTTGCTTTTTTTCCACTTATCATGTGTGAGTGCGTGTTTGACACACTGATTAAAGTGTGTAATCAATAGTTAAGTTAGTGAGCTGAATGAAATATTTTGATTGACTGCTTGAACGTTAGAAAACTTTCTGTTTATGAGATTCGGGTAGGCTCTTGGTGATTGCACGCCTTTTTGTAATGGTCATTTTCCTTGGAAGAAAACCAGGCTCTCTGATTGGTTTAAAAACCTTTAAATTAAATATTCAAATCTTAAGCCGATGTTTTCATGAAAATATTCACTAAATTGAGTAACTACAGTAAATACTATTTTCTAGTAAGCCTCTATAGAAATTAAAGTTAGGATTAGAATTTTGGCTTGTACGCTGTGAGTTGCACAGATATAGGTTGATATGTCTCTGGTGAGCCTGATTGTTTAGACTTTCTGTGCTCATGTTTCGTTCATAGATCTGCAGGTTCAAAGTTGTGGAAGAGCCAGCTTGGGCTACTTTCAGTTTCGGCTGAGTTTGTGGAAGAGTAAAATCACTCGTTACTGTCCATGGCAACACTTGTTAACAGACGTAAGCAAAACGAAACCTTTATTATAATACAATGATTACAGTCATAACAAAAGAATCGAATAACAAGGTTGAAATCGCTTGCACTGGGAATTCTTCAGCTGGAAATAACAAGTTCACTGGCGATAATGTGTACAACTAATTAGCCTCGAGTCATTACACTTTCTATTAGAGGTTGTTTTCCAGGGAATTCTGTACGATTGGTCGAGTTCATGACTTTGGTTAGCGAGGCCGGCAGCAAGGGCTTTCGTCTTCTAGCGAGGGAATCAATCTTCGATCTGAACTTGACTGGACAGAAGAAAATTAAAGACACTAGAAAAAAAGAATAAATAGAGACATTAGCTATGACATCTATACACACAATAAAAACAAAATACATAGCCATAAGAAAATACTGCCAAAAAAAAAATGATTTAAGTAACAATTAATATATATATATAAACACAAAAAACTGTTATTTAAAGCATTATTTAAATATATACATACAGATATCTGATAAAGAAAACTTTTAAACATTTCTATATAATAAGTCTTAACATTTTTACATAATAGTTTTTAACTTTAAATAATCATATTCAATTAATTCAATGACCATGATTCAGTGATATATTTAAAAAATTAATTTAATTTTCACAAAAGTCCTATTAAAAAAAAATGTGTTACATAACAACCTCCATACATTGGCTTTTAACTCTTATTCATACAAGAAATGACAGTTTAAAGGCTACAAAATTACATTATGTTTGTCTGGCGATTACCGTGGTACCAATTATTTACCTTCCTCCTGCATACATTTGGGGAATTCAAATGCGCGCCTGTCTTGTTCTTATTTTCTTTAAATACAATTGTTTTTCAATTAACGAATATTTATATATATATATATATATATTCATCCACATTATCTCTTTTGCTGTATCACAGCTCTTTAGTATGGCTAGTGCAGCGAGTGTTTTTTTCATGCTGAGATTCTAAATCCGATCGTCAGATACCTTGAAACTGTAATTAATGTTTGGGTTTGCTATTACACTCATACCGACAGTCATCATCATCATCATCATCATAGTCAGTTTAACGTCTATTTTACATACACGTTTTTTTTTTTTAAATTTACCTCTGAAAAAACCTATCTCTGGATAAGTCTTTATTTATCCCTCTTTCTCTCAAGTCCGTTCTTATAACTTCCTTTCATGTTTTTCTTTGGCCTTCCCTGTGAACTGAACCTGCTATATAAACGGGTCTACATCTACTAACCCAAGAACTCTCATCCATTCTTTCAACGTGGTTATACCATCAACATCTCCTGTTCTGCACACATCTCCCTATACAGTTCAGATTTAATCTTCCTCCGAGGTCATCAGATCTAAGTTTGTCTTTAAGACACACATTACACATCCATCGTATCGTTCTCATACTATTTCTCTACAAGCAACACATGATCTCAACCGTCACTGACCAGGTTTCACTTCCATAAATCAACACACTGTGTACACATGCCTGATAGACTCTTTCCTTGGTTGACAGTGGTAACACTCTGTAAGTAAGTAAAGACAGAAATTCCCTAAACTTAATCAATCCACTACTAACTCTTGCAATCACACTAGCACCTGCTCCACCCTGTGCTCCAATGGCATCACCAAGATTACAAAACTTCTCGACAACCTCAATCGTTTCACTATACAAATATACTTTGTCCACATCTGAATTCTTATTCATCTTTATTGTCTTACACTACTTGCACATAAACTGGTTATCCTCCCTCAACCGACCAGTAATTCCACTGCACTTCTTGTGTACCCAATGCTTACAAGTATCACAAAAGATTGAATTGCACCTGGCTCCCTTTCTACAAACTGAGTAGGGGAACAGTCCTCTTTTGGGGAGCTTTCTAACACTACAACTACTGATCATCACTTTGGTCTCAGTAACATTCACACTCACACCTTTACTTTCCATACATTCCTCCAAGTCTTTTAACTTAACAAGTAAGTCTTCTATTGTGTATCAGGCAAGTACTTAATTATCGCATACAGCATCTCTTGCAGACAAACAGTACAACACTCTATGAACAACGATTCTAAGACACAAATAAAAAGCAACAGACTCAATACAGACCCTTAATGTACTCCTACTTTAACATTAAAGCTCTCACTAAATGTGCTCTTAATTCTTACATGACTTTCAGCATTTCTGTACATTGCTTGAACAACCTTCACTAACCACTCGTTTGCCCCTAGTTTACACAAACCTCTCTTGGCACTCTGTCAAAAGCTTTTTCCAGATCTACAAAAGCAAAATATAGGTACTTTTTATCAAGGTACTTCTCTTGCATTTGTTTCAGGATAAATATAGCACCATATATATATATATATATATATATATATATATATATATATATATATATATATATATATATATATATACATATATATATATATACATATATATATATATATATACATATATATATATATATATATATATATATACATATATATATATATATATATATATATATATATATATATATATATACATATATATATATTCTTATCTTTCCGTTTTTGCTAGAGATGGGGCATCCTACCGGATGCCAGACATTAACCAGCTATTTCAGACACTCCAGCCTAGAGATATTTTTCAGATTCTAACCGTCCCTTTAAGGTCAATTATTTGTATTTCTCTTGCACTTGGTTCACCGGGTATACTTGCCAGATAGCTTTTGAAATTCTTTTACATTAGTCCTATTGCTCCTATAATTACTGGTATGATGGAGATTTTCCTAAGATGTGAAGAATGAAGAAAGAAAAACCGAGAATTCTTTATATTTTCATCACATTTCATCTTTATTCCTAGATTTTCTCAAGATGATTGATTTGAAGAAAAACACACACATATAATGTGTCTTAATCTTCTGTAATTGCACAAACATATATATATATATATAGCATCTGCGTAGCTTACTTGCCATAAATATATTTTCATTAATTACTCCATAGCTTTACTCACGTATTGAGTATTGTTGAAGTAAATACTGAAAATTGATACATAAAAGATTATATATCCTTGTAACATTTTATGTGGATACATGAAATAATATATATATATATATATATATATATATATATATATATATATATATATAAGTAAATTTCGTGTACAACAGAATCGTAGGATCAATTTTAGAGGAAGCATTATTTTAATCAATGAAACAGACGAGTGGAAAAAAAAGGAAAATTGTTAAAATGTCCTTAAGGCCTTATCGTCTGACCCTCTAAGAGAAAACGTCAGAATGGTAAATTAAAAACTAAAAGTCGAATGAGATATGAGGGGAAAAACTTATTTCAGTTGGAGGAAACGATTGAGAGGGAAAAAAAAAGGTAAATCTCTCAACGTTATGGTGGCTTTGAATCATTAAAGATCTCCAACTGATGCTTCAAAATCTTTTGTCTACACAGGCTAGGTCGAGAGTTAATAACTAACGCCTCAATAATATTGAGATGGTAGTTCGACCTGGCACTGTGTAAAACAGAAAACCACCCATCGGAATAGTTGTCAGAACAACTATTTGTACTAACCAGGTGATTACCGATGGCTGATTCCTGTGCCTGAAAATACCCGGATGATCTCGAAACCTTGTGTAGGCGAATATCACTTGGTATGTGTTGGGATATTCTAAATTCTAATCTTTGGGATGTCTTGCCAACGTAGTCAGCTCCACACTGACACATGAATTTATAAACAACAGAATGCTTTTGAATGGCTGACAAAACATCCTTACGAAAAGAAGAGAAAAAGGTTCGAGTCGTGTAACTACTCTCAACATGCAATAAGCAAAGACTTAATGCCTGCTCCCGTTCACTCCGATGATTTTCCGCGAATATCAGATTACGTTCTTTCTCATTCTACCTATGACTTGGCCTATTTTCACATGTATTTTAAGTCGAAACTCTGGCGCAGTGGTTAAGAAGGCAGGTTTCATGATCGACTGTTTCAGCGTTCGATCCCATTCTACGCGGCCAAGTTTTTCTTTTTTTTTAATTAAAAACATTCGCCAACACGGTAACTATAGGCCGTTTTTTTTTCATTCGACGTCATGCAATAGGTAGTACTTTCTCCCGTGCAACGCCGGGCGACGGGTTCCGCTAGTATATAAATAAAATTATGAATATTTGTTTTATCTACATACGTATACATTTCATCCTTTCGGGAATCGTCAGTGTAGAGAAGATTATTCATACTGGTCGCCGTACTCGAACCCCGGAAGTCATGTTTCAAACTCAAATTCCGATGTCGTAGCCCTCCCCTCCCCTATATATATATATATATATATATATATATATATGTGTGTATGTATGAATGTATGTATATATATATATATATATATATATATATATATATATATATATATATATATATATATATATATATACATACATACATTCATACATACACACATATATATATATATATATATATATATATATATATAAACAAACAATAGACAACCTTTATAACCACATATAGTAATCCTGGATTTTTCATACATGCGATTCTTCAAAAGTCCAAAACATCTATGGTTATACATATATATAATCAATAAGTAAAAAGGATCAATAAAGTGGAAATAATAGATTAAGTATTGATAAAATGTACGTCTGTGATCAATTTTTACACAAAAGAATTCCACAGCAACAACAACGACAACAGCAACAACAGCGACGACGATGTTATCACGAAATCTCAAATATCACCAATTTTCACTTTTTACATCATTATTTATTTACTTCTAAAATCCTATGTTTTTCTTTTGCTTTCTTTCTGCTTAAATTGTGTTGTAGAAAAAACAAATAAAAAAGGAGGGAAAAGTTTGTTAAAAATGACAAATCATCTCAGAAGTGAATTGGAAAAAAATCTAATCGGATAGAAACTTATTGGATTGTTGAATTTATATTTACTTTTTTTTTGCAGCATTTCATTGAATTTTATAGATTTGACACCTATTTGAGTTAATGATATTTTTATGTAACATTCTTCATAAAATCGTAATAAAGTAATTTCACATGTTTCTCTTTCAAAATCTATATACGAATACGCTTGTACCTTCCTTCGTTTTATGTCACGGTATCAGTAATGAATAAGTTACAACTTTGCTATATAAGCTTTACTTGTAAACTTATATTTTAGATGAGTTTATTCTTAAATTGTTAATAATAATCAGCAAGAAATTAAGTCAATTATATTTTTATATTGCTGCCCAGATAAAGAAACTATTTAATATATATATATATATATATATATATATATATATATATATATATATATATATATATATATATATATATATATATATGTGTGTGTGTGTGTGTGTGTGTGTGTGTAAAGGAGTGAGTCTACCAACATTTGTAAAATAATTTTTTCAACATTTATTTATTATTTTGTAGTTTTATCATTTTATAATTTTATATAACGCGTTTCAAACGGTGGTCCGCTCTCATCAGATATGTAAATCCATTTGAAGAAATGTCTTTCGATTTGAAAAAGTGTTGTTTCATTTGAGGAAATGTGTTACTGTTTGGCGTTTTTGAACATGTGTGGGTTTGCGGGGGGGCGGGTGTATGTGTTTTCATATTTTCATATTTTTTATTTTTATTTTTTATTTTTTTCTGGTTTTCTTGGTCAAAGTCGTATATATATATATATATATATATATATATATATATATATATATATAAACAATAATATATAAAAAAGAATTTAATACCTACAGACATCGATGTTTCATGCCAACGCAATCTTCAGTGTAGGAATTAATTCTCAACGGTCGGTGGGCGCGAACCCCGATCACAAATCACCACTGATTCGTAGTCGAGGATCTTATCCATCGGCCATAGTCAATTAGTTAGTAAATATAGAGGAATTTTAAATGTAAATAGCGAATCGCCTGCAGTACAGTATATTTTTAGACATATATATATGATAGTCTATGCCGATAAAATTGGGTAGATATATATGAATTTAAGTAAATGACACATTTCATATCTAACAGTATATTTTGGAGGAAATTCTTTTTTTTTAATATTAAAAAATACTAAAATGGCTGACACGTTTACGAGAAACCAAAATGTATAATGATGGATTTAATTTCGTAATTAAATTTTTTAATGAAACTTTTATAATTTCGTTTTATTTTACGCTATTGCATTATTTATTTCAATAAATATTTAATTAATTAATTAATTAATTAATTAATTAATTATTATTATTATTATTATTATTATTATTATTATTATTATTATTATTAATAATAATAATAATAATAATAATAATAATAATAATAATAAGAAGAAGAAGAAGAAGAAGAAGAAGAAGAAGCAGCAGCAGCATGGATAATTGAATGTTTGAAAATATACAAAATACCCGAAAGGATGATTAATTTTATTAAGAAAGCAATGGGAACATAGAGACTGGAACTGACAACCGGAGGACAACACCTGACTGAGATAAAGATACATGGAGGCATCTTCCAAGGAGACTCCCTATCACCACTACTATTTATAATAGCTATGATGCCACTCAACTACATAATCAGAAAATGTGATGCCGGATACAAGTTTACAGACACATAACTAAGAGTAAACCACCTGATGTACATGGATGACCTGAAACTATTTGCAAAAAGCAAAAAAGAACTGGAAAAGCTGATAAATACGATCAGAATCTTCAGTCAGGACATCCAACTGGAATTCGGAATGGAAAAGTGTGCACTACTAGAAATAAAAAGAGGAAAACTGGAGACAACAGAAGGCATGGAACTCCCCAACCAAGAGGAAATGAGAGCGCTAGGCGAACAGGATAGCTACAAATATCTTGGAGTTCTGGAAGCAGACACCATCAAATCTACAGAAATGAAAGAGAAGATTGGAAAACGATATTTACGAAGAACAAGAAAACACCTAGAAACGAAATAATATAGCAGGAATCTAGTAACACCTGCGCAGTAGCACTAATAAGATACTCTGGACCATTCATAGGCTGGACCAAAGAGGAACTCAGTCACCTTGACCAGGGGACCAAAAAATTAATTGCCATGCACAACGCACTACATCCAATAGACGATACATGAAAAGAAACAAAGGGGGAAGAGGACTGGTAAGTATAGAGGATTGTGTGGAAGACTCAAAAGAAGAGCTGGAGAAATACATAAGTCAACATACGGAAATCCTTATCACTGCAGCAAGAGACACTGTTCCAACGAGCAACTCGGAAAGCACCGAAACCAGAAACAAAACGACAAGAAAAGAAAAGTGGAACGAAAAACAACTACACGGACGCTTCAGAAGACTGACAAGAGAAGAAACCAACGAAAATAGCTGGGCATGGCTAAGAAAAGGACACTTGAACACAGAAACGGAATCTTTACTGATGGCTGCACAGAACAATGCGATTAGAACAAACTACATTAAAGCTAAAATAGATAAAACCCAGGAAAACAGCAAATGCAGACTGTGTGGACAAAGAGATGAAACAGTAAATCATATAATAAGTGAATGTAGCAAACTTGCCCAAAAAGAATACAAGAACAGACATCACTGTGTGGGGAAAGCAGTACATCGGGAACTGTGCAAACAATTGAATTTCGAATACGCAGACAAATGGACAAACATAAACCAGAAACAGTACTGGAAAACGAAAAACACAAAATCATCTGGGATATGTATATACAAACAGACAAACTCATACAAGCAAGGAGACCGGATGTTATTATAATCAACAAAAAGGAAACATCTTGCAAAATCGTAGACTTCGCCGTTCCACTAAACTACACAGTGAAGATCAAAGAAACAGAAAAATGAAGCAAATACACGGAACTAGCCAGAGAACTGAAAGGAATTAGGAGCATGAAGAAAGTCAGTATAATACCAATAATTGTAGGAGAACTAGGAACAATCCCAAAAAACCTGGAAAAAAGACTGGGAGAAATTGGAATTATACAAATGACGGCAATGATCAAAACAGCTACAATCTTAAGAAAAACTATTGAATGCAAAAACCAACCCGCATAAGTTACGAAAGGTCACATGGAGTCTACTACAGGAAGAAAACAAACCCACAGAAAGAACACATCACAAACAAAGGAACAGAAAATGCAAGAAACATCACTTTATAAGCTCCCTCCCCCCAATAAATAACATTGGCCTCAACTGAGATGACACAAAAATGAACCAATGAACAGAAATAGCAAGAAACACCATCAGCTCTCCGCACCCCCATCCCCCCCTCCCAAAAAAAGGGTACTAGCCCAGGCTGACACCACACAAAATATTTGCATAGGGTCAAGGAGGATGAGAAGACCGAGGAGGAACAGCACTGGAAGTGCAAAGACTGATGGGACCTTGGGGAGGCTTATTGCCACCCAAATCCCAAAGAAGACCAATGGTCCTTACCAGTGAGAAATCAATGAAAACGGTTGTTGTGATACTGCAAGTTTATTTGCGGTGGCTATCGAAAAGAGGTGAAGAATACTGGAAATCTGGGGCGACTTGTTGTCACTCAGACACCAGGGAATACAACCGGTTGTCGGTGAGCAATCACTGATGACCTGTATCAGAACTCCTAGCGAGTACATAATAATAATTAAATGGTTAATTGCCATGACAAATAGCTACTTACCCAAGAGCCCAACATTCAAACTCCTTAGCCTAACATTCACAGATAGCATGTATTTGAACAAATACATAGAAGACATTGCCAAAGTTACTGCAAGGAAGGCGGTCTCATCGAAATGATCTGACACCGGTTTTTCCCGTTTTTCTTCGACCCATTCGGTCTTTTATTGTTGTCTTCTGATAATGAAAGTTTTTCTTTCGAAAATTTAAGATTACCCTTTGCCGAACTGTTACTTACCGGACAGTATTTACTATTTGGTATTTAATCAGTTTTCGTGAAATTATTAATAAATCGTTTTGAGTTTCACTTTCTCCCTGCGTTTATTTCTTTTCACTTTTCCATCTTACGGCAACCACATCGCATTGCTATAGCCTCGGACGACTAATCTGCACTTATATATATATATATATATATATATATATATATATATATATATATATATATATATGTGTGTGTGTGTGTGTGTGTGTGTGTGTGTGTGTGTGTATAATATATATAAAAAAGAAGTGTGGTAAATTAACTACCATCAAAGCTGGTAATAGATGCAATATTTATTTTATTTAAAAGAAAAGACAAAATCGAACCGATTTTTTTTTCTTTTTTTTTTCTATAAACTGTCATATTTTTTTTTTATAGTTTATAGTTATACATATATTTCGCTAATAATATTAGCCTCATTAGTGTGTTTTAAATTCCGATGTAATTGGGAAACCAACTTCAGTTGGTGTGAGCCGGCGAGTGAGATGTCGTTTTTTTTTCCACTCTCGTATGAAAGCACGCCAGCACGTGGACTGTTATAGTTTTGAAAGGTTCATACTTTTTTTTAAGCATCTGAATGAAATTTAGTAAAAAAGAAGTGTGGTAAATTAACTACCATCAAAGCTGGTAATAGATGCAATATTTATTTTATTTAAAAGAAGACAAAATCGAACCGATTTTTTTTTCTTTTTTTTTTCTATAAACTGTCATATTTTTTTTTTATAGTTTATAGTTATACATATATTTCGCTAATAATATTAGCTTCATTAGTGTGTTTTAAATTCCGATGTAATTGGGAAACCAGCTTCAGTTGGTGTGAGCCGGCGAGTGAGATGTCGTTTGTTTTGTTTTTTTTCCACTCTCGTATGAAAGCACGCCAGCACGTGGACTGTTATAGTTTTGAAAGGTTCATATTTTTTTACTAAATTTCAATCAAAAATTGATTAAAAAAAAGTATTAACCTTTCAAAACTATAATATATATATATATATATATATATATATATATATATATATATATAATATAATATAATATACTATATATTTATATATAAATTTTTTTTACTTAAGATATATATATATATATATATATATATATATATTGTAAGTAAAAAAAAATTATAAAAGATACGTTGACGCGAGAAATACACACACACGCAAAGTTGTCTCATAATTTTGCTAATATACATATTGATGTGGGACAGCTTATTACGCCAGCATTGAATAGAATTTAAGTTGAAGTAATCATTGATCTAAAATTAAAGTGATCAGTATTTATTTTGAAAATTAAAATACAAAAAGTTTTATCTATCTATCTATCTAGCTAGCTAGCTAGCTAGCTAGCTTGCTAGCTATGGAAAAACTAGTTAAAACAGTTTTATTTTCAATTTGTTATTCCATTTTAATTCATTTTAATTTTAATTTTAGAAAATTATTCTTGAAACCGCATACATTTCCCCATAATTGGTAAACGTTTTGAAAGAGCTCAATTTTCAAGAAGCAACTATGATATGGCATCTCAGCCTGATCTTCCCAGACCCCTGGACTTTTCTAAGACATGATGATATCACCTTTCAAATTCATCACTAATCACTAGAACACAACAGAATATTTTACTGAATTCGTAAATCAGCTAAGAAGGTGAGCCATGATTGAAAACTAGACGGTCTTCAGAGGAGTCAAGTTAAAGATGATGATGATGATGATGATGATGATGATGATGATGATGATGATGATGATGATGATGATGATCATCATCATCATCATCATCATCATCATCATCATCACCACCACCACCACCACCACCACCACCACCACCACCACCACCACCACCACCACCACCACCACCACCACAAAAGATCTCCGTGTACAACAAAAAATTAACTTCCAGAGTGTGACATGAAACTCTTGTAGTAAAGGCAGAACAGTCTTGGTTAGTGGGAGAGAAGAATCTCAGCACGCAGGCAGTCGGGAATTAAAGTAGTGAACTACTTCAATTCCCGACTACCTGCGTTTAATGTACACAGCTCAATCTCAACTTCTGAAAAACTACTTTCATTCTCGGTCCACGGAAGTATTTTAAAATGGCCCTAATTCTCAAAATTACATCCGAATAAGTGCGTTCCATCTACGATTGAATTAAACATCTTTCTATTAGATTTACTTTATTCTTGAACATTTTAAACGCTGCCTTCACGAAACCCCTTTTTTCCATCTTTAAATCTTCTTTCACCGGACACTTTATTTACGAACATTCACCAACTGGACAGACTCCCTATTTTTTTACACGCTTACTCTCCATTACTTTATATTTTTTCAAATTTTGAATTTTGCCTTTTCAACTTATCCATCTATGTAATTCATCTGATGATAAGATTTTAATCTTTGAAAAGCCTTGGCTTAAGGAAAGAAAAATAAACATGTTTTTACCGAGTTCACCTTGTATTGAACAATCGAAGTTGAAATAGATTTGTCATTCGTACATATTTATCCCTCTTCATTCATTTATATATATATATATATATATATATATATATATATATATATATATAGATGTAAAGGAGTAAGGCTATCAACATTTGTAAAATGTTTTTTTTATCATTTTATAATTTTATATAACGCGTTTCAAGCGGTGGTTCGCTTTCATCAGATAGGTAAATCCATTTGAAGAAATGTCTTTCGATTTGAAAGAGTGTTGTTTCATTTTTAATTTCAAATGAAACAACACTTTCAAATCGAAAGACATTTCTTCAAATGGATTTACATATCTGAGGAAACGGACCACCGCTTAAAACGTGTTATATAAAATTATAAAATGATAAAATAACAAAATAATAAATAAATGTTGAAAAAAACATTTTACAAATGTTGGTAGCCTTACTCCTTTACATATATACTTTTCTCTCATTGGAACTGCACTAATACTGCACTACCCTCTTATATATATATATATATATATATATATATATATATATATATATATATATAGAGAGAGAGAGAGAGAGAGAGAGAGAGAGAGAGAGGGAGAAGGAGAGAAAGAGAGAAAGAGAGAAAGAGATGTGGAAAAATATATATTTGCATATAATTTCTATTTTTTTAAAGACCAACCTTTTCAATGATTGTTAACATATGACAACAGAGCATATATAAATAGACAATATTAGCCTACATTCCAATAACCAAGATTTTATTCATTTTACTGTTCATTTTTTCTAAATCAAAGATGTCGGTACATTTTTACAGACCGTTTCATTCAGAGAAGAACATCCGATTTGTATGTCAATCCCGTTCTTTCATCTATGGACTCATCAGAAAACAAAAGTTCTCCTTCAAAAAAATACATAACAAGTCAGCAAACAAAAATCGAGGAAAGAAATAGATATTGTTATGCAGAAGGGGCAGCCATATTGATAAAATAAGATGTCTGACCTTGCTGGTTTATGTTAGTCACTATATTATCATAATCTTTTGTATTTTATATAACGTTACTTAATGTCAAATTTATGTATTCTTGTTTTGCACTTCCAGAGTGTTAATAAATACACATATGTAAACAAAAATAGTCTTCATCTTCGCGTTAACTGGAGTTACAATTTATGCTTAATAAACTCGTTTAAACTTATATAATACCCGACGATACTTATTAAGCATTTTTCAGTCGCCTAAAGTGTTCTATCGTTTTTACGAAGAGCTCTGCATTATCGCCAATATTATTATTCATGTATATGTATGCACAGCATTCAAACAGCTGGAATTATCGCCTTTGGTTTGGTTTGTTTCCACTAGAGGTCGCCTGTGTTCTGGCGCCCTTTTGAACTGAAGACTACAAGAAGAGGCGCATTTAAAAAAAATCTCTCTTTTGTTTTACCCTACTATATGTTCGACTACAAATTGACTGAATATACTGTAAACGTATTTGCATTCCTTTCTGTACTTTGTGGCTAAAGGAATTACAATTTATGCTTGATAAACTCGTTGAACTTCATAAAGTACTCTATATATTGTTCCTTTAAGTTAATTTTATAGAAACGCCTGTCTTTTATTTCTATTTAAAAGTCCAAAACAATTTTTTCAGAAAATTTCAATTTGAAATACGACGTAATTTTCTCTCCGCGACTTGAATCTAATTTTATGCTTCTGTAGTCATGAATTCAAACGAACATTGTACATTCTTTCAAAATGTGGAGGTAAAAAACATGAAAAAAGGTGATTTTGAAAACCTGCAATATCTCTCTGAAAAAATAATGTCACTAATATTTTTACGGTTCGCAACTCTGATTAAAAATAAATCAGATGATCACTGTTATCCTTGAGTGAAAACATTAATTTATATTTTTCTCTAAGAATTTATATTAATCTTGTTACTTTATAAGATGGGTTAGGGTTAGGGTTAGGATTAAGAATTGTTACTTTATGAGGTGGGTTAGGTTTAGGGTTAGGTTTAAAAATGTGTCACTTTATGAGGTGAGTTAGGGTAAGGCATAGGATTAAGAATATGTTACTTTATGAGGTGGGTTAGGTTTAGGGTTAAGAATGTGTTACTTTATGAGGTGGGTTAGGGTTAGGGTTAGGATTAAGAATTTGTTACTTTATGAGGTGGGTTAGGTTTAGGGTTAGGGTTAAGAATTTGTTACTTTATGAGGTGAGTTAGGTTTAGGGTTAGGATTAAGAATTTGTTACTTTATGAGGTGGGTTAGGTTTAGGGTTAAGAATTTGTTACTTTATGAGGTGGGTTAGGTTTAGGGTTAAGAATTTGTTACTTTATGAGGTGGGTTAGGGTTAGGTTTAGGGTTAAGAATTTGTTACTATATGAGGTGGGTTAGGTTTAGGGTTAGGTTTAAGAATTTGTTACTTTATGAGGTGGGTTAGGTTCAGGGTTAAGAATTTGTTACTGTATGAGGTGGGTTAGGGTAAGGGTTAGGATTAAGAATTTGTTACTTTATGAGCTGGGTTAGGGTAAGGGTTAGGATTAAGAATTTGTTACTTTATGAGGTGGGTTAGGGTAAGGGTTAGGATTAAGAATTTGTTACTTTATGAGGTGGGTTAGGTTTAGGGTTGAGAATTTGTTACTGTATGAGGTGGGTATAGCAAGACTTGAGGGGGGACCTGCTACTGTGACATCACACTTGCAAAAAGCTGAAACAATTACTTTGACAGGACATGACTTGTTAAGTGGTCACTCCTAACCATTAAACCCCCACTCGATATTCGATAGTGTGTGGCGTATATATATATATATATATATATATATATATATATATATATATATATATATATTCTTTGCTTTTTGTTTCATTTTCGAAGTTCTCAGAAATCAAGGAGCCTCTTCCTGAGGCTAACACTTAATCTCTATATGAGATACATAGATATTCGAAAAGTTCTTTATTTCTCAAACGTTGAGTTAGTAAAGAAATGAAGAATATTAATTTTTCTCTCCCCAATTGACCAGCTAACAATGTTGTAGGCTATCTTTCGTGTGGTCTTTTTGTCTTACCGGATTCCAGGACTAGAATTCATCTAGTCTGGTGAAGTATCCAGCTAAGTGTTGTTACTTGAGGTAACATTACTAGGAGAAGGCGCGCTATTCCTCGTACAAGCAAGTGTATAGCCGTGCTGAAGGGATCTTATTTGTGCTGCGAATACTATGTTATTTTGAATTTTTGGTCACGGTTTACTTATAGAGTAAAGTGTCCTCATGTCAGGTTGTCCTGACAAACTCTTGTACAGAGAGACCGAAGACACTCGAGGATAGTCTAGCAGGTAATTCAAACTTCCCAGTAGCTAATTCAAACTCCTCATTATATATATATATATATATATATATATATATATATGTGTGTGTGTGTGAAGTGAGAAAATAAAGATAAAAATTGTATCTCTAAATTATACCCTATCTTGAATAGTCAATGCTCGATATACGAGATAGTGCAATAGTATAAGTAGATAAGCAATAAGAATAAAAATGGGATAAAATGCAATAGTATAAGTAGATAAGTATTTCATCCAATTTTTATTCGAATCACTTATATATATATATATATATAGAGAGAGAGAGAGAGAGAGAGAGATCATATATATATATGCATATATATATATATATATACTATAAATATTTTCTTATTAAATATTAAAGTTTATTTACCTACAGACAACGTTGTTTCGGACTTACGTCCTCATCAGTGCAGGAAGTGGCGGTTTCAGGTGGTCAGACGGGTTCGAACGCAGTTCATAGATTCAGAAGAGAATCACGATGTACACCCTAATCGATTAGGCCAACGGAAATCGCCACAGACATTACTGAAATTAAGATACATTTAAAGCCAACGGCAGAGTTCAAACGTTCTGAGATCAAAGAGTGCTTAAACACGCAGGCGTGTATACTTTGCTTCCATAGCTTAACGACCGTATAAAATAAGAGTGGTGAAATCAAGCAACATACAGTGAGAAAGAGTGAGATTCATAGACAAAAGATTAGTAAAAGATTGGTCATTTGGTGAGTTAATTGCAAATTACGATTAATTAGAACAACTAAAATGGAAGATTTTTTTTTCAAACATAACTCAATCCGAAAACCGAGGAATATTTTAGCATGTATTTTGTGTAATCAAATACATAGCAAAATACCTTTAGGGAAACAAACGTTGGTTAACTCAGCTTTAGTATAATTATAGATGAAAGACTTCAACCCACATGAATGCACTTGAATCAACAGCTTTTTCTTTGTTATTATTTTGTCCCAAACAGACGCCGACCACGTGGTAAACAATTAAAGATGGCCGACCAGCAATGAGTAAATCTGGATTATTGTGTGCGAGTATAATTGGTTTAGTTTGTGTCTAAATCAGTCTCTTTAATTTCTGGGCAGGAAGTTTTAATGATTACAATTTCGTTTCAAGTTTGCCATTAAATCAGTCTTTTGAAAGAGATGGTATTTTATCTCAAAACAACTTTCCTGTTTTATTCAGACCTCCACCACCATTTCCACTCATCAGAAATTAGTGAAACTTTTTATTCTTATATTTTCAGGTTGGCAATCCTGATAAAAAATCAGATAGCAACATTTTTGTAGTCGTACTAGTAATCGTAGTAGTAGTAGTAGTAGTAGTAGTAGTAGTAGTGACTGTACAATTGTTTATCTCTCTTTCTCTTACTAGATAGCAGCAGTTGTTATAGTTGTTTCTATGTATCAGAAATTAGTGCAGCATTTTATTCTTGATAAAAAATCAGATAGTAAAACTTTTGTAGTCATACTAGTAATCGTAGTAGTAATAGTGACTGTACAGTTGTTTATCTCTCTTTCTCTTGCTAGATAGCAGCAGTTGTTATAGTTGTTTTCATGTATCAGCATTTTATTCTGAATAAAAATTCGGATAGTAAAAGTTTTTTAGTCGTAGTAGTAGTAGTAGTAGTAGTGACTGTATGGTTATTTGCCTCTCTTTCTCTTTCGTGTTAGCAGAAACTGTAATAGTTGATTCGTATACGGCTTGACAGCTAGCATATAATAACAACAACTCATATTTTGGGTTTTGATAATTTTTATTGTACTTTTACGACACAATATTTAAAACAATGTTTTTCTTTTAACTTTTACTCACCCCAAACAAGGCATATTTTTACTGAAGCGTAAGGGATTACTGCAATAGGGGTCAGATTTATAATGAGGCAACCTGGGTGGAGAGTTGGGTTGCAAGATGTTCGTTCACATTACATTCAAATTTCTGTATGTTGGTATTGTCGGGGAAACAGTGAGCAGGAAGGGAATTCCAAACGCAAACGGTCTAAGGAAAGAAGCTATTAGAGTAGAAAATCCTCCGGCATCTAGGGGCCACTACAGTGAAATGGTGGTATTTAGCAGCAAGTCGGATGGGTCGGGGGTATTTTCGTTTCAGGGGTACAAGTGTAGTAAGTTCATCGGAGCACATTCCATGAAAGTACTAATAAAATAAGCACAGGAAGGCAACAGGGGCTGGAACTTGGCAGACGGTGTGGGACCTTTTAGGTTAGAAATTCTTTTTTGCACCCTGTCCAAAAGGGAGAGGCGAGTTGTTGGTGCACCATCCAGATGTGGAAACAGTACTACATGCACGGGCGAATGGTGGCTTTGTAGGGATATAGGATATTAGCAGATGTGAGATGTGAGAGGGGGGGCCTACCTTATTTGCAGCAGCCTTGGCAGTATCTTCTATGTACTTATTCCATTTCATGTTGCCTGAGTATTAGATAACAATCATTAATCTTCTTCCCCGTAGGAGAGAGTGTAGCAGACATTTGAGAATATGTCTGCTACGTTGCACAGACAAAAAAAGCATGCACATGTTTTGCTTTATCGTAGTTCAATGATATACGCACAATGGTCATCTCTGTGTTGCAAGCACAACTGTATGCGACTGATTTTAATTACCCTCAATTTAAAAATAGTCTAGAGATATTTTTAACAGACATTATCTTTAAGATAATCTCAGATAAATATCTGGGAACTTAAGGTCCGGTGAATATGAAGCCTATTCATGCTCACACTTCTTACTAATGAGACGATCACAAAAGTATCCCTACATATCATCGAAGGGTGATAAACACAAAGACTGTTGGGCATGCATGATGATAATGACTTTAGTGTCCCTATTTACTTGCCTCCCAAGGTCGTTTTTTTCATGTGGGGTAAATCCAGCTCAGCCAAAATAGGGACTCTGGATTGGGCAAAAATCGAAATTGCCTCAGAATGGGCCAGGGTAATGGACAACTTTACTCAACGGCTTCAAGCATGCCATCAGTTCTGAGCTGCACATTTCGAACATGTCTTGTAAAAGTTTAATTTATAGAAAGAGATAATGAATTAATACCCATTTTAATTGTCATCATTTAAGCTTTTATGAAATTCAAAGTCTTTCTTGTTTTCTTCTCTGGTACATAAATTATGAGTGTAGATGGGACACGTTTATACTGAGATACCCTGTTTATACTACATGTCTCACGTGCAATTCATTCAAAAATCATGAGACCCACAAAGATCGTAGCTTAATAATAAGATTCAGACCGATGATAATGTGTCGGTATTCAAGGTGGCAGACCTGGAGAAACTAAGTAAATATCAACTATGAAGTAACAATAGGTTCAGCTGAGTAACCTTTGGATATCCTAAGAGTATGCTTAAGCTGTGTTGGCGAATCAGTCAGCATGAAGATTGGGTTCAAATGATCTTATTGAGATGATCATACAGGATAATCCTCCCTTAAAATGCCACTCATGGAATTGTTAATAAAATTCACAACTCTTTTTGCAATCCAAACATATTTAGTACAAATAAAGTTCAGTGTATGTCTTATCGTGTTCACCAAAATTCCGTCATGAACGTTCAACAGTCTTTATTTTATCACCTTTCAATGATATGGGCAGACGACAGTAGGAGTTGTGATCCTGAATAGGTTTAACACTCAGATCAAATTTCTTAACAAAAAATAGCAACGTGTAACAAGCTATGTAAAAGAATAATTAGAAGATGTGTACGTCCATGTTTGTCTAAGGCGACTTTAAACCTGGATATTACAGACATCGTCACTACCTCTGGTAGGCTGTTCCATGGAGTAGAAACAGATGAGATGTCCATTTTTAGCTGGGTCACCTGAAGACCACGATTGGTGTTCGGGTGAAAAATTCCTCGAAAGGTATATTAAAATTCTGGTCGATGATGTTTTACTCTAGAATTGGGCCTTCTCGCATCCTCTGCTGTTCAAGTGAGAGATAATTATCCAAAAATCAGCAGCCATGATGCATCAAGTGCTGCCTTGAACTGTGCGGTCGCCTGCAGGCTGCACTCACCAGACCTTAACCCTCAGATTTTAATTCGTGAAATTATCTCAAATATAAATTTCTATCAAGTTCATCTAGATTACTTGTTGTAAAATGCTGTAAAAAGTAAACCAAACCCCAGAGAAAATAATGGTTCTTTTTTTTATTGCTTCTATTATTCCAGCTATAAGGAGAAAAAAGGAAAAGATCAATAATCTACGACTGCTACTGTTAATAAGATACTTCACTATCCATTAAGCTAACTACTTACAACGTGTCAACGATAGACTTAGCTGTTCCCTATGTAATGTTACAAAATTTGAAAACCTGTATTCCTCATCAAATATATAATTTATTGAATAAATACTGGAAACCTCATTAGAATGGGATAATTATGACTTTTAGTGAATAATAATAATAATAATAATAATAATAATAATAATAATAATAATAATAATAATAATAATAATAATAATACATTGGTTTGCTTACAATAAGTAATTTCCAAGTTACATCATCGATTCAAAAATGTATCACTGGTGTGACAAATATACACCAGCTGATTGCAGTTCAAACCATTTTTCACAAATCAAAGACTTCCAGTCAATTTTTGTCAATAGACAATTGACAAATATTCAATAAAAGTTCAACATAGTCAAATTTTAATTAATCAGTTTCGTGCTCATAGCAATTAATACCGGTCTTCCCCCTCTTTCCATTCCTGTCTATTTCCTGCCCTTCTTTGTCTATTTATTCAAATAGTATAGAGGATGGTCTGAAAGTTTACCAAAAAGCAATAAGAATAGAGAAACCATTAAAAGCTTCATAAAATATCACAATGCTCATAAACACACGTGTACCACACCTTCTCGAAATGAAACTGTTTAAATGAAAGTGAATAAATTGAATTCATTACTCGTTCTTCTATTGTTCTAGTGTGCTCATCTTGTTTTAGTGTTCTTAAAGTGAATTAACTAAATCCATGACATGTGCTTTGTATTGCTGTATTACTTGTTACTCTATTGGTGTTACTTTTAGTTTCTCTATGAGGTTAGCTTTGAAGATAGGACACCAACACTTTAACATACCTAGGGTGGGTCCCCAAATAACCAGAGCTTCATAAAAAGTCCCTGAACTAGTGTGGTTATAGTTAGGTATCAACCATGACCCACCCCTCTCTTATTGCAATAGGGGAGTTCCTTCTTGAGATGAGCCATCTCTTGGCTCAATGCCTAAATCTAATAAATAAGACTGAGAAAGTGGGTAAGTAGCTTCATTGAATACCGGTTCTTCGTAGGATAGGGTAAAAGAATAATGTGAACTCAGTATTGCAAAAATAAACTGATATCTTTTCCATTGCACTTTTAAGTCTATCTTTGTTTTCTGTGTGTGGCTAAGATAGAACCGAGAGAATGCAGAAAAAAATCTCTCTCCAAAAAAATCTTCTCTTTGTCAATGACGTCACAACTCACATGATTCCTACTTCGACTTTCTCAGTTCACATGCTTGTCAAATCTCACGCCTCTGATCTCGAAAAAATAAACCATTGCTATGGTTGTACTTTAACGACCTCTTAACCCTAACCCTAACCTTAACCTCTTACCTAACCCCTAACCCTAAACTCTAACCCATAACCCTCACCCTAACCCCTAACTCTAACCTCTAACCCTAATCCCTAACCTCTAATCCTACCCACCCAGTATCTATTAGAAAATATTCTGTAAATCTTGTGTGAATAAATCAGTCTCAACGTTAATATTATATCTTTCATTCACCTATAAATAGTTTAGAATATAGGAATTTTGGTTATGGGCTTATATTAAAAAAAAACCCACAATAATACGTGTCAAAATATCATTTTACTCGCTTGCTTCGTCATTTTTTTTATCATTGAAAGAAGATTTCGTTATAAAGATGTTGCGATATCCATAGTTGGTCACTTCTGATCAACATGGTTTTGTATGCAAATATGCAAGATAGCAGTTAGGAAATGCGAAATAAGTATTTTCTACTCATATATTTCTACACTCAGCTTATCAGAAACGGTCGTGAATTTTTAAACATTCTCACATATCAATAGTTCTGCCATTATGGTCGGATTATTTAAAATAAAAATATAAGATTCTGGATTACAGTTATTGGACTTCATATAAAAAACAGTACTTATGGGAAAGTGTGTGAATGCGATAAGACATTTATTCTCTTGTATAAGAAATGATATGCAAATGCTAAATGGTTTGCAAAGTTTCATGGTGGAAAATAACAGAGAGAGAAAGAGAGAGAGAGATAGAAAAAGAGGGGAGAAGAGAAAAGATAAAGAGAAAGAGAGGGGGCATGCGGATGGTAGAAGAGAAAGAGAGAAAAATATATGACTACACTTGAATGCCTTACAATTAGAGATCACAAGTATTAAAATGTAATTACATATATAGACCTATTTTAAAGGTAGACAGAGATGGGAGGAGGAATAAAGAATAATACTTGAATGAGTGCAAATAAAAAGATAGAAACAAACAGAGAAAAAGAGAGAGAGAAAGAGAGGGAAACGAGAGAGAAAAGGAGAAAGAGAGAGGTAGTGAGAGAAAAAGAGAGAAAGAAAGAAAGTGAGAGAGAAAGAGAAAGGGAAGACCTATTTTAAAGGTAGAGAGAGGTGGCAGGGGGGTAAAGAATAATACTTGAATTATTGCAAATAAAAAGATAGAAACAAACACACACAGAGAAAGGGAGGGATAAAAGATAAGAGAGAAAAGGAGAGGGGGAGAGATGTAGTGAGAACAAAAGTGGGGGAAAAACCGAGAGAAACGAGAGAGAAAAGAAGAACATGAATGAGAAAGAGAAAGGGTAGACATAGCGATAGACTGACAGGTGACGAGACATTGAGAAATGATCTAAAAATATAAGAATGGTTGGCAAGTGGAAGTCACAAAAGTTAAAATTGAAGTCCACCCAGGCCTACACAGTATTTATAGATACACATATATTGAAGAGAGAGAGAGGAGAGAGAGAAAGAGGGGAGAGAGAGAGAAATGTACAAAAATACACAAATAATTTGCAAGTAGACATGACAGAAGTTAGCATTTAATTATATATGTACCCACACATCTACAATCGAAATTAAATAAAGACATGGAGGTCGACAGAGAAAGAGAAGTATGGAGAAATGAGAGAGAAGGGTAGAGAGAGAGAGAGAGAGAGAGCAGGAGTCTAACGGGTGAAGAAAGATAGACAAATGGCAAAAAAGAATCCCTAAATAGTTTACAAGTAGATTTATCACGTTAGCGTTTAGTCATGTGTTCAACAATATAGACATACAAAGTTATAAATAGATTATCTAGACGAAGACAGAGAGAGAGAGAGAGAGAGAGAGAGAGAGAGAAAGAAAGAGAAAGAGAAAGAGAGAGAAAGTTGATAGATAAATTAGATAGACAAGCAAAGGTATTCACCCATGACACGCATGTATTTGCTAGTATTAAATTCTTCTCAATATCCAGAAAATAAAAATGTGAGAATTTGAAGTAATATCATGGATGGCTGTGACGTACTTTTAGTTGCAGACATGCAGACACAAAATCTCTATTATATTTTCCTTATTTATTTCAATAATGTTTTACTATGTAGAAATTTATGTAATTAGAGAATGTGATTTTCAAATCTTTGTCAGTTCTCTAAAAAGTGGGATGAGGTAAAAACGACTTTAATACATACCAACAAAGAGAAAGAGATATGGAGAGAGAGAGAGAGAGAGAGAGAGAGAGAGAGTCATTAATTAATCAGCCCCCCTCTCTCTTTCTCTCTTTCTTTCCCAGTTTGTTTACGTTGTTTTTCTCGCTAACTCGAGATTTCTGTACTCAATAAAAATACCGATCGATCTATCTATTCGTTTCTATTTCTTTCTTCACTTCCAGTCTATGATGAATAAACTCGCTGGTTATTTAATCTGAAGACTGACCAATGAGATTGAAATAGATTATTTACTTTGTGAATTAAAAATTTTATTCGTTACTTAATATAACGAAAAAAATATTACAATAAATAAAAAGTATTTTATTTACTCTGTGAATTGGTAATGAATATTGAAAAGTATTTCTTTTATTACTAAAATTGAAATAAAAAGTTTAAATTTATATTATTCTTGATTCTTCTATTGTTTATTTAAACTTCCATCGTTATGTTACTGGTCATTCAGAACGAACCACTTTATTTCGCCCTAGTGGTATGACGTCATATCTGTTGGCAGGGAATTAAGAGCTTTAATATATAAGGATGATAATTAGATAGATGGGGAAAGATGGAGATGACAATAGACAAACAGACAGACATAAGAGTTGGAAAATTATGTGATTTTGGCCCTGGTCAACGGTGGCTGGAGGGCATCATTACAAGGCAGTTGGGTAATGTCAATTTTGAGGTAGAGACCGAGGGAGGAGTTACACGGAGACATTCAGACCAGATCATTAAAAGGACAATCCTGGTCTCAGAGAAGGATGTGGCTGATATGAATGATGCCGCAGAGGACATAGTGACAACCAATACAAGGGAGTCTACAGAGGGAGAAGGAGTACCTGAATTGGTAAAACCGGATGAGGCTGAGGTGGAACCTATAGACTTCAAACAGAAAGCATCGCCTATTCCTCATTAATTGTTATGTCTGCACCATTCACTAAGTGTCAAGACTGAAGCAAGTCCATGCCTGTTAAAGTCTCTTCTTTTTATAATCAAAACAACAATTACAAGAAAGACGCCCTCTGGGCCAATCAAAAACTTCACCCAATGGTGGTAACTTGATACATTACAATATGCAATCATAATTTTTTTTAATCTGACTGGGTAAAGATTTAGTTTGTCTATTTTATGACATACCAACTCAAATCATGAAAAGTAGAAAATGGACTTTGTGTTTACTTTCGGCAGCTTTGTAACTATTGATTGTTTCCTATTTTGTCCTTCAGTCCTCACATACCATGAGCGATGTTTCTGACTAATTGATGCTTTCTGTGTTGGCTGTTGTTTTGAGTGGATGGTATGTGGAAATTTTCAATCCTATCATAGTTTTCATCATCATCATTCAACTGTCAATCTATCCATCTCATTAACCCTTATCCTCGAGTTGTGTTTAGGCCTTGATAAGTGGTGACTTATTAGTAATCATCTGATTCACACGAAAGAAGAAGTAAAGAAAAATACACAATACATATTATAAATAATTCAACGTATATGATTAGTTGAAGACAAGTTGTTATTTTATTCATATTAGATTTTCCAAGGGCGTTATTGTATAACAAAATGCAATATATTCGAGGTGGGATGTGAACTTGGCATAGCCGATTTCTTTGTTTATGATGATATCCATGACATTAGTTTAGCTTTCAGTCTTATTGTTGAATAATTGGTGTGTACATCTGCTAGTAGTATTCATGTGGATGAGTGCGATCACAAACGACCTAATGATTCGCTTGTCTTGTTTACGATGCAGAAAGGGGACAGAAAACAAGGAGATCAGAGAAGGCTGAGGTAATGACCGGCCAAAATTGATAAAGCCGACGACAGAATGAGTCGCTGATAAAATCTATAAACAACAAATTGAGGTCAGACGGGACCAAGGCTGAGAGCGATATGCGAATGAAATCCCACAGATGTGACGTTATGTGGGACGAAAGCGAGGAAGAACAGTTAGATTTGGACACTGGTTTGGGAAGTCGAAGCAAACGGTTGCTGACTAAATGTTGAAAAGATGACAAAACTGTTGAGAATCACACGCGATGATGGGAACTGATCTGTCTGTCTATCTGTTAGTTTATCTATCTATCTAGCTAATAGTAACTCAGGTTAATGTAACTGTCTCTCTCCTTCATAAAGAAGTGTAAATTGTACTCGTGATCACTTAATATTTTGTCTCAATAAACCTTCATTTTCAGAATCTTTCTTATCTTGAAAAAAAACAAGATAGAAATCTGATGAATGTGATGACCATTCTGGAATGAAACGTCTGCTGATCAGTTGACCCGCAAAGCAAAGATTCAGCTGTTTCATAGTGATATTAGCTGTGTGGTGAGTTCCTATGTCTTGTTCAAACCGTTTCTCTTCACATTGCGTGCCATGATAGAAACCAAGTGCCCTCCAAAATTTGATAAGCATCACAATGTAATGTTCTTTATTGACCGTTACTGTCTCCTCAACATCATTCTCAAACCAAAATGGTCCGATTATGCTATGTTTCGAGATGATGACCTATGTGATACACTTCACAGAGTGCAATATCCTCTAAGGGACTTCATCTGACACTTATGATCCCCAGAACACGGAGTTCTTGTGTGGCCTGATAGAGAGAACTGTACAGTTTCCCATTATCTTTATAGTTCTTTTCTTCTGTTAGGGTATGTGTAGACTTATATACGGATAGGGGAGGGTTTTCAGCGTTATGTGTTTTTGTTATATAAGTCTACACACATCCCATCATATGGAAAATACAAGACCTATCCACTCACCTCAGGATCCTTCCAATCAAATTATACCATCCTCATTAAAAAAATTATTTTTTATATGCAATATAACAAACCCTTTTCTCCTCCTAGATATATTATACATATCACTTCAACATCTTTCCTACCAACACATATATAATCTACATTTATACGCCCATAATCCCCAATAATCACATAAATTAATGGGCATCTTATGGTATTCTAATATATTCAAGTATTTAGACATATAAAAAAAACTAGTACTACTTAAATACCTAGGAATATATTTATCGAGTAACCTTAAACAAAATAAATGTATATATATGAGCAAGATTTAAATCTAACCTAACAGAATTAATTAAAATACATAATAATGCATTATCTCATACAGGATTCACTACATGATTATCATGAAGATAACTGTTGCTTCATTCAGTGATGTGTGTGAATACAAATAACACGAAGACAGAAAGTGGATCTATTCGAAGCCATCTTTATTTAGCTTGTTTGTTGTGCACATAACAACACCGTTTACTCGTAAACGGTGAAGCCCCAGCTTAGTACCCCATGTAACATCTTCCCTCTTGTGACAATAGACATCACCACAGAATTTGCTCAGTGGCATAGGCATCTATTGGGTATTCTACCCTCCTGCTTAACAGAGATTATTCTGCCCTTCCACTTTTACATCTTTTAAATACAGTAGTCCCTCAGTCTGACCGGCGCCTTGATTATTCTCCCAGATCGTGTTCTCTTTACTGCAATCTTATCTGGAGGTGTCTCGGGGTCTGCTCTAGGACTAGCCCTATCTTTCACTATACTTTCATCTTGAGACACTTGTGGAGTAGTGGTTACCTCTTTGCCCGATTTCATAATTAATGGTGTCTCACTATTTTCTTGATATAGCTGGCTACTCCTTGATGCTATTGGAGGTGCTTCTGCTGTTTTCCTCAGGTCTATTCTATTCCGTCGATGTATTCCCCCTTCAACATCAATATGATATGATCTAGCATCCAGCTCCTTCAACACAGTTGCTTTTTCCACTCCTCGTGCCCTTTCACATGGGGTTTGACTCGTACCACATCTCCAGATCGTAAAGGTTAAATGCATTTCACCTTCTTATTGAAGTACCGCTCCTGCCTCATGCTATTATTCTTTACCTCTTTTTAAAAGTTATTGGAGATTTCCGGCTTCAACAAATCTTCCCGGGTTGGAAGGAGTGTTTTTGTTCTCCTTGACATCAGCTTTCGTGCTGGCAACAGGAGACCTTTAGCTGGTGTGTTTCTGTGATCCAGCATTGCTAGATATGGATCAGCCCTATCCTCCCTTCCGGAACAAAGTCTTTGCAGTTTTAACAGTTGATTCTGCTTTGCCATTCGCTTTACTGTTGTAGGGACTGAATGGTATGTGTGTAAAACACCACTTCCATGCAAAAGTGTCAAAGTCCTGACTACTCAATTGTAGTCGATTGTCTGTTACAATCTGGTCCGGTATTCCATATCTTGCACAGTCGTGCTTGAGCTTTGTAATTATTGCCTTCGTCTGTGTGTCTGGAACATAATCAATCTAACAGAAATATATAGTCTACTGTGCATAAATAGTCTTTACCAGCAAACATGAACAAATCTACCCCAATTTTTGCCTATGGTCTTTCGGGGACTTCATAGACCATTAAGGGTTTTGCAGGGTTAGCCACTTCATACTTCCTGCATGTGGAGCATTTTGCCGCCACATAGTCTCTTATGTCGTTGTTCATGTTGGGCCAGTATAAACATTCTCTGGCTCCTCTACTCCCATGTGTGAGGAATGTATTGTTTCTTTCAAGAGCCTCCACTGGCTTGTGCGTACCACCACACGGTTTTCCCATAAAATCAAGCCATCTTGCACTGTCATTTCACTTTGAAGGTGAAGTACAGTCTCACCTCTGGGTTGAGATGTATCTTTTCATCTGGCCATCCTTCTAATATTATCTTCTGTAAAAGCTGCATATACCTATCTTCCTTTGTGACTGATTGCAGTTTGAGCAACCTTGTTTCTGTACAGGAACACACTCGGCTTCTCTGATGTCCTCCTCTTCATCATATTCATACTTCACCCTGTTAACAATGCATCTGCAAGGTACATCTTCTTGCCTGGATATTACAAACCGTGTCATCATACCTTTGCAATCGCATCAGCATGTTCTGCAGTCGCTTTGGCCACTTCCTCAAATCTTTGTTAATTATTGCTTCCAAGGGTCTATGGTCACTTAGCACTGTTGGGCTGGCCGAATGTATATTAGTGAAACCTTTCACATGAGTAGACTACAGCAATCAGTTCTTTCTCAATTTGAGCATACTGGGTTCGGTGTCTGTAAGGGCTCGACTAATATAGGCCAGGGGTTTTCCCTCTGTCCAGTTCTGTCTTCAGTTTCTTTTTTAGAGCTACAGGTACTCTTTTTGCTGCTGTCACATGAGGTGTTATGTTTGGATCAACCTCTAAATGTACATTTCCCGGTAGTCGACCTAACTCGTCTTCAAATATATCTTTGAATTGACCCAAGATCTCATCGGATTGCTGAGTGTTCAATTTATCTACTTGCGATATTTTAACAAGGATCCTGAACTGATCCTCATTAACAGTAATGAGTGTCATCTGTTGGATTGCAGTTGCTCTGAGTAGAGGGTGGAAGCTTTCCTGTACCACTACACACCTGACACCATATTTCTTTCCATTTTTGAGGTTTCTCATTTTAACTCAACACTCCCCCAATGGTTTTACCTCTGCACCTTTCCACATCACCAAAATTTTATTTGCAGTTTTGAGAGTTTCCTTTTTCACATGCTTCGCATTCAGTATATTCACTGAAGCTCCAATATCCAACTGAAAAGCAATTGGTTTCCCTTCTACCTTGATCATTTCCAGCATAACCCCATTAACTCTCTGTTTTACTGTGACACTACCCACATCTTCCACTACTGCCGCTGCCATATTGATGTGTCTCCACTAACTGAACCCGATTTTTCTTTGCCGACTTACATCTCACTGCAAAATGGTTCTTTCCTCCACACTTATAACAGTTTTTTCCACGTGCCGGGCACAACTCATGTCGAAATGTACATGACTTCTCTGTATTGAACCTTTTCTTTTTCGCCTCACATTAATTCTGTTCACTATTTCTGGACTGTTGTGCGGCATTTTCTGACAATTTACAGATTTCTATGCACCGTTGTAAGTCCAGCACTTCTGCCTGCATTTGAGGGTCATGAATTCCTAGGACTATCTGATCTCGAAGAATTGAGGCTGCACACTTATCGCAAAAATTGCATGTTTTGCTCAATGCCCAGAGTGCGGTGATAAACACTTGCACCGATACCCCTTCTGCCTGCTTTTTTGTATGAAAAATGTAGCGTTCATATGTTTCATTTGTCTCCTCATTGGCATATTCATCAAACGCTTGGATTATTTCGTTTTTTTTTTTATTCTTCGGGTGTTGTGAACTGGAATCCATAACAGACCTTCAATGCATCATTGCCTAACGTATGAAGCATTGAAACCATTTGATATTGCATCGACTGCTTCGCCAAGTACGTAATAATGGCATAGTTCTGCGATTTGCACTTAAAAAGTTTCCAATTCTCAGATAAATTACCCCTACCATACACAGGGGTTGCGGTTGTCTTATGTCAGTCACTGGTCTGTTTACGTCAGCTATGTCCGAGTCCGCCATTTTTCTTTCCCAAACACGTGTGTACAAATCAAGCGGGAAATAATTATTTACTTATCTGTTTTTGTATTTTCCAAATAACTCTTTTGTTCTCCTTCCTCATCCGGAGTCCTTTAGTGATGTGTGTGGATACAAATAACATGAAGACAGAAAGTAGATCTATTCGAAGCCATCTTTTTTTAGCTTGTTTGTTGTGTGCATGTCAACACTGTTACCAAGTAAACAGTGAAGCCCCAGCTTAGTACCCCATGTAACAATAACAAACCAATAGTGATCCATCCGTTTGATTAAGTACTTCTTAGGCCAGCAATTTTTGCTGAAAACTATTATATTCTAATTTAGATTTCATTCTAATTTCTAATTTTAATTATCAAGCTCGACCTTGATACCCCTACCTAAAGGTTAAAAAAATAAGCTACAATATAATAACCCTTACACTGAAACATAAGCACCTCCCCCAAGAATAAATATATAAATAAAAGACATAAATCCTTTAAAAACATTAATACATCCCTATTCTGTAAAAGTAATAACAGTCAGCCACACCCGAATTTAAGCAACGCCCTGGTCTATAAATAAATTACACTCCACACCATCACCTATAAATACGAATATACAATAGAAACAGATTCACATGAAACCTTCATAACGGGTAGATAATACTAAGTTACAATTAAGGCCCATACATCATTATAGACAGCCCATGTAGATAATACTAAGTTACAATTAAGGCCCATACATCATTATAGACAACATCTGTAGATAATACTAAGTTACAATTAAGGCCCATACATCATTATAGACAGCCCCTGTAGATAATACTAAGTTACAATTAAGGCCCATACATCATTATAGACAGCCCCTGTAGATAATACTAAGCTACAATTAAGGCCCATACATCATTATAGACAGCCCATGTAGATAATACTAAGTTACAATTAAGACCCATACATCATTATAGACAGCCCATGTAGATAATACTAAGCTACAATTAAGGCCCATACATCATTATAGACAGCCCATGTAGATAATACTAAGTTACAATTAAGGCCCATACATCATTATAGACAGCCCATGTAGATAATACTAAGCTACAATTAAGGCCCATACATCATTATAGATAGCCCATGTAGATAATACTAAGTTACAATTAAGGCCCATACATCATTATAGACAGCCCCTGTAGATAATACTAAGTTACAATTAAGGCCCATACATCATTATAGACAGCCCCTGTAGATAATACTAAGTTACAATTAAGGCCCATACATCATTATAGACAACCTCTGTAGATAATACTAAGCTACAATAAAGGCCCATACATCATTATAGACAACCCATGTAGATAATACTAAGTTACAATTAAGGCCCATACATTATTATAGACAACCTCTGTAGATAATACTAAGTTACAATTAAGGCCCATACATCATTATAGACAGCCCATGTAGATAATACTAAGTTACAATCAAGGCCCATACATCATTATAGATAGCCCATGTAGATAATACTAAGCTACAATTAAGGCCCATACATCATTATAGACAACCCATGTAGATAATACTAAGTTACAATTAAGGCCCATACATCATTATAGACAACCTCTGTAGATAATACTAAGCTACAATTAAGGCCCATACATCATTATAGACAACCCATGTAGATAATACTAAGTTACAATTAAGGCCCATACATCATTATAGACAGCCCATGTAGATAATACTAAGCTACAATTAAGGCCCATACATCATTATAGACAGCCCATGTAGATAATACTAAGTTACAATTAAGGCCCATACATCATTATAGACAGCCCCAGTAGATAATACTAAGTTACAATTAAGGCCCATACATCATTATAGACAGCCCCTGTAGATAATACTAAGTTACAATTAAGGCCCATACATCATTATAGACAACCTCTGTAGATAATACTAAGCTACAATTAAGGCCCATACATCATTATAGACAACCCATGTAGATAATACTAAGTTACAATTAAGGCCCATACATTATTATAGACAGCCTATGTAGATAATACTAAGCTACAATTAAGGCCCATACATCATTATAGACAGCCCATGTAGATAATACTAAGTTACAATTAAAACCCATACATCATTATAGACAGCCCCTGTAGATAATACTAAGTTACAATTAAGGCCCATACATCATTATACACAGCCCATGTAGATAATACTAAGCTACAATTAAGGCCCATACATCATTATAGACAGCCCATGTAGATAATACTAAGCTACAATTAAGGCTCATACATCATTATAGACAGCCAATGTAGATAATACTAAGCTACAATTAAGGCCCATACATCATTATAGACAGCCCCTGTAGATAATACTAAGTTACAATTAAGGCCCAGACATCATTATAGACAGCCCATGTAGATAATACTAAGTTACAATTAAGGCCCATACATCGATATAGACAGCCCATGTAGATAATACTAAGTTACAATTAAGGCCCATACATCATTATAGACAGCCCCTGTAGATAATACTAAGTTACAATTAAGGCCCATACATCATTATAGACAGCCTATGTAGATAATACTAAGTTACAATTAAGGCCCATACATCATTATAGACAGCCCATGTAGATAATACTAAGTTACAATCAAGGCCCATACATCATTATAGATAGCCCATGTAGATAATACTAAGCTACAATTAAGGCCCATACATCATTATAGACAACCCATGTAGATAATACTAAGTTACAATTAAGGCCCATACATCATTATAGACAACCTCTGTAGATAATACTAAGCTACAATTAAGGCCCATACATCATTATAGACAACCCATGTAGATAATACTAAGTTACAATTAAGGCCCATACATCATTATAGACAGCTCATGTAGATAATACTAAGTTACAATTAAGGCCCATACATCATTATAGACAACCTCTGTAGATAATACTAAGTTACAATTAAGGCTCATACATCATTATAGACAGCCCATGTAGATAATACTAAGCTACAATCAAGGCCCATACATCATTATAGACAGCCCATGTAGATAATACTAAGCTACAATTAAGGCCCATACATCATTATAGACAGCTCATGTAGATAATACTAAGTTACAATTAAGGCCCATACATCATTATAGACAGCCCATGTAGATAATACTAAGTTACAATTAAGGCCCATACATCATTATAGACAGCCCATGTAGATAATACTAAGCTACAATTAAGGCCCATACATCATTATAGACAGCCCATGTAGATAATACTAAGTTACAATTAAGGCCCATACATCATTATAGACAGCCCATGTAGATAATACTAAGTTACAATCAAGGCCCATACATCATTATAGACAGCCCATGTAGATAATACTAAGTTACAATTAAGGCCCATACATCATTATAGACAGCCCCTGTAGATAATACTAAGTTACAATTAAGGCCCATACATCATTATAGACAGCCCATGTAGATAATACTAAGCTACAATTAAGGCCCATACATCATTATAGACAGCCCATGTAGATAATACTAAGCTACAATTAAGGCCCATACATCATTATAGACAGCCCATGTAGATAATACTAAGTTACAATCAAGGCCCATACATCATTATAGACAGCTCATGTAGATAATACTAAGTTACAATTAAGGCCCATACATCATTATAGACAACCTCTGTAGATAATACTAAGTTACAATTAAGGCTCATACATCATTATAGACAGCCCATGTAGATAATACTAAGCTACAATCAAGGCCCATACATCATTATAGACAGCCCATGTAGATAATACTAAGTTACAATTAAGGCCCATACATCATTATAGACAGCCCATGTAGATAATACTAAGCTACAATTAAGGCCCATACATCATTATAGACAGCCCATGTAGATAATACTAAGCTACAATTAAGGCCCATACATCATTATAGACAGCCCATGTAGATAATACTAAGCTACAATTAAGGCCCATACATCATTATAGACAGCCCATGTAGATAATACTAAGCTACAATTAAGGCCCATACATCATTATAGACAGCCCATGTAGATAATACTAAGCTACAATTAAGGCCCATACACCATTATAGACAGCCCATGTAGATAATACTAAGTTACAATTAAGGCCCATACATCATTATAGACAACTTCTGTAGATAATACTAAGTTACAATTAAGGCCCATACATCATTATAGACAGCCCATGTAGATAATACTAAGTTACAATTAAGGCCCATACATCATTATAGACAGCCCATGTAGATAATACTAAGTTACAATTAAGGCCCATACATCATTATAGACAACCTCTGTAGATAATACTAAGTTACAATTAAGGCCCATACATCATTATAGACAACCTCTGTAGATAATACTAAGTTACAATTAAGGCCTATACATCATTATAGACAGCCCCTGTAAACATGGTACTTCCCTTAAAAGGGGCACTTGAGAGAAAACACCTGATGATAAAAGCAGTGATAATCGCCGCCTGTTCCATTTTTCGAACTGTCTCCATTCTGTGAGACACTTATTATTTGAAATGTGTTGTAAGGGCCTGTTCTAAACAATAAAGGCCTACCTGTGTCAATGAAACCATCGTGCATCTCTGGAATCTGTAATGTATAGTTTTAAAATAAATAATTTGTATTTAACCTCTTGCATTCTTACGATCGAACACTTTATTGATTTCTTTTTGACATACCTTACACACACACACACACACACACACACATATATATATATATATATATATATATATATATATATATGTATATATATACGGTTCGAACCGTGTGTACCGGCAGGGATTGTCTTCTCCCATACTGACGATTGCAGGTTTGGCATGAAATACATGCGTATATGAGTTTATTTGCGAAAATAATATTTATTCATTAATAATAATTCAAAGCTCTCGCAAGATAGAGCACTTTACGTAAAGCTAACAACAAGCCGTCATTCTGCATAATGCACAACTCTGGGCCCCACCTATTGAGTGCTCTTGACCGCCGTATTTGCTATTTAGATGTTAAGTTCTAATTTTCTTAGACAATGCATGGTGTCGCATTGGTGTGACCTGCATGGATTGTCTCTTCCCATACTGAAACACATGTGTGTATGGGTTTATTTTGAAAATAATATTTATTTATAAATAATTATATATATATATATATATATATATATATATATATATATATATTTATATATATAAATATATATATATAAATATATATATATATATAAATATATATATATATATATATATATATATATATATATATATATATAGTAATCCACATAAAGACTGTTTCGCTGTTTCACAGCTCATCAGTGCGGCTATATATATATATATATATATATATATATATATATATATATATATATATATATATATAGTAGTAAGTTTTTGAAAAGCTGTGTGCAATGCAAATTCCGGGTAAGATGCAAGTTGTAAGGAACAATAACAATAAATCGAATACGAAATATGACTTACTATTTATTTTTCCTAAAATCTTACATAACAGCAAGAGTGTTTTTAGCTGTTTGTGTGATGTCCGGTTGATTAAAAATCATTATTTAATATTAAAGAGACTTCCCTTTGTCAAAAATAATTAAACCAGAAGAAAATATATATATATATATATATATATATATATATATATATATATATTGTGATGAATTCGCACGATGCTATCTAAAATCTTTTAAACAAAGTCATAGATTTAAAATCTCTCTCTCTGATTCTATCTCCCTCTCCCTTCCTCTCCTTCTCCCTTTCCCTCCCCCCTCGCTCTCTCTCTCTATCTCCCTCTCCTTCCCTCTCTCTCTCCCTCCTCACCCCCTCCCCCTCCTCACCCCCTCTCCCTCCCCACTCTCTCTTCCCCCCTCTCTCCCCACTCTCTCTCCCTCTCTCTCTCCTTCTCTATCTCTCTCTCTCTGTATCGTACCCAACGAACATGTACTCTTTATTTGATTAGTCTTTCTGTCACCCCTCTCTTAAAGGATCAATGATAGGAGACCTCAGTCTACTGACTGATTGCTGTAAATTCACAGAACCATAACAGCCTTTTGAATTTTAGTCACATTACCTATACGAAAATTGAATTAACTTTGCTCCTCAGTTGAAGATAATCTTGCAAGCTGTCAATATCTTAAACAAAATTATCTACAAGAGGGGAATTGTGTTGGAAGAATGTTTGTTATTCAAGCATTTTAACTTGAATACACTTTGATTCCCGCGAGTCAAGAAATAAAGAAGATAAAAACCTTTCCATCTTTAAACAGAAGAAAATAACTTTTAAGTAGGAGAAAATAATTATAAGGGAGAGATATTGAAAGACTTTATATTATAGAAAACTTTGTATTATAGAAAGAAAGAAAAAGAATAGAAAAAGAAATAGAAATACAAAAGTAACTCATTTTTCTTTTCTTTTTTTAAGTTCACCTTAGAATTGACAAAGTACTTTTATTATAACACTTAGCCATAACAATAATTTCAGGGCAGCTGGACTCGTCAGTGCTTTAAGCTGAGAACAAAACCCGACCGTTTAGTCAACAGTCTGACTTTTTACCCATTGCACCATCATCACAAACAGTTGATTTATTTAAATCTTAATGTCTGTATAGGCAATACTTTTTATTCTATGAAGAGCTTTACATTATCGCTCATGGAAACCAGCTATTTCCCATACTAGAGTGCTCAACTTGCAAAGGTGGGTGATATCATCATCATCATCATCATCATCATCATCATCATCATCATCATCATCATTCGATTTATTTTTAACAGGTCTTTGATTAGTTCTCTATAAGATGGTGGGTCTGTCTGTCAGTCTTGATTGAAGTCTTCCTCTTCAGACGCGGCGGTCTCGAGGATCAAAGTTTGCAATCCCCAGGGCTGCACGGTCTCGTTTACACAGCTCATCCCAAAAAAGCCTGCCGACTTGATGCATGGACATGGGAGATCCAGCTGAAGCTTTGCTCGACATGTCCAGCCTAAGGACATCAGATATTTCTTTCATACCAAGCTTAGAGGGGTGAGTGTCGTTATCTGGCTTGACATGGAAGATCCATTTAATCAAGGCTCTTTCGTTGCGCTGCAGTCTTTTAAGAGTGCTTACCGATGCAGCCCATGTCTCAGAGCCATAAAGCATATATATATATATATATATATATATATATATATATATATAGTAATCAAGATTAAGTTTTTATCCACAGGGTAAAACATTTGGATAATCTTTACTGTGTTTATATAAAAGTGCTCAATAATAAATAGAGATTTTATTTACCTTTGACTTTACAAAAGAATATATTTTCATAAAAAAAGATGTGGCACAATGCCAAAAAAGGGTGGAGTGGGATGGGGATCGGAAGTCATCCGTTTGGTTAATTCTTTAAACTAGTTTCAATTACCAAAATACCACATTCACTCTATGGGCTAACCTACTTAAATATCCCCAGACAGTTTTGACGTTTTTCTTTACAAAAATATATATACAATTTCATTGACGATGGGTAGTGAGATCCTTAAAAACACCCAAAATTAAAGAAAAAGAAAATTAACCAATTAAAATGTTAAGTGCGGTGGTTAGTAGGGTTAGGGTTAGTAGGACGCCCCCTAAACCTGACTAGGGTTAGGGTTAGGGTTAGTAGGACGCCCCCTAAACCTGACTAAGTATGAGCTGTTCATTGTTTTCCGGATTGTTTTCAGAGCTGAAAATAAGCAAGTCAGCTCCTAAGTGGGAATGATGACCATTTTATTTTTCATGGTAATCGTTCCGGACAAGGCATGCAGCCAGTTGATGTAATGAGCCAAAAAATTAGAAAAAGGATTGGAAAATAGAAAAATCGACAAATAGAAAAATAGACTCAGACAAAACTCGAACCTGACCCTAAAAATAGGGACCACTTTAAGCCAGCATCGTGTTATCACGTGACACTTGAGAATCTTGTAGTTAGCAAAGGTCAGAACAGTACCTCTGTCATAGATGTGTGATTTTTTTTATTTCATTAAAAAAATTTTTTTTTAACGTAGTTCACCCCAAACAAGGCAGGCCACCACTGTAGACGTAAGGGGCTACTGAGTAAAAAGAAAAGGGGAGAAGGTTGGGGGGGGGGGTCAACCTAAACTGGGATCTGCGCAGCGAGATGTCTGTTTACATTAATTTTAAATTTCTGCATGTCAGTGCTGACGGGGAAACAGGGGGCAGGGAGAGAGTTCCAGAGGCCAGCAGCACGAGGAAAAAAGCTATTTGAGTAGAAAGCTCTCCGACATCTGGGGACCTCCACAGTGAATGGATGGGATTTAGTAGAATGTCGAGTTGGTCTAGTGAATTTATGTCGAGGGGGCACTAGAGTAGCCAATTCATCAGAGCATAATCCATTGAAGTATTTGTAAAACAAGCACAAAATTTGCGAAAATATTAAGGATTAACATTTGTCCTCATTCATTTTTCTGTGAAATATTGAGGATATGTATTCTTATTTATTTATTTTTTAATTATGTAAGTAGTTTTTTTTTTTTTTTTTACATGATTCACCCCAAACAAGGCAGGACGCCACTGTAAACGTAAGGGGCTACTGAGAAAAAGGAAAAGGGGAGAAGGATTGGTGGTTCAGCTTAAATTGGGATCTGAGCAGCGAGATGTCTGTTTACATTAGTTTTAAATTTCTGCATGTCAGTACTGTCGGGGAAACAGGGGGCAGGGAGGGAGTTCCAGAGGCCAGCAGCACGAGGAAAGAAGCTATTTGAGTAGAATGCTCTCCGGCATCTGGGGACCTCCACAGTGAATGAATGAGATTTAGTAGAATGTCGAGTTAGTCTAGTGAAGTTAATATTTAATTAGTGTGTTTTTTTTAAATTATAATATTTGCCTTGCGAATTAAGCATTGATTAAACAAAATATATATATATGTAAAATGTAAACAGTGTCTACAGTTCAGTTATATATTCCTGGTTTTACACTTGGTTTCATTAGATATACAGCAGGGGAAAAGTGAGGTTGAGAAAAATAGCGTTACTCGTCTAATAGTCAACCTGAAACATTTGAAATCTTATGCCGTTAAAGCAATCCATATTGCTGTTGGAAATATGTATAAATGCATATAAATATTGTTTCTAATCAACTACTTTTAAATGCATATAATATATTCAAAATCGTTTTAATCAACTTTTTCAAAATACTGTAAGCTAACGAATATTTTAAGTTTTTAGTGACCACGTGTTTATGTATATCTTTCCCAACCATGAGGTTGCCATTTTGTGGGTTGTCTTATCGTGTCAGAAGGAGGAAAAAGGACAATAGTGAAGAAACAGTTGACTTTACATATTCACACATTCATTATCACATAATTAGTTTGTTAAAGACAACCGTAAAAAGGGTTACAGAAATATATAAAGTGGTACTTTATATGATATACAAAGAAGTAGAACCAAAAGCATAATTATTAAATTGAGAATACATTACAGTCCCAATACACTAAGAAAGGCACAGATGTTTCCAGGGTCGTAGATAGATAATTATATAAATGAACAATGTGTCAGTAAATGTTACTTTGTGGCGCTGTTCTGGGAGTCCACACAACTGCAACCAGAAAAGACGACTGGCAGACACAACGCCAGGGTTGGTAAAAGACATGCAAATATAGCAGCCCATCGGATCACGTCTGACGGCCTTAATGTACCAACCAGAAAGAGAATACATATCGTTCTAATTTCCACATGTGAGTGATACAAGTTTTTTTTTTAATTTTTGGACAAGAGAACACATTTTAACGTTAGTCAGGATAGTCCAAGGGAGATAACTCAGATAATTATAAGCCAATAATACATATAATAGATTCCAAATCATTTTAATTAACTGCTGTTAACCCTTTCGTTCATACTGTTGTTTCACAACAACAAATCGAAAAGTTATCATGAATTATCATGCACTTTGATTTGACTAATTATATTTGTTTTTGTGAGAGTCAGGGACATCGAGGCAGTTAACTTGAAGACACCTGGTTTGTGCTCCTAGACTAAAGGAAACGATTAAGTTTTGCGCGCGCCCCTGTTATATAAAAGAACCGAAAATTAAAAGTCTTTTCTACGGACAAAAAAAGAACATGAAAACAAATTGTGTTCAATTGTACTACTCTTAAGTGAAGACGAAGGACTTTTTTCAGTGTGCATCGACCATGAGAGTGAGAAGAAAGAAACTTTGATACAAGAAGAAACCAAAGTGCTAACAAGATATTCCTGATACCGACTGTCATAAAATCAAAATCCCTCAACATATCACTTCTACCGCAATAGTCCGACTGATAACTCTGGTCTTCATGGAATTGATTTGGTTCTTAGTGATCATGCCAATGCATCCCTTCTTGCCTGGGAACCATTCTACCCCCGTCTGGCAGGTATCCACTTGAAAGGTTTAGTTCTCAATGTCAGTATCATTGCTGTCTCTGCTCCCAGCCTTAATGCTGACGATCACGATTCCTACAACAACTTGACTGCATACCCTCGAGTGATCTTGTAATTATTGCAGGTGATTGGAATGCCCGCAATAACACAGACGACATTCATATTCTTGGACGATTTGCGATTGAAGACTAATCTGCTAATGATGAAATGACCATATCCAACACGCGTTTTTAACATCTCCGGCGACACCTACTTACTTGATACTCCAATGAGGGTGTCACAGCTAAGCAAACCGAATACTTTATTGTTAAACGCCGCTGGGCGTCAAGGAGCTTGATTGTTGAGTGTTCTGAGTTGCAAAAACTGGTAGCAAATTTAGTTCCGAACATTTATTGGGACAGGCAAAGCAACATCTTCATCTCAAGGCCGTCAATCGTGTGTTAAGCTTCTCAGGTACAACATTTAAAAACTGAAAAGTAACCAAACCGATGATACTTTCTACATAGAACAATTCAACGGTCTCGAGGTATACCAATCTGAAGATTCTCTCAGATGAACTTTGGCAAACTGTCAAGTGTAACCTCCAATCTATGATGTCTGAAACTGTTGGAACCACCAAGCGAAAAGACGAAGATTGAATCTCGAGCCAAACAATTTAAATTGCTGAAAAAACAAATCAAGTTTGTTGCAACAAATCTGATAACTTCAGCTACTCATTCTGATCTTGATGATTGAAATACATTCTGGAGAAAAGTGGATACATGAAGCGTGCATCAGCTGTTGGGGACCCCAATAAACTTTACAGCCTCCTCAGTTCGAGTACAAAGACAGGCGGGTGGTAACCAAACTATATTGGACCAAAATTGCGAGCCAATCACAAATCTCAATGAATGCCTCATCTGCCAGAGAGATCACTTCACCAATCTGCTAAATCACGACCAAAGGCCACCATCAACTGCTCCTATGAATAATGCCGATCCAACTCCTTATGACTGCCAAACAACTCCCCCCCCCCATGCTTGAAGAGGTTGTTGCTGTTATTAAAAGTCTAAAGATCAACAAAGTTGCAAGCAAAGATAGCATCCCTGCTGAGATCCTCAAACACAGCGCAAATATACTAGGGCCTGCCATATCAACCGTGTCTGGGAGACTAAAATACTCGTCCATGACTGGAGCGATGCAACACTGGTACAATTCTTTAGGAAAGGTGACAAATGATGCTGCAGCAACTACCGTGGTGTCAGGCTGATCGATGTGTCTGTTAAAATATTTGGTGATTCCAGCAAAGGACAATCATCTGTTTCATTGATTTTGCTGCTGCATCATACTCTGTCGACCGCGCCACCCTTTGGAACCTTATGCACGCAGATGGTTTTCTGCCTAAATTTCTCAATCTTCTTAAAGTATACAACTGCTCAACACGATCCATGATGTTTCGGAACACTTTGAAATATAATCTGGCCAACTCTTTTCAATTGCGCCATTGACAAGGTTACTTCCAATGCCTTCAAAAACGCAGATTACGCAGATTATTATTGGGCTTCAGCATGTAGCATCGCAGATTTGGATGAAAATAGATGCACCAATCAAATCTTTACCCTAAGACCAATCCTCAAACATCGTTGGTGCTTCCAGCAAAAAACATACATCTGTTTATTGATTTCGCTGCTGCATTCAACTTTGTTGAGTGTTATACCCTCTAAAGGTTCATGCAAGCAGATGGTATTCTGCCTAAACTTCTTGATCTTTTTAAAGCATACTACTGCTGTATACGCATGTACAGTGAGGTTTTGAAACCCTTTGAAATACGGTCTGGCAAGGATGTGTTCTTTCGCCAAGCATTGACTGGGTCACTTAGACTTCCTTAAAAGAGTTTCCTGGTGTCACTGTTGGATGCAAATTTGCTGTCAAGAACTTATGCAGATGATATCACACTACTCAGTGAAACATTTGCTGATGTCCAGTCTACTATTAATAAGCTTCCACATGTTGCATCACAGATTGGGATGAAAATAAATGCCTCGAAGACAAAAATACTCGCTAATGGCTTCGCCCCAACAGACAAAACACTCATGGTGATGTTCTGTAAGAGGTTAAGATTTTCAAATATCTTGGTGCCATCATCACAGCCACGGGTCAAGGTGGAGTTGATATCAAAGCGCGAATTGATTTTTCACATCATGCCTTCTGTCGACCTAATTCCCGGCTCTGGTCAAGATCTGAGATAAGGCGCAGCACCAATTTAAGGATCTACCAAGCAATGATGCGAACGATTCTCCTTTATGGCAGTGAGTCCTAGCCAATGATAGTAGATGTTAGGCGATTGGAAACTTTCGATCACCACTGCCTATGTCGCATCCCCCATGTCCAACAGCAGCACTCTCTTTCAAACAATACAGTATGTTTCTGTGGGAAAGTTAACTCCCTCAGACGACTCATCCTTATGAAACGTCTATGCTGGGTTAACAAGAGCGATGTGCGGGACAAAGTAAAATGATGACGGTTAAAGCTGACCTGGAACCCAACCTTGACCCCCGAATCTATGGAATTCTCCATCAAGGACAATTTAGGTTTGGTTCATAGAATTTCTGTAACAAATCATGCATGGAAGGGTTAAATGCATAGAATATATTCTAAATCATTTGAAATTTATTTGTAATGTTTAACACATATATTAAACAATTATGAAAGATGACATAATCTTGATTTATATAAACATATGTACCTTTTTCCTGTGGATCCTTATTAATCATGCATGCCATTTATTTATGTATTCTGAACATTCATTTGCAGAAATAAGTAATTAAAATGAAATTCTAATATTTAATCACTTCTACATGTCAGTAATCACAAATTCCAAGGAATAGATTTACCATTGTCACGCGATCTGGCGTCACATAAATGCCAAGCCTTCACAAATGCAAACAAATTGAAACTAAGTATTTACCTTTGGAAAGAAATGAATATTATTGTTCGTAAAGAGATGTACTTTGCTCGAAGCATTTCGTATATATAATATAATAGAAGAGTCATAGAAGGCTGTCACAATGCACGAAATGGAAATATGTCGGTGTTGAGAAGGAGGACAAAAACGAATTATTTATTAATTTTTAAAAATATTTTTATCGTAAATCTTGCTTTATTTGATCACAACTTCTACACCGTGTTCTGCTCACAAATTTAAAATAAAATATTTAATTAAAGAAATCGTTACTGGATTGAATTTTGAATTTTAACATTGGAAAAAATTAATATAACAATTTACTAACATCAATATAAAAAACTAAATAATTTTAAAATAAATAAATATCATGATTATAAATGAATTTAACGAGAATCATTTCATCATTTAAAAAAGTATTTTATTGTATTTGCTACAGGTCACTGTGATATTTACTGCAATACTGCCATAAAAACATTACTAGTCCACACGAGTTTCAGGAGATTTGAAACACTCAGTTTGATAAATAGGTCTTGCCTCGAAATATATTATGGAACACGATCGTACACATTAAATCACTGTGTAGAAGTTGTGACTAAAAAACTAAGATTTACTATTAAAAAATAACTTTTTTAAATTAAAAAAATCGCCGACATATTTCCATTTCTTGCATTGTAATAGTCTTCTATTAGAATATTATTGTTTTCTTTTGTAATTGAAAACTTATTTTCCTCAAACCAATTTCTATTTTTTTACGTTTTGGAAGGTGTGGCATTTCAGTGATGTCAGATAAGGTGTCCATGCTGAACCATTTATAAGAGAATCCCTGAACAGTGAAATCGTTTCTTGTATAACTTAAACCTTCATGGTTATTTGGGAGCAAATTATACATTTATAGGTAATTTGGATCAGAATTGTACACATATTCACAGTGCTCATCTATCGCGATTTTAACACTTCGGCACTGGTAGTTTTGAAGATATGTCGATAAAGATTAAGTATGCTAAATGTTGGTTACTGTCGTGTGGAAGTGATTACTGATAAGAACGTTATTTTAATTATTTATTTCTAGGATATACGTAAGTAGATATCGAAAATAGATGTACAAATGACATACATGATTAATAATCCGTTTCTCCATCTGCCATTAAAACGGGGGTGCTGAATTCACATATGCTCCTATTATTTTTTGTATATCTGCTAATACTGCGATATTAATATCGGATTCCAAAATTTAAATGCACACATTGTTGTTGCTGTAGTTTCTGATGCCATATGAACACAAGTTGGATAGGAAAGAATATGAAACATTTTTGTGTATTTTAACATATAGACTTGATCAATTTTTAATAAATCTTTCTCTCAAGTAAACTTATGATTATTTATAGCAGAGTTTATCGTCAGAGGCTTTGGTGGATACGGAATCCAAATATGCTGTAAGCCAAGCTTTAAAATGCTCGCCAATGCCTCAGAATGAAGAAATTCAAAATGGCTACTCTCACAGAACTGGATGCATTTCAATGCATATTTCCTCTCGAAATAAGGTAGACACTATGTTTCAGAATTCTTTAGATGAGGATTGATAATTTGTAGCATTTAGATTATTCGGACTACTATTCTCATCTAGGTTGTTATTATCACAACTTTTTTCCCCAAAAAATCATACTAGAATTTTCCACATGGATCTGTGGCATAATGGTTTAAGGCGTTAACTAATAATAACTTCTAAATGGCAGTCTTCTGGAGGTTTAAGGTTCAATCCTTACTACAGGCGATAATAATAACATAAAAATTAACACTTCTACCCAGTTATGGCTGACAAAACGAGAACAATCTACCTCCAGTTCGAAATTGCATATAAGTTTTCGAGTCTGACATAAAGATCTCTAAGTACGAAAACATGCAGGTGAAAAAGGTTGGAGGTTACATCGGTCGAAACGTTGTGAAAATATGAGAATAGTTGTTCAAATAATTCAAATAATACAACTCTCTTCTGTTTATCTTATAAGATGAAATTATTTAGTTAGATCATGAAATATTATAGACCTTCTTGGTGAGGGGGCAGGCTTTTAGAAGTTAAAAATAAACCTCTTATAATGTAACGAGACCAACCAAGGTGATTTAAGAAGCAGGATAGTGAATAAACTTATAAACGAGATGTTGGTCAGGGTGTGGGTAGAAATCGCGTTTGGAATGCGACTATGGTTGTTTTGACAATTTCAAGTTTGAGAGGAAAATAGAAATATAAATATTTATTGTGTGAGTTATTACGGAATGTGGGAAGAAGAAAAGCAATTTTCAGAATTATTAAACGGGTCAATATACTGCCAGAGTACCCCTACCTTAAAAAAAAATTGTTAGGCTGGGTCTAGTCTACAACATACTAAAAGTTGGACAACATCGTAGTATGGGAAAGTGTCAAATTTCGAAGATAACTTTTTTCAGTTTATAAGTCATCTTCCATTTACGTGTGAAGCACTAACTCGGCCAGTTTTCATAATAAATCAATAAATCTTGGATTTTTACATAGGTTTTCAGGGTCAATCTTTTACATGAAAAGGTTACCAGTGATGCCAAATAAACCCTTATACAATATCAAGGGGTACCCCTACGCCTATCACCCTTGTTGCATCCACCCTGATTCACTTATGTCACAGTGTTTTTTCAAAACTTTTCACTCCTCATCATCATCTTCCATTGGATCAATTTTTATATTGTCACAATTTCTGTCTTAGCAATGTCCACATGCACTAATACATTCTAGTTCATGCCTCCTGCAGGTACACTTTAGTGTATTGCATCAGACTTGAAACCAATGTGAGCGGACGTTCCGTCTTTTTCTCCCTCCAGCGGGGGATCGGGAGCTAACTCTGTATATAAAGCTGAGTCTGGTAAGAAAATGTTGGCATTCTACCACAATAAAGTTTAAGCTATAAAAAACCTTTCTTGTTTTGACTCTTCATCTTTGCTGAAGGAGAAGGTATCTACAAACAGCTTTTCACATTTGGGGATCAGTGAAAGCATGGTAATCATGCTTGGAATGGGTTTAATCTTGAATAAAGCATTCATGTTTGGAAATTCAAAGTGTTAAACTTAGAACCTTGGCACATGACCAAGACCTTGTATGGCAGACATATTTTTCCTGGACTTGAACCTCTAATCTCGAAAGAAAAAGTGTCATTTATCACATATCTGTTCAAAACAAGTTCACTTCTGTTGTTTTGTCTGTAAAATAATTATATGGTACTCTTCTGATATTGCCCCACCACTAATTTCCCGAAATATTACTTTCCTGTTATTACCACAACAATGGGTGTTTGGAGGAATTTGCATTGAAACCATGGAAATATTCATTCTAGCTGTTACAAATTGCTCAGCAAGTACTCTAATTCCGCTCATCAATAAATACATCCATCCTGGGACGACGACAATATTTTCTGATGAATGGCGTGCATATCGTACTATTCAGGATCAATGTCTTCAGCGAGTGTCAAAATACATCAGACAATAAATCACAGGCACGATTTTGTGGATCCCGACAGTGGGCCCATCTCCAGCATATTGAGCGTCTCTGGCATTCTGCAAAGGTCAGAAATAAGAGATAATGTGGATCTAATCGAGAGATTCAACCTGGATATTTAGCAGAGTTTCATTAGCGTCAGTCATCTTAACTTACATTTGGTGGTAATATATTTAAAGGAATTCTTTCAGATATGGTTGAATTTTATCCACCTACAGATTAAATCATGTTTTTTTAGTAGAAAAGGTGTTCATGTTTTCAATATATTTATGGCATTTACTACATTTGTTTCATTAGATTTTGGAGTAGTGGGGCAATAACAAGAAACTAGTATTAGTGGTGGGGCAATAACAAGAAACTAGTATTAGTGGTGGGGCAATAACAAGAAACTAGTATTAGTGGTGGGGCAATAACAAGAAACTAGTATTAGTGGTGGGGCAATAACAAGAAACTAGTATTAGTGGTGGGGCAATAACAAGAAACTAGTATTAGTGGTGGGGCAATAACAAGAAACTAGTATTAGTGGTGGGGCAATAACAAGAAACTAGTATTAGTGGTGGGGCAATAACAAGAAACTAGTATTAGTGGTGGGGCAATAACAAGAAACTAGTATTAGTGGTGGCGCAATAACAAGAAACTAGTATTAGTGGTGGGGCAATAACAAGAAACTAGTATTAGTGGTGGGGCAATAACAAGAAACTAGTATTAGTGGTGGGGCAATAACAAGAAACTAGTATTAGTGGTGGGGCAATAACAAGAAACTAGTATTAGTGGTGGGGCAATAACAGTAAAGTACTTTATTATATTATATTTTCTTTATGAGTTTATCTACTCTTCTTAACTGATTAAAATGAATAAAAGAATTTCTGTATTTTGTTTAAATGAAACGATTATTTTTCATTAGGAATCGATTGGAAAACCTAATGGTGTCATCGATCTAATAAAAAAAATTAAATTATTGTTTTCTCTTTTGCTCAGGCTACAAATAGTATTTTAAAAATGTGTGGATGAATATGGAAGTGAAGAATTGAATATTCTCACTCTATTTTTCTTAGCATCTGTATAGTAATACTAGAAATATACCTGCCCAGGACGGATACAATTAATCCCTCAATATATATATATATATATATATATATATATATATATATATATATATATATATATATATATATATATATATTGTTAGAGTGAAATAAATTCCAGAAGGATATCTGAGTATGAAAGCTCAATGTAATAAACAGAGCAAAAATAAAGTAACAACAAGATTTTCAAACATGTAATCACCTCGTTTGGATGCTTGAAAAGGCCGGAGGGTCGAAAAAATTATCGCATTAGTGATTCTGTGATTCTGTATTACTTTATTTTATATATATATATATATATATATATATATATATATATATATATAAGAATACTTATCTCAGGACAGATAAAATTAATCCCTCAAACATAAAAGTTTTGTACTACTTTATGTTCCCTTATGAAGATTAAAATCAAGATATATTGATATTGCTACTAAACCTTATGTCTAGAATCCTTATTCAAATTTTTATCAAAATCCATTACATGATTTTAGTTTTAGAAAATGTCTAAAATTTAAGGCTTAAGCCTAAGTAAAAATTGAAATTCAGGGAATCTTGCTTAATTGATGTCTAATGACTATAGATCAAATTAAATGCAGATCTAATATATTTTAATTTTCACATGAGAGTTTATGCCTATATTATGCCCCCTAAAACCCTTGAAAATACTAAATAAATGAAATTTTAGGAATATTTGTTAATTGATGTCTAATACCTATTGTTAAAATTCCACAACTATCGGAGGTATCTGAATTTTCATTAAAAGATTTCACCCTTTCTTTGCCCCCTTGTGCATAAAACTAAATTAAACTAAAGATAGCCTATATTACCCTATTAGAAGCCAGTACGCCTAGCATCTGTATTCCAAAAGTCATAATGATCGGTCTATTAGTTTAGGAGTGAATCCTATACATACAAATATATAAACATATACATATACCTAAGTTTATATAGATAGAGATTACAAGTCTCTTATAAGAAAAGTGGAAGAGGATCTCTGAAAAACATGTCTCCTGATCGACAGATAAGAGTCAAGAGAAAGATTATTCTGCCACGTCGACTTACTGTGACGTCACTTCCTTCGAAAATGTTAACTCAATTTCTAGTAGGAATGTCCTATTATTTTGCCTCATGGATTAAAAGTGACTGAAGAAAAGTTTTCTATAAGTGCTGGGTCCTAATTTGTTGCTCGTGTGGTATATACTTTGGAATTACTGTTACTAAAAGTCCTCATGTGTAAAAGAGCAAGAATATAATAAGAGAGTGAGGATATAATCCTACTTTACCGTATTTTCAACAATGGTTAGTGACAAAATTATTGATTTGACGCTATCATAAACGGAACGTGTCATATTGGTGAACATCTCAGTGGCGGTCAACTTCAGTAACATATTTCATAAAACTGTAGATCAATCCAACATTGCTAGTCTATGCACTTCTATTATATTTGCTTTGTCGTAGAAATCCAACCCAATTTACAATAGTTGAATTAGAAACGGCACTGTGATTCACATAAAATGTTTGGCATTACATAAAATGATAAATTAACATTGGCATTGCCATTCTTCAGTCTCTAAAGTCTATGGGATTGTGCTCAGAGTGCAAAGCCTTGGCATGTAAGTATGGAGAGCAAGCTGTTATACATGCAGCAGATCCTCTCTTAATCCTTCATTGGAAAGGCAAACAAAAGTTGCTGTATACAACCTCAGACTGACTTAGACATGCCAACTCAGAATTTTTACTCAGTGTTGACCTTTTTATATGAGTGGGTATGCTTGCAAGGCAGCGGCGGTTTGAGATCAGATTTTTCTTTCTTTCAGATGAGTTGTCTTTCGAGACTGATGATCCGTATCTACCCAAACCACTGGTTTTCAGGCACATACACGTAAGTCACATAAGCAAGCTAAGTTGTCAGAGACGATCGCTGTGATGAGCACTTTACAGACAACTGGTGAAGCAAAAATGATGTACAGAATATTTGAACCCGGTGATTCGAATAGTGGCAGTAAGAGGACTTGTGACTGACAGAAAGGTATCTTTTCCAACTATCTTTATGACATTACTAATAAAAAAAACTGTAAATCAGATTAACTGTAAAAAGAAAATAATCGATTGGAAATTAAAATATATTTTGTCAGACCAAGAAACAATATGTGCACTATCTTACATATGAAGATGTTTTATGCAGCTTTTGTTTATGAAGCTATACCGGTTTATCAAATAGGAGAAAGTCTCACTTTACTTTATATATATATATATTCCATGATAAATGCCAGTATACTGAAATCATATGCCCTTAATAGGGTTAAGATAAAAATTCATATACACTAAATGTACAAAAGCAAGGAAATTCCCAAATTGTTATACTTTATTGTCATTAATGAAGGGTATGACTACATATCAACCAAACCATTTCATTATCACATCACTACAGTTTAAATCTCTATGCATGAGTGGATGAAGTGTGTGAGGTATGCTGAAGAAAAATTCCTACCAGTAAAATACATAGCCCTGTTGTGCTCGCATACCCTTAATGACAATAAAAGTGTAAAAATTTGAGAATTTCCATACTTTTGTACATTTAGTGTATATGAATTTTCATCTTAACCCTATTAAGAGCATATGATTTCAGTATACTGGCATTTATCATGGAATGTCACTATTTTTGTAAAGGCTATTCCTCAATACAATGGTCATTTTAAAGGTTTTTGGGAATTTTCTGGAAAACTAAGGTATATGGAAAACTGAAATTAAAATGCCATCAACTAGACCCTAAACCTCTATCTCTGCCAAAAATCAGCTGAATCCATCAAATAGTTGATGAGATACAGGGTGGCACATAGGTACGTACATACACACGGATAACACAAAATCATGCCTGACCTTTCTGGATCTCTGGGTTGCCTTGACTAATGATGCTGAAATTCTACACACAAATTTGTGCAAAGTTTTAACTAATTTGGTTTATTGGTTTTTGAGTTATGATTGATCAAAGAAATGAGATTTCTAGCATAGGCCGTTTTTGAAGTCTATTAAAGGATAGAGTGCTCTCGCGCCTCCCTTGATATACCAAACATATTGTTCTTCGTTGTGATGAGAGGAGCCGAAACAACAGTCAACAATGGTCATAACCTGATTATATCTACCTTCATATCCAAACAGAGAGAGATGCTGGCGGCGAGAACGGTAGGTGTTTATTTTTCTTGGGTATTGACGGTGAGGAAAGACTGCTGAATCTAGGAAATAGAAGAGCAAGAATCAAGACTTTCAAAGCACTGAAAAGCTTTAAAATCCATCAAGGTATAGCATGCAAACAGAAGAGTCTTGCAGACATAAAAACAAGGATTTGCACCTAATTTCCGTGACTGCTTGGCAGCAGCGAGCCAACAGCTCACGGAAGCGTCTGAGACCTGCCAAGTCGAAAACGAGGCTGTAAACAAAACTGGGAAAAAAAACTGACCAATCAGGATGCTGCAAACCAGTTTATATCAAGCACCGATTAAAATTGGAAGGAAACGCTAAGACAAACTGAAAAAAAATGAATTTTGAGCAATTGTGTCGAAGCGTAGAATCTCCGGAGGAGGTAATGAATTTCTGTCAGCAGAAAGCTCTACTGCCCACCAGAATGCGATGTACGCGATGCGGCCGACTTTGCTGGTTGACGGCAAGACGAACAATATCTGACAGATATGCCTGGAGATGCCCTACCCAGGAATGCCGGGCTTGGATTTCTTTGCGATCGGGGACATTTTTTTCGCGATCAAAGTTGGAGATAGCTACCATCCTAAAGATGATCTACCTGTGGTCCCGTCAGAGATTCAGAAAAGACCCCTTCGACGCCATTTTGTCGCAGATAGCTGAACTCTATCCCGTCGTCGACCACCATCCTTCTGCTCCTTCCACATCCTCGACGAACCCCTCCTCCTCCTCCTCCTCTTCCTCCTCCTCTTCTGCCTGTATTTCGTTAAGCGCCCCCCAAAAAACAAACGCTACCTCTCTGGGAAAAGATCCCAAATTCCCCCCACCCACCCCCATCTAAAATCTATAAAAAAATAAAAGAAATTGCCTAATTGCAAACAAAAATGGTTAAAAAATAAACAAAAAATGAAGATAATTTATTTCAGCTATGGGTTTGTTCAGTTCTTTCATTTTTTTTATTATAAAAATATATGCATTTCTTTTTCTTTCCGTATATTCATCGTCTGATATTGTTGTCGTTTGCCAACCTTCCATTTTTTTTTTTCACGATTTTTTTGGTTTTGTTTATACAGCCTCGTTTTCGTCTCGACAGCCTCGTTTTCGACTCGGCAGGTCTCAGACGCTTCCGCGAGCTGCCGGCGAGCTGCTGCCGAGCAGTCACGGAAATTAGGTGAAAATCCTGGAGTAGTACCAAAAACAAAGCTCATCGAATGGAAGTTGATAGCGCCCAACAATCAATAGTGCAGTCAACAACCCAATAAACTATTCACCTTCGTCCCAATGGCAGGCTTACTGAGGCTGGAAAACTTCAAATTGAAAACGGTCGAACAGTTTATTAGAAAAGCATGATCAAAATCGAACATCTTAACTGCCTCACCAAAAAGAACGTGGAGGGCTCTTCCATTGTTCTTCGCTGTGATTGGAGGAGCCGAAGCGACAGCCCAAAATGGTTATCACCTGATGATATGCGTCTTCATATCCGAACACGGAGAGCTGCTAGTGGCGAGCACTGTATGTGTTTATTGTTCTATTTTTCTGAAATGTGAGCTTATCTTTATTGCCACTCGTCGGTTGCGACAACTTTGGAATCGAAATTAACATAATCTCTCAAAGAAAGGTTGCATTGTAATTAATGAATGGTTCTTTGAATTCATTTCTAAAGAGGTCAACAATAATTGTAGCTCTCTAGTCTTGAAGAACATTAATACTGCTGGAACTGCAGCCAGTAAGTTAATGATTTCTGTACTAACTTTCCGCACCAATTCTCACAAAATCCCTTTCTCATCGTTTTCTCATCGTTTTCTCATGTGTTCGTCTCTTTGATACCAACCAGTATCTCTCCTATTATGGAAGGCAAATCTAATTCCCGAATGAAAGGAGCCTGTTGAAGTGCATCTAATGTAATAAGAATAACATGCAATGTACGGTTTAATATATCTTTGATGTTCTCTGCGTTTACCCTATTGCATTTTGCAGAATTTAGTCATATCTTTTATACAACTGCATGCGTGTTGGTAGGACAAAAAAAGCAATAGACTGCATACAGAGTATATTGTAAAGATTTTGAATACATATATATGCATATATATATATATATATATATATATATATATATTTATGAATGTATATGTATATATATTATATTATTATATTACTTCTCTAGATAAAGATTATTTCAAAAAAGGCTTTTTTGTTGAGGAATATTAGATTAAAACCTGCAAGATAGAAGCTCAATGACATTCTTACCAAAAACAGATATAAATATATATATGCATATATATATATATATATATATATATATATATATATATATATATATATATATATATATATAGGATCAAAATAAACCAAAGTGAAAAACTTTTAGTAGGTGGAACCTATTGTGAAAAGGAATAGCTCAATATACGAGATAGAGCAATAGTAGAGATAGAAGAAAAAAGAGTGATAAATATGCGACGATTGTCCAAATTTATTTCAAATTTCAATTGTTCAATGCAAGGTGCATTCAGTAATAAACTAGTGTTTATTATTCTTTCCTTAAGCCAAGGCTTTTCAAAGATCGAAATCTTATCATCAGAGGATAAATACAGATGGATAAGTTGGCTTTCGAAAAAAACAAATTTTGCTCCCACGCAAAGAGTTTTTCTTCACATTCTACAATTTCACCGGACTTCTTTTCAACGGAAATTTACCACCCGGACAATTTGCATATCTTTTTCACGAAATTTTTCTTTTCATTCAATACGTTTTTTTAACAAAAATTATTTTAATAATTTTTAATAATAATTTTCATAATTTTCAAATATTTGAACTTTGTTTTTTTCGAAAGCCAACTTATCCATCTGTATTTCTCCTCTGATGATAAGATTTCGATCTTTGAAAAGCCTTGGCTTAAGGAAAGAATAATAAACACTAGTTTATTACTGAATGCACCTTGCATTGAACAATTGAAATTTGAAATAAATCTGGACAATCGTCGCATATTTATCACTCTTTTTTCTTCTATCTCTCTCTCTCTCTCTCTCTCTCTCTCTCTCTCTCTCTCTATATATATATATATATATATATATATATATATATATATATATATATATATATTTATTAATTTTACGTAAATAAAATTAATTACTAAATTTTCCTCCGACCTATAGCCTTGGTCTTTTCAATAGGCATCTCCTGTCTTTGTCTTTGTGATAATCATATTTCGTTCTTGTTAGCTCCTTATATCAAATGGCTTTAGGCCTTGTCTGGAGCGATATATATATATATATATATATATATATATATATATATATATATATATAAAATAATGATACGTCTGATTAAGGGCGACTGAATGCAATATTCTGTATATTCTTAACAGCTTAGGAAGTGGAAAATACTAAAATACAACACTTTTCTATCGCCAGTAAAAACAATAACAAAACTATGTATATATATATATATATATATATATATAGTTCGGCAGCAAGTAATTTTTCATGCAAGCGTCATTAAAGACCACAGAGTTTTCTCCTTTCACGATCTTTCTTGTCAATTTCTCGACGTGGCGAGCTATTCGTCGGTTTTCGAGTGTTAAATGGTGGAGTATGGCACCTAACGTTGTGTTGTGAGCCATTCCTCTAGCGCTTTCCGTCTTCAGGAGGCTGTCTATATGTATTGGCATCATATATATACACACACATATATATATATATATATATATATATATATATATATATACATATATATATATATATATATATATATATATATATATATATAAACAGTTTCTTACCTAATTTAAAAGAAATTCATACAAAGAATTTTTGTTCAATTGTTTCAAAACCAATTTATTTTTAAGCCTTCTTTTTAACAAATGAATTTCCAATGTACCATTTCTCTTTTTCTTTCTAAGAAAGTTCGAAACAATAAAATGAACTGAACTTCTCATAAAAAATTCTGTAAAACAGTCGCCATAAGATATAAACCAAATATTATTTGTCATATATTAATTTAGATTAAAGTTAAGTTTTATTTTTATGTTTTAGAGTGTTTAAATAATTAAGGGGGGTATTTTATTTGTCTAATTTTTTAATTATTCGAAATTAATTTGATCAAAGAGGAATAACTATCATTTTTTAGTGAGAAATTATTTCCCTAGTATTAAACTATATTAATAGAATACTTTATATTGGACTATATTAATGAAATACTTTATATTGGACTATATTAATGAAATACTTTATATTGAACTATATTAATGAAATACTTTATATTGGACTATATTAATGAAATACTTTATATTGGACTATATTAATGAAATACTTTATATTGGACTATATTAATGAAATACTTTATATTGGACTATATTAATGAAATACTTTATATTGAACTATATTAATGAAATACTTTATATTGGACTATATAAATGAAATACTTTATATTGAACTATATTAATGAAATACTTTATATTGGACTATATTAATGAAATACTTTATATTGGACTATATTAATGAAATACTTTATATTGAACTATATTAATGAAATACTTTATATTGGACTATATTAATGAAATACTTTATATTGAACTATATTAATGAAATACTTTATATTGGACTATATTAATAAAATACTTTATATTGGACTATATTAATGAAATACTTTATATTGGACTATATTAATGAAATACTTTATATTGAACTATATTAATGAAATACTTTATATTGAACTATATTAATGAAATACTTTATATTGGACTATATTAATGAAATACTTTATATTGGACTATATTAATGAAATACTTTATATTGGACTATATTAATGAAATACTTTATATTGGACTATATTAATGAAATACTTTATATTGGACTATATTAATGAAATACTTTATATTGGACTATATTAATGAAATACTTTATATTGGACTATATTAATGAAATACTTTATATTGGACTATATTAATGAAATACTTTATATTGGACTATATTAATGAAATACTTTATATTGGACTATATCAATGAAATACTTTATATTGGACTATATTAATGAAATACTTTATATTGGACTATATAAATGAAATACTTTATATTGGACTATATTAATGAAATACTTTATATTGAACTATATTAATGAAATACTTTATATTGAACTATATTAATGAAATACTTTATATTGGACTATATTAATGAAATACTTTATATTGGACTATATTAATGAAATACTTTATATTGGACTATATTAATGAAATACTTTATATTGGACTATATTAATGAAATACTTTATATTGGACTATATTAATGAAATACTTTATATTGGACTATATCAATGAAATACTTTATATTGGACTATATTAATGAAATACTTTATATTGGACTATATTAATGAAATACTTTATATTGGACTATATAAATGAAATACTTTATATTGGACTATATTAATGAAATACTTTATATTGAACTATATTAATGAAATACTTTATATTGAACTATATTAATGAAATACTTTATATTGGACTATATTAATGAAATACTTTATATTGGACTATATTAATGAAATACTTTATATTGGACTATATTAATGAAATACTTTATATTGGACTATATTAATGAAATACTTTATATTGGACTATATTAATGAAATACTTTATATTGGACTATATTAATGAAATACTTTATATTGGACTATATTAATGAAATACTTTATATTGGACTATATTAATGAAATACTTTATATTGGACTATATTAATGAAATACTTTATATTGGACTATATTAATGAAATACTTTATATTGGACTATATTAATGAAATACTTTATATTGGACTATATTAATGAAATACTTTATATTGGACTATATTAATGAAATACTTTATATTGGACTATATTAATGAAATACTTTATATTGGACTATATTAATGAAATACTTTATATTGGACTATATTAATGAAATACTTTATATTGGACTATATTAATGAAATACTTTATATTGGACTATATTAATGAAATACTTTATATTGAACTATATTAATGAAATACTTTATATTGGACTATATTAATGGAATACTTTATATTGAACTATATTAATGAAATACTTTATATTGGACTATATTAATGGAATACTTTATATTGAACTATATTAATGAAATACTTTATATTGGACTATATTAATGAAATACTTTATATTGGACTATATTAATGAAATACTTTATATTGAACTATATTAATGATATACTTTATAATAATTAGAAACAAAATCATTGTTTATTCCTATAAACATTTTCTTATATTTTATCTATTAAAATAAAGACTTAATGTTTGCTTTTATAATAATATTATTTTACCCACACATCAAGGAAAATGATTTTCTATTAATAGACCTTTAACTATGTGTTTGAATATAAAATTTGCTTAATTATCTAATCAATTAATTAAAACAATGAGAATGTATTGTAAATATGTTAATAATGTAGGGTTATTTTATGTTAATTTATTATTTTGTCAGTGTTCATTATATAAGTCAGAATTAACCTAAATTTACTTACATTGATCATATTTGTATTTTCGTCTGTGGGGACGAGAAGCCATAATTTCATATTTAACGTTAAGTAAATTAGTTTTAATTTTTATAATAGACAATGCTTCAGTTATATGGAGATTACAAAACTAAGAGCCAGCTTTACACGATTTAACCTTCTTAATAATTGGCCATTCAATAGAGTACTGAATTTGTCTATTATGAAGGTATCAAATATGCTAAGAAAAAGAAGTTAAAGTAATTAATTTGTGACAAGCGATTAGAAAAAAGGAAGATAATTGACAAATCAGGTCGCTTGAGAGGCTTTTCCTCAAGTTGGTGATTGTCTGACGATGAAAAATAACCAACTCCCATATTAGTTGGGCCTTACTCTAGTTGAGAAGATTCCCATATGTTAGAACGTATACGCATTTTTTTGCAGAGACTTCTATGTGGTGTAGACAGCAGAGAAGGCTCCTTAGCTTATAATCTGAGCTCAACTCGTTACCCAAAGATGAAAAACTGACTGATTAGATGGAAGAGAACTTAGTAGGATTACCAATACCAGCCCTAGCAAGAGAATTCTCAATGCTAACTCTGACAAAAGTCTAATAAAATATTCAGTACATACACACAGTGCTCCAGGAAAGTTTATTTTATTATTTCATACAAATGGTATCGATGTTCCATACATAAACTGATCAACTCTTATGTTATAAGTGTGTTCATAATTTTTCTCATTCGTACCTTGTGTGTGACCGGTGATCAATTCTTATGTTCATAATTTTTCTCTTTCGTACCTTGTGTGTGACCGGTGATCAACTCAAGCCAAACCATTGTTCACCAACTTGCAACTTTCCGTGATCAAATAACACAATGTGGTGTGGAGAGAATCCTCAACCAAAAACAATGATGAAAGATGGATGAAAGTTGGTGCGTTTAGATCCAAAACGTAACAAAGAGAGAGAGAGGGGGGGGAGAGAAAGAGAATAGCTGAGTATTAGAGAGAGGGGCGAGAGAGAAGAAAATAACTGATTAAAAGACAGAGAGATAGAATGGAGGGGATGTGACTGACTAAGAGAAAGGAGAGTGAGAGAGAAAGAATAACTGATAGTTAAGAGGCACAGGGAGAGAGAGGGGAAGAATAACTAATTATCAGATAGAGAGAGAGAGAGAGAGAGAGACGGAGGGGAATAACTGACTAAGACAAACAGATAGAAAATAACTGATTATGAAAAAAGAGAGGCGGGGGGAATAACTGATTAAGGGACAGAGAGAGGGGAATGGGGTAATAATTGATTAAAATAGAGATAGAAAATAACCGATTATGAGAGAGAAATAGAAAATAACTGATTATGAGAGAGACTGAAAGAGAGAGAGAGAGAGAGATTTTGTGGATAACCCTTGTTGCATTATAATGGCTTCATAAGTCATAAAAATTCCCCTGCTTTTCAAGACTATCAGGCAGAAAATCAAATTCTCCTTCCTCTTTCTGTTTCCCTGAATGGCAACAGTCAATCTGTATTGGAATCCCCCCCCCCTTCTACCATTTATCCATTCCGAATGTTGTTTCCTTTCTTGTTTGTTATGAGCACAATTGAAAAATATCGCCTCATATTTTTCAATCTTCTCGCAAATGGGAAATTTTAATTTTCTTTTTCTATCTTTTTGACCTCGTTTGAGATAAAGACTTTGACTTCGGTTCATATTCACAAATAAAATTCAATAAAAAGAACGAGTAAATCACAAAATAAGAGGCTCATATCGACACGCGTACACACACACACGTACGCACACACATAGATACAGGACCAGACGTTCACCTGCGGAGGCCTTAGGCTATCTGAAATTTGAGACCCGTTTCTAAAAGTATTTGGGTAAATAACCATAATGACCAGAAGTGAGCATGTGTGCGTGTGTGTGTGTCTCCCCCCCCCGATTACTACTGAACACGATAAATGAAACGAGAAGTGGTGGGAGGACGTGAGTGTATTAGATGCAAAAGTCTAATAAACGGTAAGATTTTCATTATTCACAGTTGATGCTAATGGCGCATGTATAGAAGCTCCAACTGTCAAAAACAAAAGGTTGAGTTTCAATCTCATTTTAAAGCATTTTCCTATCAAGTCACACTGATAAGCTGTGATACAGTAAAACAGTCTGTCTGATGGTTAGAGTGTTCGAAAATGGGCTGAGAGACTGGAGTTCAATCCTCAGTCGAGTCATACCAAAAACTAAAAAAATGATACACTTAGCATTATGAGGTAAAAGATCAAGGGTAAGTGGTGTAATCCTTGGAAAGGAGTGGCGCCCTCCCCTATATCTCGGTGTAGTAGCTAATGAAAAGGGAGCATTACGGTCGACCACTGTACTTACTTACGATTGGGGCAAGTTCAGTTGTGTAGAGGTAAGAGTCCTAACTGCTGATCATAGTTGTAAATTATCCATCAGTTACGCTTCGAATCTCAGTATAAAAGCATTTTCTACGTCTAGCCACACTGAATAGATACCCGGCGTTGCCAGGGGCTCTTGCCTCCTCTTCCCCATATGCAAAAGTGTAACAATCTCTCTCTTCCCCTGTTGTCTGAGGCAAAAGCTGTCTCTTCCTCGGTAGCCCCCTTATCCCCGGTCCCCTCACCCCGGCCCCCCCTCTTCCTCGCCCCACTGTCAGAGTGGAAGACGTTAGGCGATTCGAAACTTTCAATCATCATTGCCTGCATTGCATCCTCCCTGTCTGATGCAGCACTTCCTCTTAAATTACACAGTATGTTTCTCTTGTAAAATTAACTCCCTCCGACAAGCCATCCTCATGATACGTCTACACTGGCTCGGTCATGTCCTTAGACGTCAACCAGGATAATTCATCTATGAAGCAATTGCCCTAGCCCCCCTACAGGGTTGTAAAAAGCGATTTGATGGATCAAGAAAATCTTGCTGATGACGGTTAAAGCTGGAATTCAACCTGGCCCTTGAATCTATGGAATTTGTCGTTGGGACAACGAGTGGCGAGAGATCATCCAATCGTTAACTTCAGGTTTGGTCAACCTTCGTGATGGATGGATGGAGCCGGCTCAACCCACTCCGGGGTGTGAATGTTGTTTTAAGTACAGGTACAACTAACTCTGACAACAACAACAGAACATTTTTACTGCAATACATAGAAGAAAAAATGTTATACATCTAAATGTTTGAAATACTCACACCATATTTTCCCAGACTACATTAAAAAAATATTTATCTTGTTCAGCGAATCTTTTGTAGCAGTAAAGTTCTTATCTATTTCATGAAGCCAATAAATAAACTATCAACCTACAACAAAACCAAACATTGATACCAATTTAATAACAAACATCACCAAATCAGTTTAAAAATTCAACGCCCACTAAATTAAATTCGGACAGTAACATAGGACAACATCTCACTACCAAAAATCTCTTCGACATAGAAATTGAAGCTCTCAATTTTGGATAAAAATTTGCAACTGATATACATTCAAATATCAACACCAACACAATTTTGAATAATTATAGACATGAAGACACAGATTTAAGAAAGGGTTTCATACAAAGAATTATTTCAACAACAGCTACTCGACCCAATAACTCAGTACTACCAAAGAGATATGTAGATACTTTAAAACACCTAGCAAATAAAAAAATCAGCAGCAGATAAATGTGGTGGTATAGTAATTATGGAGAAAAGCACATATTTAAAGAAAATTTCTACACTACTAGCAGACTTAAAACCTATAAACAAAACTTTTAACAAATCTTTCAAAAACCTTACAAAATAACAATAAAAACATGGACATCATATATTGAATTAGTATTCAATATATGATGTCCATACTAAATTCACAAAGCGGACATCCTGTGACGAACGTGATGATCCTGAACCAGGATCGAGCTGTGGAAGTGGCCCCGACTTGCCTCATTCCTGCCATACCCGAGTCTGTCTTTGCCTGGCGTGAAATTTAAAAGTTAAAGAAATGTTTGAATTGTAGGTCGAGTAAAGATTCGAACACTGCCCAATGGATTACAAATACAAACTTAATTTTAGTTATTTTTATTTTAACATCCAGGACAGCAAATCCATGTGTAGTTATGCAGATCGAGTTGGTTTTCGTGTGTCTGATTTGACTCAATAAAAGAAGGAACAGAAATCACATTTGTCGTTGGCAATTCATATCTAAACTTGAGGTTGTGAAAAGCAGAACTGAGAGAAAGAAAATAAAAGAGTAGAAAGGAGAGAAAACATCGATGCGCCGTTTTTTCTTTTGACTGTGGTAACAAGTGGAATTAATTTTATTTAATTCCGTGACATTTACTTTTAACGGTCCCTTTTAGAGTTAGAGTGAAAACTCTTCCCAATAGACTTCCAAATTCCTTCTTTCACATCCTTATGCACCCCCATAATATGTGGAATCGATAGCACCACACACACGATCAGACGAGCCATATTCTAACCTCACTATCAGCACTTCCCACATAAAATAAACCCCAGAGACTTATTAAAAAAAATTAAAAAAACATTAATGTACAAAACAAAACTATACACAGCTTAGACATAATATATATGTAATATCTTAATATACTAATGTCCCCATTAAGCAATGTTTAAATTTACTCCATAAACATCTAAAAATATTAACATTAACTTACCGTTTCCTACTAACAGTCCGCGTCGTTAACCACTTGGCCATCCCATAGTAGTAAGTATTAACATTAATCTTTTGATATTACTTCTGATTAATTGTTTCTGTGTCACTGTAAAAATGACAACGAACACGTATGTATAAAAATATAATGATATTCTTTTATTGTTCAGTTTCGACAAACGAGTAGAGCTAGTAAAATGTGTGGAGGGTGAACAGTTCATGGAAGTTGACAAAAATTGATCTCTCGAATTTGTTACTTATATGCTTTTTTTATTTCCATTCGAACCAGTTTATATAACACTTTTGGATACTCATGCATCCATATCTGTTTGGTTAAGGAATAAGATTCCAGGATTTCGCCTTTGAACTCCATATAGACACGCTTCCTACTGGACGTGGCTTCCAGCCATCTATTAGTTATTTAGTGAAAGGGTGTATTCTGTCCACTGCGTCTTCATGTGTCCTTTACAGGATTCTCTGCATCAAATAGCCGCATGTTATACTTCCGGTCAGGTGAGTGTCTCTGCGTCCATCAGTTTCATGTTATTTTTTAACAACCAGGTGTTATCTCAGCTACCCTAGACCCGATATTCAACAGTAAGTTCACAATGAATATATAATTTGATCTTAATAAAATCCTGAGACAAGTTCATGTGTGTTTTACATCAACGTAACTTTGATATTTATTATTTTTTCATTTACTATAAAGTGAATATTATTGAAATCAAAAATACAATGGCATAAAATAACACGTAAATTTTAAAAATTCTATTAAAAATAAAGTAATCAAATCCATTAGAGTGCATCTCGATTTCTTAAATGCTTTCCTCCGTTTGTTGGCACATCAGACTGACAGCTGATTTCTCGCTCGCTGCATTTGTCACGTAAATCTTGACTCACTTTTTGCTGATATTGTAGATAACTTTGTTTTCACTTCACTTGACCGTTTTATTCAATTAATTATTTAATAACCAAAAGACACAATAATATTTTTTTTTAAATCTGGCATAGTTAAAAAAGGAAAAGATGAAAGTAGTTATGAGATTTAAAAAACTGTTCGATCAATTTTATAATAAAACTTTCATCAAATATTCCTTCATTGAATTATTGATACTATTTCAAAGCAACTTATTGCATGAAACCATTATATTTAATGTTTTTTTGAAAAAAAATTAAGTTATAGTAATTTGAATTGGACATGCGAAATGGTGATAAAACATATCGGTCTGTTGTTTTTTTTAATATGGCCGATGTAAATAAATCGTGCTGCTGGACAAAAGAGAAATAAGTCTGTTCGTAATGCGCCACAAGGTAAATAACCCCCGCTCTCTAGCCAAAAATGAAAATTTAATTTTTTTTTCCATTTTGTAAAAAATGTACCCTTGTGGCACATTATGGACAGACTTCCGTCTTGCAACATTTATTTATATCGGCCGTATTAAAAAATTCAATATGGCTAGATATTTTTACACTATTTTAAATAGTCCAATTTAAATTGCATAATTTACTCTTTTTTAAAAATACCATTACATATACTGTTGTTATGCAATAATAAGTTGTTTCAAATTTAGGCTGAGCAGTATTTTTTAACAATAATAAGTTGCTTTGAAATAATATAAAAACTAAATAATATAACAATAATAAGTTGCTTTGAAATAATATAAAAACTAAATAATATAACTATAATAAGTTGCTTTGAAATAATATAAAAACTAAATAATATAACTATAATAAGTGTAGTAACAAAGATAATTGATGCCTGTCTCCCCCTTGGAGTAATAATGGAATGTTCTACATTCGTGTATATTAAGAGTGAATGTTAAAACACTATTTGTCTAGCTAAGCAACAAAGCTCTCTGTGATTTTTTCTCTGCCAGTAAGTCCGTGATTATTGTTATTATTGTTATTTATTGTTACTACCGTTATTTGTTAAATTTGTTGCTTGCTTTTTGTTACTCCTTATATTTTTATTTATTTGGAGTTTGTTAATTTTTTTTCTACCGTTCTCCGGCCATGGCTACTGCCAGCTGTGCGCCTTCGGAGACCTCTGAAGTGGTTGAGAAGCCATCTCAGCCTACGGATAAAACGGATTGGATTAAGGCACCCGCCCTTAAAGTTGACGTTGACGATTTTATCGCCAAAGCAAAAGACTGCACGGATTTCGTGACTGAAACTGGAGTAATCATACAGTTACCAAGGTTGGAGGAATTCCAGAAAAAAACGATATTAATGTTCGTAGTGGACAGAAAGTCCAAAAAACTGATTAGGTCCTCGAAAGAAACTGTCGCAAAATTAATTGCAACGACCGGAGTACGTGCTGAACGTATCGTGAAATGTAAAGGCTATAACACCTGGAATAGTCTCTTTAAGACAGAGGAAGTCTGCATCGAACTCTCGAAGAAAGAAATAATAACGAAAGACTACATTCTGCGAATGGAATACATGGGTCGAAGGAGAACGACCATCTCAGTTTTTGAAGTTCCGGCTGTGGTTCCTGGGGAATACTTAGGCGCCTTTTTACTTAAGTTCGGAGAAATAACGGCTATTACGGTCGACAAGTTCAACGGAACATGGTCTTTTGACGTGTGGCTTAACGAGTCGGCTTTTAAAAAAGTTCCGTACTACATAGAAGCAAATGGAGAAAAATTACCTGTGGTGGTGGCTGGAAGACGTCCAGCTTGTTGGATATGCAATGAGGTTGGGCATTTAACTTTCACTTGCCCAACAAGGATCAAACCGGCCCAGCCTAACCCCAAGAATAGAGTGCTAGAACACTTGACCCCGAAAGTTGCAGCAGATAAAAAGACTCCCTCCTCAAAACCAACAGCTGAAACTGTAACCCCGGAGGAATTCGAGGACTTATGCAACACAGAAAATGAATCTCCCCAAAAAAAAGTCGTATGGAACATTGTGACTGGAAAGAAATCACCGAAGTCATACGCTCAAGTGATGACCGAAGAGGAACAACTAGAGATAGAAACCAGTAACGATCCAGGTGGAGAAAAGTACAAAGAATTATTAAATCTTAAAAAGTCTCTCGACGAGGAGCGCAAATCTGAAGAAAAAAAGGAAAAAAAAAACGAAGGAAAAAAAATGGTTTCCGAAACCACAAGTAATGCGGAAAAAAAAAACTCCCCCGGCCAAAGAACGTCGCTCTCCAGCCAAAGGTGCACCCCCACCATTAAAGTCATCCCCACCAGTAAGGGAATCTAATTTGACCCCCTTATCAAAAGATAAGACCGTTACCCCAATTCCATCTCCTTTCTGTTCCCCGTGCAACACTCCTAAAAGTACACCGCCCCCCTCTCCAATGAAGACCGATATGCCGCCTCCTGCCTCACCCACCGCCCCCTCCACATCCCAGAAACGCCATCGAAGTCCCTCGCTAGAGGCTCGGAAAAAGAAGACCCCTTTCTACACAGGCAAGGATGTCTGTAAAATTACTCCCGAAACTGAAAATCTTATGATAAACCATCATAAGAAGAACTACCGAAACCTAGCTACACTAAAGATGGTACACAAAAAAGACATTACCAACCCGGAAAATTTCTTGGATGCACAAAGACTTTTATCTGTGGTTAGATCAAGAGACAAAGCTAAAGGGGTTTGGAATATGATGGAGGAAGCGAATAACGCCTTTAATATATCGCCTCCTCTCGCTTTCTTTAACGATGAAGAAGTAGTATTACTGCAAAAATCTTGTGTTGGGAGGGTCCCTATTCGTATCCATCCTACACTCTACAGGGCATTAAAACTAACTTTCCCCTTAGACATTGGCGGTGTGGCCCCGGACGGTCTCGTCTCAAATGAATTGGGACAAGGTTCTCTGGGTTCATCTGTCGGTGTCTTAAATGCATCAATGTTCGTTTCGGGTTCCCAACTCTAAGAGCACTAGAATGGCACTCAGATTAGCAAGCCTAAATGGCCGAGGGTTGAGGGACACCGCTCGTAAACTTCGAGTAGTACGTGACCTTCAGCGACTCGGCGTGGATGTATGTTGTTTGCAGGAGACCCACTTTATTCCCAGTGATTATCAGGGTGCGCTGACTAGAGACTTTCAGCTCTATTCAGCGTACTTTGATACTCACTCAAGAGGGGTTTCCTGGCTAGTTAAGCGCACACTGAATGCGACGTGTGACCGAATCTATGCAGATCCTGAGGGAAGGCTGTGCGTTCTTGATGTTACCGTAAAGGATGTGGCTTTTCGGCTTATTGGGGTTTATGCGCCCAACGCCAGTTCTGAGCGGGTTCCTTTTTTTCGGCGGATCGAGCCCTTTATGGATACGTCGCGTCGGATAATTCTAGCGGGAGACTGGAACGCGGTCTTGGATCCCGATTTAGATCGCTTGGGAAAACGTAGGGGAACTAACAGCAACGGGGATGCTAAGGCATTTCGGGACTTTATCGATAAGTTCGATCTTGTCGATAAATTCCGAAATGAGAAACCCCGTGAAGTAGTATGGACTTGGACTGCTAGTCGCGGCTCCGATTTAGGGCAACTTTCGAGTTACCTTGATCGGTTCTTAATTAGGAGAGTCGATTTAGGGCTTTTAGATTGTCCAAGTTTTCATAATATAGTTTACTCGGATCATAGGCTTGTCCGGGTGCGGGTAAACTTAGATAGTCCTAAGCCTAGATTGGCTGGTTACTGGAAGTTCAACACATCGTTGTTCGATTTGAAGGACTTCCGGGAACAGCTTTTACTAACATTACAGAGGGAATTGACGGGTGCTATCATTGGGAATAAGTGGTGGGGCCACCTTAAGAACGTTATTAGGTCCTTCGTTGCCGATTATAGTCGTCGACTCAACCTTAGATCTAGGGCAACGAATGTGGCACTAGAAACTAGTTTAAGTCGGGCGGCGGAGGCGGGGGATAGCGTTACCTTTACTGTAGCTAAAACGGAACTGAACTCCTTGGATAACAAGGCAGATCAGGGATTGATAGTTAGGTCTAGGTTAAAAAGAGTGCCGCACGAGGCGACAAACATGGCCGCGTCACTGCGTGCGGAGGAACGTCGACGGTCTACTGATCGACACATCGCCAGTGTCACATTATCGGATGGGCGTCTCGTGACTACAAACGACGGGATTTTGGAAGGGTTTTCGCTCTTATTTTCAGGATCTTTTTACCAAGGAGCCCGGTCTGACAATGGCTCAGTTCGACGCCTATTTAGCTGACTTTTCTCGTCTCGAGGCGACCGAAGCAGCTAGGTGCGAAGGGTGTATAAATGAGGATGAAGTCCTGGAGGCCCTAAGGCAGGTTGGCCTTGATAAGTCTCCGGGTATCGATGGACTGCCTTACGAACTGTATTTGAGGTTGTCGCCCATTTTTGTCCCCCTGCTGGCTGTGTTGTTTAACTCCTGGTTTAGGAACGGGTATATCCCCCAGTACTTTACCAGGGGTATCATCAAATTGCTCCGCAAGGACAAGAGTGGTGGGGATGGTATAGGTAATTTCCGGCCCTTAACAATGTTAAATACAGAGTTAAAGATTTTGGCCAAGATCTTGGCTAATCGTCTGCAGGTTGTCTTGTTTCGTCTAATAAGTCCCGAACAGACTTGTTCTGTTAAGGGCCGGACTATTCAAGATAATTTGCACATGATACGCTTGATCATAGAGAAAGTCGACACTGAGGCCGCGCTGATCAATTTAGATCAGTCCAAAGCATTCGATAGGGTCGATCATCGTTACTTGGAGGCTGTCTTGTCTTCGGCTGGATTTGGTCCCCATTTCCGCTCCTGGATTCGCCTCTTTTATGCTAACCCCGGTGCGTTGGTTGAAGTGAATGGAATAAGGTCAAAGCCTTTCGATTTGTCCAGATCTATTCGTCAGGGATGTCCGCTTTCACCGATGCTTTATGTGCTTGCGTTGGAGCCTTTCCTTCGCAGGCTTAGGGTGAATCCGGTCCTTCGTGGGATTACTTTGTCTGGTGCTTGCCCCATGATTAAGTACTCCGCCTATGCCGACGACGTCACTGTGCTTGTAACGAGCAGTGCTGAGATTAGGGTCGTCGACATGGAAATAAGACGGTATGAACAAGTGACAGGGGCCAAAATCAACTGCGATAAGTCTGTTGGCTTACGCATTGGTGCCTGGAGGGGTGTTTCCCTTCAGGGGCCCTTTGGCTGGACGGATGGGCCTTGCAAGATACTCGGCGTCTGGTTTGGTCCTGATCTCCAGTTGGAGAAAAATTGGTCGGAAGTGTTGAAAGCGGTTAAGGCTGCAGCCCGTCTGTGGTCTTTGAGAAATCTTACTTTAAAAGGAAGAGCGGAGGTGTGTAATTCTCACATTTATCCTCTCATCCTCTACCGTCTTTCTGTGCTCCCTCTGCCGGCGATCACACTAGTTGAACTAGTGAAGGCTCTTTTCGCGTTTTTGTGGCGCGGAAAGCAGCCCATGGTTCGCCGGGAGATCTGCTACTTGCATCCGTCTGAAGGCGGTCTAGGTATGCCAAGCGTTGAGATTCGTCAATATACGCTTCGCTTACACTACCTAGACCGAATGTGTACACCTTGTGAGGGAAACGGTGAATTCTGGAAGGAAGACACCAAGAAAGCCTTTCCGGCTTTGAAAAGTGTGCACTTGCATGGGGGTGAGGCTTTTCGTTTACCTCGACGCGAGTGCTCCTTTTATCGCGAGTGTCGACAGTCCTTGAAGTACCTTCTAAGGGTGTCAGAAAGCCTCTCTGACACCCGAGTGTTGTCTCGTAAAGCACTATATCGGGTTATGGTGAGGGGATCTGTTCGTGACGATATTACTGAGGAGCTCGGTCTTACGAAGGGAGAACTTCGCTTGATCTGGCCTTGGGCGCCTGGGTTGAAATGCTTCGATAATTACGAGGCATCACTCACCTGGCTGATAATACGAAATGCACTCTGGGTCGGCAAAAAGCTTTACGCAGCGGGATTAGTAGAGACACCAAGTTGTGTTCGATGCGGCGACTGGGAGGAAACGACCAGTCATGTTTTCTTTCATTGCCCCATCGTTCGCCCGCTGTGTGAGTTAGTTGAAGGCTACACGGTTCGCATGTTGAACGGACAGTTCTTCGTTTTGGAGTCTTTTTCGACATGCTGCAATTGGGCACCAATCATGAAGTGGGAGGAGCATTATGTGTTTCTTTGCTTACTAGCAGTCATGAGAGGAGTGATTTGGTCGACACGACAGAAGGAAGTCTACGGGGAAGAGACCTTCACTGCTCCCCAGCTTGTCCTCATTTTCCAGTCTCGCTTGAAAATGCGTGTCAGGCTGGAGAAGGTGAAACTCCCTTCGGCAGATTTCAACAAAAGGTGGGTGAAAGTTGCGCGTTTGTGTCGTTTGAATGGAGCTAATTTTGAGTGGTACTTGGACGTGCCTTAGGCAGAATATTGGGTGGCCGAACCGAACACTGACCCTTTTATTTGACCCGGTTAGGCAAGATTAGGTTATGTTTTGTTTTTCTTCCCCTTTTTTAGCTTAGCTAGCGGTATGTAAGTTGTCATAGGCCCCCCTTTTTTTTTCGTCCTCTCCCCCCCCCTTTTTTTTTTTTTTTTTTTTTTTTTTACCCCGACTTTTATTTTCTAATTCCCATTCCCGACCCCTATTAGGTGACTGATCTGTTGTTTTGTCAGAGATGCAGGTCTCCTTTCGTAATTTTCGAAGGAGGTGTGAGAATAAAACTTTCGTGACCTGCATCGCCTTTTTTCGACTGGCAAAACTACTTATCGGCCACATTTCTTTAGTGGGAGGTTCTTATACTAACACTTAATTTTATTTATTTTTTCATTGTATATATATATATCATTCTTGTTCCCCCACTCCCAATTCCATGTATATATTGTCATTTTTGGGTTTTAAGTAGGTATATCATGGAGTAAATTTGTTTTGGTGATTGTGACTAGTTAAGTTAAGAATGTCAGTTAGGTCAACATTTTCCCCACCCCCTTGTAGGCCTTGTGCCAAATTTTGTATTCTTTACAAATAAATATAGTCTAGCTAAGCAACAAATGGTTAAATAAAGCTTATCCTTAAGTTATATTCGGCGTCCAGTTTTTATTACAATTTATTTAACCATTCGTTATGGAACGTTACTTGAAACCCGATCGTCTAGACCTTGATACGGCCGACTCGGAATCTACTGACAAATGGCGGCATTGGAGAAAAATGTTCGAAGGATTCCTTACAGCTCTACAGTTATCTTCAAACGCGGCTTTAACAGGTACTGAGAAATATACCCTTCTTTTACATCATGTCTCTACTGCTATTTATAGAAATTTATCTGAATGTGAAAATTATGAAACTGCGGTGGACATTTTAGAAGCCATGTTTGTAAAGAAAAAAAAATACTATTTTTGCTAGACATTTACTTGCTACCCGGCGTCAACAACCAGAAGAAAGCCTTGAACAATACCTTCAGATTCTAAAGACGTTAAGTCGCGAGTGTGAATTTACAGCCTTAACTGCGAACCAAGCGAGAGATGTTTTTATCAGGGACGCATTTATTAATGGAATACAGTCCAACCAAATAAGACAAAGACTACTAGAGAATAAAAACCTAGACTTACCAACAGCTTATGAACAAGCTCTAACGTTGGACATGGCACAGAAGCAGTCTGTCTTCTATTTACAACCCGATATTTTGGGAGCTGCTATCGTAGCCCCTCCTCTGCATGTTCAAAATTCTTCCATTGTCCAAGATGCTGCCACCCCCCTTTCTAACGATCACGAACAACTTATCACTGCCGCCTCAGCTGGATCCACATGCTACTTTTGTGGCCTTCGTATACATGCTCGTTCGTCCTGCCCGGCTCGAGATGTTAGATGCCACAAGTGTGATAAGCAGGGACATTTTTCGAAAGTTTGCCGGTCAGCTTCTCAAAAAAAACGTTCGGCTACTCTTGCTACTGTAGCACCAATTACAATATCAGCTGCATTCCCCGGCTGCCTCTCAAAAACAATCGTGAGGGTAAAAATCAATGGATTGACTATTCATGCGCTTATTGATACAGGCAGTTCCGAAAGTTTTATTAATGCCAGTATTGTAAAAGCAAATAAATGGGAAATATTTCCTTGTTCCAACCAAATATCAATGGCAAATTCATCTTTATCGTCCCATGTAATTGGATATTGCATGGTTAACCTGAAACTAAAAGGAAACTCCTATCAAGGGATCAAATTATCAGTAATGAAAAACCTCTGCTGCGAAGTGATTTTTGGGTCACAATTTTCTAAAACAACATTCATGCGTTGAAATTCCTTTTGGTGGCCCCAAGCCAGTCCTAAGCGTATGTGGACTAGCAGCTGTCAAAGTGCGGCACCCGTCACTTTTTACAAACTTAACTCCTGACTGCAAACCAATAGCAATAAAATCAAGACGCTATTCAGAAACGGACAAGCAGTTCATAGCAGCAGAAGTAACAAAACTACTTAAGGAAGGAATTATAGAGCCAAGTGAATCTCCATGGCGAGCACAGGTCCTCGTAACAGCCACTGAAAATCACAAGAAAAGGATGGTCATTGACTATTCCCAGACCATCAACAGATACACATTACTCGATGCCTATCCACTGCCTCGTATTGACGAAATGATTTCTAATATTGCAAAATATCACACTTTCAGTACTTTAGATCTCAGAAGTGCCTACCATCAGGTACCTATCAAGCCAGAGGATAAGCCCTACACGGCATTCGAGGCCTGCGGTCGCCTATATCAGTTCTGCCGAATTCCTTTTGGGATAACAAATGGTGTGGCTAGCTTCCAGAGGGTAATAGATGAAATAATCTCCAATGAAAAATTGAAGGGTACTGTTGCATATATAGACAATGTCACAGTATGCGGACATAACCAAGCTGAACATGACCACAACCTTAAACGATTCATGGCTGCCGTCAAGAAATATAATCTGACTTTGAACAGTGAAAAATGTTCCTACAACTTGAAAAGCATCAAATTATTGGGATACATTGTCAAAAATGGCACCATGACGCCGGATCCCGAGCGACTGAAACCGCTAATGGAATTACCAATCCCTGGAAACATGCCCTCTTTACGACGAGCCCTCGGTATGTTTGCTCACTACTCCCAATGGGTTGCGTCTTTTTCAGAAAAAATACACCCATTGACACAAGTATCTACTTTTCCGTTGTCCGGTTCCGCCATCAGAGCATTTCAAAACATGAAAAGGAACATTGCTCAGTCTGCCATTTCTGCTGTGGATCCTTTTATCCCTCTATTAGTTGAGACGGATGCCTCCGACTGTGCGATAGCTGCCTCACTGAGACAATCCGGTCGTCCTGTAGCTTTTTTTTCAAGAACACTTTCGAAATCCGAGCGACGACACTCTGCAATAGAAAAAGAAGCGTACGCCATAGTTGAGGCATTACGAAAATGGAGGCATTACTTAATCGGCCGACATTTTGAATTAATCACTGACCAAAAGTCGGTCTCGTTTATGTTTAACCCAAAAACAACGAGTAAAATAAAAAACGAGAAAATAGCGAGATGGAGAATGGAGCTTTCTTGCTACTCCTTTGACGTCACTTACCGCCCTGGTAAGGAGAATGCCGCGGTCGACGCGCTTTCAAGGGTGTGTGGCCTGGTAACTGGCTCAGATGATCTTCAGTATATACACAGGGAATTGTGTCACCCAGGTATCACAAGAATGATTCACGTAGTCAGGAGCAGAAACTTGCCATATTCTGTTGAAGACGTAAAAAGAATTACGAACTCTTGTCGGATATGCGCAGAAAATAAGCCCAGGTTCTACAAACCTCCTCCAGCAACACTCATTAAGGCCACACAGCCTTTTGAAAGACTTAACCTGGATTTTAAGGGCCCTTTACCCTCTAAAACTAAAAATAAATACATGCTCACAATAATAGACGAGTACTTAAGATTTCCGTTCGTCATCCCCTGCCCAGACGTAACGGCTGCAACAGTAATTCAAGGCCTCTGCTCCATTTTTGCCGTTTTTGGAGTGCCTGCATATATACATTCAGATCGTGGGTCTGCTTTTATGTCGGACGAACTCAAGCAGTTTCTGCATGAACGAAGAGTAGCTGTAAGTAGAACAACTCCTCACAATCCTCAAGGAAACGGACAGTGCGAAAGATACAATGGTATAATATGGAAGACAGTACAGTTGGCGGCAGCAAATCGCAATAGTCCGATCTCCGATTGGGAAAGTCTCATCCCCATGGCCTTATACGCTATTAGGACTCTATTATGTACAGCGACAAACGCTACCCCACATGAGAGATTCTTCTCGTTCCCACGACGAAGCTCAGCAGGCACATCACTTCCCTCGTGGCTTGCACAACCTGGCACAGTTTTATTAAAACGTCATGTTCGTCATAGTAAACATGACCCATTGGTAAGCGAGGTACAATTAATCGAAGCGAACCCTCAGTATGCACTGGTCAGAAATTCAGAAGGAAGGCAATCTACTGTCTCCTTAAGGGATCTAGCCCCAGCAGGAAATGTATATGAACGTAGAACTGCTTCAGATGGATATAGAGCTCCGGTTCGTGGAACAAGTCCGACCCTCTTAGGTGATCGTGTGCCAGATACGTCAAGTTCAGAGTCCCAACAAAACGAATCTGAATATACTAACAGAGTCGTCTCTGACTCTAGTTCGGACGACAGATGGGTACCACGAAAGCGGTTTCACCCAATATCTGAGACAGATACTCAATCTTCAGACACCAAGCGACCGAAGCGCCGTAGAAAACGAGAGCGATTTGGAGCAAGATATTTTAGCCCTAAACCAGCAACACAAGACAGTCCCGAAACGTCGTCAGGTCCCGAGGAGCCTAGATTAGAAATGGATGTCGGGCACGAACAACCAAGACGCCCTCAAAGAACCCGCAGGAGGCCAGGTCGATGGGATGATTTTGTTCCCTACGAATAAGAAGATAGATGGGGGAGAATGTAGTAACAAAGATAATTGATGCCTGTCTCCCCCTTGGAGTAATAATGGAATGTTCTACATTCGTGTATATTAAGAGTGAATGTTAAAACACTATTTGTCTAGCTAAGCAACAAATGGTTAAATAAAGCTTATCCTTAAGTTATATTCGGCGTCCAGTTTTTATTACAATAAGTTGCTTTGAAATAATATAAAAACTAAATAATATAACTATAATAAGTTGCTTTGAAATAATATAAAAACTAAATAATATAACTATAATAAGTTACTTTGAAATAATATAAAAACTAAATAATATAACAATAATAAGTTGCTTTGAAATAATATAAAAACTAAATAATATAACTATAATAAGTTGCTTTGAAATAATACTGAACATATTTTTTTAGCATTCTCCTAAATTTAATATTTTTCTACAAGAAATTAATTATGATAAAAGACGAAAAGTAGCTGCAGGGCAATAAGTAAAACAACAATGAAAGTAAACAGATTTCCGGCCAACGTTGGTTAAGCAAAACGAGTTCGTTTTTTTATAATGCCTCGGAACAATCGCCCTGTTGGCTAAAAATTACCAGGAAGTCATCCCCTTGGACTAGATCCAAGTTATCTCCCCTGAAACATTACTATCCAACAACACTGTTCTACTCTTTTTTTTTTCAAATGCACCACCAGTCTTAAATAAGTCTACCGTATTTTTTAATAATTTGATCTGTATAAAACTAGCACAAATTATGATGGCCACGTTATTTAATCAGCTCAATATTAGAGATGGTATGAAAGAATAGGAATAGTATGGTAAATTTCCACGTAGAGTTAAAAATTAGGTAAAGTGGAATTTTCCAATTAAGATTAGAAGAAGATTACGTGTCCTAGCTGTGACGTCACTGGCACAGTATGCGAATAAGGAAAATTGGTATACAAAATCAGGTCTCTTTTGTCTGAACCAGCAGAGGGGGTAGTTGGGCTTATGGATAGCATGGGGATGGGGTGTGGGGTTTGTGTACATGTTTATTCTGATGAACGAATAAAACCCCAAAATTAATTTTTAAAGCCCAACTGTTGATGTTCTTTTTTTATAACGTCCGTGAAAGCAGGTATTGTGAATAAGAAGACAGCGATGGGGAGAGGAGATGGATAAGAGATGAAGAGGAGATGGATAGCTTGACTGCCACAGTGAATTCTGTCAACGAAGTTAATGAACCATGGGAATCGAGTATTGATTTACTCCTCTCCAGGAGTTAGGCACAAGGCCAGTTTTTATCTTACTCCCACAAGTAAGATGTGACCCAAGGTCGGGTCGGGAAAGTGGAGTTTAAAAATTGCCTGGGCAGCCCCGTCGGCATTCCCCGGTAGGGGCGCCTCAGGCAGTAAGCAATAGACTTACTCTTCCCCAAAGAGGGGAGGCGAAGCCTGGGAGGGTGGACCTCCTAGAACTGCACAGGACAGACCCATAGATCGGCGTAAATCAAGCCCCGAAGGCCAAGACAATACCAGTCTATGGGGTGCAGTATCCATCGGAACAGATACTACACTTTGATCTTAGCCAAAAGGCCAAGAACCTGATTCGAGTAGAACGCACCGTTGGGAACAACAACAGCCCCTGGTAATGAAATCGATTCTCATTTCGTAGACAAGAATATGTGTGTACTATAATGAAGAGTTCCAGGCAAAAATAGAGGTAAAAATAAATTATGAAATTATTTCAACTTTGTTGTGGTCGTGGAAATAGAACAGTATCAACGTTTCGGAATTTTTGAGATGAGGGTTGATAATTTGTAGAATTTGGTATATTCGGATTACTGTTCTCATCTTGGGTGTTTTTATAACAACGTTTCGGCCGATGTAACCTCCGAGCTTCTTCAAGTGTACCTTGTCGAACTCGGGAATCTTTTTGTCGAACTCGGGAATCTAGACAGAATTTCGAACGGAACCCTTTATTAAATCTGACCGGGGAATGCCGACGGGGCTGCCCAGGAAATTTTTAAGAAACCAGTGTGCTCCTTCTTTAGGGGTGCTGGCTTGACTCTCCCCACCTTCCGGCCTTGTACCACATCTTCCTGCGGTGGGAAGGAAGTAAATACCTGGAACCACACCAGTCTAAATTGGCAGTCAAGACTGGCGTACAACCACTCTTGTTCTCTGTTGTATTATACTTTTTTCAATACACTTGTTTTCTCTAAATATTTTAATCACACAAAATACATGGGAAAATATTCCTCAGTGTTGGTATTAAAAAAATGAATGAGTTCCCTCAGGAATGAATGAATTCTCTCATGTTCAGCCCTGAACTCCATATCACTATTTTCATTCTTATTCTGTTTAATTTCTATAACTTTCAATTTCCAAGTTATAAATAAAATGGATGCCAACACGAACATATTATTATAAAAACGCCAATGAAATAAATACCATACGTGGATTTATTAAAAAAAGATTGCTCCTGCTCTTAGAATAGAGATTTGTTTTCAGTTGCATCTCCAGAAAAGAAAACAAAGACGCCACATTTATTTTATAGATATAAGGATTTCAAATATGTTTTTAAACTATTTTTTTCAAAATGGCGTATCTTTGTCTCTTTTAAGTTACTTATATTGAAGAATACACACATACACACATACACATACATATATATAAAATCTTTAGTTTTTGTTTGTGCTATGGTGCCTTACCTACACGGACTACTTAGAACCCTTCCACTAACCATAAATACTGGGAGCACCTGCTTCTCAGTGTTGTATTCATCCCAGCCCGACAGGAACTGGGTCATTTCGGCAGCCTTTTATCTGTTGGGCTCAGGCATTAGTTCTGGGTAGTCATAGGAGGTCCACTCTCCCAGGCCTAGCATCCGCTATTTGGGGTAGAGTAAGTCTATTGCTTACTACCTGAGGGGTCCCGACCGGGGAATGCCGACGGGGTTACCCAGGAATTTTTTAAGAGGCCAGAGTGCTCCTTTTTTAGGGGTGCTGGCTTGACTCTCCCCATCTTCCGGCCTTGTGCCACATCTTCCTGCAGTGGAAAGGAAGTAAATACCTGGATCCACACCAGTCTATACTGACAGTCAAGACTGACATACAACCACTCTTGTTCTCTGTTGTATTAGACTTTTTTTTAATATATTTGTTTTTTGTAAACTCCGAGTTTGTGTTTTCCTTCCGACCCTTTTACAGGGTCATAACAACTTGCGACGAGGTACAGTAAGGAATACTTGAGAACCTTAAAATGGACGCCACAACTGGCGACGATATATATTGAGTTTATTTTAGAACCTTAAAAAAGGAGAAACGTGTAAAAATCAATGACAAAGTCACTTGACAATGTCCTAGTTCTAAAAACTTGCTTTACCGGCGGACCAATAAGAAAAAAACACATAAAAGATCAACTTATTTTCTCTCAAAGAAGAAAAGTCAGTGATTTTTTTCATGGCTATTTCGGCACTGTGTTAATTTTAAACAAGGAGGAAATACATAGAATTTTTTTTCTCTCAAAAAGAGAAAGGTTCTGCTGCCAAAAAAAATAGTTCAAGCCATTTTTTCCTGTTGCCTAAAGTGCTGAGCATAAATTTTACAGTTACGTGAAAAGACCTTCACCGGATGATGTGGTTCCAATTTGAGCATGCACTAATGTCACATAGTATCTGTTAGTTTCTGCATACACTACTGTCAGCCAGGTTGTGACAGGCCATCCAAAGATAGCATTTGCCACATACCGTGTGGTTGGGGATTGGATTGGTGAGTGTTCCGGACGTGTCCACATACAAGTGAACCCTGCACACGGCACCTTTAGGGCTCCAATCTACTCCGAGATCCCTAGCCAATTAGCCTGAGGCTGCAAGGCACCCAGTATCCATGGTGTCCCACAGGTGTCTTTGGCCAGAGTCTTGTCGGTGGAGAAGCAGCAGGAAAGACTTACACCCTCAGTTTGCTTATAATATTAAACAATCGTCCCGGTTATCTTCAGTCATATTTGATTTTGGATTACTCTAGTCCGGGATGACTTGTTTATTATAAGCAAACCCAGCTAAACATCGGTTTTCAGTTTGGGATCACTCCAGGCTTGAAACCGATGGTAGAAATTGATTTGACCTGATCTCTTGTAACACTATTAATATACATATATATTTTTTTTTTCATATCAAATAATACTCCCCTTCCCTCCTACACTGTCCTATTACACGATCCTGATATTTTTTAAAGCCTCCCGCTCTCTTGTCTCAAGGCTAATTTTAAAAAGATTCAATAAATATGTCTCATGCTCCTCCCCCTTCATAGTTCAAATTAATTCTAACCGCTACCAATGTTCGCCCCCACTCCTTCCACAATTATTGTAATGTATCTCCCCTCTACCTAATGATCTTATAACTCCAACAGCCACCATCCCCCACACTCTTTATAGTCAACTCAATTTCTCACTTCCACCATCTTTTTGTATCTCATAATTCATTTTTTTTCATAAGCGGCCCCAATTTTAAGCTTATACCCGCCACCACCCCTGTTTCAAACATTTGGTACTTGTGATTGTTTTTCGTCAATCATCATGAGAAAGTCTTGAAATAAAGACGAAACGTTGATGAATACATAAATAATATTTTTGGGGTTTACTTTTTCAATTTCAATATATATATATATATATATATATATATATATATATAAATATATATAGTATTGGAAGTTTCTCAACCATTAAAACTATATAAAAAAAATTAAAAAAACATTAAGTCCCAAGTCGTTCAGTGGAAAATCACTCATGTAAGTCAATTTAACTTTTTCAGTTCTTATATCAGTTTGCTTCTAACATTATTTAAGGGATCATCAGTTGTTTACCATGAAAAAATGTTTCGGGCATTTAAAAACAAGATAGTATTTATTAAGACTATATATATAGAGAGAAATCCAGGTAAAGTAAACATACATGGGATACAAATCCAAAGAATTTCAACCGGGCTTATAAAGAGTGCTCAATATCAAATAGATAAGGGAAGGATCAGATTTTCATTCTGCCTGATGAGATCTGAGTTTCTAACAGCTGTTGATCGATAACATCGACATGCCAGTGTCGCAGATTATGTACGTGTCTGTATAAATAAAGATAATCTCATATATATATATATATATATATATATATATATATATATATATATATATATATATATATATAAGGAGCATTATTTGATATCAAAAAACTATTTTCTTAAAAAGAAGTTAAAAATTCTTGGAAATTTGCCTGCTTGGAGATTTTGTAAGAAAGGATATTTATAGTTCAAAGAGTTTCAAAGCTTTGAAACCAAAAAATGATGGAAGAAAGAAAAATATGATTCAAGAGAATGAAACCGTCTTGTAAAAAGGCCATTTTTTAGATGTGATTTCTGTCCACCATCTTTTTTTTTTCTTATCAATACAAATCTTAAAAGCAAAAAAGAAAGATTTCTATTCAGCATTGTTTGTTTATTGATCTGGCCATTCTCCTTTATCTGATTGGCCATATTGTCTCGGCCCCCAAATTCGGTTTCCACACAAATCCATCATTTACAACTGATTCTAAGCTTATCATCCAATCGTGATCATTGAATTATGTAAAATTCTGTTTGATAAAGTCTCAGGGGCGATGTCATTTTCTTTTTTTATTTTGAATGTTTGTCTAACCTTTATTGATAGCTGATAATGCATACCCTAAGTGTTATCTATATCCAAATATATTTAGGCAACACACTTTCATTTAAACATGTTTCGTTATATAAGCCTGGCAAGGAAAGCTTTAGTAATTTTTTGGTGATTGTACAGTATAGTTAACAAGAAAAAAGTGGGTGAAAAATTAACAAATAGACAAAAAATAACTGTTACCAAACGCAAAATAATTTACTTTTTTACTTACCTGTATAATTTTCAGGTTTAAAAGATAGTAAATATTTTTTTTTAAAGGGGCTTAGTGGAACCGTAAGCCTAAGTTCGAAGGTGGTTTCCAATCAGATTAGGGTAAGCTTTTTTATCATTATTATTATCATCTTATAAGCCTGAAATTTGCAACCAAGTCTCCCCAAAATTGGCTGTCATAATGGTAACCACACGTGCTTGGCTAAGTAAATGTGACAATAACAAATGCATAGATCATAAATCTTACAATCAGTAAACACACATACAAATTATATAGGTAAGTAGAAAAGTAAAATTTCTTGCGTTTGATAACAGTTATTTGTTATCTATTTGCTTTTTTTTTTTCACTCCTTTTATCTTGTTAACTATACTGCACAATAGCCCTTTTTTCAATAGATTCCTTGGTAAATATCAAACTCGTAAAATTTTCCTGAAAAATATCCAAGAATTAATTTTTTTCTTTTGATTTTTAAATATGTTATGGAGATTTACATAAGTTTAAAAAAAACGTTTTTAATAGATTAATAATTTCTTTTTTAGGCATTTAGTTTCTTCGTTGGTAAATATTAAACTTATGAATTTATTTTATATCTAGCCATTTCAATAGTTCTCTAAGATTAACACGTCAGAAAGTCTTATATATTTTTTAGGTCATCTTATAAGTTCATTTATATTAGGTCAACCAAAGTATTCAAGGATTCAAGGAACACTTGAGGCACATACTGCTTTATTAGTTTTAAAAGGGGAACTCTTCAGCTGAAGAGACACAATATATTCACTCAGCTTATAGAAAAGAATGTCTGAATGAAAGAACGTGCAGAAGATGGTTTACAACATTCAGAAATGGAAATTTCGCCCTTGAAAATGAAGATCAACCAGAACGTAGCTCCTTGTTGCACCATTTAAAGTAAACCTTGCAGTATCATTTGAAGAATTGGCAATGAAGATTACCTTAAACCATACAACTGTTCATCATTATCTTAAAAACTTAAAATATTTCTTAAGCTTGAAAAATGGGTGCCACATGAATTGTCTGAATCGCCTGTTGAGATCTGCAGTCAATTCACGAGGCATCCCTATTTCAAGCTCATGAACATTTTCAAGCAATACAATAATGGTAAAGATGTTACACACGTTAACGTATTGAACAAAAAACTTAAATTTGTAATTAAAATCAGAAGCAACATTCATTATAAGTGTATGCACCCCATTATGAGCAAAATATTAACATATTGCATTGGCAACAAAATTCCTGAACAACTTCTTATATATATATGTTCATGTATTTATATATTTGTATATAAGTAACATCATTGATTGTTGGTTATTTTCAAAAATTCTCATCGTTTCAGAAGTCAAAATTGACCCAGCAAATGACCCACTCTCTAGTGAACAACAATGCACATTCTTGTTTTATGATTACAAATTCGGCCTCAACTCTGGCCAATCATTTGGAGTAGGCCCAACTGGTCATAGAATGGCCTATAATTGGTTCAAGAAGTTCCAGCATGGCCAATTTAATATCCTAGATCAGCCAAGAAGTGGTCGACCTTCACGCATTAACAATGGGAAGTTGTGCGCTTATGTCAAAGCTGATCAATCCCCTGACAGCATGTGGACTGGCTGAGAAAATGTTTGGCGTCAGCCAAAAGCTATTTCGCATCACTAGGAAAAAATGAACAATCTCAGCAAGAGAATAAATTTAATATATAAAGTAAAGTCAGTCTCTTTATCGTTTCTTTGTCATCGATAGCTTTTTTCCTACAAAATACATATTTGATTCTAGTTTGTCAGTTTTTTTTCTTCTGGATCATTGCAGAATGTTATTAAGAATAAAATCTATTTCGATTATTTCCTTCTAGATAATATTTTGTCCAGTTCGGAATTATTTTCAAATTGCTATCTTAAAAAAAGGACGTAACTCTGTGTTTCTCTATACAGAGTTATTTCCCTTCGATTGGAATAAAACATGTTTTGGAAAAAGACCGGAAGAGAAGAAACTAAAACAAAAATTACAAGTAATTACAGTACCGGGCAACGCCGGGTAGACACAGCTAGTAAATGATAGAGGTTTATAGGAACTTTATTTCTAACTTGATATATAACTTATGTTACTTACACCGATCTGTGTTCAAAATCTCATACGAATTGATCAAATGGTTTTGGTGTCAGGCATAGATTAAAAAAAATATTTTTTTACTTAATTTTATTCACCCCAAACAAGGCATATTGCCACTAAGACGGAAGGGGCTACTATGAATTAGGGGCCATATTTATAGGGGACATCTTAAGTGGAGAGTTGGGCAGCAAAATGGTTGTTCACATTACATTTAAATTTCTGCATGTTGGTACAGTCAGGGAAACAGAGAGCAGGAAGGAATTCTAAAAGAAAGCGGTTCGGTTAGAGTAGAAAGCTTTCCGGCATCTGGGGACGTCTACAGTGAAGGGATGGTCGGGTTGACGGGGTACAAGTGCAGTAAGTTCACGAGAGCACATTCTGTTGAAGTACTTGTAAAACAAGCACAGGGATGAAACAATGAGGTGATGGAACAGGGGATATATATATATATATATATATATATATATATATATATATATATATATATATATATATATATCTATAGAGAGAGAGAGAGAGAGAGAGAGAGAGATAGATTATCATTACATTATTATAACTCGTATCTATGCATATATTTGTGTGTAAATAGAATTAAAATTGCATTTAAATCAAGTTTCAGAGTTAAGAGTTTTCATTGACTGTTTTTACGCACGTTTCTAAGCATTATTTATTATTAAAAAGACTGACACAAAGCAAAACATGAAGATAAAGTATTCTGCTTTTTTTTTCTATACCACAACAAAACAAAAGGTGCTTTCTGCAGAAAAATGCAGAAAAATATTCAAAGCAACCAATGAAATATATATAGACTATTCTTCTTTGCATGTCTTTGAAGCATTACACACTTTTTTTTCAAATCCTTTGCAATATTTTTCAAGCTGCACTGGTTGGGCAGTAAAAGGCAGACAAGGGAGGGTTGCATCGTATGGTCCTTCGTCTTCACATTTTCAGATGGTTGGGTCAGTTTTGTAGCCCCATCTAGTCATAGCAATTTTTGATCACCCCATTGCCGTTCTCATGTGGTTGAGTGTCTTCCACTGGAACCAGGGTGCTTCTGAACCGGAAGGGAGGGCCTCAAAAGGAGATATTCCCATGTCAGTAGGAGGGGGTGTATTCTCTAGTTGTCTGGTCCACAGCTGTAGTTTGGTCTCTTCTTGAGATGATATAGGCAATAGAAATAAACAGATAAACCAATAGTCACAATCATTTCTCAAAAGGAACTCTTGTATATGACAGTCCTGCATTAACAAGAATTCCGGGAATTTGTTTGTATGCATATATTTTTTTAAATTTGTACATCATCATCATCATCATCATCATCATCATCATCATCATCATCATCATCATCATCATCATCATCATCATCATCATCATCGGTTTAACGTCCGTTTTACATGTTGGCATGTGTTGGACAGCTTTAAGAAATTGACTTCCAAAGTAACCTATCTCTAGCCAGATCTGTATTAATCCCTCTTTCTATCAGGTCCGTTTTTATAACACCCATCCTATGTGTTCCTTGACCTTCCCATATGAGCTGAAACTGCTACTATAACTGTTCTACATCTACTAACCCAAGAACTCTCATCCATTCTTTCAACGTGGCCATTCCATCGACAACTACTCTTCTGCACACATCTCCCTGTCCAGGTTTAATCTTCATCAGAACTAAACTTGTCTTTAAGCCTCACATTGCACAGCCATCGTATTATTCTCATATTATTTCTCTCATTGCAACGCATGTCCTCAACTCTCACTGATCAGGTTTCACTTCCATATATCAATATACTGCGTTCACATGCTTAATAAACTCTTCCCTTAGTTGAAAGTGGTAACGCTCTGCTGGTTAGTAATGGTAAAAGTTTCTTGAACTTACTCCATCCACGGTAATTCTTGCAATCACACTAGCACATGCTTCCCCCCCCCCCCCCTGTGTTCCAATGGTATCACCAAGGTAACGAAACTTCTCGACAACCTCAATAGCTTCGCCATCCAGATATATTTCCATCCACATCTGAGTTCACCTCCATCTCAAATTGTCTCATACTTCTTGCACACAAACTGGTTATCCTCTCTAAACCTACCAGTAATTCTACTGGTTTTAGTGTTGAAAAGCTCCGAAAAAGACGAAAAGTTCCCCTGCTTAGTTGGTTAGAAGGGAGTCGGTTGCAATTCAATTTTGTGCTACCTGAAATGGGTTGATATTGTGTAAAACCAAACAAATAAACCCGACTATTAAGTACAATATCTAAAAAACTTGACTTTAAAATATTATTTCACTATTATTTACTATTGTAAAGTCACCACTTATCAAGGCTAAGAGCCACTCGATGATAAGGGTTTATGGGATGGGAATGATTGTCAGCTGAGAGATGAGGAACACTATGGGAGTACTAACATTCCTCAATGGTATGAACTACGTTTGATTACTTATGGGGCGGTTTAGGACACGGATTTGTTGACATTGGATTTGAAGACGACAAAGCTGTAATCCACAGGGAAACAGTCCCGCAGTAATGTGTTCCACAGACAGGAAGCTTTTGCAAAGAAGCTTTGTCCATGAAAATTTCTGGCACATTCGAAACGGGTTGATATGCCATAAAGTAAAACGACTAAACCAAACCATTCAGAACAGTATATGAAATCTTGACTTCAAAATGATCGCTATTACATCAAAAACTGTTTTTATGTTTGATCAAAACCAAACATAACACCAACAGCACAAATTCGGATGCAGAGCTATATAAAATAGGTTATCTTTTCTTTCATTTATGAAACTTATAGAACTTAAAACGTAAAAGAAAAACACATTTAAGGTCATAAAAAAGACTTCCTACATCATAATTTATCCAAATGCAAGGATTGGCTGGATGGTTACAAATATTATTTCAAAGAAACCAAACGTTATTTTAAAGATATAGAATGCTCTCATAGGACCTCATATAGAATATTCTGCTTAGGACTTGGCTCCATTGTCTCAACATAGTAATTATAATATAGTATTGAGATTGGAAGACACACAAAGGCGAGTGGCAAAACTAATTAAAAGAGTGAAAGATTGCACTTATTTGAAAAAGTTCCAATTCAGTTTTAGCCAAGGAAAAATATTATCTACTAGCTGTCCTTACTCAGCATTTCCCGGTAGTGTATTTACTTGCAATTGCTTTTGCTTGTATTTCATACGTCGTTTTTTTTCTTGAAAATATTATTAACGATTGACGAATAAAGAGTTTTGTTCCTTTCTTTTAAGATGGTGTCTATTTGAAAATAATTCCAGCTCAGACGAAATATTTTTTGAAAGGAATAAAATTGAATTAACTACGAACCAGAATCAAATTTTGTTGGAAGAAAGCTATCGATGACAAAGAAACGATAAAGAGACTAGTTTTACTTTATATATTAGATATATTAAGACGAAAATCTATTGAAATGCGTTGATAGATGAGACTTTAACAATAACTATAAGACCTGTTTTTATTCGCAAGATCAATATATTGCAGACCACTGACGGAGGTGGATACTGGTTACAACAAGATTGATGTAGTGACGGAATTCTGGTAACTTGGAGACGTTCTGTCATCGGGTGGAAGGTGTGAACTCGCGGCAATCGTTGCAATTCTGACAAACATACACCTGCCAGCAGCAACGAGCGTTCGTATATACACATCATGTGTCAGAAGTGTGCTGGTGTATGGATCCAAAACCTGAGTTGTATCTGAAGCACACTAAAAAACTGAACCGTAATAGCAAGACAATGTTCAGATGTATATGTATGGTGAGGCCTGGACAGAGCATGCCTTTTGGATCTCTGCTTGCGCAGATCAACTCGGAAAGTCTCTCAGACGTGATGCAGAAGAGCAGACTGGGTTAGTTGGGGCAGCAGAGAGGACCACCTCTTGCAGACCAAACTTGTCTTTGGAGGGCGTTATCAAACATGAGCCTTGGCTATAGATTCCGTCGAGCCTCACTAAAGACAAGAATATATATATATGTATGTATATATATATATATGTATATATATATGTATATGTATATGCATATATATATGTATATGTATATATATATATATGTATATATGTATATATATATATATGTATATGTATATGTATATATATATGTATATGTATATATGTATATATGTATATGTATATATATGTATATATATATGTATATATATGTATATATATATGTATATATATGTATATATATATATATGTGTGAATATATATATGTGCAATTGCGCACATCTTCAATAAATGTAAGAGAAACAGCAAAGATTTAAAATGAAAATGTTAACATTTACATACAAATAAGCGCCTTGTAACATTGCATGAGAATTCTCTGATCACCTCAGATTGCCCGTCGTCTTCATTGACAGAAAGAGCTGTTAGCCTTTCTCTTTGGAATATAAGTAGTTGCTCAGTGATAAATGACGTAGTGATGTGGTTTTTTTTCGTCCATGTTTCATTTGTTGCTGGAATAAAAGAAGTCGTTTAAAAGAACAGCAATTAACTTCACTATTTGCTCCGAGATTTGATTTACTTATTACAGTAATTTACAGCAAATACAACCAGATGAACTGCATTCACCCGATCAAGCCCTGTAGGGTGGTAGAAGCTTTGGAAACTGCATCAGATCACTATGATGCCTAACTCCCAAAATGCAGGAACTCTTTAAATTCTTCTTGTACACGTATCTCTAACTTTACTTCTAATGGAAAATTATATTTTCTTGCTTAAACAAACCTCATGCAGAATTTTCTATTTTTAATCTGAATTTTACACACACAACATCTAATCTTGCCACACAATTGGTGATCTAACAGGAACCGGTTTGTCAACATGATAATGCCATATCGTGGTAATATACAACTTGTAAAATGGTATGGGAATTCTTCTAGACCCAACCAGATTGCCTGTCGACTTTTTTGTCAACACAAACAGTTGTTTGTCTCTTTTTGACACGCAAGTAGTTTGTTCATTGGATAGTGACGTCTCTCAGCATTGGTGATAGTAGCTGTTATCACCGCAGTGTTTGAACAGCAGAAACATGGTTGTTCAGTTTATTCTTCCCTGGTTGTGATAATAGCAGCAGCCGTCTTCCTCGCTTCCCTGGTTGCTGTAATAATGGATAACAATTCAGAAACGCCAACAATATTATTGCTTTTCGATGTTTTATTCTTTTGCAGCAATGTAAAATTAGATATTCTCATTGGATGGGTGGACGAAGGCAGAGTCCTGAAAAAGGTGACCGAATTCTTTCTTTCTTCGTCATATCTCACTTCGGACTTTCATATTCTGTACACGTAGCTCTAACTCTAACTTGATTTCTAATGGAAACTTCCATTTTCTTGCTTAAACTAACCTAATATGGAATTTTCCATTTTTAATCTTACTTTTAAACGTGCAACATCTAATCTTGCTACACATCTAGAAAACTCTATTTCATGAGGTTAGGGTTAGAGTTAGGGTTTAGAGTTAGGGTTAGCGTTATGTTTAGGGTTAGGGTTAGGGTTGTGTGTTACTATGACTAAAGACCTGCACTCCCCCTACTTAATATACTTAATTTCTCTTGTTAGTTCCAACGTCAAAGTGTTTAAATTTTACTAACAAATTCACAGTTTTCACTGAATTTTACATGCAAGAAAAATTCAATGCCAAAGAATTTATATAAATGAACACAATTGTTTCTAAGGGAGAGAGATATAATCCTCTTGAACGACTCAAGAAGGTTTCGTCATAGCTCTTTGATATTTCTTTCTCCTTTTTGTTAAAATGTTGTAAAAACATAGATATTCGCTTTTAACAGTAACCACATATTCAAAAGAGAAAGTAAAAACAAGTTAGTATGCATGTGCGTCATTTTGACTCAAACTTAAATTTTGTCGAACTTAAGCTATTTGGGAAATCGCCATTCAATAATTTATTAGATAAATGTTAAGCATTTTATCAAAACTGAATAATTCTGATTGTTGATGATTCAAAAAAGTCATTGACTTATTTACAAAGAATAATTTCCTAGTTTTAGAAATAATTGTGAGTTTATCACTTTATTAATTAATTAATTAATTATTTTATAATTAATTTAACTTAATTAATCAATTATTATTGCACAAATAAAATACCTCATCGTGTCACACCCGCATGATAGATTTTGGGGCATAATTCCATAGCACCGGCACTGTAATTGCTTAAACATATTTATGTATATAATTAAACCTTGTAAACCTTGTAATACAGCCTCATCTATCACTGATAAAAATACATGCTTTACATTTGGGATATGAACTTTTATTCTTTTATTTGTTTGTATATGATGTAAGCTACAAATTTTACCTCAAAAACATTATTTCTAGTAAAAGTAGAAAGAAACCTTATACAACACAAATGCTTTGCTTTGGTTTCATAATATCACATTATTAACCTTTCACCGGGCTACTATAGATTACCCAAATAGCTTATAAACATGTGATGAAAACAAACAAAACATTTCTTCTTCTTCTTCTTCTTCTTCTTCTTCTTCTTCTTCTTCTTCTTCTTCTTCTTCTTCTTCTTCTTCTTCTATATATGTGGTCTACGTCACTCACATTTCCAAGATTTCCCTAACCCAACAGATAATTCTGGTTAGAATTTTCTTTCTACTTTTATTATTTCATTTGTTTACCAAAACGATTCTGCCTGTTAACTGACGTCATAAAACGTTCCTAACACAATCGTGATTTAACATATTTTAGTATTTCAAGTCTTTTTGTCTTCGTCAGTAAACTTTACCTCTTCTTGTCCTTCTTCTTCTTCTTCTTCTTCTTCTTCTTCTTCTTCTTCTTCTTCTTATTATTATTATTATTATTATTATTATTATTAGTAGTAGTAGTAGTAGTAGTAGTAGTAGTAGTAGTAGTAGTAGTAGTATTCCTTTTCTGTAAAACACAATACGGAAAAATAATGCACTATCCCATTCAGCTATAAAAAAAAAATAAAAATTGAAAACAAAATTTTTTTCATTATTTTTATTTTTGCTACGTTTTTCTGTCTTTAGCACATCGGTATGGATAAGCGGATAACCTCAAATTAAAGATGACAAAATCAAATCACAAACATTTTTGGTTGACTAATATTTATTTCCTTTTATTCAAAGAACTTTGCCAAAGTAATAAAAACAACGTTTCTTATCACTTTAATAAAGGTGATGATATTTATGGAGGAAGAAAGGGGAGATTATAGACATAAAAATAGAGCATTTAGTGGATGGCTGAAGGAAGTAGTAGGAGGAGGAAAAGCAGTCATGGTTATTAGTGGATCTTTTTAGATATCTGTGACAAAACAATCTGAGCAAGTAGGGTGGCCTCACTGAATTTGAGGCTGGGAAAAATACGACTCTAGTTTATTTAAGTTATGGAAGCGAGGGCAGAAATGAGGGAATTTATGTTCTTATTTGATTGTGATTAAATGCTTTGTGATGAACGAAAAAATATAAGGGTATAGCATATTTGGTGTGTCAGTATGACTTATATAAACCTGTTTCCAGAAACGAGTTATATTCTTGACATTCCTCAGCAACTCATTCCAATACCTCATTACTCTCTCTATATATATAGAAATCCGATTTGTATTTGTTGTGGCCCTGTAAAGAGTCTGTAAAGAGTCAGAGTTTAGATGAAACAAGTATATTGAAAAAAAAGTATAATACAACAAAGAATAAGAGAGGTTGTATATCAGTCTTGACTGCCAGTATAGACTGGGGTGGTTCCAGGTATTTACTTCCTTCCCACTGCAGGAAGATGTGGCACAAGGTCGGAAGATGGGGAGAGTCAAGCCAGTGTCCCTAAAGAATGACCACTCTGGCCTGTTAAAAAATTTCCTGCGCAGCTCCGTCGGTATTCCCCGGTCGGGGCGCCTCAGGCACTAATTAATAAACTTACTCCACCCGAAAGAGGGGGAGATAAGGTCTGGGAGGTGGACGTCCTTGGACTACCCAGGACCAATACCTCAGGCTGACGGATAAAAGGCCAGCAAAATGATCCTGTTCCCGCCGGTCTGAGGTGGTCCCAACACAGTATTTATGGTAAGTAGAAGAGTTCAAGTAGTCCGTATAGATAAAGTACCATACCCCCCTTCCCAAGCATTACCTCCTCAGGAGTCACAGTTTTGTTTTCTTTGTGGATTACCGCTATTCTGAGGCTGCTTGGGGTAGCTGTATTTCAACAGTGTCGTATATGGTAACCATAAAATCTTTTTGTGAAGTGCTGTCGGTGTCTTCTGATAGTCGTTTCCTAAGTTGATTTACGTGTCTCTTATGAGAGAACTGAGGGCCTCTGTCAAATTCTAGACTTTTGATTTTAGAGCACATTTTTAAACTTGGATGAAATGTCTTCTTTGCTTCGACATTTAACTTCAAGACAAGTCACCTTATCTTTCATAGTCTCTTCCTAGCTCTTCTAAGACCTCTTTTAGTTGCAACTTTAGCTATTCCAGCTCTGGAACTATGAGTTCGCTCTCTTTCACCTTCAACTGGTTATCTAAAGAATTTGAGGTGATTTCTTTCAGTTTAGTGTTAGCTATTTTCAGCATGAATTTTGTGTACTTATGTGCTTTAATTTCTGCTGACAATTTATTTTAAGTTCATTTCATACGATTTTTAATGGTTGAAACAAATTACTTCTTTTGTTTTTCTTACTCGGTAGTCAGATTTTTTATTTTCTGGACAGAAATGTTGGTTGGTAACTCTTATAGGTTGAACAGCTGTATCAAGTCTGTGCCAAATAAATTGTTGGTATTTTATAATACGAACATTTGAACTTTATTGGTAGTTCTGTTTAAAGTAATGTCGTAATAATTTCACTCTCGAATTTATTTTTTTCACAGTCACCGTTCTGTTTATTTTGTTGGTTCCTAGCAGGGTCGGTTTATCTTGTCTTCTCCATATATGCATGTTGATAATCGACACGTCTGAACCAGAATCTAATTGTAATTTTACATTTTTATTTAGGGTGTTTACCTGTACATATTATAATTCTGCCGTCCTGTTCGTTCGTTTTTGTAGATATAACTCGAGTTTTATTTGCTCTGTTCGTTGTGCAATGTGAATCTTTGTGTTCAACTTTATTACAAGTTAGACAGGTTTAACACGTTATGGATAATCCGTTACCAAATGAAGGGTTCCACAATGGAAACAGTGTGGCTAGGCGGTAAGTTATCCTGTTTTTATTGGGCTGGCTTGTTTTTGTAGAAGCATGGAAATAATCCCTTTTTGTGTTTTGAATTGTTTTCGAAAGAGAGTTGAAATGTGATTTCTGACGTACTTTCTTATGTGCGCAATGCCCGACTCTTCAATGTCTTTAGAATCCTGTTTATCACTTACAAATCTCTAACAGTCTTCAGCTAATTTCTGTAATGCTAAATTTGGTTCACCTTTTCACTTGTTTGGGACCCAATGTCTCATTTCTGCATATCTGGCTCATACAGGTCCTCATACAAAAATTAAGCATTTAAAGTTGTCAGCACTAAGTTCATCTAGTTTGAAATCGTTACAGTGGCCATTAACGATTGACGCGAACGTTGAATAATCTTCGTTGTCTTTTCTGGTTAAGTTCATGCACTTCCACCGTTTGTGGAACAAGGAGGTTGCAGGGTAGAATAATTCTGTTAAAAGTTCAACCACTTCAGAGAAAGTCAAGTCGCTAGTTTTTCGGAATGAAATAAACTCCACGAATTTAGTATGTTCGATGGTGCCTAATTTTTCGAAGCAGTAGGCGAACTTTTTTAGAGTCTGCCCAATTTTCACAATCTATTTTGTATAGATCCTCATACCTTCTATAATATAAAGCGAAGGTTTTCTCCTCGTCTGAAGAATAAATGAAATTGTCAATTGCACTCCAAATGGCATTCCGAGAAAAGAGCATTTTAGTTCTCAGTAGTTTGACCCCTATGCGATATTGTTTACATTAATGCTTCAATCTTTTGATCGTTTTTTTTCTTTGTTCCAGAAGCCTTGTTCTGTTTTTGTAGCCTTTTGTAGGCTTTTTTGTATTAGTGGAAGCTTTTGAAATCTTTCTTCAGCTATCTGTTTCTGTTGCCTTTGAAATTTTACGAGTTGTTTCAAAATATTTCATGCATTAGATGTGTCTTTATAGAATACGGCTTTTAGAAGTTCTTTTTTTTATATTACGCTGCTAACGTAATCGTAGTTGTAAAAAGAGAAAGACAGTATAATTTCTTTTTTAGTATTAAAAGAAATCACTTTTTTACGTATATTTTTCACGTAACCGTAGCCTTTAGGGTTCACACTCTAGTCAACAGAAAAAAAAAGGTTTTAAATTGTTTTCTTTCTCTTTTGGAGAGAACAAGAAAATATAATGTATAATTGTCAAAAATTAACACAGTGCCGGAGTAGCAATAAAGAAATTATTGACCTTCTTTATGAGAAAAAATAAGTTGGTTTCTTTGTAATAAAAAACTACAAAAAAAAACTTACGAGATTCTTTTTCTTTTTTAGTCCACCGATAAAGCCAGTTTTTAGAACTAGGGCGTTGTCGGGTGAATTTGCCGTTGATTTCTCCACGTTTGTCCATTTTTTAAGGTTCTCAAAAAACCCTTAATATACTTTGTTGCCAGTTGTGGCGTCCTTTTAAGAAATAATCCCTTATTGGGATAAGACAGAATCCCTTATTGTACCTCATGTTGTGGCCCTGTAAAGAGTTCGGAAGAAAAACACGAACTCAGAGTTTAGAGAAAACAAGTATATTAAAAAAAAATATAATACAACAAAGAACAAGAGTGGTTATATGTCAGTCTTGACTACTAGTACGGACTGGGCTGGTTCTAGGTATTTACTTCCTTCCCACCGCAGGAATATGTGGCCCAAAACCGGAAGGTGAGAAGAGTCAAGTCAGGGTTCCTAACTAAGGATAACTCTGGCTTCTAAAAAATTGCTTGGGCAGCCCCGTCGGCATTCCTTGCCTCAGGAAGGAAGCAATAAACTTACTCCACCCCAAAGAGTGGATGCAAGGCCTGAGAGGGGGTAACTCATAGGACTATCCAGGATTAATGCCTCAGTCCGACAGATAAAAGGCCACCGAAATGTCCAGTTTTTGTCAGGCTAGGGTGGATCCAACACTGAGAAGTAGGTGCTACTAGTATTTATGGTGAGTGGAAGAGTTCAAGTAATCCGTATAGGTAAGGTACCATACGAGTATTTGTGTTGCATAGCGTCGCGATTTCTTTGACAGCAACAAATATGGTCGGCAGGTTTCATCGTAGCAGAAGCCTTATTGACACGTCTGATAGTAGCAGTAGTAGTCGGAGTTGTTACAGTGTGTAGAGATCGTCTGCCTATATTTCTCTCTTTAAGAATTGTTCTCTTATACTAATAACAACACCATATATTCGTTTTAATAGTTTTCTTGTTTTTCTTTAAATTTCTATTAGCATTATAATACACAGTATTATTTTTGCTACATATATACAACAATATTGTATATTCCACCCCCAGCTCACGTGATTGATGGGTCTCCCAAAACACGTCCATTTTATATCTGCTCTTTTTACCAGGTCTCACCCCCGACTTTCTTTTCGGTATGTCGCTTCCCTGACATGTTCGCTAAATATTCTAATCTTAATTTTTTGTGTAAATCTCCTCTTTCTGCACAAACTAGCACACCATAAGAACAATACTATGATATTTTAGGTGAGCAATCACATTGTTAGTACTCTTGGAAATATTTTTTTAATTGAAATATTTTTTACTTGAATTTTAAAAAATAATATTGGAAAAAAATACATTAATAAAGGAAATATTAGAAAGTCTGAAGAAAACAAAGAAATGAGATTGGAGGATTCTTTGGATGATAGAGTTTTGAGTTTGTAAATAGCTTGCACCTGCATTCCTCTTAAGTAACACCTACTGAAGACCACTTTTTACAGGTAAATTTTGATGTATTTCTCATTTTCTGATAGAGTTCATATTGAACAAAATGCTTCAAACAAAGTCTTCAGCTTCTGTCACTTTCAGTATACCATCCTTGTAATGTCTTGGACACCTCATTCAGTAGTTAGAATATTTGGCTACACAAGAGAACGAGAACAAATATGACAAATACAATAATGATAGGTTTCTACAGACTTCAAGTATATATAAACATTTGCCCCTGAAGAGTCTGAAAGGTGAACTCTTGTCATATTGTTGTAAAGTAATTAACTTATTATTATATTCGCTTAACTAATAACAATTTGAATATTAAACACTATCCGATTGGATATATAGCCAATTTATTACTAAGTATTGATTCTACAATTACAATATACAGTATCGCAGGAAATATTTGTACATGCACAATTTTTTAATGTTTGTATTTTTACTTTTTATGTATACTTTTTCGTATAATTAACTGTACATGATACCTAAATATGCATAGAAAATAGAAAAAAAAATGACTTAATAGATATCACTCCCATTTATCAATTTAAAAACGTATTCGTACAATACAAAAAAGAATTTATAATCTTTATATAATATTTTGCAGCATAGCTGTTATTCGATTCTACAGCAACCAACCTCTTTTTTCAGTTCTCAATAATTTGCAAATTTTAGTTGGCGTTTTGTTCAATTATTCTTGGCATATCGTCTTCAGATCCGAGATATGTTTCGAATCCGGGATCAATTGGATTTGAATTTTTACATAGCACCACAGATTTTGGATTAGGTTTAAATCTTGAGACTGATTCCACTATTTCAAAATATTTAAATTATTTTCAAACAATCATTTCCTTGTAGATTCTGCAGTATGCTTAAGACCAGGACCATTATCTTGTTGTGAGATCCAATCAGGAGAATTTTCAGGATTTTCAACCGAAATTTGCTTCCGAAATATTTTCATATGCTGTGCCATTCATTTGACCATCTATATGCTGGCAATACCTTTTGCAGATAAAACCATCTCCAAACCATGATATTGCCACCAACCAAATTTCACAGTTATAAATGTGTTCTTTGTTGACTCTGTGTGAAGAAAATGGCAAACTTTGTGATGGGATTTGACATATATCGACAGGAGAAAGGTCTGGCTATGGAATCAATATTGTCCCCAATGTATACATGGAATACTTTAAAAAATGACATTAGGATTCACATCACTAAAGCCATCAATGTGGCTTTAGTGATGTCGATGACACGTTCATACACTGCCCTCATCAGAAGTATGTTCAAGCATTGCTTGTGAACTTCATCATGATGTGTTGATGACTCACACTGACCAGGGCTTCAGGCCATACGTATATCGAAAGCCAACTTTCATTTGATAATATCTCAATTTCAACTCTCACTATTCATATAATATAATGTAAAGAATTGTCCGTTGCCTACAATGTTGAGCGAAGGCAGTATGTAGTAACAGCAATACATATCAAGGACAGCCTAAATAAAACCATCTACTGAAACAACTATCCACGGAGCATGACATCAGATCCAAGAAATCTGGATCAAACATCAAAACACACTACCCGAAAACTGACCACTTTCCATCTACTGTATATGAAGGGCTCGTCTGAGAAAAAAGCCCGAGAATATGTAATCCATATAACATCAGGACAGTATTCACGAGCAACTCAACTCTCTGAAACCATCTCGTCTTAGTGTTAGATAATGGCTTGGACGCATCTGTTTGAGACGGGTTTGACTTGCGCGAATTGTGGCGGAGTCATTCCGTGCGGTTTGGTTCGATGTGTTTTCCTACGATCACGATGACAACTGACGTAACCTTAGGGTTACGAGAGGTCAGAAGTTGATATCACACCTGCGTGTTGGTCGCGAGATTTGATAGCGAGAGTTCGGCGTGGGAGAATTAAAATCGAGATTGAATGAGATTTAACTTGGAAGCGAGAGAGTAATACAACATTGGTGATGTGGTGCAAACCTGGCCAGCCTCCCCATCATGAGGAGGAGAGATACGAGCTGAGTTACCACGATACACAACAGAAAAATGGGTTCAGAAAAATATTAGGTAAGGAACTTTCGTTTTGATTGATGTTGAGGCGAACTTTTTTTAATGAGAAGCAAGAGAAAGAAAATGTAATTTGAACAATGAATTTTTGAACACACACACACGTACAATCAAAAATTGAAAAAAAATTAAAAAATAAATAAATAAAAGAAAAGAGAAAGATTGTTATAAAAAGAAATATATATATATATACACGTAATAGTAAAAAAAAATAGAAAACAACAAAATACACACACACACGCGCAAGCGTGAACTCTACAGAAGATAAGAGACGATAGACCTTTGATGAACTTTTTTTATTGACTTTCTTGTTTAGTGATTGATTGATACGTATTGTCCTGGAGAGGGAGGAGGGGAGAAATCTTTAAATGTTTTTGTTTTGTTGTTATTGATTTTGTTGTTGCGGAGCCTGAACGAGTTCGTTTTAATTTTTTTGTTGTTGTTTAAAAAAAAATGTTGTTATGTATACTATTGAGAGAGAAGGCGTTATTTTTCCCCCAGTGTTTTCTTATGTAGCCAGAAAAAAATGAGGTTTTGGTTGCGTGAGTTGAAATTTAATTAAGAAAAAGAAAAAAACAAACAGTTTATATCGTATAGGTTTAGGGTCAGTCACGCAAACGGAGCTCGAATGGGTGGATTGACCTTTGGGATGCGAGGAAGTTTTGGATTGAGGTCCGGTGCTGAGCCCTTTTAAGGGGCCGTCCTCTCCAAGTGCCGTTTATAGTATAAACGGGAGGAAATGTCTCTTCCAACAGAGGGTTGGAATGGAGTGTGTTCGCTACGCGTGACCCATAGAGGGTAGCCAAAGAAAGGGTTTGCGATTATACGGACAAGAGTTTGTTCGGTGTCACACGCGTGAGGAGGCGACTTGTAGCTATGAAAAGAGTAGCATGATTATGAGTATTTTTTTGGTGCATTTTGCATTGGTCAATCAAGCATGAATGGTGATAATTCTAAGTTAAGGAGGGGCCCGTTCGAGGGTTTTGGGTGTGACCGGCCGGCACGGAGAACCTTCACCCCCCCACGAATAGTTAGGATCACGAAATGGGTGCAACTTAGTACGCGATGCAAGCGAGTCCGCATCAACGGGGGTTGGAGTTAAGTTTGGGTGTGATGAGGCGTTTTCGTGGGTAGGTCGGGCAATGACAATAGACAAGTCGACAACGTGCCGTATTTTAGAGTCCGGTGATAGGAATACACATGAGATGTGATCGGATGTGGTGTCGGAGATGCCACTCCAGAAGACACATTGTTTCCACAGAGGGTCTCGCACCGAGTGCAGATCTAGTACTTATGGATAGAGAAGCACGTAAAGTTAAAATCGTGTGCTGACCAGTAGATTATATGTTTGAAATCGGGGTTTCTTTTGTTCTCCGTAGTTCGCGGTAAGGTCCGCCAATTAGAAAATGTTACTATCGGTTGTATACCGATGCTTGTGAGCATGAGAGTGAATTGAGTGTATGCCTATGAATTGGTGTGAATACCCCGGGTCGAAGGTCAGACCGTTGGGGCTCAGCAGCGAGCTGAGCGGATGATATGACGGGGTGGCCACGGAGAGCCGATTAACGATCGTAATAGAGAATTTTATTACATCCCGGTGATTACGTCATGGGCCGAAGAGCGGCTGGGTGAAGGTAGACTTTAGTGGTCCAGCCATTTTGACTTGGTTCTGACCAGACCCGCGGAGGGGTGTGTTAAAATAAAAATCTTAGGATTGTTTTTTTTTGTATTGGGGAGGGAGGAGTGTTGGACGCATCTGTTTGAGACGGGTTTGACTTGCGCGAATTGTGGCGGAGTCATTCCGTGCGGTTTGGTTCGATGTGTTTTCCCACGACTACGATGACAACTGACGTAACCTTAGGGTTACGAAAGGTCAGAAGTTGAGATCACACCTGCGTGTTGGTCGCGAGATTTGATAGCGAGAGTTTGGCGTGAGAGAATTAAAATCGAGATTGAATGAGATTTGACTTGGAAGCGAGAGAATCAACAGCACCAAAAATGTAACTGTACGAAAAAGATTCCGAATGACGGAAATCTAAGAGCCAATTAGTAAATCTCCATACTTCTCTCTCTCTCAGGCAATTAAGAATATTAACTAGTGAAGTTAGCGTAAACTCTCTCTCAATCAACGACTCGTTCTGGTCGGCCAATTAAACTAATTAAATAAAAGCGTCTCTTTAAAACAGAAAAAGGCTTGTTATACATAAAGAAATTGATTTCAGAGAGTGAGGACAACAGCCCGTTAAGAATGAGACAACGACGCCTGCGGGGACAAGCGACGAACTATAGCAGTCCCGACGGCAAAAAGTTGCAGAAGAAAAGGGAGCGCAAATAGTCACAGCGGCAGAAACAAGCAATACGACACAATGGACGCAGACTGGCGAAGGCGGCAACGAGGATCATGACGACAGCGGTCGGGTTGCAGACAGTGACAACAAAAGAAGAAGCGCGCACGGTAGCGCAAATAGTTCTGACAACCGTGAGGCGAAACAGAGAAGCGGCATCTCGTCCCATTTGGTAGCAATGCCGTTCGTACGAATAAACAGCGAAATTCTAAGAGAACTAAAAGAGTTGGTGATAGCCAGTAATAACCAGTAATACAACATGAGTAAAACCTCCTACAGAAAGAATCATGATAAAGAACAGTGTGCATACAATTACATGTGCGTGTGAAAAAAATATACAAAGCTGAAACATGCTACTCACTAAAAGTAAGGCTAGAACTTACTATTTAGATCTACTCACGTATTGAGCACTGTTGAAGTAAATACTGAAAATTGATACATAATATATGATATCTCCTTATAATATTATATATATATATATATATATATATATATATATATATATATATAATGTATTTTAAAACTATATGTTACATATTTCAGAATCGTACCACGGTTTCATCCAGATGAGCTTTCTTTTTAAATTTTAAAAAAGTCTATATCCAAAGGGAATCGTCAGCATACTGAAATGTGATTTTTAAAAAAAACACAATGATCTCATTTTAGTACGCGGACGATTCCCTTTAGGTATAGTCTTTTTACAAATTTAAAAAGTCAGCCCATCTGGATGAAACCGCAGTACGATTCTGAAATAAATTATTGGTATCAGTTTCTGTGATCGAGCACTTTATGATTTCTTTTCAATATAGCTTGACACACTATATATATATATATATATATATATATATATATATATATATATATATATATATATATATATATATATATATATATTAATTTTAAGTAAATAATATTAAATTAATTTTACCTACATACACCAGTTTTTCAAGCTTTCACTATCATCAGTGTTGGAGGCACGTTGTCAGAACATGCCATATAGCTAAGTGACAGTCTATTTTTAACTTCCCCAAACAGGGCTCAACTTCAATCTCTTAAAGGGGCTAAAAACAACATTAATTTCAAGTAAATAACATTAAATTAATTTTACCTACATACGCCAGCGTTTCAAGCTTTCACTCGCATCAGTTTAGAGAAAGATAACCTCAGACGGTCGCAAGGTTCGAACCCGGTTACACAATCACCCTAGACTCCACGAGCAAGCATCATAACTAAACAGCCACGAGACATTACCACGTCAAGAAAATGAATTTAAGTTCTATTTATGCGAAGGAGACACATATAGAAAGGCTTTCTAGAGTGTTTGACGAACGGATATCTGTATATTTATATATGTATATATATTATCAGACTTACTTTCTTACCTCTCAGATTTCAACATGATCACCAGCTAATTATATACAGAAATAAGGGACTGCTTTTTATACCGATAAATACTATAATTTATCGAACAGTATCTTATATTTGTCCCTTACCAACAAAACAAATTTGAAACGAAATCTAAATATAAAGCATTTATGTATATTTTTTCTGACATTGATTGAAATCATATCGAAAAACTTACTCTGCTGTTTACTTCTACCTAAGCATTATTGAAGTGTCTATTTTGACGCAGTATTCGTCCTTTGTCCGATTTATGTTATTGTTCAAAAATAAAATCTCAAGGCATTACCACAAACAAACTGAAAGAATGAAAAAAACGAGATTCAAAAAAGGGGGGAGAAGAAAACAGAGTTTCAATCAATAAAAGAAAAATCAGACGGAAAACAAAATAAAGAAATATCTGTTCAAGTTATAGTATTTAGTTTTGTCCTTCTCATTTTTTTTATTTTAAAGATCCTCAAATCTATAATCTACCGAGTTCTCAAAATCTGACTTCAGATATATATATATATATATATATATATTAATTATTTTAATACCGACAGACATCGATGTTTCATGCTAACGCAATCTTCAGTGCAGGAAGCTTATTCTCAATGGTCGGCGGGTGCGAACCCTGATCACAAATCGCCACTGATTCGTAGTCAAGAGTCTTATCCCATCGGCCATAGACAATTAGTTAGCAATTAGAGAGGAATTTAAATGTAAATAGCGAGTCGGCGGCTAGATCTACCAAGCAGCTAGAGTGATCTACGAACGTGTTCGGATCGTGCATGTAGCTATGTGTACTGCTTGTTATTAAAGTCACTCAAGAGTGCCTGGCCTTTGTTGGAGGGGGCTTATATGATAATATTTATAAATAAATATTAATTATTTTAATACCTACAGACATCGATGTTTCATGCTAACGCAATCTTCAGTGCAGGAAGCTAATTCTCAACGGTCGGTATATATATATATATATATATATATATATATATATATATATATATATATATATATATATATATATATATATATATATATATATATATATATATATATATATATAATACCTCCTCTGCAGGAGGTTAGCCACAAGGTCAAGTGCGGTCTTAAAAAGCCAGCACACAAGGTCAAGTGCACTCTGGCCTAAAAAAACATTCCTAACCAGCCTCGTCGGCATTCTCCGGTAGAGGTGCCTCAGATGATTAACAATAAACAATAAAATGTTAATAGGGGATATTTCGATATTCACTGCTCCAAATTTGTTCCAATAATTCAGAGTCTATTTTACAATTTGGCCGTCATTAGGTATGTTTATTTAGCTACTCTCAAGGAGGTTAGACACAAGGCTAAAGTATTTTTTTTATTTAGGTCAGGTGTGAAAAGCCAGCGCACTAGGAGTAATGCGCTCTGGCTTACAAAAATGCCTGAGAAGCCCCGTTGGTATTCCCCCGATTCAAGCGATAAGCAATAAACTAACCTCTTCTCAAAGAGAAGGTAAAGCCTGGGCGGGTAGACCTCCTAGGACTGAACAGAACCATACCTCAGCAACAAAGCCACTGTTGGATGGATTGTCAAGGACATCACGACTGGTACGAACAACAACTACTCAAGCTGTGTCATATGTTCATTGGAAAACTACAAACAACTATATATATATATATGTATATATATATATATGTATATATGTATATATATATATATATATATATATATATATATATATAGATATATATATATAGAGAGAGAGAGAGTATATATATATAGAGAGAGATAGATAGATAGATAGATAGATAGATAGATAGATAGATAGATAGATAGATAGATGGTAGGTGTTCTATTTAGCTGCAATATATGACTTTCAACGGTGTCAAATCTAACCACGTGACTTTCTAAATTTTAAATTTTCTTTTCTTTTCTTCCCCATTTCATCTTTCCTCAATATGATCTGAGGTAAAGATTAGATTCTAACTCTGCTTGATCATATCTCATTTTATAACAGCTATTGATCGATAACATCGACATGCCAGTGTCGCAGATTTTGTACATATCTGTATAACCTTCACAGCAAATACTTGTCTAGCTGCAACCACTGCAAAAAATGTTTCCCCCTTCCTCTGTGTACCTAAAACCAAATGTAACTTCTATAAACAGAGCTCCCTTCTAAGAACTTTCCATCTGTAAAACACAATACCACGGGTTGCTTCCCTACTGACTACAATATAGTTGTCTTCAAGTTTATTCGTTTCTGGCATAAAACATCAACCAGAATTTGGATGTATGGGGTTGCTTTTACACGACGTCTTGGTTTTCACGGAACCCAGCGGAGGATGTACCAGAGTCGCTTTTCTCTCATTGGAGAAAGGGGCAGCATTCTCTGTCTGTGTTTATGCTTCGTGGAGCAGTCTACCAGAGATGGTAATGATGTCTATTGTATTCAGGATTGAGGTCGCCCTGGGCAGAACATTCGGACGCTGGTTAGATGTATATATCTTCTAATTGTCCATTTACATGGCTTGTTGCACTATGCTATTTTTTGCCAGTAACTTTAATTGATTTTATTTGAAGCCCAATGTCAACAAATACTTGTTAAGCCGTCCTCTTAAAGTAATCAAACAAAAAAGATTATATCCTAATGTATTAACATCCATCACTAATTGAAACCAGACGGGGAAAGCATCAATAGCATATCGACACGTCTTCAACAGCCACTAAGAAAATTCAGACATTAACTGTGTTTTTTGACTTCCTATTCCCATCATCCTTTTTTCTTTTTAATTTTCTCCCTCCCCTTCCCCCTCCCCTCTCTTTCACCTACTTCCCTCTTTCCTTCCTTTTCTCTATCCTCAATGAATTTATAATTTATATTCTTTATTTTAATATTCTATCTTATATCTTATTTTACTCCATTTCATTTTATTTTATTTCATTTTTCATTTTACTTTTAACGGTCTCAAATCTAACCACGTGATTTTCCAAATTTTAAATTTTCCTTTCTTTTCTTTTCTTCCTCATTTCATCTTTCCCAAATATGATCTGAGGTAAAGATTAGATTCTAACTCTGCTTGATCAGATCTCATTTTATAACAGCTATTGATCGATAACATCGACATGCCAGTGTCACAGATTTTGTACATATCTATATGAATAAAAATAATCATATATATTTGATATTGAGCACTTGTTATAAGCCCGGTTGAAATTCTTTGGATTCCTATCCTGTGGATGTTTACCGTGCCTAGGTTATATATATATATATATATATATATATATATATATATATATATATATATATATATATATATATATATATATATATATATATATACAGGGTGTCCCCTAAAAATATATGCACCATTTGAATCGTTATAATTCGTTCAATTTACTGATTTTAACTTGCAAACAAGATAGATAGAAGAGTAAGAATACACATTAAAATTAAGAAAAACGTAGACAATTCACTTTCTCATTCTATCTAAGATCAAGTGCCAACAAGATTTATGTAATATTTTGAGAATTGAGACTTCATTTATAAACACAGTTTGCCATAACTTTACTAACATTCAATAGAAAACAATGAAATGCCAATTTATCTGAACACAAAAGAAGCACACATCTCCGATTTTGACAAAATAATGATTTGTGAAAAGTTATTATCAAATGAAAAAAAAAAGAAATAGCACTTAAACAGTTTTATAATGAAAAAAAAAACGTGTAGAAAACACTCAACATTTTTAAATGTGACCCTGTGTATTAAGTTGGTAAGGAAATAATATCGATGTTTCTATTATTCGACTTTGCCACTCAATTTTGAAATAAATACTTATTTCAATATGTAATATATTTGAAAGCACAGCATCACTTTTAGATTCCTCTGTTATTGTTGCCCGTTTATTCTTCTCAAATATTTGCTGGATTCCTACATAAGTTGTTTTTATCTACCTTAGCTTCTTCCTTTTCTCCTTTTCTTTTTTTCTCGCTCTCCCTTCTTTCACGACTTTTCTTCCCACTACCATGCAATCAAGTGCCGAGGTTACCATCTCTTTCACTTTTACATCACTAACCACCTTCTTTCCTCCTTCTTCTACCTTTTCTTCGTCATTCTTTGTTTCTTTCTTCCCTTTCTTTCTTTCTCTCTCTCTCTCTCTCTCTCTCTCTCTCGATCTGTTCCTTCTTTCACAACCTTCCTTCTCACAGCGATACCACTGAGTGCCGAGATCATCAACTCTTTCATTTTTATTTTCCTAACCATCTTCCCACAATGCATTCACTTTCCTCTTTCACCAATTAAATGTGTCCTTCCACCCATACTTTTGTTTCTTCTATTTCAGAACGGACCGAAGTAAATTTATGTAGTGAAAACGCGCAAAATCGGCATAAACCTGAGAATACTTGGGTGAAAACAAATAGTTGAGATAGTCAAGTAATCCTTGTCGCCGGCTATGCAAATGAGTCGCGTCACTGGCTATGTAAATGAGTCATTTGCTAACCAATCATTGACGGCAAAACTTAGCTAAAAAAACAATGTGTCTTGACGTATAACCGTGTTGAAGTGTTGGATTCTCCTGTTTCGTGCTACGGGTGATGCTCTTATTTTCGTCTCCAATTCCTTTTTTCCAGTTCTTGTCCGTTTCTGACGATATAAATATTCCTGATCTGTTGCTGAGACTTTGTATAACACAGCCCTTGAAGAGAATTGATCGAAAGCCTTGATTTCATTATACTTTTCTGTTTTATTATAGTTATTATATTTATTTTCAATGTTATGCTATAAATTCACGTTATACGGAAATCGAAAGAAGATTAATACGAGCAATTTCTTGAACGAGTTCAAATTTGGTCATAAAGCAACACAGGCAGCTGGCATTCGGCCGAGGGACCGTCTGCGAACGTACACAACAATGTTGGTTTAAAATATCTCGTCGTAGAAATGGTAACCTTTAAGCTCTGCAGTTCACAGAGATACATTGGAGGCTGTGGTGAGGTAGATACACACACAATTGTTGAAAAAAACTCGCTGAATAGTTAGGTACTAACCATCACCAAACACTTGGAGGAAATCAAAGAAACTTAACGAATGTCTGACACAGGAAATTAATCTACGAAATCAACAGTGTCCGGGGTCATCAACGCTTCAGAACAAAAGACAACGAAGTTTCTGATTGTATTGTCACGTGCGATGAAACGTACATCGATGATGATAAGTTCAAGATGGATTTCACAAATCTGAGAAACATCAAAAAGGTTTGATGGTTACAGCTCATAAAACATGTCTGTAAAGTCTAAGATGGTATTCCAATGTCATATTACACAGTTTTTTCTCTTCATATGTTGAACTTTGTTTCGATTAAGTTTTCATTATTAATGGTTAGGACTTATTAAATATTGGAATTATTATTAAGCGCAGTGAATTCTAAGTGCCCTGTGATTGGATAAAAATCAGCCAATCACAGACCACTGCTTCAATCTCCGCAGAAAACATAGGAGAGCGCCTTTTTTGAAAATAACGGTCTCTTTTCTCTAGCCTCGCAGCCGATCAACATCGTTCTTCTCTGCCGTGTCAGGTGAAAGCGGGCTCATGCTTTTTTAGCGTATATAATACGCGCGAAGCCCTCTTGATGTTCTCAACTACTCTTCACAGCATGCTGCTACAAGACAACTGGCATTTACAGTGAGTCCGCAAAGGCACTTCTTTTGCAAGCAACATTCTATTTCTTTCTTCTCTTTTTTCATCTATATAAATACCCTTTCTTCATCTACCCATGTTGTTTGTTATCTCTGTTCTTGTCTAGTCACGTTTTTATGCCACCAACTTATCTTCCAGCGGACTAAAGTCTTCGTCCTTCGTTTTAACGGGAAAAATCCCAACATTAATTATATTTGGGGAGAGCTCTAACAGTTGCATATTTTTTAAAATGTAAAAATCTAATATGGCCACCACAATCGATTACGAAATATTCAAAAGGAATAAAAATGTGCTTTATGTTTCGAAATTTTCTAGATGAGGATGGTAATTTGGATTATTCAGATTACTATTTCCATTGTGCTTGTTACATTCACAAGTTTACGGTCGATGTAACCTCTGACCTTCTTCGGGAAAATGACCGGATGAGAACACTATACCATTGTCGATTAAATAAAGGGTTCAATTCGAAACTCCGTACAGGTCATTAAATTTGACATAAAGGTTTCGAAGTTTGAAAATATGCACCAGAAGAAGGTTGCCGGTTACATCGGCCGAAACGTTGGGAATATAACAACCAAGATAAGAATAATACTTTGAATAATCAAAATAATGCGACATGGATTCTTGAATGATATTTTGTAGAATAATAATCCTTAATTGTAAATATAAACCAACACACAACACGCACTTATTATCTCATAATAATCCCATTACGGGTTTCCAACCCGTCACTTGACTTCTGGGGACATAGGAGCACTTTTTCAGCAGGTCCGTTGTGTCGGACTACATGCCTGGTAATAACAAATATATTGAATTTTTCAAATTTTGGGGGCTCACCATTGTGGCCTAGTAATGGTTGCCTATTTGAGATACAGACGCCCATCTTTTCGCATTAGAGAATTAAAAATGGCATATAGAGAAGCTGAAAAGGAAATCCTTTTTAATCTGAAGTGAATGAGTGCCGATGAATGAAAAGATGAAACAAGATTTAATAATAATAATATTTATTTTGTGAATGATGTGAAAAAGATGTTGTACACGTGTATAAAGGATTAATAGAGAGAGATTATTTTTCAGAAGTTTTGAGATGAGGATTTATAATTTGTATTACTTGAATTTTTCAGACTACTGTACCATCTTGGATGTTATTCTCACAATGTTCTGGCCGATTTAACCTCCGACCTCCTTCAGGAGTGGCCTATCGAACTCAGGAATCTTTATGTCGAACTCGGGAATTTGTACAGAATTAATTTAACCAACAGAGATAGATGGTTCTCATTCCATGATCGGATAAAAGTCATAAGTAATTCTTAATTATATTCTTAGTATCGTCTGTACTGAGGATTGAACCTTCAACCTCCAGAAGACTGTCACTTCGAACTGATTACTGCTTAGCACTTTATTCGTTGGGATACGGTTATTTACAGTTCTAAGTGATATACTGCATCGACACTAACTTTTAATAATAAGTACTGGAAAAGGGTTTAATGAGTCAAACATGCGGCTGCCTAAACATAGGCACGGAATATGCCAGAATATATGCACAGAACATGCACAGAATGTGCCAGAATATATGCACAGAATATGCCAGGATATATGCACAGAATATGCCAGAATATATGAACAGAATATACCAGAATATATGCACAGAATATGCCAGAATATATGCACAAAATATGCCAGAATATATGCATAGAATAAGCCAGAATATATGCACAGAATATGCACAGAATATGCTAGAATATATGCACAGAATATGCCAGAATATATGCACAGAATATGACAGAATATATGCACATAATATATGCACAGAATATGCCAGAATATATGCACAGAATATGTCAGAATATATGCACAGAATATTCCAGAATATATGCACATAATATATGCACAGAATATGCCAGAATATATGCACAGAATATGCCAGAATATATGCACATAATATATGCACAGAATATGCCAGAATATATGCACAGAATATTCCAGAATATTTGCACATAATATATGCTAGAATATGCCAGAATATATGCACAGAATATATGCACAGAATATGCCAGAATATATGCACAGAATATATGCACAGAATATGCCAGAATATATGCACAGAATATATGCTAGAATATGCCAGAATATATGCACAGAATATATGCACAGAATATATGCACACAATATGCCAGAATATATGCACAGTATATGTCAGAATATATGCCAGAATATATGCACAGAATATGCCAGAATATATGCACAGAATATGTCAGAATATATGCCAGAATATATGCACATAAGGTACAGCAGAAAAACAGACTAAAGTTAAACATTTATGGATTAAATGTAGAGAGCATCTACTGAGGTCAAAAATGGAAAATCACTCAGGACAGTGGGAAAAGATTGACAGGTAAATTCTGCACATATTTATCACAATAAACAATAGGGTAGAAGGGAAAGCGCAGGCAAAAACGTTTTTAAAAAGGAAATAAAGAATGTGTAGTGGTCATAAATTAGATTTACTTTGTAATGCGTATCAGTGTCCCTGTGAGCTGGTTTGGCCAATCAGTTCACAGGGCGAATTGATATCATTAGTTCCCTAAGGGAATACTTGAGCTCTTTTAGGATATTGCAGACGATGAGCAGACGGTACCCTGGTACCAGCCAAGAAGGATCGCCTCAGAGAGACCCTGGCAAACAACGAAGAAACCCTAACCTCTCTCCTGCCCCCTTGTCCACTGGACGCTCACAGAACCTACTATCTTCGCCTTAAGAATTTATTTTCCTCTTCTTCTCTCGGACACTGTCCAAATTTCTTCCACCTATACTCTAACGGTATAGGTAACCTTTTATCTGAATAAACCCCTTTCGTTGTTGTAAAAAGGTATTGTTAATTCATTTCGTGAATTGAATATAAGATAGAGGATAACATATCCTCTGTCTTACAAATGAGCTTACAGGCCACATCAAAATAACTGTGAACGGGCAATTGGCAGACAAAATGATATAGTTGTCCTTAACAGCTGAAAAAGAAATTATTGTGTAGATAAGTGTAGGTAAGGAATCACATTATTCACTAGTTCAAATAATATTAACTTTTGTTGCATGTATAAATACAGTATAAATACAGTATAAATACATAAATCCAGTTTCTTGAAAGAATAAATTCTATTCTCTTTGGTCCACAACTTTAAGGGATGCTACCATCTCTCACAACCTTTACGCTTGAAGCAATATCTTTGAGAAGGGCTGCAGCCTTCAATAAGGGAAGGTTTTTGATTACATCGCTAATGGGCAGGTAAAAAATTACCTTTTGACTAGCGCGCATATTTTTTGCTAATATTGAATTATTCCCAATATTCAGAAAAGAAAAACCTAATACTACGTTTGTCTCAAAATAAAAAAATATAACAACAGTATTTTAATTTGAAATGCTTTTAAATATTTATAACCTGAAAATGGCTTTTTGCTTAAAACTAAAAAGAAAATTGCCATGTTGACTGTGCCGCATTCGTCACCATGGAAACCTAGCCGATTGATTTCATGAGTTGTTTTTAGGGAAAATCTGATTGTCGTCTGCTGTCTTCAATTGATGGTGATGATGCTTACTGCCTATATGACGTTTGATTAAAAAAATACTCGCCCTTAAAAATGGATATGAATTTTTAAAATGAAAATTACGTCGCCCGAGATTAACTAATGAGAATGTTTTATTTCAACTATTCTGAGATCATCAAAGTAAAACTAATTGGACATTTTGAAAAATGAATCGTTTCGTAACAATTAAATTAAAATAATTGATAATTTTTATATTTATATTATCTTTAATCAATTTTGGTCGTTTATTAATTCTACCCTCTTTTCTTCTTTGAGGTACAAAATAAAAGTAAACAAGGTCGGAAAGTGAGATTTGATAAGTCAGTACCCTAGAGGAAGAGCATTTATGACCCTCAAAAAATTCCTGGGCAGCCCTGTCGGCATTCCCTGGTAGGGGCGTCTCAGGCGATTAGCAATAAATTAACCTCTTCTCAAAGGGTGAGAAGGCAAAGCCTGGGAAGGTGGACCTCCTAGAACTGCACAGGACAAACACACAGACCGGCGGAATCAAGGTCTGAAGGCCAAGACGATACGGTCTATAGGGTATAGTATCTATCGGAACAGATACTACACTTTCATCTTAGACAAAAGGCTAAGAAAGATCAATAATTGTTTTACTCTATATCCATGTACAACAGACCAACAACTGTGTTTATATACTATCTACATTTACAAAGATATTTATTAAGGGTTGTTTACTTGAAAATGCTTTTTTGTCACATTCAAACTATACTACCCTACATTCTGTGGGGTGGCTATCCTACGTTATGGCAAGTCTCATTCGATACAAACTGTACTTCAGCTTAATAAAATAACAACAACCTTGGGTCCAATTATTCTGTGATAGTTTTGCTATTGTATGTTACTGTTACAGCTTCACTTTGGAATGTTAAATCATTAAACTATCTTTATATTAAGAAAATCTAATGTCTGTACATACGTTATCACCTTCTACACCTATTTTAAAAGATGAGATCGCCTGAAACTGTTATATTTGAATTTAACTTTTTAGTTTGGAATGTTAATCAGTAATCTATCTGTATAATAACACGCATATACCTTCGTTTCTAGGTATGCTATAATTTTCTACACCCATTTTTAAAGTGAGATCGTCCGATCGCAAAAGATTAAATGCAAAAGAAAATTAAGAAATATCTGATGTCGTTGGTTGCCAAAGATTAAGATTTTTCTTATTTCAAAATAAATTATTAAACAATCTAATAAACCTTCATAAATACAATTGTGTCGTTTCCTCTACTTTACCAGTTTTTTAAAAAAGACATGCTTTTTGCATTCTTTTAATTTTAATATACATCTAATTGTTACAATTTTAAATAAATGTTTAAAAGTCACATTTGTTCCCTTTATTTAAAGAATATTTAGCTGACAATTATTGTTTGATAAGAAACAATGTAGCATTATTTTACCACTGGTTCGTTAGAATAGCGTAGGAAAATAAAATTCCATTTTGTAGGTAGAGGGATTTTCCATTGAAAGTTACAGCTAGAAAAGCAAGCTAACGTATCTGGAAGTTGCAACATGGCAGCAAGTCGAGATGACAAAGAGACCAGATTTATTTTTTGTCTTGAGTATTGAACATCGAAGCAAACGGACGTGTTTTTCGAGGCTCTTCCACCCACCCTTTTCCGAGATGGTCAGGAATAGATTAATACTATGTAATCGTCTAGATGAATTTGCTATTAATGTATCTATAAAAATAAATATAAATGGAAACCTCAGAGCAAAATACGTGTGTATTGTTTTTGTTTTTTACCGCAACGATTATTATAGCTGCAAAGAACGAAGACGAAGAAAGAAAACAATCGACACACTGCCCAATCATCGCTATCACTACAACAGAAAGAAGTCACAACTTGTTGAGCTGACCACTTACGACGTGTTAGCATTACTTCAGCTGTTTACTTGATAAGCCGCCTTTTGGGAATCTTCTTAAGATCAAATAATTCCTATTTTAGGGGCCAACCTGGGGTGCTGTCTTTTTTCCCCCACCTTCCGGCCTTGTGCCACATTTTTCTGTCGTTGGAAGGAAGTAAACAAAGCAGAATAAAATAAAACATTTGAAAAAATTGCAATCCGTAAACCTTCCTTGTGCCGGCATTTATAAAAACGTTAAATCTCTTTGGGGAACTTTTTGCCCTTTTAATCGTGTTTAAACGAATATTTAATAAAATTTATTTTAATCGCTTACGATCAATTCCCTGACACATTCCATTTCCTCTTTGTGCTCTTAATGTTTGTCAATGATATTTCTCATAAATTTAACTATCGATTTTCTCCTGACGAGATGATAGTTCAAAGGGCCCTAGAGTTTATTCTGTCAATTTTGTTTGAATGTATTTATAGATTTTGTACCTATAAACACACACATATATATATAGGGGAGTTTGAATTACCTACTAGACATCATTCTCGAGTGTCTTCGGTCTCTCTGTAAAAGGGTTTGTCAGGAAAATCTGACATGAGGATACTTCCCTTACAAGTAAACCCTGACCAAATATTCGAAATAACATAGTATTCGAAGCCCAAATAAGATCTCTTCAGTTTGTCTACATTCCCATACGAGGAATGGTGCACCTTCTCTTAGTGATGTTACCTCAAGTAACAGCGCTTAGCTATATATTCCACCAGATCAGATGAATTCTTGTCCTGGAATCCGGTAAGACCAATAGACCAAAAGAAAGATATACTATAACATAATCAACTGGTCAATTAAGGAGAGGAAAATTAATGTTCTTAACTTTTTTACTAACTCAAAGCTTGAGAGCTAAAGGAGTATTTTATTGAAAAAGGCGAATACCTCTGTATCTCGTATAGAGATCAAGTGTTATCCTCAAGAAGGGGCCTTCTGATTTCTGAGAACTTCAACTGAAGTAAAATAAAACAAAAAATATGATTGATTGGGGAGAAGAAAATTAATGTTCTTAACTTCTTTACTAACTCAATGTTTGAGAAATAAAGGAGAACTTTAATAGAATATTCGAATATCTATGTATCTCATATAGATATCAAGTGTTAGCCCCAGAAAAGGGCCCTTTGATTTCTGAGAACTGAAGTAAAAGAATACAAAAATATACATATATGTAGTATATATCTCTCTCTCTCCCTCTCTTTATATATATATATATATATATATATATATATATATATATATATATATATATATATATATATATATTGGGTATAAAAATTCATTTATAAAAAGAAAACATTTAATAATAATAAAAATGCTTATATATAATGAACGGCTCTATTTATTATTAAGCATTTTTATCTAAACACAGTAAGGATTCTCTGGATTTTACCCTTTTGATGCATCATCATCATCATCATCATCATCATCATCATCATCATCATCATCATCATCATTTAAGGTCTTTAGACAGCTTTAGAAATTGACTTCCAAAGTAACCTATCTCTGGCCAGGTCTGTATTTATCCCTCTTTTCCTCAGATCTCTCCACCCCCCTCTCTCTTACTCTCTCTCTCTTTCTCTCTCTCTCTCTCTCTCTCTCTCTCTCTCTCTCTCTCTATATATATATATATATATATATATATATATATATATATATATAAAATAAAGTATAATAACACGAAATTACATAATTATCAATGCAATAATTTATTTCAACCTTGTGGTTTTTTCAAGCATCCGATCCAGACGATTACATTTTTGAAACTGAAAAAAGAATTAATTGGCTCCACACCCACCGTGTGCTGAGCTCTCTTAGGAATTCTCGTATCGTAATTACTTCAACTTTGGACTGAGGATGGAGAAATTTACACCGCCATATTCACTGAAAATATACTTTTTACCAGCTTACACAGCTTCACTTTCTCCCTAATGGATAGAATCACGGATTTTACCAACAGATTGAGATGGAAGGCGTATTTCTTATTAAGGAACGCGGAATCTGACCCTAAGGAAACTTTTAATTTCAGATCCCAAAATACTTCTAAACCCATTGAGGCTTTGAGGCCTTTCGAAACTGATCTGTTTGACCTAGTCAAGAGGATTCAATTCCGAAAGTATACAAACCAATTCCAGTCCATTCTGAAGAAAGACATTGCAGAGATTAAGAAGTCTAACAAGGTCTGGGTCAAGGCTGATAAATTAGCAAATTTTTATAAGATGTGCCCATCAGAATATAAGAAAACTATTCTGGAAAAAATCGCGAATAATTACAGAAAGGATACCCACGGCACAGAAGATATAATTAATGAAGAAACTAAGGAATTCGCATCCAAACTAAACATTGAGGATAGAGTGGGGAAAATGGATAAGAAGAACGCATATATATTCATTAAGGACCATCAAAATAATTTCCACATTAAGAAGCAAGCTAAACTAATCAACTCCACTAAATCGGAACTCGGCCATGTATCTAAGGAGATTCTTAGGAATATTATTAATGTGACTCTGGAAGCTACAAAATTTAATCTTTGGAAAGATTCATCGGATACTATTAAATGGTTTGAATTAATTGAAGATAAGAGGAATGCCTCATTTATTCAATTCGACATAATGGATTTTTACCCCTTGATTTCCAAGGAGTTAGTTATCAACAGCAGCAACTATGCTAGGAACTTCGTGGATATATCCGATGAACAGGTAAGATTAATTATGGCTTGTTGCAGATCCATCCTTATAAATAATCGGGAACCATGGATTAAACTGAACAACAACAACTTTGATGTCCCGATGGGTGCTTTTGACTCAGCTCAGATTGTCGATCTGGTGGGCATCTTTATAATGTACACAATTAGTAGAATTGTAGAGCCCAATCTAGTGGGGTTATACAGGGATGATGGACTAATTGTTATCCCTAATAGTAACGGCCCCTGATATAAAAAATACATTAAAAAAACTAATAAGAGCTTTCAAATATCTAGGACTGAAAATAGATATAACCCCAAATTGTAAAGAAGTAAATTATCTAGATATTACCCTAAACTTAGAAGAAGGGATATACATACCCTTCAACAAAGATAACCACACACCATCTTATATTAATACTGAAGTGCATAATTAAACAAATACCTAAAACGATTAACACTAGAATTAAAAAACTATCGGCTAACAATAAAATCTTTGAAACAAATAAACATTTATACAATAGAGCACTAGATAACAGTGGCTACACTGAAAAACACGAATATACCGGGAAGAAAAATAAAAACAAATCCAGGAATAGAGGCCGGAAAATAACATGGTTCATCCTCCTTACTGCCAACTATCTAACATCAACATCGGTAAAGTATTCTTGAACTTGGTAGACAAGCATTTTAACATGAACAATCCACTAAGTAAGATATTTAACAGAAAAACCATTAAAATTAGTTTCTCTTGCACCAAGAAGATGGATAGAATAATCAGCACCCATAATCGTAAATTACTAAACAATTCTAATAACAATAAAGCTATCGTAAATAAATGTAATTGTCAGGTGAAAAATAATTGCCCACTGGACGGTAACTGTAAAGTAGAGTGTATGGTTTATAAGGCCACTATATGTCCGGAAGATAACAACAGGGATAAGAAAGTTTACATCGGCATTTCCGCGGGAAACTTGAAACAGCGTTTCTATGACCACAAACACTCTTTCAATAACCCAGAACTTACGAACAAAATGGTGGCTATTGAAAAATGATAACCGGTCCCCAGTGGTCTCTTGGTTAATCCTATGTTATTCTGATGTTCGTAATGGATTTAGGCAAAGATGCAATTTGTGTTCGGAGGAAAAAATAAGAATCCTGAAATACGAACACAGTAATCTTCTAAATAAACGAGATGAACTAATGGCCAAATGCAGACATAAATGTAAATTTAAAATAACCAATAACTCGCAATCCGAGAGACCTTTAACGGTGGAGGTATCAAATTGAATACGACTAGATTGTTCTTTCCCTTTAATCCCCTTCATAAGTCTTTATATAAGTATCTCGTTATGGACACATGATTATCGACTTGTATATATGTGCTATTGGTGTATTAGTGTGTTTGCGTATATATATGTGTATGTATGTGTTCATTTGTGGGGTGTTTTATTATGGTCATATAATCAGATAATTTACTTAAAATAAGATAGCTTTAAAAGTTTTTTTTTGCAAATAACACGTTCGTAAAACGAGAATTAAATCGCCTTATTTGTGGATATATACATATATATATATATATATATATATATATGGGTGTATGGGTATGTTTATATGAATAATTATATATATATTTATATACGCATGTGGGTGTATATATGTATGGGTATGCGTATGTGTATGTGTGTTTAGGTATGTATACATTTAGGTATTGTTGTATATGTATGTATGTACATGCGTATATGGGTACGTATATGTATGTGGGTGTATTAATTAATCAGTTCAAATATTTTTTGAAAAATGAACAGAGCCAACATTCTGTAAAAATGCTCAATATGTTGTAGCTATTTGTGTTGGGATAGGCATGGTTTTGGGCGCCCGATGATTGATTTTTTTTTATTTTTTCGCTTTTCCAACTGGCGTGATAATTTGATATGGCCCTGGATGATACATAATTGTATAGAAATTTGATAAAAGTAACTAATAGATGATATTTAAAATAATAAGTTTCATTTCCCAAAATTAACAAATAAAAGTAAGTGTACAAGATAAACGTTATTACTAGATATTGTTAGACGTAAATTAAGTGATAATTAAAGATTTTTCATATATAAAATTAATCGAAAATAGGATAGAAAAAATAAAACAATAAAAGAATAATATCATCTAAACAGAGCTTAATTTAATAAATTATAATAGAAATGTATCGACGTAAATAATCTTAATTCCCCTCATAAAATATATTTTTATAATTTTATATTTTATTAATACTTGACAATAAGAACATATAGTGATAATGTGTATATGTGTGGGTGTAAGTGTGAATTCTGGTAGGCATGTATGTGTCTGTATGTAAGTATATATATATATATATATATATATATATATATATATATATATATATATACATATATATATATATGTATATATATATGCATGCATGTGTATAATAGATTGTGTGTGTGCGTGTGTTAGATAATAGTTATGTTTGAGATCACAATATAAAAAGATTTACTTTTTCCCGCCTTGAGGATGACTTAGGGTTTTGACAGCCGGTGAGGTTTGGCCGTGTCTGTGATTTTTCTTTCTTATATCTTTCCCTCTTTTTCTCTTTCTTTTTTGACTTTTCGTTTTTTTCGCCTTTCCAACTGGCTTGATAATTTAGTATTTCTTTGAGGTAAGCTGACCGAGTTTGAAGCAGTGGTCGGTCGTTCAAACTATGTGTGTGTTTGATATATATATATATATATATATATATATATATATATATATATATATATTTGTGTATAACTGTATGTGTGTGGGTGTGTGGGTATGTATGTACATATGATATGTACGTTTTTATGCATGCGTGTGTATGTGTACGTGAGTGAGATTGTCTCAGAATTTAGTCGGTATCTACTTTCAGATCCCCTTTCTTTTCTTTTTTTTAGATCCCCCCTCCACTCACAATATACATTGATCGCTAGACAGTAGGTGTCATCAAACAATGAGATGAGGGTTAATACTGTTAATTTTTGACACGACCCGATTCTTTTGAAAAACATGAACCCCCCCCCCCTTCTCCATCATCATCTATGCCCAATTTTACAATTTCTAATTATACATATGGCCTCCCCCTCACGGTCTGTAATAAATTATGCAATTCCCCCTCTCAATTTATACTTAAAGATTAAATATGCTTCAAATTTCCCCCTCTCTCTTAATATATATTAAATAGGTTGTTACCCCCTCTCTCTCCAATTATATTTGAATTGTCGAGTGTGAATTTAATTCTTTTTTTCAGTTTCAAAAATGTAATCGTCTGGATCGGATGCTTGAAAAAACAACAAGGTTGAAATAAATTATTGCATCGATGATTATGTAATTTCGTGTTATTATACTTTATTTTATTCTTGCTCTGTTTATCACATTGAGCTCTTATACCCGGATTTCCTCCTGGAATTATTTCATTATAACACAAATATATATATATATATACATATATATATATATATATATATATATATATATATATATATATATATATATATATATATATATATATATATATTAAGACAGGCTTCATTAAAATCCACGGAGTTCTGCTTTTTTGAGATTTTCTTGGTTAGTCGTTCGACTCTTCGAGCGATTTTACGATCGTGTGGCAGTAAATGCAACCCACGATAAACAAAATCGCATTTACGACCGGCATTAATGCCCTTTCCGTATTTAACAATTAACACTTAAGGAAAACAAATCCATACATATGTAAATCAATAAAACATAAATAAATTAAAGAACGAAGAAGAAAAAAAGCTATAAAAATGGAAGCGGAAAAAGACCCATATTAGCTAAAATCAACCTCCTGAAGATGGACGAAGCGTCCGAAAGCGCTCGAGATTTGACCCAAACCATAACGATGGCTGCTATACTGCACCAGCTACTACCACACGATCGTAAAATCGCTCGAAGAGTCGAACGACTAACCAAGAAAATCTAAAAAAAGCAGAAATCCGTGGATTTTAATGAAGCCTGTCTTAATAACAATTTGCTGCCAAACTATACGTATATATATGTATATATATATATATATATACATATATATATATATATATATATATATATATATATATATATATATATATATATATATATATATATATATACAGCGCTTTACGGAGCCCTCCAAAAAGGAGCGCGCTCCAGGACCACGCTCCTTTTTGCTGGAGCGAAGGAGAGGAGGGCTCATTTTATATTCAGCGGGAGTTGAGCGGGAGCAACTCCATTTGGGACTAAAGAGCGGTGGTTTTATCGCTCCGCGCTCCGCGCTCCAAAATTATTTGATTTTTTTTTTAAACATTAGTTTTTTATTCAGCAATATAAAGGAAAAGTAAAGAAAGTCTCACAGTTTACTCTGAATTATTTTTTAAAATTATATCTCTGGTAGAGAGAGGGAGGGGGCTCAGGCGGAAGACGATTTAATTGTAATGTTTTTAACAATCATTTTTTATTGTTTTATTCGTTAATCCCCCCCCCCCCAACCCCGTCGACTTGCTATCAAGCTATGAGACAGATCAAAGGCGTCATTAAAGTTTTTATTGCAGTCAGTGACTTGAGTGTTCTATTTCTTTGGAAAGATTAAAGAAAGCTGAAATACATTTGAGTTAGGGGTACGAACGATTTTGACACCATCTGAGTGCAGGTCGGGAGGGGGGAGGCGAGAGAGAGAATTCAAAATGTTTACTAGCTGACTTGAGATAATTACTAAGGCCCTTTTAAAAAGTACACTGCTATCTTTCTGTTGAATGAAAACTCCGAAAATTAGCACTCTAGATAGGGGAGGTAAGTTGCCCAATCAAGGTTTCAGAGTACAGTCTACCCTACTATTTAATTCATATAACTTTGGGGAGGATATATGTGGATTCATACCGTTCCTAAGTGTATTAGTGAAAGTTATGTTGTTTTTCTTCTCTTAGACTAGATAGTCTGCTTGACTGGATAGAAGTATGTATGTATAATACACAATTTAGGAAAACTCGTCAAAGAAAAACTCGACAATGGAAAATTCGTCAATGTAAAATTCGGCAACGGAAAACTCGGCAATTTTGGCCAAGTAGGAAAATTCGGCAATTATCGAATACATATCGATTGAAAATAGATTTTAGAACCGTTTTTACAGGAGATATACTTGTAAATATGGGGCTACCCCCTCCCCAGTGAAGAATATTTTTTATATTATCTTTTTGGTACTTGTGCAGTTTACGAACCGGGCTATTTTTTAGATAAGATTTTCAAGTTAAATGAAATTTTTACGATATCTTTTGTTTATTAAATTGTTAGGTGAAAGTACAGAATAGTTAACAAAGCCCCCCTCACTCCATGTTAAGAATGGCTTTCTAAATAATGTTATTTCAATCCGGTTCGTAATTACGTTACGAAATTAAAAGTTTGGACCGGGTTATTTTTTACATAAAATTTTCAAGTTAAATTCAATTTTTACGATATCTTCTGTTTATTAAATTGTTACGTGAAAGTACAGAATAGTTAACAAAGCACTCACCCCCCATTCTCCCCATGTAAAAAAATCGTTGTCTAAATAATGTTATTATGTCAAGCCGGTTCGTAATCAAGTTACGAGATTAAATCCATCATAATTCATTCAGATTTCTTCGTAAAAAAGTCAGCCATTTTAATTGACAAACCATCAATTACTTCGTGTGTGTGCAAAACTTGAAAGGAATTTATAAACTATCGAGTAGAAAGTCATTTAAACTGGCTTTAAATTCTTAGCAAATTTCCATGTATTTAAAAAAGCAAAATTGTTTTCTTGTTCTCAGGAAACGAAAATTTACGTATAATCCTATACTTCGTCCGACATGTTCTCCTATAACTCTCAAAATATTAGGGATATTTTGTCAAATATTATCTTGCAGTCTTACACTTAAAATGACATCTCAACCCATATTGACGAGATCCTTGGACGCCCACCCCTATCCTTCGACCACTCATTGGCAGAATAGAACGTTTATGAAAGAAGGTATAATTTTATTATGGAGCGCTGAAAAAGAGCTGCGCCTTTTTTATAGGAGTTGGAGAAGGAGCGGCTCCTTTTTGAAAATGGGGAGCGTGAGAGGAGCCAGCTCCAATTTTGGGCGTTGGAGCAGGAGCGGGAGCAGCTCCAAAAGTAGTGGAGCGCGTAAAGCCATGTATATATATATATATATATATATATATATATATATAGAGAGAGAGAGAGAGAGAGAGAGAGAGATAGAGACAGAAAAAGAGAAATTGTATATGAAACTAAAACATGTCCATACTACATAGAGGCTGGAATCATATAAGAATTCAGAGGGCGTGGAAACAAAATATATAATAATTAAGTTTAAATTGTATTTCCAATGGCAGAAATAGACACTGACTGAAATATTAATTTTCTTCAGAATATAATCAAGCTCTGTCTTTTAGTAAAATTGCCTGTCCCAAGCAATTTATAACGAAAGGAACATAATGTCCCGAATTTAAATGAATTTTCATTTTCTTTCGATTTTGCAATTTAAAAAAAATGCTTTATTGTAAGGAAATGAATAATGAATGAAACATTAATTAAAAATTATTCCACTTTGTATTCAAAAAACTTATTCCGACCATTTTTCCATTATCCGAAGAACCTCTCAAACATTTGATTTAATATAGTCTGAAATTGCATTGTTACTTTCGTATTTTGATGTAACTCTTTAAATAATGTATTGGGCATATTTCCTAGGTTGGATATAAAAAATATCCTTTAGAAACAAATCGAACAGAGACAACCACTTCAGTGTGTTCAAAAACTATCTAATGCATGTACATGGGAAAACATTAATTTTAATGTACTTTCAATGTACGGCTTTAAAATCAATGAAGTTCAAAGGTCAACATTTATAAAAACGAATACGAAAATCGTAACCATTTTGAACAAAGACAGATCAATGAATAATGAATTAGTATCGAGTATATATATATATATATATATATATATATAAATTATATATAAATATATATATATATATATATATAAATTATATATAATATATATATATATATATATATATATATATATATATATATATCAAGGGAGGCGCGATAGCGCTCTATACCTTAATAGACTTCAAAAACAGCCTATGCTGGATATCTCATTTCTTTGATCAATCATAACTCAAAAACCAATAAACCAAATTAGTTAAAACTTCGCACAAAATTTTTATTTTATAGGTTCTATAAGTGTGTAGAATTTCAGCATCATTAGTCAAGGCAACCCAGAGATCCAGAAAGGTCAGGCATGATTTTGTGTTATCCGTGTGTACGTACGTACGTATGTGCCACCCTGTATCTCGTCAACTATTTGATGGATTCAGCTGATTTTTGGCAGAGATAGAGGTTCTAGGGTCTAGTTGATAGCATTTTAATTTCAGTTTACCATATACCCTAGTTTTCCAGAAAATTCAAAGAAACCTTTAAAATGACCATTGTATTGAGGCATAGCCTTTACAAAAGTAGTGACATTCCATGATAAATGCCAGTATACTGAAATCATATGCCCTTAATAGGGTTAAGATGAGAATTCATATACACTAAATGTACAAAAGCAAGGAAATTCCCAAATTTTTACACTTTATTGTCATTAAGGGTATGCGAGCACAACAGGGCTATATATTTTACTGGTAGGAATTTTTCTTCAGCGCACCTCACACACTTTATTCTCTCATGCATAGAGATGTATACTATATACTCTTAATGACATCATTACCTTATTAAGGGCATATAATTTCAGTATACTGGCATTTATCTTGGAATATATATATATATATATATATATATATATATATATATATATATATATATATATATAAATACAAAATTTCATAAAAAGCAAAATCTGTTTTTAATCTAAAGGAAATACAATTGTTTCATCATAGTTAATACAGACAAGATATTTATGAAAACAAAGTAAGTTCGTTTTTCTTCTGAATTTGAAGATTCATATGTTGATTAGATTCAAACTTTGTTTTTATAAATGTACGGTCTGTATTAACTATGATTAAAGGATCGTAATTTTTTAGATAAACCCAGTTTTTGCTTTTTATTAGATTTTGTGTGTTTCTCGGATAATATCTCATTTTATATATATATATATATATATACATATATATATACATATATATATATATATGTCGCTCCTCGTAAAAAAGTAGAGCCCTCTTAATGGTAGTAGAAACACAGCATGACGTCACTTGCTTTATATGCATCACTCCTTCTTTAATAGTAGTAGAGTGCTTCGACATCAAGCCGCTTTATATGTGTTAAATTATCATTGTTTATCGGCTGTTCAACTGGTGGGCGCGCGGTTTAAGGTGTTGGATGCAAGTCGAAAAATACTTGTTATCCAGGGTTTCGAATCGTACGACCGGTAGTGAATAGTCATATCTCTATGCTGATGAATCCCGATTGATAAGGGATGAAACGTATACGTACATAGATAATAAACAACAACAAATATTTTATATTTGTCGCTCCTCGTAAAAAAGTAGAGCCCTCTTAATGGTAGTAGAAACACAGCATGACGTCACTTGCTTTATATGCATCACTCCTTCTTTAATAGTAGTAGAGTGCTTCGACATCAAGCCGCTTTATATGTGTTAAATTATCATTGTTTATCGGCTGTTCAACTGGTGGGCGCGCGGTTTAAGGCGTTGGATGCAAGTCGAAAAATACTTGTTATCCAGGGTTTCGAATCGTACGACCGGTAGTGAATAGTCATATCTCTATGCTGATGAATCCCGATTGATAAGGGATGAAACGTATACGTACATAGATAATAAACAACAACAAATATTTTATATATATATATATATGTGTGTGTATATATATATATATATATATACATACATATTTATAGATATATGTGTGTGTGCACGAAAAATAATCTAAAAAATATATATAAGTGTGTATATACTGTTTTATTTATTATTTGTTGACGTATAAGAATACAAGATATATTTAAAAAAAAGCAGAATTTCTAGTTGCTTCTTGCAACCATCTTCACTGTAATCTCTCTCTCTCTCTCTCTCTCTCTCTTTGTGTATTTTTTCTCTTATGTATTTTCTTATTCTTGATTCAACTTATATGGTGAATGCTTTGAATGTTTTAAATGTTTAATTTGTTATTCAATTAGCTGTCTTTTTGCTATTTCTGAAGTCTTTTTACAGATGTTCTCTTTTAGTACCGATATCTGATGTGTTTTTCTCAAGAGACTTCTGTAAGTGATGTTATAAAAGGTGCTGACGAAGATCGCCATGGAATAATTCAAAATAATGAATAATAAATATTTGCAAAAAAGTCTTGGAAACGATCGTACGTCTAATAATATTTGGTTTCGAATTCTTGGAATAATGTTCAAATCTTATTGATCTTCACTTACTTTATAATATCTCTGGTTGATACAACAATCAACCATTGAGCTGGTATCAATATATGGAGTTTTCTTAAATACGTATATTTAAGATATACCTATATTTATATAGCTTGTATTAAAAAAAATTGACTTTGAATTTTTACCTAAAGTTCCTTATTTTTTAGCTTATTTTTTGATACTGACATATATGTTTCAAAAAGAATTCTTACCTATATCTACTAAAAGTATTCCTATACAATCTGTGGACACATACAGAAGAGCTTTTATCGGAAGCATAAACAAATTTGTTAGAAATATCAGATGGAAAGCTAACTACATGATTGAAAGGTAAATCAGGACTTCGAATGCTGATCCATGACTGCCAGTTAATTTCATTGGCGAAGAGGATAAATCCCAAAAAGTTGCAGCAAAGTATTATGGTCTTAAATCTTATAGGAACCCTAAGAAGAACCATGCACTTGAAAAATTCGAAAAGGACTTGGTAAATCTAACTAAAAATTTGAATTTTAAGAGACATGGAAAATATGAAACGAAGGCACTTAGCCATATAAATAAATTTGCAAAAATGTTGAAATGATAACAAAAACGTACTAGTTTCGTCTGATGAGACAAATAACTTTTACTCTCCCATAATTCATTTGGATTTTTAATATCTTGCATAATTCTGTTATTCCTTGGTTAGAATTTGACATAATTAAATTTAGCCTGATATAGATAATATTTGTCTACCTCCTAAATGTCTATACTAGTGGTTTATCTCCTCCCTATGTGTTTTCCTTGCTCCCTTTTATACTTTGGTATTTTTTTTGTTCGGTTTAATAACTAATATTGATACTCCACTGTAGCTTTGGGCGTTGGTTGATGAATTGGTACATATCGCCTGATGTGTTATTAAAACTTGGATGAATCCTTAATAACCTACTATAGGAATATCTATAAATCAATAAATAAGTAATAACCTCATCCTTATTAAATTTCAATTAACTTCTTAATGTAAACTATCCTCTGCTAATTAAAAAGGAAACTTATAATTAAAATTCTTCTAACTTCTTCACAATTATATCTTTATATAATGATCAAATAGATCGACGATCGCATAGCTTTATATAACCTCCACTTCAGATATATGATGATCTAATAAATCTACGATCGCATAGCTTTATATACCCTCCATTTAATATATATAATGATCCAATAGATCTACGATCGCATAGCTTTATATACCCTCCACTTAAAATATATAATGATCCAATAGATCTACGATCGCATAGCTTTATATACCCTCCCCTTAATATATATAATGATCCAATAGATCTACGATCGCATAGCTTTATATACCCTCCACTTAATAATTATATAATGATCCAATAGATCTACGATCGCATAGCTTTATATACCCTCCATTTAATATATATAATGATCCAATAGATCTACGATCGCATAGCTTTATATACCCTCCACTTGATATATATAATGATCCAATAGATCTACGATCGCATAGCTTTATATACCCTCCATTTAATATATATAATGATCCAATAGATCTACGATCGCATTGCTTTATATACCCTCCACTTAATATATATAATGATCCAATAGATCTACGATCGCATAGCTTTATATACCCTCCACTTAAAATATATAATGATCTAATAGATCTACGATCGCATAGCTTTATATACCCTTTACTTAAAATATATAATGATCTAATAGATCTACGATCGCATAACTTCATATACCCTCTACTTAAAATATATAATGATCCAATAGCTCTACGATCGCATAGCTTTATATACCCTCCATTTAATATATATAATGATCCAATAGCTCTACGATCGCATAGCTTTATATACCCTCCATTTAATATATATAATGATCCAATAGATCTACGATCGCATAGCTTTATATACCCTCCACTTGATATATATATAATGATCCAATAGATCTACGATCGCATAGCTTTATATACCCTCCACTTAATATATATAATGATCCAATAGGTCTACGATCGCATAGCTTTATATACCCTGTACTTAATATATATCATGATCTAATAGATCTACGATCGCATAGCTTTATATACCCTCCACTTAATATATATAATGATCCAATAGATCTACGATCGCATAGCTGTAAATTTCTTTCCACTTTATATATATATATATATTTATAATGATCTAATAGATCTACGATCGCATAGCTTTATATACGCTCTACTTAATATATATATAATGATCCATTAGTTCTACGATCGCATAGCTTCATATACCCTCCACTTAAAATATATAATGATCCAATAGATCTACGATCGCATAGCTTTGTATACCCTCTACTTAATATATATAATGATCCAATAGATCTACGATTGCATAGCTTTATATACCCTCCACTGAATATATATAATGATCCAAATAGATCCACGATCGCATCGCTTTATATACCCTTCACTTAATTTCTTGGGTCGTCTGAAATTATGTCGATTATCCTAATATTCCTCACCAACACTCTCAATCCATTTTTAGCTGCTTCACATGTTCTATTCCTTGAGACCTTTGACTTGCACTAGGAATTCCATATTCTTTTTCTTTAAAGAAAATCACCCTTTTATTTACTTTTATTTACTTATAGGATTAAAATCTTATATACTTTACGTTTTAATTCAATTTCAATTTTGATTCGATAAAGAGATTTTAAACTTTTTAAATTTTGTCTAGTTCTATCTCGTTTACATTTAATAAATTTCATTTTCTAATAATATTCCTTATAGTTTTCTATTGTAGATTGTCTGAGATACTTACGGTATCTTAAACCTTTGATCTTATCCCATTTAAATCTACACATTTTATCTTTTCCATTTCTAAAGCCATCCCATTTAAATTTTTAGAATATCATATATAGTCTAATCGATTAATCGCCTAATGATACAAAACCTTATGTCTAGAATTCTTACATTATTTTGATTCTAGAAAATGTCCAAAATTTTAGGGATCTCATGAAGAAATTAGAAACTATATCTATATATACTAGAAAATGTGTGACCCGTGAGTCATCCATTAAGCTTGTGTTAGATAGTTTGAATTTTGAAAACGACGACCAACACTCCTGAAGAAGAAGGTAATACCTGGGAAGATGCACTGTTAGGACCGAACTAAACTATAACTATTTCAGAAAAAAAGGTCAGGCTTTTTGCGAATCAGACCCTATAATCAGAATGTTCCAAGGTTTACCGGTTAGTATGAAAAGAAGAGCCAAAAACGCCATTTATTTACGTGCCTTCCACGACAGCAAGATGCGGCACAAAGTCAGTTTAATGTGGGGAAAACCAGCTCCTTCGAGGCGGTACTCTGTATTATTTACCTTCTCTTCAAGAGGTAAGACACATGGTCATGTGAGGTTTTGAAAAGCCAGCACAGAAGTACACTCTGGCCTATAAAAATGCCTGAGTAACCTGAGTAGCTCCGTCGCCTCAAGCGATTAGCAATAAACTAACTCAAAGGGAAGGTAAAGCCTGGGAGGGTGAATCTCCTAGGACTGAACAGAAGCAAGGCCACTGTCAGATTGATTGTCGAGGATGTATTAACAACACTTACTCAAGATATGCCAGAAAAATAGCCGTGAACAAACCTATCAGGATTCCTCGTCTCAGGCGACAGGAAATAAACCACCTGGAAAGATGCCTTCTTAGGAGTAAATCGAACCATACCTCATTCTACTAAAGAAGGAGCTCCTAAGAGACAAGACAGTTCCTAGGTTGCCAGAATAATACCCAGATTTGCCTCACCTGGCATATAAAAGTGAGTTTCGAAAGCCGTTAAATTTAGAAAGACAATATACAAAATTAGTCTCCATCTGTTCGCTATATCTTCTCTTTCTTTCTCTTTGTCTTTCATTTGTCTCCACGGTTAAATATTATTAGTACTTGTTGTCATATTCATTATTGTTTATAATAAACAGATCCTCGACTGGTATATACCAGTCTGCAAGTAGCGTGTATACCATATACAATGTATACTTTCTCATTTGAGACAAAAGGAGAAGAAATAAATATTGATTTTTTAGCAACTGATTGAAATATTTTCTTTACTTTAGACGTGTAAGAATGTATATTAAACCGAGTAATTACGAAATCTAATATAAATATGCAAATGAATTAAATATCGGAGAATATCTCAGTGTAGTTTGCTTTATGTAAATATTTTGTTCATGTCAATATTTTTGTTGGCCATTAGTTTTTAATGTGTTCAAATAAACATTAAACCGAATATTAACAGTGCGTATATGAAAACGAATACTTACTTTTTACACTATTTATTTAAAAACGAAGCACTATGTTTTAAAATATTTCAGAGGTGTACATTTTCAGTGTCAAATAATCATCGCATTTACATTAAACCGAATATTAATAACGAAGACGAATACTTACATCGAAGAACTTTGTTTTATTAATATTTCAGAAGTGCACATTTCCAGTGTCCAATATTCTCATCGAAAGAGACGTCCCATTCTATACACTTATTCAATTGTGTTGCTAATGCGTAGTTATTGAGAGGGGGATAAACTATTTCCTAAACAAAATTATTAATCATTTTACAACAGTATGGTTCAATTACTTATTTCATGACTAAACGAGACCATATGAATTAGTGAGTGAAGACTCATTCGCCTTTCTTTATTTTCGTTTATTCATGACTAAGAATGAAAGAAATATTAATCAGGATTAAATGTTAAAATCGAAGAAACAATAAAAAATTTTAAAAATTGTTTTTTAAAACATAAACGAATATTTAGTTTAAATCACTGAAAAATAGAAAATTTCAATCTCAATAAACACTGTCAACCACCGAAGAAGGCTCCATTCGTTTTTACGAAGTATTTTGCATTATAGCTAATAGTAGTTGCCAATTTCACTTACCACAGTACTATCCCTCGCTACATCTATAGCAGCTGCGTCAGGAGCGTCATGTTATATGGCAGTGAATGCTGGGTCCTCAACCAGTCCCTCTTTCACTCGACTGCAGCGCAATGACAGATTTCTGATTAAATGGATCTGCAATGTGAAATCTGACCAAACCCAACGGATTAGTTCGGAGGATTTGTTGAAAGCACTACATTTGCCCAGCATAAAGGGTATCCTAAGGACGAATCGGTTACGCTGGTATGGTCATGTGGAAGGATCATCCCCCTGAACAAACCGTTGCAGAAGCATGGATGTCTTGAATTGCAGGATGGTTGGCCGGTCAAGGAAAACTTGGAAGCAAGTGATTAGACAAGACCGTACAGTGGAGTTTTGAGACACTTGACCTGCTGAACTGTGAGAACTGGAGCTTGTGGAATATTAAAAAAACGTCTGACCCCTGAACAAGGGAAACGTGGCATTAGATGAATAGAAGAAGAAGAAGAAGGAGAAGAAGAAGAAGAAGAAGAAGAAGAAGAAGAAGAAGAAGAGGAAGAAGAAGAAGAAGAAGAAGAAGAAGAAGAATACAGTGCTTAACCCATTTAAAGGGGCATATGTAGTCATTCACAGACAGACTGTTTCCTTGCACAACAGCCCTTAATTGTGACTAGACAGTAAAGTGCTTAAAGCCGGGATCAAGACTCGACCGTTTTGTTGACACTCAACGATTTTAACCATTTGGCCGTCAAGCTGTGGCCGTCGTAATAGTAAACCAAGGCCCGTTCACTGGAAAATGACGTCATGCCCTAAAGTAACAAACGAGATCTATCGAACAGTCAGACTATGGCCATTTTGACCCATCCCTTCATCTAAAAATTCACTAAAATTCAAGAATACAACCAATTTTTATGAAATTTTCAGTATTTATTAATTAACGACCACTGAATATAATTAACTCATTACGTCATTATAAATCTTAGGGCAAATGTATTATTTCGTGTAAACATTAAATTAATACTTCATAATAAAATGGTGTTGTCATAATTTTTTTAATTTTTAAAACATGGAAATCTTTCTTTGAAAATAATTTGTCTGATTTTATATTCATCCTTTAAATAAGTTAATTCTTTCCAGATTATTTTTAATTGTTTAATTATTATGACAACCTGGTCTACATCGAATGAAAAGACTAGTATGGAAATATCTCTTAGTTTATAAATGCAGCAACAAGACAACTCCCTTTTCTTAGGGAGTGTTATTTTTTATATGAACATTTCATTATCATTAGTTTTAGCTTAATAATTTGATAAGAGTTTCTCTCATTTCCGTAAAAAATTAATGTTTCTTGATTTTTTTTAACAAAAAACACCTTTACTAAAGTTATATCAAAGAGTGCTAAAAAACGCAGGAATGTATTTTCATGAGAATAAAGAAACGCAGACGTTAATAATTAAAAAAATCTTTTAAAATATAGTTCTCATATATTACGAAAAAAAGCCCCTGAATTCCGTATTAATAACGACTAATAGATTAAAACATTTTAATAATTTTATTTAATTGATAAAATATAGTTTCTGAAAGAAAAACAATAAAGTTTATTTTCAATAAAGTAACATTTTGGCCAAAACATTATAATGAAATATAGTTTCTGAAATTGACAGTGATTTTTTAATAATTTAAAATGTTATAAAATCAACATAATAATAAAACTATATTTTATTACAATGTTATAATAAATTATTTTTTTTATTTTTTTAACTTAAAAATAGATCAAACATGAAAGATTACAAATTCATTAAAGTTACACAAAATCAATAATTGAAAATAATTAATAGAACATTTGTTGAAATAAATTAAAATGTGTTTTTTTTTTTTTGCTTTTTTGCAAAACGAAGTTTTTCTACAATATAGTAAAAAAATTTAATAAATTATAACAGTCATGTTTTTTTTTGGGGGGGGGGTGGTATTTGGATGAAACTCATTAATTAGTCTATAGTTGTATTTTTTATCTCGAAATACAATTCTAATTTTTTTTTTTTAAACTTGAAATTCGAACTTTAATCACGGCCATCGTAATGTCTTAATCTTTGAACGCCATGATGGATTTAAAAAATGTCTTTCGCTTAAAAAAAGAAATACGTTTGAAAAAAGGAACAAGTTAATAATGGTTTATAAGTGAATGAATAATCCGTAGGAGGATAACCGTGTTCTTGGTAGGGGAATAAAGTCTCAATAGCAGGAACAAGTTTAACATGATTTCCAAGTGAATGAATAATACCATGCAGTTGACTATTTGAACATGATTAAAGATGGGCGCATGCATGCGCATTAACTTACGGCTCACTTCCGGTGCTGATTGATAGTGAGTGTAAGAAGTTAACCGTGGCTGTCGTACAAACCCCAGTTAATGACGTCAACAGGGGGTCGCAAGTTAGTTAACCGGCCTTGGTTTACTATTACGACGGCCACGGTCAGGCACGAACCATAAACCAAATTTTAATGTTTATAAAACCCCTGCTAACCACCAAAGAGTGCTCCACTTCATTTCTTGAAGAACTTTGCATTATTGCTAATAGTATTTGGCGATTTTAATTACAACTTATGAAGGTGAACATATGTAATCATCCACAAACCATTTGAAATAACAATAATAAATGAGAATAACATGTACTTGGCTTAATACTCTATTACAACTTCATGGTATCCTAAACCATCTGAAGTGTATCTGACTGGTATCGTTCGAAAAGCAAACTGAAAGAATTAACAGTACGAATACACAGAAAATTTCGCTTTTTTGCCTTTTATGTACTAGAGCAAGTTATCTTATAGAAGCTATGCAACGAGTACAATTAAGCATATTATTGTTTTTATTTGATTGGGGCTAAAAATAGCTAAGCAAATCTTTATTTATATGTCTTCATTTAGCTATGAATTTTTGTTTTCTATTTTTTTGTGAAAATCGCTCCGGACAAGCCATGAAGCTAGTTGATGTAAGGAGCTAACAAGAACGACAGATAATTATCACAAAGACAGGAGATGCCTGTTTGCTTTCATCTTGAAAAGCCCAAAGCTATAGGTAGGAGGAAAACAGTCAGCAGGAAGTGAGTTCCACACGCATGCAGTTCTTGGAAAGAAGCTACTTGATTAATTATATTTGTTTTTTGAAGTTTATCATTTTATATTTTTCCTCTAAGCATAATTTTCAGTTTCTACTATTTATGTCGCAAAGAGGGGCTAATTTTAAGATTTCCCACTTGATATTAGAACTGATAATTTTATTTTTTGTCTGCATGGTAGTATTTCTAAATTTTTCAACCCTGAATGTCATCATATGATAATTGTATCTACACTTGAAATTATTTTCTGTAGTTACTATGTATATTTTCTCACTATTATTAATATTATCATTTACTGTTGTTTTCTATATAAATTAACTATTACACATTTGTTTATTAATGGGCAATTATTGTTTATTCTACAATTACATAACTTGGTATTATTAACACTAACAGCATTAACATTACTATCACTATTTTTTGTTTGTTTATTTATTATTGAATTAATATTTTCCATGCAACAATAACTAAGTATAATACTATTGATAATTTTAGATAGCTTATTGCATTTGGAGAAATGTTTATCTACTATCCTAAAGAATATTGTTGCTAATCTGTATTTTTACTTTTGTATTATAAGTGGATAAAACCAGATTATATTTCGTTTTCTATTATTTTTATTATATATAATTTATCATTATGTAATAAACATCAAAATTATTAAGGATGGTATCAAACAGATTTTTATTTGTTTTTCTTTTATACTAGGAGTCCAAGTATTTATCTACAAAGGGAATGGTTCTTATTTACTTGTCGCCTTACGTGGGCAGAGTTAGACACAAGGTCGGTTTTTAATGTGGAGGAAATCCAGCTCCTCCAAAAGAGGCACTCTGGATTGGAACAAAAATTTAAATTGTCTCAGTCTAGAAGGACTTCTCCTTCACTGAACTAGGACAGAAAGATGAAGCATAGAATAACAGATACTACACTTTACTCCTAGCCAAAAGGCCAAGGGATGTTTTTTCTGTCGAAATATACAGTATCTACACCCGAGGGGAGGTAGGTCTTGTCGTACCACTATATTTTCCTCCCAAAAGTGGAAGTTGACATTTAGACAGATTCATGTTGTTACACCGGCCGTTCTTACGCAGGAGAAACAACACCGGTTGTCACTATAAATAGTGTGAGACACCAGAAGACGAAACAGTCTTGTAACTGTCTAGCCAAGAGCTAGTCACTTTCTTACTTTGTTAATACACTTGTGAAACCAACCCTCGACTTGACTTCCTTTATTTATTATTTACTGTGGAACAACTTCACAACACATGTCAACTGAAAGAATAATCCATTGCACATTGTGATGTGTTGAGAAAATCAACAAGTAAATAATGATTTTTAAAATATTGAATATTAGGTTTGAAACGAAGTCAGGAGAAAAAGAAAAAACGAAAAGAGTGGGTAAAAATAATAAACAGAAATGCACGCACTCGCATGTCACTAAGCTCGCTGTAGTGAAGGCAAGATGAATGGCAGCATGTTAGGCTGTCAGCTTCATTCTCTCTTTCTTAACGTCACCGGGCAAAGAGAGAGGGAGGGGTGAAGTTGGCGAGGTGTTGTGACCTGTATTATATCAACTGCTGTATTTGGTATCCTTCTTCTTCACTCGCACCCGCCAGGACTGCATTGAAGTAAGAGGGGAAGAAAGCGAGTTTGTGATGCTAAGAGAGGAAAGAGAAGGGAGAGAAAATAATGAAATTGGAAGAATAGCAGAAGACTTTGTTTTGGTTTTAGCACAAAGTTGAGGGGAGTAGAGTCTGGAGTTTGGATCGCATGGATTTGAAAAAAAAAGTCGGAGGAAAATGAGGACAAGTAGAAAAAGAAGGAGAGTTAAGAAAAAAACATGACACGGGATGTAACAACATGTCCATCAAAAACACTTGGTATCTGTCTTCTCAACGTTTGAGAATGTGCATATGAGGCTTTCTATACTCTAGGCTATAATAGGTATAATTAATCGATTCTAGGGTGTACAATATCACTATATTTCTTGATTCAGTGCATCAGATTATAAAAAGAAATTATCAAACACTCTTAAAGAGATTGTGCACTCGTGAAATTCCCTTCTTGGTTGCAAATGATATCGATATGAATTATAATACTCTTGTGTTGCATGTTGTTGTCATGAATTTTTCCAAAACGTGTGTTACATTAACAACAGATTTTCTGAGTGTCAGGACTGAATTGGAGTAAGAGGGGGAGAAGGCGCGTGTACGATGATAAGATTCATGTCCACGAGTTGTTAGGTGGTGACTGTGGGCAATATTATGAAATTGATAAATATCATAGATGAATTTGCTTGAGAATTTCGTCAAGGTATTATATCCTTTGGGAATGTGAGACATTTTCTGTTCCTGGGGTAGTCGTTGTATATTCATGGTGGTCTCTGAGACAGTTATCATAATATTATCTTCTAGCATTTTGCATGACTTGTTACATATGCAAATGCAATTAGATCTCATAATAGTGCTGGCAAATTACTTTCCCTTTACCAGGAAACTGGTAAAGTTATGTGAGAGGGTAATTTCCTTCTCGGACCGTTTAACTCTAATAATGATCAGTTGAAATCTTAGATGAAGAACGATGGGAGTTTAATAATTCATAACTCTTCCTCAGGTACTGTAACTGCATTACTGATAAAATTAACTTTTTGCATCATTCCCTATTTGCTGATGCAAGTGAGAAAATTCCAACGAATTTGATCATTTGTCTCTTTGTCTCTTTCCATTACGTTCAACGGGAGGATACTCTTAAGAGAGTTGTGAAAAATGGAGTTAAGCTTGGACGTTCAAATTTCCGTTCAGCATCAATTCTTGTGAACTAGTTTGTTTGGAAATCTTATGTTGTCGCAATCTTTTAAATGTCCTTAATATATAGTGCATAGTTCAACTCCAACATATCTGGTGGTCTTCTGTGATGATTTTCAAAAAGCCTATGGGGTTGCAGCTATATCGTGAAAAAGTCTTATAGAAGCTATTCTTGACGTAAACTGTCAGACTATCTCCTATAATAATCTTAATAAAAGAATCGTCAATGACAGAAAAACAAGGCTCTTCTATAAACAACAAATTATATATTTTTTAAATGACCTACACCGTTGGGTGTAGGTTGCCTGAAGTTAAAACAGGAATAGAACAGTAATAAAAATCGGCTACCGAAATTCTTCTTGGAGCAGTGTATCTTGAAGTGAAGATAGCCTTGTTAATTGTCTAGTCGATTATGATAGGAGAAAGGACGTTTTTCTTCCTGGGTGCCTGGAAGCTCTCTACCTGCTCTGCAAATTCCTAAAGGTCTAGATGTAGTTCTTCAAAGGTCCGGTTAAAATTAATACAACCAAGAAATCTGATTAGTCATCGTGTGACCAAAAAAACCTCACTGGGGATGCTATTCACAAGAGGAAAGAAATGGTAATGTTTATGACTGCTACAGTCTTATAAAATATTGATCTTTAGCAAATCAAATGTATCTCTTATGTTTAGTAAAACCTCGCCAACCCTGCATTTTCTATCTGTTTATTTGGTCTTGAATGTACTACTAGTTTGTTGAAGACCTATTCCAACAATGATATTATAATAGCTGTTAGTGTTCGTATTTTTCGTTAGTATTATCTTAAAATGCTCTTAAAATGAAAAAAAACGGTTTCTGAAAAATAAGTTATGGGATATCAACCAGTGTGGAGTCGATGAGGGAGAATTATCTCATCGGTGTCACTTTTATGCCCATGCTTTGGAGAACCGTACTGATTTAATTACTAAAAGTATTTCTTTAGAAGGATTTTAAACTCAGTTTGAATTCTAGCTTTATGGTTCGTCTTTAGTAGTGATCATATAAATTACTGGGTTAAATTGTTTGAATGTTCAAAACCGAATAGTCATTTTAACTAATGTCATTCTCTAGAGAAATTTAAGACTCAGTGTGAATTTTTGATTTCTTGTCCCCTTGACTAGCTGGTGATCATAGCAATTACTGAGTTACATTATTTGAATGCTGAAAAACTAATGGTCGGTTAATCTAATGCCATTCAACATGTTGAGCCTGTTCCTGACAAAGAAGTATTCGGTTTAAAAAGGTATTCTTCCTTGGTTAAGTTGAATAGATTCAGAAAAATCAATAGGGATCTTGCACTGTGTGCTAAATTGTATTTATTGAGAAATGTGAAGTCTTTGTTTCTTTGCGAGGGTCTTTATCACTGTTCGGTGTCTTGTCTGGTCACTGATCTCAATCTATTCTTTGATTCCAACAATTTCATAAGAACCATGGAAAGATTGGCAATGACTATGAGATTTTTATAACTCAAATAATTTTTAGTGACTATGAGGTTTAGTACTCTGTGCTGTTGCTTAGTAATTTGCATATTACCTAACTTCTGATTTTCAATAATCATTAGGACTGTAAGCTGTGACATGCTAATGGCAATGCGTGAATAATAACTTCAAGAAAGAAAAGAAAAGAAAATGGATAAAATTAATATTATGATGGAAACTCAAAGAAAACAAAGAATAAGAATAAAATCAAAACAAAATTATCAAAGGGAGAGAAAGGCTACAGTTACGCACGCATGCACGAAGGTGAAACACATAACACAATAGCTGGCTGTCCATTCTTTCTCCATAGCTTATTGTGTACGTGTGTGTGTGCATAGCAGAGAGAGAGAGACAGATAAAGAGAGAGAGAGAGAGAGGGAGGGGAGAGAATAATAAGGACGCGTGTCTTAGATATGTAGCGGCCGGTTGTTTGCTTTCTTTTTTCTTCATCACTGACTATCTGGGACTGAGGGAAAGAGAAAGCAAGGGAATGATCTTATAAGGTAAACGAAAAAGAAGGAAAACAGAGACGAGGAAACTGGAGGATTTTAGCAGACAAACTTTTATTTTTTTCGCGTTGATTTGCTTTTGTTTACAGTGTCAAGCAGAGAATGTCGGATTAGCAAGATGCGATAAAAGGGTCGTGCTCTTTTGCATCATAAAAAATGTTGTTCATGTGATCTCGGATTCAGATATAAATATTGAGAGAAAACAAAGAAAAACGGTTCAATGTTTAACTACTGATTCTCGATGAGTTTAATATTCGGTGACGCGATGAAAAAATATAGTAAGAAAAGAAATATGATTTGATGAAAAGAACAAGACAAGCGAAGAGATAAGTGAACTTTATTATTGTTTGAATTTTTTAAGCGCACTGGAAAGAAAATTTGATTATTCTTTATTTTTCATATTATCTTTTGTTTGTTTTTTGCTTCGTGTCAATATATCCTTTCCAATTTTCTCATCCTTGTGTTGTTCCCCTGTTAAAATAGCATTAGCATTCGGGAAATTCCCTTATCAAGCCAAAGCTTTCCGGCAAAAATATAAATATTTTGTGTTACTTCTGGACAATGATACAACATCATATCGCTCTAGCCTGGGTCGTAACAAAGCACATAGGCATTTCTGCAACCCTTAACAATATTTAAATCTAGATAAACGGTTAAAATAGTAATTTTAAAGCGTAGTTTATGCAGGAATCCAACTCAATTTTATTTTGGTATTCTAAATTTATTAAATTACCTAAGTACAGGGTTAATTTGATTTTCCCCTTGTATTTATTTACTCCTCTCCGGGAGTTAGGCACAAGGCCAGTTTTATCTTACTCCCACAAGTAAGATGCGACCCAAGGCCGGGTTGGGAAAGTGGGGTTTGAAAAGCCAGAGCCCGAGAGGTGAGCACTCTGGCCATTAAAAATTGCCTGGGCAGCCCCGTCGGCATTCCCCGGTAGGTGCGCCTCAGGCAGTAAGCAATAAACTTACTCCTCCCCAAAGAGGGGAGGCAAAGCCTGGGAGGGTGAACCTCCTAGAACTGCACAGGACAGTACCTCAGACCGGCGGAATCAAGGCCCAAAGGCCAAGACAACACTGGTCTACAGAGTGAGCATCCATTGGATCAGATACTACACTTTGATCTTAGCCAAAAGGCCAAGAAAGATAGGTGGAACCAAACATATGACAGCGATTGAAAAGTATATCTTTTGTTATTCTCTTGTTTGAATTGTCGATCTTGCTCTTTTGTCCACATTGATTATATTCATTCGCTTGTACTTGCAATAGAATTCATTAATATGTATGGTATTCTCTCGCACATATATTAGGTCTTTCGTAGCAAGTCGCAGCCTGTTTAATAGGATGTAGACTTCTGATTTGTTTGTTCATAGATTTGGAAAGTAAAATATTAAACGCTTGACCGTTTCTCTGTATTGTTTCTGGCCTGGCAGTGTCTGGGGAGATTGATAAAGGCACTTAATGTCTCTTTATACAAATATATAGGTCGAAGAAAGATCAAGTCTTTTTATTTATTGACCGAAATGATATATATTAAGAATGCTGTCAATTGCAAGACGTTTAAGTATAAATGTTTAGGCGATTCAGGCCTGTGGTTCATCGCCTTACTATTTTATCCGCTCATATTTCAATAGTGAACGCTTTTTAGGACATCTTAATGAGTGATTCCCCTGCAAGAACTTTTACATACTAACTATTTGCTTATAATATTATATTCATTAAAAATTAACAGTTCAAATTACCTTAATTTATTCAAAACATACTTTGTTTCCTTGTCGATCGCCATACATGCATGTGTGTTGTTATCCTACTGGACTGAGGACAAACTTGTAGCTGTAATCACAACCATCTCATACTTATCTCATTATTTATTTAATAATATGGATTTTCACCAGAGCCGGACACAAGATCTCTGCAAAGGAATTCTTTGTTTGTCTAGTTAGTGCTGAAAGGTTAATGGAGGTGGACAGAAGAGAACATGAAGACAGAGAGAGTTTTTTATATAAGAACATGGCTTAGTTATTTTAACGCTTGTCAGAACATCTCAAAAACATGTTTTACTCGCTCGCTCGTTACCATCCGAACTCCCTGATGTCATTTCCACCTCAATTCTATAATCATGCTTATTACCAAGAAAGTCATCCCATAACATATACGTGACCACTTGTCTAGTTTATATGCTATTTACGATTCTATGTGAGGCCCACCTGAATAAAACATTCAGTTAACATTTGTATTAGCAAACGTATCAACCAATAAAAGCTTTGTTAATTCATTAGATGATTGATATTTTCTGTTAAAAGAATTTTTATCGGTTTCGAAGAAGTGCAGTTGAGCATTGTGCAGCCCTTGCTTCACAATAGACACCAGACACACTTACAGGGGTTATCTATTGTCTCTCGAGACTGAATGGAGGCCTCTTAGTGAGTTAATGTTGTGTTTAGTGTTTCTGTTCGCCTTTTACTTATGGAGGTGTTACGATTGTGTATCACATGGTAGGAAATAAGTTAGTGATAGTTAGAGTCCATATAATATATTTCTTCACTGATTTGCGGTTTCCTGTGGACGTAGATCTACAGAAGAACGAAAGTCAAATACTTTATTGGTTACTTCCTATTTTTATGTAAAGTGTTGGAAATTTATTTGTTTTTTAATTTAGGTTTCACTGCAATTTGTTTATCTCTGCATTGTATAACATATATTGCATGAGTGAACTTGAAAAGGGCTTCTGTTAACCCTCTGGATTTGTTTTATTTAATCTAATAATCTAACGAATCCCACGTCTACATATTGTTGCTAGGTAAAGAAAGAGAAAGAGAGAGAAATA
>OY744516.1:25345379-25475379 GCA_963556195.1 Sepiola atlantica | reverse complement strand
GGCCCCGTGTATCATCAGACCTTTGCACGCGACTGGACGTAGGTCCCAAAATAATTGCTATACCGAAATACTTACTCACTAACACCAGCTTACAACACACACACCAAATTCTTCAACTCTCTTAGTACTGTCCATTCCTTAGAAATCAACATGCTTTTATGTTGGACTCAATTTTTTGATTGAACAGAGACAAGTGAGAATTTACATGTTCAATTTTCTATAGAATCTTAGTCCAGTCGGCGCTATCTCTTCTCTTCCAACAGCATACAACGTCCTTCACAGTTAAACATTTTTTTCTCGTCTTAAGTTCCAACACTCAACAGTGTGCACACGCAAGTCGTGTCCATTTTGCCCGAAAAAAGAACAGAGAACATCAAACGTTGTCGCTGTCGATCGATGGTGTGGGTACCGGTTTGTCAGCAGTGGTTGGCAGCTCACTCTATTCTTTCACTCGATCCTCTTCATCAATCGAATCACCAATTACTGACAATTCAAATATTTCCGTCGTTGCTTTAATAGCATAAGAATCGATGAAATAATAATGCAGCACTATCAGCTACTTTCGTTGGAACTTTGGCAATTTTGTACAAAGGGAGATGCTATTTGTTAACTCTTTTTCTGTACGTGAATTTATTAAAAAAAAAAAACAGCTCAGAAAATAATATTTCCTTTTAATGTAGGCCTAAAGGGGTTTATGAAGATTGATAAAAAGAACGATGTATGAGTAAAAGATACTAAAATGTTGTTATAGATTTATATCATTTGAATGTCCATTCATTGATGTGTTGTGTGAGTCCCAACGTGGGTGATAATCTGTGGAAAACATTAGCACTCGACTACTTCCTTGCAGATTACAACCTGGTCGTCTTTAAATGAAGTATCACCAAATACTTGTCATAAACCGTTCTCATTTTCCATTCATTATTTTCAATCCCCTCATAATATTCTTCATTATTCAGTCGAAAATCAATTCATCTCGAGTGGTTTTTAGTAATCAAATTTTGTCCTTTCCATTCATCATTTTCAATCCCCTCATAATATTCTTCATCATTCAGTCGAAAATCAATTCATCTCATTAACCCTTATCCTCGAGTGGTTTTTAGCCGTGATAAATTGTCACTGATTCGTAGTAAAATGGGTGTTTCTCCAGATTAGGACCCGAGCTAACTTTGACCCTGTCGTTAGGGTTATGGTTAAGATCAGGGTTAAGGTAAGAGTTAGAGTTATGGTTAGGGTCAGAGTCAGAGTCAGAGTCAGGATCAAGGCCATAGTAAGGATTAGGGTTAGGGTTAGGGTTATGTTTATGGTCAAGACCAGGGTTAGAGTTAGGGTTATGGTTAGGGTCAGAGTCAGGGTCAGGGTCAAAGTCAGAGTTAGGGTTAGGGTTAAGGTTAGGGTTAGGGTTAGGTTCAAGATCAGGGTTATGGTTAGAGTTAGATTTATGGTTAGAATAAGAGTCAAAGTCAGGGTCAAGGTCAGAGTTAGGGTTAGGGTTAGGGTCAGGGTTAGAGTCAGGGTCAGGGTCAGGGGCAGGGTCAGGGGCAGGTTGGGGCCAAAGTAAGCTCGGATCCTAATCTAAAGAAGTACCGAAAAATGTATTATCAATGTCGTTGTGCTGTTGAAAACATTTTTTTTTCAATCTATTTACTAATTTTATTTGAGCACACTTGTAATCTGTGCTTTGTGTGGTATACATGTTTTGATCAGCAGCATATATATTTAATATGTCTCTTTTCCTCCCATCCTCTCTCTCTTTCTATCTTCATTCTCGCTTCTTTCTCTGTCTTGTTATCCCCCCTTCTGCCTCTTTTCTAACTGATTATTATCAAGAAATATCTCCCCCTATATATATACTCGAAAGTAGATGACGCCATAAAAGAATAATAGTAGTATAGCAGTTACATAAATTACCGGAAGTGCACCCTTTTCTGCACGAGATTCACGCAAGAAATCGTGACTTGGTGCAAAATCCAAATCACATGATTAGCGTGATTTACAAGTTCGAGCCGGTATTCCATAGAGACAAGATGCACATTCCTGTCAGGCTTGCTGTAGTGTTGTCGACGAACTACAGAAAAAAAGTCTACTACGTCTTGTCTGACATATTCAACACCATGTATAAAGAATGTTCTGTTCTGTTGTTCCTGCGAATAAACCTATATATATATATATACTTGCCTGCAAGAGAAGATGCTGCCTACATATATATATATATATATATATATATATATATAGTCTCGGAAGTTTCTCAACCATTAAAACTATATTTTTTAAAAAAACCAAAAGCTTATAGTCCCAAGTCTTTCAGTGGAAAATCACTCATGTAAGTCAATTTATTTTTTACAGTTATTATATTAGTTTGTTTCTAACACTATTTTAAGGGATCATCAGTTGTTTACCATGAAAAACTGTTTCGGGAATTTAAAAACAAGACAGTATTTAATTTCATGGCTTCCCAGCAGAGTTGATCAGACCCCACTTCCCTTAAAAGACAAAAACATAAACGTTCCTTATACTAAATCCCCGTTTTGTTCCATATAAATGTTTTGCTAACTTATATTAGTTATCTAAAATAAAATTAAAATAAATAAATTAAAAAAAAAAAAAAAATAAATAAATAAATAATTTTTTTTTTCCTTTACCTGTGCTGTTCGTCTGTCTAATAAAATGTATCCGTTACTTACAAAAATGTTGCTGCATTTTTAAGTGTTTGGACGAATCCATTACACTATTATTTAGGTGATTAATGTATTATTTTTAGTTTTATATTATAAATATAAAAAATATCAACACATCAAAAAATAAAGAATAAATAAATATATATATATATATATATATATATATATATATATATATCCCTTTAGTTGATGTATTACATTTATTCAGTGACCCCACCAGCTAAAATTGGCGACACTGACGTGATTTAATACACGCAACCTTCTTCAAAAAAGAAAAGAAAAAAGGAAAAAGAGAAACACTGTCCGATTTTCATCGTAACAAAATCTAGGATTCTTGTCGGAGTTTAATTCTTTAAAGACATTTTCTTTATTCCTCGTTATGGCAACCTACATATCGGTCCAGAGGTTATTCTTTCAACATTCGGCAGGTTAAAGACTTTGAATCTACCAGAAGAAACACAATGTTACAATCTCAAAGGTTTACGTCAGAGCATTACAGTAAGTGCCTTTTTACATGGGTTTTATACATTCCTTCAACTTTCATTGCAATTAGTTCGGATTTTTTGTCAAACAAAGCTAGCATTTTTACGTTTTAATTCGGACGGATTAATAGGAAATAGCAATTAAATCTTGTTGATTCTGTTATAAAATACATTTTCTATTGCTAATAAATTACTATTAAAGTAAGATTTGTAGCGATTTTCAGAATTGTAATGTTAATAACGTATTTTCTTTTCAATTATGCTTTCCCACCTAGTTTTTAATATTCCCACGTGTCATGCATATTGCCCTGGTATGAATGACTCCTAATGGCTAACTTACACCCAAGTCCATCATTTTCAAAATAGCTATAATTCTAGGTCATCCTGTGTGTTATAGACTTCTGTTGTAAGGATTATAGATTAGCATTACATTTTTTTCACATATTTTTACCAAATATATATGCCATTTTCAATTTTCATAAAATGCATTTAATACAGTATTTTTTCTAATACTCGTGCTTTCCTAGTCTTAACACATGATATTTCCCATTCACGTAAATTTTTGGTCACCTATGTTCATATATATTTTCCAAAATTCTTCTCTAATTTCATTCCTTCATAGGAAGAACTTCATATTAGTAAGTTCCTATCAGACACATAAATAGGATACCCACCAGCCATTTGCCTGTTTAATCCTCTCGCGATTGCTTCTGGAGAACTCAGTTACTTTTTCCCCTGTTTTACGATTAGCTCCAATTCACTCCACGCTTACTAGGGGGATGTCCGTATTTGGTTTGCACAAATCGAGGTATATTTTGCCATCCATGGGATAGTGTCTGCACCGAAACAACTGAATTTGTTAATTAGTGCAATTTACACTTCTCTTGCTCCTACAGTGAAAGATCTAATTACGGATCCTCAATCTGGCGTATCTTACAAGAATTTCAGGCGGGAAATACTTTGGTTTCTGCCAAGCGTCGATTCCAAACTCTGGTAAATGACGAGTTGCTGGGGATCGGTTGCTAACACAATTACTGAGATGCATGCTTGAGTTGGCGGAAGAGGCCCCAGCGGACAGTGGTTTGTTGAGGCAGCTGTTCATGTCCTGTTTGCCATCTGCCATACAGGCTATCCTCGCGACAGTGATGAAAACCGGTACTGGCTTCCTTGGCACGGTAATAGGGTTTATGAGAAGGTCCCTTATGGTTGCGTCTTGGCAGTGTCTGTGAAGCCAATGCCTGACCCTGCTTATGCAGCCATGCAAAAGTCGATCAACGATCTTTATAGGGAAGTTGAGGCTCTAATGTTGTCTAGGCATGTGACGCATGGGTGTCAACACCGTCGTTGCTCTCCTTCACCAGCACAGTATCGTAGAGATGCTAGCAGTTATTGCATTTCTACAGACGCTTTGGCGATTCGGACTACCAATATCGCAGGCCCTGGACATACACCCACCGGGACCAGAGAAACAAGAGAAGGGAGAGGTGACCATGTGAGTTGACAGACTTAAGCGAGCATATACAGACAACGACACCCTGAAACCTCACGTTCCACCCACCATAACATTGCCTGAATTGTCTGATATAGTATCGTCAGCTACATCCCAGTCATGCCTACTCACTCACGTTACCACTACACGTTCTAGTAAACATGTCCATTAACCTTAAAGGCTTTGTCAAACCCTGTATATCTGAACATTTACATTTCCTGAAAGAATTAACTACCATTTCTACAATTTTGCACCTGCATGTGTACAATTCTCCCTTTGAATGAACCCTTCTTTATTTTTTGAAAACATTTGTAATTCTTACACTTTTCCGCAAATGAACATTTGCATTTTTTTGCAGAAGCAGAACATTTTTCACCTTTGAACAAATAAACATTTTTCTATTTTCACTTCAGATTATTACATGTCTGCTTCTTTTTCAGCAAATAAGACATTTTGCCTTAGGGCAGCATAACAAAGACATTCTTGTTCAAGTTTATCAATCATGTAATCTATTTTTTTCATTTTCATGTTCTTTCAATTGTATTCTCATGTTCTGCTAATGTCAATAAAGTTTCTCTTTTTTATTGGCTAAAATACTAAGCATGGGGTAGTGTAGCAGTTACATCAATTACCGGAAGTGCACTCTTCACTGCACAAGATTAATACAAGAAATCATGATTTGGCACAAAACCCAAATCATGTGATCAGTGTGATTAATGAGTTCGGGCCGGTATTGCAAAGAGACAAGATGCACATTCCTGCGCTCTCTATACAGCCTGCTGTAGAGTTGTCGGCAAACTCTAGGAAAAACTATTACTATTAAGTCTTTTATGTCATATTCCACCCTGTGTATAAAGAATGTTCTATTCCTGTGTTCCTGTGAATAAACCTATATGTATCTCTTGAGTTTATGTATCTCATTTATTCTGTGAATATATTTAGCTAAAGTAGCTTCATAATGTCATTCATCTAACCGTGTGACACCAGCCAGTGTGTACGGTGACACAACACGAGCAAGTAAAATCCACAGTTTTAGTAGTATACTAGACTCCCAGAGGTCGAGACAATTCAAGACGGGGGTCACGGATAGTCTTGATAAAACGTCATAAAGCATCTCTCTGTTTCAATAAATGACGTCATCCTTTGGTGATGTCATCCGCCGTACACAGTTATGCCCACCTGTTTTAATGGATGACATCGCAAACGATGACGTCATCCAGTGTGCACAGGGGCAAATAAACAAGCAAACAGGCAAGATCTACAGAGTTTTAATAGTAGTAGATAGATAGATAGATAGATAGATAGATAGATAGATAGATAGATAGATAGATATACAGATAGATATACAGATAGATAGATAGATAGATAGATAGATAGATATACAGATAGATAGATAGATAGATAGATAGATATACAGATAGATAGATAGATAGATAGATAGATAGATAGATATACAGATAGATAGATAGATAGATAGATAGATAGATAGATAGATAGATAGATATACAGATAGATAGATAGATAGATAGATAGATAGATAGATAGATAGATAGATAGATAGATAGATATACAGATAGATAGATAGATAGATAGATAGATAGATAGATAGATATACAGATAGATATACAGATAGATATACAGATAGATAGATAGATAGATAGATAGACAGATAATCTTCTGTTCAACTCTAATATATTTGCCCGCGTCTTCTTTTTAAATTAGTCTGGCAACTTTTACCATACCGCAGCAGGACTTTACAGATTTCTAATTAAGTATAAAGCTTACTGTTCCACTAACAGCACAATCGCCGCCAATTGACAATCTTTCCATGCCAAGTACTTTGAGTGCAATCTCCCACCTATTCTGTAGTCTGGAATAATCTCCGTCTCATTTACAATAATCCATAATCAATTTCTAATCAATGCCATTTCGCATTGCACTTTCAAGTGGTGTAATTGCCACCATTTACCAACACAAGATTAACACGTTGTGTTTCCATTTCTTTTGTCCCAGATATTCAATCTGAAAAGTTTTCCAATACAATGCAAGAACTTTCGTCAAGAGAAAATACAAGACAATTACATAACACCATGAGCGTTGAATGGCCTCACAACCAATGCGAAGAATTTATGTAATAGATTCAGTACATTGTAAATGATAACCAATGAGAAGAATTTATGTAATAGATTCAGTACATTGTAAATGATAACACCAAAGCCATATTGTGTGTAACAAGAGGTTTTAAATGCTAAAGAGGTGTGGTTGTTTTTGTTTGGTGTTTTGGGTTATTTAATGTCGAATCCAATAATTTCTGTAAAGTTTTATGCTTCAAGTTTTTAACATCTTCAAATATTTGTTCATGGTTTAATATTCTGTTTGTTTTATTATTTTAATCAATTTTACGACATTATATTATTATTTTAATTAGTTTAAAGACATTATATTATTATTTTAATTAGTTTAAAGACATTATATTATTATTTTAATTAGTTTAAAGACATTATATTATTATATTAATTAGTTTTACGAAATTATGTTATTATTTTAATCAGTTTTATGACATTATCTTATTTATTTTGATCAGTTTCATGATATTATGTTACTATTTTAATTATATTTATGACATTATGTTATTATTTTAACTAGTTTAATGACATTATGTTATTATCTTAATAAATTATATTACATTAAGTTATTTTATTATTTAGTTTCACGGCATTATGTTATTATTTTAATTAGTTTTATGACAGCACATTATTACTTTTATAAGTTTTGGACATTATGTTATTATTCTAATTCATTTAATGGCATCATATTATTATTTGAATTAGTTTTATTACATTATGTTATTATTTTAATTAGTTTTATGACATGATGACAATTAGGAAAGAAAGTGTTTAACAGACCTTCAAATTTAGCAACGGTGCATTAATTTAACAGATTACTCTTGGGAGAAAATATATTTTCATTGAATCTAACATTATGCATGCTGGTATTCATTTTCATGATCTCAAAAGAATTACACAAGAAAGTGTAAACAGTCTTAGATCTTAATCGGGGGGGGGGGGGGAAGCAATTATGTTTGGAGAAGAACTATTAGCTAGAGCCATTTATAGCTAGAAAATAATGAAACATTCAGAACAGACGTATTAAAGGGAGATAACTTGTCAACCTTGAGTTCAACCCCAGTCTACACTGGCAGTCAGTACTAGCGTACTAATTCTCTTGTCTTTCTGTTGCATATACTTTTCTCCAATATTTTTGTTTTACCTAAACCCTGTGTCCGTGTCCTCATTCTGGACCCTAAACAGAGCCATAACAAATTGGCGACAAGATATTCAAGCTTACACGGGACCCCACCACCACAACAACAACAACAACAACTGTCGACCAGATATTTGAATCTACACGGGACTCTACAAAAATTCGAAAACCCTTAAAAAGGACCTCACACTAAAAAAAAGAAACTGGTTACGAAATATTCGAATTTACACAGGAAACAAAAAGATTAAGGATTTTTCTTGAGAACCTTAAAAAAAGAAACCCACAACGACCGCCAACGTGGGATTTCGAATTTCAAACTTACACCACTAAAATAGACTGACAGCGTGGTTACAGTAAAAGATTCGGGAGTACTTTTTAAAACAGACATTTTCAGCATCCAACAATCGCTATTCAACGTCCGTTATAATTGTTTAAAAATGAAAAAAAAAACGATGCTGGTGATTACATTACTTTTGCAGGTAAAGTAAATCTTGAATGCCAAAGATTTCAAATTAAACCCCTCACAAGATCAATTTAAATGTTTTATATTTATTTCTGGACTTCAATCTCCACAAGGTTCAGACATTCGAACACGGTTACTCTCATTATAATTGTTTCAAAATGACAAAAAACGATGTTGATTAGAAGAACAGACATATATTTCAAACGTATGGCAGTAACAGTGAATGAAGAGTGTGTCAAATAACAACTTATTCCCTTGTCAAACATGGCAAAGAGAATTAGATGAGAAGATCATTGTCATGAATGAGGACTTCGAAAATTCAGTTTGGGAAAGAGGAGAGTCAAATGCTAAAAGAAATCAAGTCTGTGATTAAAAACTGTAACATTTGCAAAAAAAAAACTGCCGTACAGAACAATTTAAGGACACTGCGTCTGGCCAGAAAGTCATTTATTGAGTCAGAGAGTTCTAAAAAACATTCAGCATGCGTTCACACACAACACCAGAAGCAGTTATGAAGTTGTATATGAGAAATGGAGATAAAGTTTATTCCCCACACACATCATTGAGCATTTCCTCTGTTATATAAACTCTCAGAAAGAGCCAGAATTTGCATATGCGAAGCTCAGTCTCACAGGAATCACGCTGAACACGAGATCATTATTCTCAGCCATGTTTTTCTTTCAACAATATCTTGCATGCGAAACACGTAGATGTCCGCTTTTGTTCAAGTGGTAAGTCAACTCTTTTCCTACAGGAAACTTTCCCAGGAAACAAATAATTCACATTGTTGAAAATGCAACGTCCAAGAAAATATACTATGCCCTTGAAAGACAGAATGGAGAAATAATTAAGTAAAATGGAAGATATTAGTGTTATCAAGAATGTGAGCGAACCATGTAATAGGAAGAAAATTGTCGAGTTACGAATACGCTAAGAACCAAAAGCACAAATAAACAAGTCAATCAAAAGAACACATAAAAAACAACCCTTGAAGAAATGAAGTATAAACTAGAAGGTCCTAAATACTTTACAAAATTAAGTGCAAAGCATAGATATTGCGTATTACATATTGATGAAGACTCAAGTCTACTCAAATGCTTAAACACTCCATTTGGTACAGATATTTAAGATGCCCTTTTGGTATTAGGAAGTCACATGACATATTGTGGAAATTTCGATATATTTTCTAGTAAGTCATGAGTTACTTCCCTTTGTTTGAAGGCTGTCAGTTGGCTTACGTGCCAGGTTGAAGGTCATATGGATTATTTGCGTGAGAGTTGAGTAGGTTGACGCCATTTTGTGTCACGTGATTTCTATTTTTAGTAATGATGCATTATTTCTGTCTCGATTTGATATAGGCGCGAAATTTAATCAGAACAGAGTTGGGCGCCAGACTGACAACACCTGTAAAAACTGTTTCTCCGTCCATAGGTGGGACGTTAAATTTTGTGAAGAATTTCTACTTGAAGAAATTTAAGAGATAGAGTGTCTCTTGTCAAGAATTTCCTTTTATGTATGAAATATTCTGCCTTCAGTCAACGAATATTATCCTTTGGAAGATGTTTCAAGTCAGAGACTTGAAATGAAGAATTATGGAGAATTTGAACGAGATAAAAATATCTCCGGGCACGAAATTTCCTATATTGAAGAGCTTAGCTCCCGTGAACTGAAATACTTTGCTGCTGAGAAGATTCTAAATCAGAGATTAAGAATCGTAAAGTGTGATCGTACTTGCAACACAGATCGATTTGAAAGAGATGACTTTGAAAATTGGATCTTTACATAATCGCGCGTGATGCTATTCGGGAGAAACGGTGAAAAAAGCAAGTATTATGTTTACTTGAAATTTGGACTGTTCTAGTGACGTATTTCTTACGTTGGGTTTGCTATAAGAAAATTATTGAAGAAAAAGAAGGAAAAAAAGAACTTTGTGACAGACGTTTGATAAATAAAAAAGGTTATTTTTACCATGAAAATTATGTCGGAATTCTGCACGGTTTGTCAATTTTATTACTTTTGATTGTAACTTTGGTGTAAAGAAAAAAAAGAGACTATTTGATTGATTTTGTAAGAATACTGACTTTATAGTAAGTTCATGTTTTAAAAGGATTTATTCCTTTGCTTAGATTGTGTCAATTTTTGTTGTATCTAACTTTAATGTTCAGAAATCCTGATGTTGTATTTTTTTTTTTTTTTTTTTTTGTACGTTATCTAGGAATAATTTATTTATTCCAGCTTTGGAAAAAAAGCAGTCCAAGCTACCTTTTTTTGTAAATAAAACTTTGTTTTAACTTTTATGAACATCTTGTATTCTTCCATTCCTTCTCTCTTGTTATAATTTTTTTTGTGATAATTGTCCTAGGTAACATGACCTTTGTTTAGAGCGGTTTTCGTTAACACCCACGAAAAATCCGACATTCTGCTTTTTTGATAGATATCATTCTGCTTTTTTATCCCATTTTCGTTTTACAATGAACGTATTGAGAACGATATGCTGGATAATATCTATTTTTTTTTCTATTAAAAGCATTCTACTTTTTTATTAATTTTCTTCTATTAAAAGCATTCTACTTCTTGTTCCATATTTCGCTGGAAAAAATACTCGAAACTGTGCTACTAGTTTAGATTTAAATTATTTTTCTTCTATTGCTGTTTTTTGGTACCCAAGTAACTGGAGGGAACTTACTTCAAGTGATAATCTCCTTTCTGCCTTTGGCGCCTAATTGCATGTATTCGACGTGATGCCCGGAATTCGGCGGCCTTGGTTTCCTATGACTACAATTAAACATAGTCAAATGCAAGATGTTCAGGTTTTTATACTGTTTTAAGCTGACTGTTTTTTTCTTTTCTTTTTTATGTATTTTATGTGAAAATTGCATGTTTGAAGTCTGAACGCCATTTTTGTTCGCCACGTGGAGTCATTTTTGTAAATTTCCCGCGTATTCTAAGTCACCATTTTTTGAAACTGTTGAATGTTGGATATTGAATGATTTTTGTGTAATTATTTTTCCCTTGAAAATTTGCTTTGACTGACAAGTGGAATTGTTAGACTTACATTTGACCGAATTTGGTTAACTATGGTACAGCCTTTTCCCATTTTTTTTTGTAGGAATCTTACTTAGATAATTTTACTTTGTCATTTTCCCGCCATTAAGAAGACGTTTGGCGCCTATTTTAGTTTAGCCCACACCTGATCGCCATATTGTATTTTCGCCATAATGGCGTCTACCCCCACTGTTAATCTCCTTGTAGAAAGGCGAGATAGTGTAAAAATCAAAGTTGATACTATTATTGATGTTCTTGGGGGTGGCGAGGGGGAGAACCGGGAATTTGTTTCTTCCCAGAAGGTTAGGGTTAAGGAACTCTTTGCGTCCATTGATTCACTCAATGAGCAGATCACAAGTGCCTATATTGAGAGTGAGTCTCGCGAAGAGATGTCTGAGAACTGTCGGAGCGAAACGTTATATCGTATCCATGTGGATCGACGTTTCAGCGAATTGGAGAGCATGTGGAGGGATGAGGACTCCCCACCCAATAGGGAAGGGGAGAAGTCTAAAGCGTCACTTTGTAGTGTGACACCTAAACTTATCTGTCCTATTTTTGACCCCATCAGTTTGGAACGCGACAAATTAGCGTATCTCAACTTCTTTAAGGAGTTCGAAAATTGCGTGTCAAATATACCTAGTGAGTCCACGAGGTTGATCATTCTGAAAAATCACCTCAGGGGCTATGCCCACCGAATAGTGGGACATCTTTCCATTTCGGATGCCAACTTTGAGGCAGCGATAGAGATCCTAGATAGAGAATTTTTAGATAAAAGGTTTATTGTAAACTCTATTTTTAGGGATCTCCATAGTGCTAAACCTCTTGGGGATTCTGATACTAACTCGGTGAAGAGCTTTCTAACTAAACTGAAAGCTCAAATATACGAGCTGAAAAACTCCTTTGTTATGGATTTTCTAGAGGAGGAGGCCCCCGGCAATCTGTTGCTAAGTAGCATTATTTTTGAAAAACTTCCTCTGTCTGTGAGACGGGAACTGATTCATACCGTCAATTGTAATTACCCATCTCTGGGAGATATCTTAGATAATTATTCTGAGGTGTTGCGCATGTTAGACATCGTCAAACCCAGGATGGTTAAAACTGTAAAGCCCATCGCCAAACCGCGTTCGTCTGGTTCCTTTAGATTCAGGCCCGCTAGTGCTGTTAAGAAACCCTCCACTTTGGAGAACCTTTTTGTAAAAACTAAACCCAGTCGACATAAGTGCTTCCTTTGCAGTAGTGACTGCCATATTGCGTACTATTGCAGGAAGTATCCCTCTCTAAGGGATCGGGTACAACGATGCCAATTGGCTAAGTTGTGCACCCGTTGTACTAGTCCGTTCCATAACGCCGAGGCTTGCCCCGGTAAAAGTGGTCGTCTCTGCCCCTGTTGGAAATGTAAAAGTTGCGAGCATGCAGGTGCGTTATGCCCTGACTTTGACAAGTCTCGGCTGGATACTAACCCCTGTCTTCAGGTGGGAGAAGTGAATCTTCTCCTGCCTATAATTAAAATTGACGTGGTCAATAATGGAGTTGTAAAATCTTTTAATTGTCTGTTGGATTCAGGAAACCAGCACTCCTATTTGTCTGATGGAGTTCTGGACCTACTGAATTGCCGTTCTGTGCCTGTAAAGAGAAGGGACTTTTTTATTAAAACTTTTCTCGGAATGGCCATAAGGAGCCTAAATGAACTCGAGTTGCGGGTCAAAGTGCCGAACTCTAGGTGTGTTATACCCTTTTTGGTGGACGAAGGCTTGGACCTTCAGTTTCACGTCAGGGGTCTGTCTACTGCTATTGAAAGTATTATTGCGGGTGGGGGGAAATTGGCTGCCGACTTTTCAAATGTTAAAAATGATTGTATTACTGTACATGGTTTGGTAGGTGTTGACCTACTGATGTATTTGGGACCCATGAAGTTGTCTCCCTTCATGAATGGGTCTGTTTTTGAGTTTCCTCAAGGAATTGTGCCTTTTGGAGATATGTCCAATTTTGTGAGTCCTGTTATGAAGAAAACGGATACCTCCGTTGTTGGCGCGAATTACAGCCAAGTTGTGTCCGAACACTCACAGTGTCTTATGACACATGTTTATTTTGTGCTTGAGCCGAAGTCTGAATACTTCGACCCTTTCGATAGTTTTATTGATTCTTCTGTGGAGAGAGCCGTGGACAAGCTCTTTAGTTTTGAAACGTTAGGAGTTACTGAGAACTCTGTAAGTGATTATGACAAGAATAAAATTGATTCCTTTTGCAATTCGATCTCGTACCGAGACAGTTGCTACTATGTTAGTTTGCCATGGGACGAGGGAAAGTTGCCTTCTGTTCCTTCCAACCATCAAGTGTCGTAGAACGTACTTGATAAGGTTGTCACTCGTTTAACGAGGCAGGGTCTGTATGAGGACTACTGCCAGGTTTTCTTAGAGCAGGAAAGGGAGGACATTATTGAGAGAGTGGAAGTGAATCCAGAGGATTTCACTCATTATACTTGGATTCCTCACCGTCCGGTTATTAGGGCTAATGGTCAGAGTACCTCAAAGATAAGGCCGGTGTTCAACTGTTCGTTGCGAACAGGTGGACATCCCTCTCTAAATGATTGTGTCTATCCGGGAATTAACCTTTTCACGGATATGCTGGAATTACTGTTGAAATTTCGAATGGATCGTTATGTCCTGTTGGCAGACGTCCGTAAAGCCTTTCTCATGATTCGGTTGGAAACCGAAAGAGATACGAATCGGTTTTGCTTTTTTGTAAAATTGAATGATAAACTGGTATGTTATCGTTACAAAACATTGATTTTTGGGTTTGTGGACAGCCCAGTTATTCTCAACTTCGTCGTTAGACATCATGTTGAAAAATACCCTCATAGTTTATGTAGGGATATGCTTATGGAAAATTTTTATGTGGATAATCTTATAAAAACTCACAATTCACAGAAAACTTTGTTGGACCTATACCTGAATGCAAGGAGTATCATGCAGGATGGTAATTTTTCATTAAGGTCCTGTAATTCCAATAGTGATGTTTTGACCACTCGAATGAAAGCTGACAAAAGTTTTGTCACCCATGATTCTCCTCTGGAGAGGGTGTTGGGTTATGCATATGATCCTGTGCAGGATAATTTGCATGTGGCGGCCGGTTCCTTAGATGTGCCGGCTGATACAAAAAGGGGCATCCTATCGCAGAACTCTTCCATATTCGACCCTTTGGGGCTTGTTTTACCTGTAACTATCAAGGGAAGGGTAATACTCAGTGAGATATGGAAAACTCAGGTTTCATGGGATCAGAAGATACCGGAGAGTTTGCAGCTCACTTGGAACAAGTTGTTTCCTGAGTTGATGAATCTGCATGGTGTGAGGGTCCCCAGATGTGCTGTTGATTCCTCTGCGCCTGCCACGTTAATGATCTTTTGTGATGCTTCACAACAAGCCTTTGGCTTTGCGGCATACATCTTCCAGTATGGGGCTGCTCAATTAATATTTTCCAAGGCTAAAGTGGCTCCTTTGACAAAGAGAACTTTGCCGTCACTTGAGTTGTTGTCCGTCTTTTTGGCGATGAAATGTATCCCTAATCTTTTGAAGGTGTTTCAAAAGGATGTGGTCAAGAAAATAGTGGTTGCTGTGGACGCACAGATCGTGTTGTCCTGGATTCTGTCCGAGACAGTTGTGACAGAGAGTGTATTTGTCCGAAATAGGTTAAAAGATATTCGAGTGGGAGTGGATAAGTTGTGTGAACAAGGTTTGGAAGTAATGTTCAAGTATGTGAGCACTTCTGACAACCCTGCCGACCTGGTCACCAGGGGTATTTCCTTGGAGGAGTTCAAATCTCTATTGCCCTTTTGGTTATCGGGACCGCAGTGGCTGGTCGGTGAGAATTTTACCTGGCCAGTGTATGATTTGAACTGTTTGAGTTCTGACAGTCAGAGGTTAGTGCTGACTAATGCCATCTCTGTGTCTCCTGTGATTCAGGAATTGTCACCGGTAGTGGATTTTAAGAGATTTTCTTCCTTGGGAAAACTCATGAGAGTTTTGTCCTACGCGTTTAAGTTTGTATTGAAATTGCGGAAATCCATGAAAGAACCAGGCCAAGTGGCCAAAATTTATTTGATTAAGTTGGAGCAGTCCTTGCTTCTTTCCAGGGAAAAGTCCTTTTTGTTGAACTCCTCCAACTGTGAGATTCCTCCGTTGGTGGCGAAGTTGGATCTTTACCTGGATGATAAAAGTTTGATAAGGTCTGGGGGAAGGATTGGTAAATCCAGCCTTTACCCTCCGGAAATTTTACATCCGATTTTGTTACCTCGAGGCAGTCATATAACTGATTTGATTGTTATGGACTGTCATTTCAAGTGTAAACATTTGGGTATTGCAGCTACCCTCAGCAAACTCCGTTTGTCAGGTTTCTGGATACATAAATCCAGGCAGGCGGTGAAGTCGGTTATTTCTGCCTGTGCTCTGTGTAAAAGATACAATGCTGTATCTTTCAAATACCCCAAGGTTACCAATTTACCAAAACACAGAGTTAATTTTGTGAAGCCCTTCAACCATACAGGTATAGACTTTACTGGTCACTTGTGGGTTGAGGATGAAAGGGGACCGCAAAAAATATATATCTTGCTTTTTACATGCTTCAATGTGAGGGCGGTCCATTTGGAGTTAGTAAGTGACATGTCTACTCACTTAGTGATATTATCATTGGTTAGATTTTTTAACATTTATGGGGTGCCTTCCCATATATACTCAGATAATGCTAGATCATTCGTTGCTGGATGCAGTTTGATTAAGCAAGTGTTTGTGTCTGATGAGTTCGAGGAGAAATTTAGTACCTTTGACATCAAGCACCAGACGATACCTTTATATTCTGTTTGGTTCGGCAGTGTTTGGGAGCGTCTTGTTAAGACGGTGAAGGTTTGTCTTTACAAGTTAGTGAGACGACAGAAGTTGGGTTATTTCGAACTTCTTTCTGTGTTGTCTGATATACAGAATGCTATTAACTCACGTCCTCTAACTTATAGATGTTCTGGAGATGATGGTTTGGATATTATATCTCCAAACGCGTTTATTCGCCCGCATTGTAATAATTCAATTTTTATAAATTCTGAAGAATGTTTTCTTAAGAATTCTCCTCCTTCTAGGAGTGACCTTTTGGAGAAGTTAAAACAGAGAGATCTTCTCTTACAGAGGTTTAAAGTTTTATGGTATGAGGAATACCTGCTCGGCTTGAGAGAACTGAGTGGCGATCTATATCAGTCTGATTTTAGTGATGTCATCGCTGTAGGCGATGTGGTTCTTGTTAAGAACCCAGTCAAGTCTCGCCCATATTGGTCCTTGGGTGGAGTGATAGGTTTGACTCCAGGTGATGATTCTCATATTAGATCTGCCCTGATTAAGAAGGCAGATGGTTCCTCTCAGGAACATTCTTTGAGACACCTTTTTCCGATGGAGTTGTCGGTTACTCATTCCCATCAGACCTAGGAGGTTCCTGAAGAGCCTTGTGGTTCCGAAGATCCTGATGTGGTTCAGTCGGATGTTGCTGATGGAGATCATGCCTCGACTTCCAATTCTGAACCCATTCGAACTCGCAAGAAAGTGAGTGAACTGGATAATGACTACTTGTGGTATTGAGACATGTATATAACATTGTGCATTTTTTTTTTTTTTCTTCGTCGGGAGAGTGTGGAAATTTCGATATATTTTCTAGTAAGTCATGGGTTACTTCCCTTTGTTTGAAGGCTGTCAGTTGGCTTACGTGCCAGGTTGAAGGTCATATGGATTATTTGCGTGGGAGTTGAGTAGGTTGACGCCATTTTGTGTCACGTGATTTCTATTTTTAGCAATGATGCATTATTTCTGTCTCGATTTGATATAGGCGCGAAATTTAATCAGAACAGAGTTGGGCGCCAGACTGACAACACCTGTAAAAACTGTTTCTCCGTCCATAGGTGGGACGTTAAATTTTGTGAAGAATTTCTACTTGAAGAAATTTAAGAGATAGAGTGTCTCTTGTCAAGAATTTCCTTTTATGTATGAAATATTCTGCCTTCGGTCAACGAATATTATCCTTTGGAAGATGTTTCAAGTCAGAGACTTGAAATGAAGAATTATGGAGAATTTGAACGAGATAAAAATATCTCCGGGCACGAAATTGACTATATTGAAGAGCTTAGCTCCCGTGAACTGAAATACTTTGCTGTTGAGAAGATTCTAAATCAGAGATTAAGAATCGTAAAGTGTGATCGTACTTGCAACACAGATCGATTTGAAAGAGATGACTTTGAAAATTGGATCTTTACATAATCGCGCGTGATGCTATTCAGGACAAACGGTGAAAAAAGCAAGTATTATGTTTACTTGAAATTTGGACTGTTCTAGTGACGTATTTCTTACGTTGGATTTGCTATAAGAAAATTATTGAAGAAAAAGAAGGAAAAAAAAGAACTTTGTGACAGACGTTTGATAAATAAAAAAGGTTATTTTTACCATGAAAATTATGTCGGAATTCTGCACGATTTGTCAATTTTATTACTTTTGATTGTAACTTTGGTGTAAAGAAAAAAAAGAGACTATTTGATTGATTTTGTAAGAATACTGACTTTATAGTAAGTTCATGTTTTAAAAGGATTTATTCCTTTGCTTAGATTGTGTCAATTTTTGTTGTATCTAACTTTAATGTTCAGAAATCCTGATGTTGTATTTTTTTTTTTTTTTTTTTTGTACGTTATCTAGGAATAATTTATTTATTCCAGCTTTGGAAAAAAAGCAGTCCAAGCTACCTTTTTTTGTAAATAAAACTTTGTTTTAACTTTTATGAACATCTTGTATTCTTCCATTCCTTCTCTCTTGTTATAATTTTTTTTGTGATAATTGTCCTAGGTAACATGACCTTTGTTTAGAGCGGTTTTCGTTAACACCCACGAAAAATTCGACAATATATAATAGAAAATGAACCAAATTGTGGAAGATTGTGAAGGGGCATATCTGATTATATCTGCATATAAAACAAATCACTGGAAACATATGACAATTTGAGAAGGAGAATGGATACAGCCGAAAACTATGGTCTTGTTGTTAGTAACGAAACATGCAAAATAAGATATGCTATGATATTATTTGGGATGAAAATAGTTCACACGAAAATAGTTCACATGTGAAAAAAAAAATCAAACTAAAACCTACGCCGCTAAACCAAAGAACTCCAACAATTTCTAGATATTATCCGATACATAAACTATTTTATACCGGAAATTCGAAAACAGCTTCACTGAGTGTTGTGGAATAACCCAAGCTACCTCTTGAGTAATATAATAGACTATTTCAACACTACATGTGGCAATAGAGAGAGTCCTTATTTACTCGCCCCCCACGAGGGTAGAGTTAGACACAAGGTTGATTTTTAATGTGAGGAAAATTCAGCTCTTCATAAAAGGCACGCTCTGGATTGGAACAAAAATTTAAATTGCCTCAGCACAGATACTACACTTTGCTCCTAGCCAAAAGGTCAAGGAAGCTGTAACTATTAATTAGTATTGCCTATGTTACCGACTCAACTCTCGCTATATATTATAAACTAGACCCCCGTGACCTGTTTGGTTAGTATTTGTTATACACATCATTAAATATCTCTCTCTTACCCTGTCTATCTCTCTTCCATTCTCTCTCTCTTCCATATGATTATTATCAAGAAAGAAATATATACACTTGAAAATGGATGACGTCATAAAGGACGAATGGTAGTTTTATAACATCTGCATCATCCAGTGTGCACGATGACAAGCTACAAAGAAACAAAGAAACAAGCAAGATTCATAGACATTTAGTAGTATAGCAGACCCCCCAGGGTCTTAACGCTTCGTCTAGTAGACGACCTTTCGAATAACAAGTAATCTACACAAATGTCCTAAAGGATCTCTTCTCTCTCTTTCTTTGGTTTGATGGATGACGTCATTCACTGTGTACACATATACCATCTCTCTATTTTAATCGATGACATCATCTTTTTGTGTCATCATCCACTGTACACAGTTAACCAAACTCCTGTTTAAACGGACGACGTCACAACAATGACGTCATTCACTGTGCACAGGAACAAACAATCAAGCAAAATGATAATAGTTTACTGAAAACCCTTTTTCATATCTAGTCGTATATTTGAACCAGTTAGGGGTCAGTATGCAATATAAGCATAAATAATCGAGAAGCTTCAGACTAGGGTCAAAGTGTAGTATCTGTTCTGTCATCGGTTAAAGGAGGAGTACTCCTCCTAGACTAAGGCAATTTAAAAAAATGCTTGTCTAAATTTAGAATATCAGTTTTTGAGGAGCTGAATATTCCCCACATTAAAAACAGAACTTGTGTCTAATTTTGTCCTCTTGGGGAGGCAAATAAATCTAGATTGTGTTCATGAAAATGTTAGCCTACTTCAAACCTGATGCAAAGTTATACAAGTAGATTACACATGGCAGGTTAAGGTACAACATTAATCATTTTTGACAAAATTGTTGCATTTGCTAGAAAAAGACTGAAACTTAAACTTAATATGACTGCACTTTCCAGCTATCCGGCTTTTGGGTTAGGATCAAAGTGTAGTATCTGTTCGGTCGAAGAAGGAGAAATCCTTCTCACCTTAGACAATTTTAATTTTTTTCAATCCATTTGGGGAGCTGGATTTTTCCCACATTTAAAAACTGACATTTTATTCATGGGGAGTCAAGTAAATAGGGTCGATAAATAGCGAACCCAGCTATATAAACATAAGAGAGTTGTGAAAGATTTCGTAGATATGTATACAGAGAATATTTTTTAAAAAGTTTTCTACTCTGATTCACAGACCACAGAACATTAAAAAATATACAGAACAAAAAACTTTGCATATGAACCTCAAGACTGTGTGATCGCCTAGGAAAATATTTGGCTCCAAGAAACAAAATCCATTCGGTGCCTATCAGTCGCCTGTCTGAGAAGTGTGACCCAGAGGTCAACCTTTTCCTTAAACGGTCAATCTTATTCTTTACTTTTTCATAACAAGTATTCATTTTCGGAATCGTCTCCCAAAGAAGAAAAGTTAATGATATTTGAAAAAAAGTTTTGTGAATTGCATTCGAAGAATCAACATGAATATCAGAACTTCCGGCTGCGAAAATATACCGGAAGATGCATAATTCATTACACCTAAGATTTTTGTCATTTTTAAGGTAGAGTTTGTTTCAGGATTCTTATTTCTGTTTCACTTGATCAATTCTAAACGTATTATTTTCTAGTACCCTTTTCACACTTTTGGTAATATATTATACATATATATATATATATATATATATATATATACCTTCCGCATGTATAAGGCATTTGAACTTCTTGCGTTTTTGTGCATTTTACTAATAACTATTTCACTTTAAAACTATATATATTCCTCACGTGTATAGCGGACATTTGTCATTCAACATTTCAATGACTTTCCTATCACTTTGAAAACACAAAGTCTTGCATTCATTTTGTTGCTTTGACTCCACACTCACATTTACTCTGTTATATATTTTATATTTTCGCCTAAATAAATTGAATATGAATTTGTTTCTTATTTGTTAGAATTTTAAGTTCTGATTTTTCTCATCACTTTATGTTTCCTTTATAGAACTGTGTTTTGCATATCTTTAGATAACACTACGCATTCACCTTTGATCACTAATTCACCTGATAGACATTCTTTCAACGGACAGTAATTTCTTATAAATGTAGGTGTATATTGACACTCTTTAGAATTTTATATTCTGCTTTTTTTTTGTTGTTGCTTTTCCTCAATCGCTTTATGCTTCTGTATCCCCTCTTTCATAAATGGGGTCCCTTTCATCTGGAAATTATAGCATAAGCTAGAGCCCGGTATTAGGGTCCTAAGGACTGCAAATGTAAGGCTGCAACCAGATGATGCTCAAATTATATACAAGTGAATTGAAGAAACGAGAATTCCAGATTATTTATCAAGAATACGACAACACAAAGGAAAGAAATTGAACTCGATCTAACAATACCTATTGTTGATATATCAGTGCAGAAGCAAACAGACTTACAAGAAGATGAAGAAGATGAAGAAGATGAAGAAGAATTGAAAATGGTAAAAACAGGTGATGATCAATGGATGACGAAAGGATGTAAAAGATACACCTACATTTCTAAGAAATTACTGTTCGTTGAAAGAATGTCTATCAGTATCAGATGAATTAGTGATCACAAGTTAATGTGTAGTGTTACCTGAATATATGCAAAACACAGTTCTTCAAACAATTCATGACACGCATCAAAGAATAAAGAAAATGTCAGCTAAAAACGGGAACTAATGTTTATTGGAGAGGGATAAAGAAAGACATTGAAACGGTAGCAAGGACATGAGAGACATTCAACAAGAACTAGAGAAAAAAATACAAAAGAACAATGATCATCAAAGAACACTCAACCATATTATTCCAAATTATTGCAGTTGGCATCCTTAATTCTAACGGTCAACAAGTCTTACTTGTTGCTAATCAATACAACAAATTTTAAGGATATATATATATATATATATATATATATATATATATATATATATATATATATATATATATATATATATACAGGGTGTTTCAAAAGTTTTGGGAACATAATGATTTTTAATAACTCAAAAACTATTAGGAGTTGAAAAATGAAATTGGTACCGTTGGAAAGGTTAAAGTTTCAAGTTTTGTTGGGAATCTTCAAAGTTGCTCAATATGAGCACCATTCGTCACACGGCAGACATCTAGTCGATAGTCCATTTCCTGCCAAACGCGTTCCAGCATCTTGACGTCAATGGTTCCCACAACTGCCGTTACTCGAGCCTTTAGTTCGTCAATATCTCTTGGAAGGGGCAGCACATAGACTTGTTGCTTGACAAAGCCCCAAAGGAAAAAGTCACACGGGGTAAGATCTGGAGACCTAGGAGGCCAGGGCATGAGAACGTCATCACCTCGCCTTACTCTAAGACTCTGCCTTACTCTAAGACTCCAGTGTGGTGGTGCACCATCTTGTTGAAAAATGAAGTCATCAGATTCTGCTTGTTCCAACTGAGCCATTAACCAGTCTTCCAGCATGTTGAGATAGGATTCACCAGTGATAGTTGCCTCTTCAAAGAAGAACGGTCCATAGACACCTTTCTTGGAAATTGCACAAAACACGTTCACTTTTGGTGAATCTCGCTCGTGCTCAAGAAGTTCATGAGGATTCTCAGTACCCCATATGCGAGTGTTATGCTTGTTAACTTTGCCATTCAGATGGAAGGTCGCCTCATCGCTAAAAACAAGCCGGTCATCAAAGCCGTTATCTTCCAACTTCTCTTGCATTGCAATGCAAAAGTCACGGTGAAGTGGCTTATCAGTGTCCTTCAACTTTTGGACCAACTTGAGCTTGTAAGGTACCATTTGCAGTCGTTTCCTTAAGACACGCCAGACAGTTGCTGGAGCAAGCTGAAGTTCCCTGCTGGCTCTTCTCACTGATTTACGGGGGTTCCGCTGAAAGGCTGTCCGAACTTGCTCAACTGCATCTTCTGAAGTTGAAGGGCGACCTGTTCGCTTACTTGGGCACAAACACCCATCTTTCACAAATTTAGCATGCCATCTGACAATGGATTTCCTTTCAGGGGCTTCTTTTTTAAATTTCCTGCGAAATGCACGCTGAACACATGTCCACGATTCAGTCTTTGCAAATTGGAGGACGCAAAATGCCTTGTCTTGTTTAGAGAACGCCATTACTGCACCTGGAAAGATAACACGAAAATCATTAGTATGACCAAAAACTTGATTAAGCAAGCTTTAAAATGGCACCAGTTTCATTTTTCTACCTGGAATAGTTCATGAGATATACGCATTTGTAATGTTCCCAAGACTTTTGAAACACCCTGTATATATATATATATATATATATATATATATATAACGTAAAATATAATAACACGAAATTACATGATTGTCGATGCAATAATTTATTTCAACCTTGCGGTTTTATTCAAGCATCAAATTAGACAATTACATTTATGAGACTGACAGAAAACTGAATTCTCCCCCGACAGTCGAGGGAGAATTCAGTTTTCGTGTTATTATATTTTACGTTATTCTTGCTCTGTTTACCACATTGAGCTCTCTTACCCGGATTTCTTGTTGGAATTATTCCATTATAACACTAATATATATATATATATATATATATATATATATATATATATATATATATATATATATATATATATATATATATATATATAATTATTTCCACAATCAGACAACGCCGCAGCCCACAACCTATGAAAGAAACAAACCGGAAGTCCTAGACTCGAGTTTCGCCCTCCTTTGGGCTCATCAGTAGAACACATCCAAACTCAGGATTCGAAACCCGAGTCACTTGCATGGTAAGCGAGTACTCTGCCACATACAAGAATGTCTATTAATTTACACAGATTAAGCAAACCGCGGCGATGCCCGACTGTGGAATATACCTACTTTTTTCAACAAGGGGTGTAGTCATCCAACTACTATGAACCCTCAACGAACATTCTTGTATGTGGTGAGGTAGCTCAGTGGCAGAGTACTCGCTTACCATGCAAGTGACTCGGGTTTCGAATCCTGAGTTCGGCTGTGTTCTACTGATGAGCCCAAAGGAGGGCGAAACTCGAGTCTAGGACTTTCATAGGTTGTGGGCTGCGGCGTTGTCTGATTGTGGAAATAATTATATATATCATCTCACATTCAAGAAATCTAATATTTATTTGCTCGCTTGGTTAACTTGTTGGATGACATCGTCCTAGCGAGTATAAAATCCTACTTGTGAGACATCGACCTGGGTTCATAGTAGTTGGATGACTACACCCCTTGTTGAAAAGAGTAGGTATATTCCACAGTCGGTCATCGCCGCGGTTTGCTTAATCTGTGTAAATTAATAGACATTCTTGTATGTGGCGAGGTAGCTCAGTGGCAGAGTACTCGCTTACCATGCAAGTGACTCGGGTTTCGAATCCTGAGTTCGGATGTGTTCTACTGATGAGCCCAAAGGAGGGCGAAACTCGAGTCTAGGACTTCTGGTTTGTTTCTTTCATAGTTTGTGGGCTGCGGCGTTGTCTGATTGTGGAAATAATTATATATATCATCTCACATTCAAGAAATCTTATATATATATATATATAAAGAAAATGAATGATGAGAATAAAAATTGAATGAAATATGATATTTATTAAATAATCAATTAATTTAAACAATGATTATATAAAAAACTTTTTTCTTTTCTTTAATCCAGGGACTTTCAAAGATATGCTTTTATCATCAGAGGACATTTCGAAGGATAAATCAGTAAAGTTTATATTACTGTTAAGAAAACATTTGAAAATATAAAAGTATAAAAAATATAAAAATGCAAAATATTTAAAAAAATTAAAAAGAACATTTTGAGAAAAGAAAATCATCTTTATTGAAGAAGCATAGAGTGTCCGTGTAAGCAATCCGACCGAGAAATCAGAAATATGAAGCACATGTAGGGTGAAAAGTAGACGGCAATCCACAGGAATTTGAGTAGTGAAAAGTTCCGGTCTAACAGATGGAAGAGTTCTAGTCCAAGGTAAAAGATCGTTGAATCACCATAAAAAATACAAATATATTTATTCGTGGTAGTAATATACAAAATCAAAGTGAATAGCTATGCAATACATATTAGTTTCAAACAGGACAAGGCGAAATTGTCTGTGGACAAAAACTTCAGTGTGGCTATTAAATGTTGTGAAAACCAAACATGCACAAAAAAATACAAAAATGTTCTAGGATGGAGAGGGTTGCTGTCCAAGGATGTATCTAGTGAAAAAGGAATAGTCACACATCTAAAAGAACTGCACGGTTGGGTAAGCACGTTGTGTTTGTTTCTCCTACATAGTAATATTCGGTTTAACATCCATTTTACATGCGAGCACACATTGGACAGCTTTAACAAATTGACTTCCAAAGTAATCTACTTTTTTTCAGGTTTTTATTTATCCCTCTTTCACTCAGGTCCATATTCATCATTTCTTCCCATGTTATTCTTGGCCTTACCCTGTGAACTGAACCTGCTACCTCAACTGTTCTACATATACTAACCCAAGAAACTCTCATCCATTCTTTCAACCTGGCCATTCGATTGAAGTCTCCTGTTCTGCACACATTTCCCTATACTGTCTAGATTTAATCTTCCTCTGAGGTCATCAGAACTAAGCCTGTCTGTAAGACACACATTATACATCTATCATATCATTCTCATATCATTTTAATCTATGCAACGCATGTCCTCACCCCTCACTGGTCAGGTTTCACTTTCATACATAATCACACTGTGTACACATGCCTGATAGACTCTTCGTCGACAGTGGTGACAATCTGCTAGTAAATAATGGCAGAAGTTTCTTGAACTCAATCCATCCACTCCTAATTCTTGCAACCACATTAGCACCTGCTCCACACTGGGCTCCAATGGTATCACCAAGGAAACAAAACTTCTCGACTTTCTCCAAATCTCAGTTCTCATCCATTTCTATTTTCTTACACTTCTTTCCAACACTACAGCCACTGACCATCCCTTTGGTCTTGGTAACATCGACTTTTAACTTTCACATTCCATAGCATTCTTCCAAGTCTTAAACTTCATAAGTAGATCATCAATTGTTTCACAGTCAAGAACTAAATTCTCAGCATACTTTTCTGGAACAACGTTCTCTGCGCGTTTCTCCGCAGTCTTTTTAAAAATGCTTTTCTTTCTCCAGCTTTTTAATATTCATTTGCTTTTGACACCTGAGGATGATTTGTCGAAGAATCGAAAACATTCGTGAAACCTATGGGACATTCATTATTTCTTTTATACGAATACAAAAAAGACCATCAAAAAAAAATTTTAATTCAAAAAATAAAAAAGGTATAATTAAACAGGCGAATACTGTTATTTTTAACAATGTTTGCATAAATGAGAAAATGCTGCCTAAATACACACAATATATATATATATAGTAAGAAAATATATTTATGGCAAGTAAGCTGCACGGAAACGTTCATGTTTCCTTCCTGGAGGAAATCATCAGACTAAATGTATGGTGTTCGATTGCTCTAATATTGTTGTGGCCTTGTAAAGTGACCGGAATAAAAACACGAACTCGGGGTTTAGAAAACACAAGTATATTGAAGAAAATATAATACAACAGTATGTCAGTTTTGACTGCCAGTATAAACTGGGGTTGATTTAGATATCTAATTCATTCCCACCACAGAAATATTTGGCACAAGGTCGGAAGGTGGGGAGAATCAAGCCAACACCCCTAAAAAAGGAGCACCCTGGCCTCTAAGAAATTGCCTGGGCAGCCCCGTGGGATTCCCCGGTCGGAGCACCCCAGGCAGTAAGCAATAAACTGGGGCAAGGCCTGTGAGGGTGGACCTCCTAGGACTACCCAGGACTAATGCCTCAGCCCGACAGATAAAAGGCCACTGAAATGGCCCAGTTTTCTGTCGGACTGGAGTTGATTCAGGTGCTCTCAGTATTTATGGTGAATGGAAGAGTCCAAAGTCTGTTATAGGTAAGGTACCATAACAACCCCACCCAAGCCTTACCTCCTCAAGAGTCATAGTATCGTTTTCTTTTTGGATTGACATTATTCTGAGTCTGCTTGAGGTAGGTGTATGTCGAAAGTGTTGTATCTGGTAACCATAACTTTTTCCTGGGGCGTGCTGTCGGTGTCTTTTGATAGTTGTTCCCTAATTTGGTTTAGGTGTCTCTTATGACAGAAATGAGGGCCTTGGATTATGTAAACCATATTTCCAATTCTCTTTTCTATCGTACTAAGTTCCCAGAAAGACGTGCTATTTTTAAACATCTGGAAATATACTCTATCCCCTGGGATGTAGCGTTTATTGGTACAATAAAGGTTCGACCTTGTTTGGTCTGTTTTGGCAATAATTTGTCAAAAACGGATCTTAGTTTTTTGCGCAAACAGTATCTCTGAAGGAGATAATGCATAAGGAATAAATCCGATGTCAGCATTTCAATAGTTTTGCCGAAAAACTTCCTGGAATTCGGGTGTCTACTCCCAAACCTTATCATTTATTAACAGTTCGTTCTGGGATAAAAGTCCCAGGAAACTCTGTAGTAATGTGAAGTTTTCCAGTGCTGGCATTTTCTTAATTGTGGTGGCTTGTTCTGGATCCAGTCTTCTGCCGTCTTTATCTATTACATGACCCAGATATTTGATTTTCTCTAAAAAAAATCCCGTAGTCCCGGATTCGCGAAAACACTTTGAAAACGTGTTCCCGGTGTTATTCTATATTTCTGCTATTGATTAGGATGTCATCAAGGTATGCAATTGTAAAATCAAGTTCGCCCAGCATGGTATCCATAACTTGCTGACAAATTACTGGAGCAGCCTTGACCGCGAAAACAAGCCTTTCAAACATGTATAAACTGTGATGCCTATTTATACGTAATAATTTAGAACTTTCTTCACTAAGATCTCTGGTCTATCTGTAAAAGAAAGCTTCTTGAAAAATAAAAGTCTGATGCGCCACCAACTGTCAACTGCCAACTGCCAACTGCCAGCTTCACCTCTTTCTCTTTGCACTTCACTCTGCTCACTGAGTAACAACAACTCTTCAGTTCTTATACTGATCAATCTACCACGTATGCAAATTGAGTCCCAACCAGAGCCATCTAACGGTTAGAGACTCCAAACAGCCAATTTGCAAAGGGGAGATAACTCAATTAGCGACTAAACCACAAGATCTATTTTTGAAAACAATCTGCCTCCATTTAATTTTAAGAAAAGTTCCTCCGGGCTTGGCAGTGGATAATGATAATCCTTTAGTGCTGTATTTAATTCTGTCGGAAAATCTGCACACACATGGATTTCTTTTGATTTCTTTTTCACATAGACCATGCGTGCTGTCCATTGAGTATATTCCACTTTCGATAAAATGCCGGTCGTCACTAGTCGGTCCAATTCCTCACTTATTTTTTCTAACGAGGCGAAACGCACATTCCTTTGTTTCTTAAATACGAGCTGAATGTTCTCGTTCAGTTGAAATTTAGCTGCCATCTTTGTGCATCGACCAAGCCCGCCAGAAAAAAACTTCGGGAAAAGTTTTTTTCAAGTCTTGCTTTAGTCTTTCTGACTCGGTCGTCTGACTTTCTGTTTTCTAGCAAAACTTATATTTCGGTAACTCCCATAAATTGAACGCTTGCATCCAATCTGTGCCAAATAAATTATTAGTGTCTTTTGACACGAGTATTTTCAAATCTTTGGTAGTTCCATTAAGGTAACGTTGGTAATTATTTTACCCTCAAATTTAATTCTTTCACCAGTCACTGAACTGGCTATTCTGTTGATTTTTAACAGGGTGGCTTAATTCAACCTTTTCCATGTATGTTTTGTGTGTGTGTTGGCATCCGTCAGTTGCAACGACTATGGATCAGCTCCTTGTTGGGATGTTGCTTGTGAGCATCTTTTTGTGTGACTGTAGAGACCAATTCTTGATTTGCATGGTCTACTACAGCCTTGACATACAAAGGCTATTGTGTAATGTGTCACTTCAGCTGGTTGTTCTGCCCGTAGGCTCGCTCTTTTCTTTGTGGAGGGTCTTCTCACTGATGATCATTCCCTGGCGTATCTGTTTCCTCCAGGCAGGTCCGTCAGCTACAGAAGCTTCCCATGTATTAATGTCCATTGAGCAATCCTTCATATCTCGCTTGCAGACATCCTTGAAGCAGAGATGGGGACGACCCCTTTTTCTTGAGCCTGCGGCAAGCTCGCCGTAGAGAAGGTCTTTAGAGATGCGCCCATCATCCATCCTACACACATGGCCCAGCCAGCAAAGACGTCGCTCATGCAGTAGGGAGAAGATAGATGGAATGCCTGCTCTTTGAAGAACATTACTATTGCCTATTCTGTCCTGCCATGTGATACTAAGTATCCTATGTAGATACCTCATATAGAAGACCTGGAGTTTTCTATCCTGTGTTGAGTATGTGGTCCAGGACTCACTCCCACTGAGGATACACGTTTTGTAGACGGTCATCTTGGTAGAAGTGGTAAGGTGGCTGTTTTCCCAGACTCTTTTATTTAGTTTAGAGAGGGTTGTGGATGCCTTACCAATCCTTTTGTTGAGTTCTACGTCCAATGAGAGGATGTCTGAAGCAGTGGAGCCTATGTACTGTCACTGGTGAACGACCTTAGATTGAAATGTTGGGTGGGCAGGCGGTTGCTTGTCCCATAACTTGTGTTTTCTTCTGGCTGATGGTGAGGCCGAACAGGTTTCAAGCATCAGCAAACCTGTCCATAAGTCTTTGGAGATCATCTTCCTGATGCTATGCTATGACTGCATCATTGGCAAACAGCATATCCCTTATCTGGACTGACCTGATCTTAGTCTTCGAGCGGAGCCTGGCGATGTTGAAGAGACTACGGTCAGATCTGGAGTGCAGGTAGATACCATTTGCTGTGTTCTTGAAAGCATGCTTCAGGAGTAAGGCGAGGAAGATGCCGAAGAGCCTTGTTTGACACCACTTTTCACCCCGAACCCAGAACACATGTCGTCGTTAAACTGTACAGTGCTATCGTGAAAGGATCGTGAAAGGATATTTTCCATGTATGTAGGTTGATTATTGACACGTCTGATCCTGAATCTAATTGTAATTTTATATTTTTATCCAGGATTTTTACGTGCACATATTTTCTTATTTTAATTTACACAATACTAATATTTAATTCCAGAGCAATTATTTAATTTCAGAGCAATTATACATAGAATTATGAAAAGCGAAACTGGACGTTTCATCATTTACTTACATCATCGATGCATTTATAAATACAAATCCTGAGATTCATAAACAAAAAAATCATCAGATTTAAAGAAAAACCGAAACTTACTTTCGGGCATTGTCCATGAAAAAAACATCCTTTTTTTCTTTTCTCCCTAAAATACGACGCACATGAGAACAACATTTTTTTATATATAGATAACTTTTGTGTGCGCATTTTGCCAAGTATTTTTTACCATTCAAATATGAACATTTTAATAGAAAATAAAAATAAATATATATATTTAAAAAATGGGCAGAAACAATTGTTTGTTAATAAAGTGTTTTTAGATGAAATGTGGAATGTTTTTCTGAATAACTGTAGTTAGATCATGTTAAATAAAGTGCTCTAGTCGTATTATACACTATTGAGCCTCTACATTAATATTTGTGCAACTTAACGAAATTTAGAAGATATATATATATATATATATATAAATATATATATATATAGTATGAAAATATATTTATGGCAAGTAAGCTGCACAGAAACCTTCATGGAGGAAATCATCAGACTAAATGTATAGTGTTCGATTGCTCTTATATCTAGACTCTACTCACGTATTGAAGTTAATACTGAAAATATATATATGTAATATATTATATTACCTATTAATAGTATATGTGTTTATACATGAAAGAGTAATTACATATGCATATATATATATATATATATATATATATATATATATATATATATATATATATATATGTGTGTGTGTGTGTGTGTGTGCCTGCATGTGTGTGTGTTAACCACCTTTGCAAATTGAGCACTCTTGCCAAATGAACATTTTTTTGCCATGAAATCTCTTCGGTCATATGAGTCCATTATCATTACCAAACCAGATAAAGGTTTGGGAGCGGTGATTCTAAATTATGCGGCAAAAAATATGGTGATCTTGGATGACGTTGATAAATTTAAAAAAATAGGACCTGTGAGTACGTATGATTAGACCCTTTCTAGTGAAAGTAATTTTCGAAACAGACTATTTAAACTGGGGACGTATATGATCGTATGCGACCAATGGGGTTTATAAGACCCCGTTCGTTGGCAGAATAGCTTCAATCAGTACTTTAGGTATATTCAGCCAACTGTATCATTGATTTATTTACTTTTGCTGAATATATACATAACTGCCCCTTTTCTGCTGAAAATAAGTTCATGTGTTTTGTAGACATCAGCAGTCTGTTTACATGCGTTCCCTTGCAAGAAACCATCAATATTTGTGCCGATGTACTATATTGTGGTTTATCAGTTGGTCTCTGAAGAGGTCTTCGTAGAACTTATGTAGTTTGCTACTATAGCCATCGAATTTAGTTTCGATAACGCCATGTACCATCAGACTGACAGTATTTCTATAGGTTCACCTCTTGGTTCTTCGTTGGCTAATATATTCGTGGGTTTCTATGAGCATAATCCTTTTGCTCGTATCAGTAGTCCACTAACCTATTTTCAGTACGTCGATGATACTTTTGCATGTCCAACGATGAGTCAGATTCCATATAATTTCCTCATGCAGTTAATCAATTACACCCAACCTTACAGTTTATCTGTGAGAAGGAACAGAATTCCACCCTTCCTTTCCTAGATGTACTAGTGCATCAATCTGGTTCGTCGTTTCTTACACCTGTTTGCCGCAAACCCATATTCACTGGCTTACACTGCCATTGGGACTCTTTTTCTCCCAAATAAAGAAAAATAAATATCATCAAATATTCGGTTCATCATGCTTTAATGATTTGCTCTGAAACCCTGATTGATTCGAAGACTCAGTTTATCAAACAGTTTCTTATCGATAATGGTGATCCTGTAGATATTGTCAGTTCAAATGTCGATGCCAAGATCGCGCATTTGCATAAGCCGAAACATTTTGGCCCTAAAAAATATCCAACGTACCTCAAATTACCTTCGTTTAGTAATGTTAGCATGAAATCTGCTAACCAAATTTCTGCTGCTATCAGGCTTCGAATCCTAGAATTGTTTTCTGCTTGCCCTTTATTAAAATCCGTGCACAAGGATGTTCTCCCACCTCATCATACTAGTAATATTATTTATAAATTTAAATGTCGATGCGATGCCGAATATGTGGGTATAAAGGTGCACACGTTTGAATCCAGAATCAAACAACACATCCCCCTGCAATACGCCAGGGATTACTAAACAATTCAAATCGTTTAGTTAACACATTCGGGTCAGCTATTTCCTAAGACCTCATAAATAGCATCAAATGTTCGTCGACTTACACCAGTGTCAGTTTCTCTGTCATAAGGAGATTGTATTCGTCGTTCCATCCTGCAAATGATTTATATTTAAAACCTTCCTTATGAAAACAAAAGGTGTGACTTCTAGGGCTTGGAACCCACTCCCCTTTTTTTATCTCCCACACTTATCACTGGTTTACATTTCACTATGCTATTTTACTTTTTAATCACAGTTCATTAACCTCCCTTTCATGATATTTACTCTGATGAGTGTGAATGAAAACCGGCTCCGTAGATAATAACATAATTATGTAATGTAGTTATGTAATTATAACATTTCTTTTTGTTTTTACCATTTTTCAATTTCCAACCCCCCAAAAATGTCATACATGTCCTTATTCCTTGTTAGAATAAAATTGTCTACCCCCAAAAATGTATTTATATCACTGAAGATTGCGTAAGCATGAAACATCGATGTCTGTAGGTAATAAATCATTAATATTTATTTATAAATATTATTTTAAAAAAAACTTTACTCAGGCCGGGCACTCTGAGTGAGTTTAATAACAAGCAGTACTACTAGCTTCATTGCGAGCTCCAACACAATTTGTTGTTGTAGATCACTATTCACTGCTCGTTGTAAAATACCCGCCGACTTGGTATTTACAAAGTTAAATTCCTCATTAATTCTAAGTTAATTTGTGGTGGCCAACGGGAAACGTTCTTGACTGCGAATCAGTGGCGATTTGTGATCGGAGTTCACGCCCACCGACCGTCGGAAATTAACTTCCTGCTCTGAAGACTGCGTAAGCATAAAACATCGATGTCTGTAGATAATAAATCATTAATATTTATTTATAAATATTATATATATATATATATATATATATGTACATAATTTAGGAAAATAAACACAAAAAGTTTTCCCACAAAGAAATTGTGGATACACGTTTTAGGTGTGCAACCCTTTTTTTCTTCACCAGGTAAACCCTGGATTGAGAAACACTCTCCATCCTAACTAATTTGCGTATTTGTGTGTGTTTGTTTTTCACAGCATATAATAACCATCTGACTGGTGAAGGCAAGAATTTATCTTTCTTGTGTTTGAAACCAATATGTATTGCATGGCTATTCACTTTGATTTTGTATAATATATATATATATATATATATATATATATATATATATATATATATATATATATATATCATGATTTTCTTTGGGGTACAGAATTTTATTAGGGCAATTACAAAGGAATACATATTTCATCTTTCATGATTAAAAGATACCAGAAAAAATGTGGCAGCCGACTAGTTTCGCCCACACTTAACGAGAGCTGTATCGCGGGAGAATGTAGACAAAAAAAAGAAAAGTATATATTTAAAACAAAGAAAGCGTTATGTTATTTACAATGGGGGATGTGTCTTAGAGACTAATCACACTCAAGCCCAATAGACACTCCCTCTGTTTGAGAGGTGCGTGGATAGTCTCCAAGATTTTTAGGTGGAAAATAAAGTGAGCAGAACTCAAGATAGTAAATGAGTCAATGCTGAAATTCTTTGCACAAACTGCATAAGCGATTCAAAGATTGTCTCAAAGACGATTGGAAGTACTTTTGAATTGATGTCGGAGGGGTGGCTACAGATAGGTCAAGATAGAGGAAAGCTATTTTTGAAGGCAGCAAGCATTTTAAAAAGAATAGGATAAAACAGCAGCAGCAGAAGAGAGCAGCAAAGAATAGACAGGACATGACATTCTAGAACATGGAGGAAATATGGAACACCTAAAATACCAAGCTTACAATTTGGAAACTATGTCATGCGCAGATTTGCTGAATCATGAACGAGTGTATATCTTGAATAATTAAGCACGGACAAGAGATGGCTTCATTTTTAATTTATGGCATCTCCTCAGATCATCACAACATCTGCACATTCTGTGGTATGGTCTGTAAATGTCTGGCAGGTCTAAAGAGCCATATCCGCGCCTCACAATGGGAAGTTTTACACTAATATCACATCGATATGCCAAAAGTGTTCATATTCGAAATCGAATAGACAGCCGCCATATATACTTAAAACTTGCTGTATTGATTAGCGACAAATAAGACTTGTTTACCGTTATGACAGTTAGAATGAAGGATGCCAACTGCAATAATTTGGAATAATATGGTTGAGTGTTCTTTGATGATCATTGTTCTTTGGTATTTTTCTCTAGGTCTTGTTGAATGTCTCTCATGACCTTGCTACCGTTTCAATGTCTTTATTTATCCCTCTCCAATAAACATTAGTTCTCGTTTTTAGCTGACATTTTCTTTATTCTTTGATGCGTGTCATGAATTGTTTGAAGAACTGTGTTTTGCATATATTCAGGTAACACTACACATTAACTTGTGATCACTAATTCATCTGATACTGATAGACATTCTTTCAACGAACAGTAATTCCTTAGAAATGTAGCTGTATCTTTTACATCCTTTCGTCATCCATTGATTATCATGTGTTTTACGATTTTCAATTCTTCTTCATCTTCATCTTCTTGTAAGCAGGGCTTTACGCGCTCCACTACTTTTGGAGCTGCTCCCGCTCCTGCTCCAACGTTCTATTCTGCCAATGAATGGCCGAAGGATAGGGATGGGCGTCAAAGGATCTCATCGATATGGGTTGGGATGTCACTTTAAGTGTAAGACCGTAAGATAATATTTGACAAAATCTCGCTAATATTTTGAGAGTTATAGGAGAACATGTCGGACGAAGTATAGGATTATACGTAAATTTTCGTTTCCTGAGGTATAAAATAGAAATAGAAAAATCCCTGAAGTATTTTAAAACAATTTTAATTTTCATTACATTAACAACCTATTTTTTCAGGAAAGGAAAATTTGACCCGATATTTTTTCTATTTATTTTGGAAGGGAATTTAGATTTGTTTCAAGTAAATAAAGTTTTACTTATAAACCTTATTAGTGCTTATTTTCTTTTTAAAGAAAACATTTCTCTGGAAGAGGAGAGACAACCAGGGCAACATTACTCGTCGTGGTGTTGTTTAATATTTGTTTGTTTTACGAACGTAACTATATTGTATAATGTATATATATTATTTAGAACAGAGAAACACGCAAGTGCTTTCAAATAAATCGATTTATCTATTTTTTTTCTATAGTACAATTTGGGGCGAAAAAAAATAATGTTGTTTATTTTTTAAAGATGTTTTTTTAAAGATGTTTTAATGTTGTGTGCAAATAGAGTTTAATTAACAAAAAGGGGGCTAACTGATTTTTGTTCCAAAGCTAGGTTAACTACGTTAACCTGGGTAACACCAATAAAAAAAACTTAAAACATAAAATGTCACAAAAGAATATAAATTCGTTGGGCACAACGATAAGGAAACAATTTTTTTTTTTCACAAAACAGGTAACAAAAATGGTCCAAGAGGTCCTTTTTACAAATCTGACAAAAGGGTAAAAAAAAGGGGACATGAAACTAGAATAAAACTCATATATACCCCCCACGTAGCCAGGGGGTGCCAGGGGGGGCAAGCCCCCCCCCCCTGCAATTACATTTGCACCCCCTGAAATTTGTGATCCAAAAAATATTATTAATATAAATACTCTTATATTTCGTAGTCAACTATACTTCTTCATTATGAACCAGTATTTACTTTTGTGTAATATATTTTACAGCAGGGCCGGATTAAGGGGCCAAGGGCCCTGGGCTACCCACCAAGAGGGGACCTCCCACCAATTTTTAACATAATTTCCGATTTCAAAAACGCTTCTTTGGATTTTATTTTGTTTAAAACTTAATTTTCCATTTCTGGTACTAATGATACCATAATAAATATTTACGGATTTTAAACTACCAGTTAAAATAAATCTATTAACCATAAACACATCTAAATATGATTTAAATTCATGTTACCTTGTAAAAAGAAAAAAAAATTAAAATGTACGCGTTCTTAAACTCAAACATAACTTCGCTAGTTTCACATCAAGTGGTGAGGGAAACAAAGCCTCGAGGCTTTTCACCTGTTTCCTGCTTGGTGAAAGAGATTGTCAGTGTATCTGTCTTTTTTATCAACTTACCAAATATATTTTTTTAATATTGTTAATTCACACTATTTCATGTTATAAATTATCAATTAAATAATTATAATCAAAATGATGTAATATAAACACAAAATGAATTCACGTTGTTGTTCTGCCAGCTTCTTTTAAAGATATTTTTTTAATCTATAAAAGAAAGTGTTGTCGTCATTCAAAAGATAGAAATGAATACTAGCAACCTAAATTATTTTCAAATGAAACTGGGAATTAGTTTAAAAAATTATTTTTGTATTTTATCACGAATCTCAAATACGTTTTTTCCTTTTTATTGTCAGTTGCAACTGTTAATTTAAAAAATTGTGAATGTTACATTCAAAATTTTTTGAAATTAACATAGAAAAAAATCCCAGATTTCACCCGAGATGAAGTTGAAAGAAAAAACAGCATTGGTAGGGTATAAACCCCAAGTACAAGAGGCGAGCAAAAAAAGGCTTGTGATGTAGGGTGGGAAGTGAATTAGTTAATCCAATGTTTTTTCACGCATATGTGAGAAGTGGAAGTCGAAGACTTTGGCTTCAGTTATTTCTTTGATTTTGATTTTTCATGTCTGTGTGAACTAATAGTGAAAAGAAATATCAAAATAAATAAAGAGTGGATAAGGAGATAAAATAAAAGTATAATAATACAAAAGATTCTTGGTTATTGAAACAGTTTAATTACATCTTCATTTTTTTAGAGACAACTACTCTTAGAAAGACTAGAGGAAATTTTGACCAACATAAATGTAAGTGCATATATTTCTTTTCTTTTCTTTTTTGTTAACTCTATTTTAAAGAAATTTAAAATGTGTTTTTAGAAATTACTAATAGCAATTTTTAAATTATTAATCTTTGGATGTTTAAATAACTGAAAATCATGGGGTTCACTTCAGAGGCTATGCCATCCTCCAATATTTGTAAATAAATATTTTTTAAATAAGTATGTATTAATATGCTATTGTTTTAGAGCAAATGAAATCGATTTATCTACATTACGTTTCTTTTTAAAGAAGCAAAAACTAGTCTCATTTGTTTGGAATTTTTCTTGAAGAACTCTATTCATTTATTGCTGTAACTTTTACATCAAAAGAATAAATAACAACACAACTAACATTTTTTGTTTAAAGAAAATAAAACTTAACGAAAAGTAGCCCGTCTTTACAAAAAAAAGCAAAATGTTCAAAATTAGTTCAAAAGACAACGTCAAACAATAAAGTTAATCTAATCATGATGTTAATTATTAATTATAAACTTAATTATAGAGTTCTGGATTAAAATTTCTTGTAAAACGTCGTTTCTTGTGAGATTCTTTTTAAATAAATATTATTTGAGAAAGTAGAAATTACTATAAGTCTCAAAGTCTTGCTTCTAAATACCCCTTATGTAGAAGCAATACATCGAGACTCATATTTTTACACCAATATTTAAAAGCAATGTAAGAAATAGATATTTTGTAAATTGAAAGAAAAAAGAGGTGCCCTGAATATTCGGCACAGCTGCAAGGTATGCTGCGGTCTATGAACTTGGAGAAGGAGATGTGTGTTGGGCAAAGATACGATGGTGCAAGTGTGATGTCAGGTGAACGTGGTGGTGTCCAAGCGTTGATGAAAGGGGCTAGCTATACAAATGCCAAGTATGTGCACTGTGCATCTCACAGGCTGAATTTTGTTCTCACATCTGTCACTGAGATTGATCCTGCTATTAAGACATTCTTTGAGACCATGGATTTAGTGTACACTTCCATGACAGGTACAAAAGTCATTCCCGATACCTGGAAAATCCAGAAGATGTTGTATCCGAAAGACCCACAATGGGAACTGACCCATTCATCTACAACCAGGTGGTCTTCCAGATCCTTAGAGGTTGAAAAGTTCTTGCACCGTTTTAAATTGAATTTAACTTGAAAATCTTATCTAAAAAATAGCCCGGTCCGTAAACTGCACAAGTACCAAAAAGATAACACAATAAGTGTTCTTTATTGATAGGGGGTAGCCCCGTATTTACAACTATATCCCTCGCAAGTACGGTTCTAAAATCTTTTTTCCAATTGATATATCTTCCCTAATTAATTACCGAATTTTTACGATATCGTTTGTTTATTACATTGTTAGGTAAAAGTACAGAATAGTTTATAAAGCCCCCACGCTTCCCTCTATATAAAGAATGGCTTTCTAAATAATGTTATTATTTCAACCCGGTTCGTAATTAAATTACGAGATTAAATCCATCATAATGCATTTAGGTTTCTTTGTAAAAATGTCAGCCGTTTTAATATTTTGTTAATAATTGAAAAAATATCAATTACTCTGTGTCTGTTCGAAATTTGAAAGGAAATTTGTTTTCCTTGTGATGAAATACATTTCTAATTTATTTTTTGTAACTGTAATTCAGTGTTTTAATCTCAGAGGGAAAGAGGATGTGTTGAAAATCGGCCGCTCGTCGAGTCGTTTTTTTTTTACTTCAAAATTGGTAAATCACTGTAAGATTTCATAGCCAAAATGGCGGACAATAAATCGGCTGTATTTTTCTGATTCTTTTTGGAGTTACTCTCACTTTTATCTAAGTATGACCCAACTATTCAACAACGCTTGGAGAAACTTTCGAGAAATGCATAATGTTAAGCCCAGAGATTCAAAATTATTTACTGTTTTCAGCGCAGAAGGTTCTGTTAGAGGAAATCAAGGCCAGGTTTAGGAAGCCGGATATTATGCGGTTTTAGCTGATGAGGTTAAGGACATCTCTAACAAAGAATTACTTGGTGTTTCATTAAGGTTTCTGCACAGAGGAAAAGTCCATGAACGGGCCATTGGTTTCATTGAGCTGTCTGATTTATCTGCTGCCAGTATTTCGGAACAGCTGCAAGGTATGCTGCGGTCTATGAACTTGGAGAAGGAGATGTGTGTTGGGCAAAGATACGATGGTGCAAGTGTGATGTCAGGTGAACGTGGTGGTGTCCAAGCATTGATGAAAGGGGCTGGCTATACAAATGCCAAGTATGTGCACTGTGCATCTCACAGGCTGAATTTTGTTCTCACATCTGTCACTGAGATTGATCCTGCTATTAAGACATTCTTTGAGACCATGGATTTAGTGTACACTTCCATGACAGGTACAAAAGTCATTCCCGATACCTGGAAAATCCAGAAGATGTTGTATCCGAAAGACCCACAATGGGAACTGACCCATTCATCTACAACCAGGTGGTCTTCCAGATCCTTAGAGGTTGAAAAGTTCTTGCACCGTTTTGATGTAATTTTGGGCACTTTGGCATCCTTTCAAAATGATCCTGCTGCTAAAACAAAACTTTCTGCTATTGCTCTACTGAAAGCAATTCAGACAAAGAAGTTCTTAGTTCTCCTAATCTTTTTTGGAAGATTATATGACTATACAGATGTTGTGACCAAAGGTCTACAAAAGAAACAAACAAATGCGAAAACAGCTATTAGCTTGGTGGAAACACTACTTGAACACGCAGAATCATTCGATACAGAGAAGGTGGTGAAGTATGCATTGGAGCTTGCCACAAAGTACGATATTACAGATATTGATACTCGGCCATCTGGAAGGGCACAAAAGTTATTCGGAAAATTAGATAGCGCATTAGTGACTGGTTCCGTTGCCCATAACTGTGTGGTTAGAGTGGAAGATTTTGATTTGGTACTCCAACAGTTGCTGGGGCACATTAGAGGAGAACTCCATGCTCGATTTGGAAATGCTCAATGTGCAGTGATGAAAGCTGCTGCAGTGTGTAACACGTCATCAGAATCATTCATGTACAGTGAGACGCTGAAACAGCTAGGTCCACTGTTTGGTGTTTTGGTAAAGGAGAGTGAGATCTTGGACTTTCAGAATTATTCGAACAATGTGACAGGGATATTTTTCCATCGGTGCATAAAGTATTGCAATTGCTCCTTACCATCCCACAGACCTCAGTAACCGTTGAAAGACTATTCTCTTCAATGAAGCGCATCCAAACAAAAATGCGATATTTGATGTCAACAGAGAAACTGACCTCACTCTGCCTCATATCCTTTGAAAAAGATGTGCTGAGAAACATTGACAGAGAGCGCATCCTTGCGCATTTCAATAACTGTAAAAATAGGAGATTATAATAGAATTCTGTAGAGCTAGCAAGTAGCTACCTTATTTTACGAACTTTATGTTATTATTACTGTGTTTACTATGCTTTATGTGCTTTACTATGCTTATGTTGTTATTTACATGTACCTACCGAAATACACAACAATATATTTAGATTATATAAAAGAAATTGAAATTTTTTACTACTTATTTATATTTACATATCAGTACACACACACACTGAACCAAAACGTCACTCATATTAGAATATCAATATTAGTTTTGCCCCTCCTAAAAATTCATTGCCCCTCCCCCCCCCCCAAGTTAGAAGTCTGGCTACGTGCCTGATATATACAGGACCTTAATAGCAGCAGGTTGGCGAAGTCTGGTCCACAAGGATCTTCAACTCTGCATGTCTCTTTAATCTTTTCTCAAATCTGTCCCTTCTTCTCTCGTTTTTCTTCAAACTCTTCCTTCCTCAGATTCTTAAATTTCCTTCTCAAAGGATAATTTCTTCGTCCTGCCAAGGACGGATCAAACAAAATCTTCACAAACTAAGTTTGCTCGACCCTTTTTAGAGACCCTTTCTCTGTAGTTAAAAGGGGAAGATAAAAAAAACGTTGATATAATCCCCTTTTAGAGCATTTGCTCTTTACTTAAGGAGGGGGTAGAAAAACCCATCAAAAGGGACGTGTTCTTTTTCCAAGAACGAGCTGGTACTGACTAGAAAAAGGGCGCCAATAACAGTTTGGCTGAATAAGGGACGACCCTGACCTCACAGGTCTTTCGGTACAATTTTAGTACAGACCTCGCCAACCGACTGTCAACATTCCCACCCCATCATAGGCAAAAAAAGGCAAAGGATCATGACGGTCAACTGTAGCAATATGTTGACCTCCCCTCCAACAACCCACACTGCCATAGCCAAGAAAATAAAATTTCCAAATAAATTTTGTCATAAATACAAAAAAAAGTTAAAATCTATGAGAAAATAACTTCAAAGACATCTATAGACTCACTGGCTCATTTAAAGACATTTGGTGCCAAATTGTCTGTCTTCTGCCTTAAGAAAACTGTCCCATCAAAAATTTAACACATAGATGTAAAAATCTGAGAACTTCAAATGTTCTCCTTCTTTCTCCCTGTCTCTCCCTCCCTCTCCCTCTCTCTCCCTATCTCATATACATTTACCAGATATATTTTTTTTTAAATAACTCAGAGTAAACTCTGAGACTTTCTTTTCCTTTTTATTGCTGAATAAAAAAACTAATGTTTAAAAGAAAGAAAATCAAATAATTTTGGAGCGCGCGGAGCGATAAAACTACCGCTCTTTAGTTCCAAATTGAGTTGCTCCCGCTCCACTCCCGCTGAATATAAAATGAGCCTTCATCTCCTTCATTCCAGCAAAAAGGAGCGTGCTCCTGGAGCACGCTCCTTTTTGGAGAGCTCCGTAACGCCCTGCTTGTAAGTCTGTTTGCTTCTAATATATCAACAATAGGTATTGTTAGATCGAGTTCAATTTCTTTCCTTTGTGTTGTCCGTATTCTTGATAAGTAATCTGGAATTCTCGTTTCTTCAATTCACTTGTATATAATTTGAGCATCATGTGGTTGCAGCCTTACATTTGCAGTCATACGACCCTAATACCGGGCTCTAGCTTATGCTATAATTTCCAGATGAAAGGGACCCCATTTATAAAAAAGGGGATACAGAAGCATAAAGCGATTGAGGAAGAGCAGTAACAAAAAAAAAAAACAGAATATAAAATTCTAAAGAGTGTCAAGATGCACCTACATTTATAAGAAATTACTGTTCGTTGAAAGAATGTCTATCAGGTGAATTAGTGATCAAAGGTGAATGCGTAGTGTTATCTAAAGATATGCAAAACACAGTTCTATAAAGAAAACATAAAGTGACTGAGGATGAGAAAAACTAGAACTTAAAATTCTAACAAATAAGAAACAAATTCATATTCAATTTATTTAGGCGAAAATATAAAATATATAACAAAGTAAATGTGAGTGTGGAGTCAAAGCAACAAAATGAATGCAAGACTTTGTGTTTTCAAAGTGATAGGAAAGTCATTGAAATGTTGAATGACAAATGTCAACTATACACGTGATGAATATATATATAGTTTTAAAGTGAAATAGTTATTAGTGAAATGCACAAAAAGCCAAGAAGTTCAAATGCCTTATAGATGCGGAAGGTATATATATATATATATATATATATATATATATATATATATATATATATATATATATATATATATGTATAATATATTAACAAAAGTGTGAAAAAGGTACTAGAAAATAATACGTTTAAAATTGATCAATTGAAATAGAAATAAGAATCCTGGAACAAACTCTACCTTAAAAATGACAAAAATCTTAGGTGTAATGAATTATGCATCTTCCGGTATATTTTCGCAGACGGAAGTTCTGATATTCATGTTGATTCTTCGAATGCCATTCACAAAACTAATTTTTAAAATATCATTATTTGTTTTCTTTGGGAGGCGATTAAAAAAATGCATACTTGTAAGAAAGGGTTGTGAAAAAGTAAAGGATAAGATTGACCGTTTAAGGAAAAGGTTGACCTCTGGGTCACACTTCTCAGAAAGGCGACTGATAGGCACTAGATGGATTTCGTTTCTTGGAGCCAAATATTTTCCTAGGCGATCACACAGTCCTGAGGTTCATATGTGAAGTCTTTTGTTCTGTATATTTTTTAATGTTTTGTGGTCTGTGAATCAGAGTAGAAAACTTTAAAAAAATATTCTCTTATTATTATTTATTTGTTATGCCTCCTTGGGCATCTCTCCTTTAACTATCTTCTAAATTTAACTGTTAAAAAAAACTAAACTCTTAGTACAGTATCGATATCCAGATCAAATTCTGTTAAATATTTCATTTGACAACTCCCAAAATTACCCCTCAATTTCTCCCTCCTACCACTTTCTCTGAATTCATCCCACCTCATCTTAAACTGATATACGCTATTGCTGTTCTTGATCTGATCTGGCAACTCATTCCAAAAACATATTACTCTGTGAGCAAAACAACTTAACTGGTTAACAGATATAGTTTTTGAAAACTGCCTTGACAATAACCTTCCAGATCTAGGAGAAATACTAAAAAAATGTCCACCATAGTTAGAAATGCCATTAAATATCTTGAAAGTCTCAATCATATAACCTCTCATTCTTCTTTCCAGCAAAGTAGTCAATCCCAATTTGTCCAATCTCTCCCTGTAACTGCATTCCTTTACTTTACTTATTAGTGTTGTCACCCTTCTTTGTACGCCTTCCAGTTTCAATATTACATTCCAATTTCCATGTCTAGTCGTTGGAGCCCAGGCCTGGGTGCAGTATTCTATATGAGGTCTTATTAGAGCTTTATATATCCTTAACACAACATTTGTCTCCCTCGAAATAATATTCCTAACCATCCACCCGATCATTCTATTTGCCCTCGATACAATGGTCAAAATATGATTATTTGCCTTAAATGTATTATCAAACCCCACTCCCAAATCGCACTCTCCATCTACTTCTTTGATTTCTCTGTTGTTTAGTACATATTCAACTCCAACATTCCTGGATCCTACATGTAGTACTTTACATTTATCTAGGTTAAATCCCAATTTCCAAATGTCCTCCCAATATGATAATTTATTTAGATCCATCTGTGTTATTTCCTTTGATAAAGGTCTCACAAGTAGTTTAACATCATCAGCAAACAGTTCTATTTCTGAATTTATATTATTAGGTAAGTCATTTATGAATATCAAAAACAACAAAGGACCCAATACTGAACCCTGCGGAACACCGGAAGATATGTACTGTGATTCAGAATTATTGTTAGCAACCTTTATCTTCATAGTTCTGTCTTTCAAAAACTCCCTCATGATATTTACCAGTTTGTCAGTAATACCAAAATATTTCATTTTCACTAGTAAACGATAATGAGATACCGTATCAAATGCCTTGCTAAAATCCAAATATATGATATCCGCACTATCATCCTCCATACATATCTACGAAATCTTTCACACCTGTCTTATGTTTTTAACTTTTTAACATTTTTTATATTTTCATAGTTTTTATATTTTTATATTTTCAAATGTTTGCTTAACAGTAATATAAACTTTACTGATTTATCCTTCGAATTGTCCTCTGATGATAAAAGCATATCTTTGAAAATCCCTGGATTAAGGAAAGAAAAAAGTTTTTTTTATAATCCTTGTTTAAATTAATTGATTATTCAATTAATATTGTATTTCATTCAATTTTTGTTCTCATCATTCATTTTCTTATATATATATATATATATATATATATAGTCATCCACATACAGACTGTTTCGCTGTTTCACAGCTCATCAGTGCGGCTAGACCAGTTAGTGCCTCAAGCCGGGATCGAAACGCAACCGTCGAGCTGACAGTCGGCGATGCTAACCCCTACGCCATCATGCGACACTGACTGAATGTAAGGAATATCTCAATGTATATATATATATCCTTAAAATTTGTTGTATTGATTAGCAACAAGTAAGACTTGTTGACCGTTAGAATTAAGGATGCCAACTGCAATAATTTGGAATAATATGGTTGAGTGTTCTTTGATGATCATTGTTCTTTGGTATTTTTTTCTCTAGTTCTTGTTGAATGTCTCTCATGACCTTGCTACCGTTTCAATGTCTTTGTTCATCCCTCTCCAATAAACATTAGTTCCCGTTTTTAGCTGACATTTTCTTTATTCTTTGATGCGTGTCATGAATTGTTTGAAGAACTGTGTTTTGCATATATTCAGGTAACACTACACATTAACTTGTGATCACTAATTCATCTGATACTGATAGACATTCTTTCAACGAACAGTATTTTTTATAAATGTAGATGTATCTTTGCAGCTGACATCTTTCATTCTAACAGTCAAACAAGTTTTAAGGATATATATATATATATATATATATATATATATTCTTGACATCTTGACAATAATATACAAAATCAAATTGGTTTTAAACACGACAAAGCAAAATTGCCCATGGATACACATTTCAGTGCTGTGCTATCGTACGTAGAACAGATATTAAATACTGTGGAAATAACGCATATACCAACCTAAAATGTGTACGGACAATTTTTTTTTTTTAACATAGTTCACCCCAAACAAGGCAGGCTGCCACTGTAGACGTAAGGGGCTACTGAGAAGAAAAAAAAGAGAGAAGGATGGGGAGAGGGGGTCCAGCCTAAATTGGGATCTGCGCAGCGAGATGTCTGTTTACATTAGTTTTAAATTTCTGCATGTCAGTACTGTCGGGAAAACAGGGGGCAGGGAGGGAGTTCCAGAGGCCAGCAGCACGAAGAAAGAAGCTATTTGAGTAGAAAGCTCTCCGGCATCTAGGGACCTTCACAGTGAATGGATGGGATTCAGTTGATTGTCAAGTTTGTCTAGTGAATTTACGTCGAGGGGGCACCAGAGTAGCCAATTCATCGGAGCATAATCCATTGAAGTATTTGTAAAACAAGCACATTGTGGCGATGGGACAGGGACTGGAGTTTGGTTGACAGTGAGGGACCTATTAGGTTTGCAACTCTTTTTTGGGCCTTGTCAAGGAGGGAGAGACTAGTAGATGATACACCAGCCCAGATGTGGCAACAATACTCCATGCATGGGCGGATGGTGGCTTTGTAGAGATACAGGATAATGTCAGGTGTGAGGAGTTTACTAGAACGGTAGAGGGAGCCCACCTTCTTTACGGCAGCCTTGGCAATGCGTAAGCCTGATGGGTAAGCCCTTCGTGTTTAGTTTTCCTAAACTATACATACATATATATATATATATATATATATATATATATATATATAAAATTATATTTTAATATTTTCCTACGTACGACTAGGTTTCGAGCTTTCGGCTCTCCTGAGTGTAGGGAAATGACAATCTCAAACGGTCATGGGGCATGAACCCAGTTCACAGAGAAACCTTGAATCTGTAAGCTGTCGCCTAATTCTCTTGGCCATGGGCGGTTGTCACGTGATATATATATATATATATATATATATATATATATATATATATATTTTAAGATAGGTATGTTTATATATTTGTATATACAGAATCCACTCCTAAACTAATTAACCGATTATTATGAATTTTTGCATACAGCTGTTCGGCGTAAGGGGTCGTAATGTGGGATATATTTATTTTAATCTAGTTTTATGCACAGCTGGTAAAAAGGGGGTGGATACTTTTCATGAAAATTCAGAATGCTCTGATTTTTGTGAAATTCTTACAATAGGTATTAGACATTAATTAATAAATATTCCCAAAATGTTAGATATTTCATAGTATTTTAAAGGGGTTTAGACGACATTTCGTTTGAAAATTCAAATATTTCAGATTTGCATTAAATTTGATTCATAGTCATTAAGACACCAAATTAAGCAAGATTCTCTGAATTTCAATTTCTTCTTAAGACACCTTAAATTTGAGACATTTTCTAGAATCAAAATCATGTAATGGATTTTGATTAAAACTAGAATAAGGATTACTGACATAAGGTTTAGTAATCTTGATTTTAATCTTTGTAACGGGACATAAAAGTGATCCAAAACTGTTCTATTCAGTGAATTAATTTTACCTGTCCTAGAACAGGTATTCTAGTATATATATATATATATATATATATATATATATATATATATATATATATATATATATACTAATGATAATAGAATTAACGATAAGTGAAGTATCGTAGAGTGATCTATCGCGATAAAGTAAAGCTCAATACGTTGAGTAGAGCAATCAATTTTAAAGAAGGAAAGATGAAGATAAAAAATTGCATAAAATTACATAAAATTTATACAAATTTTATTACACAGATTAATTCACAGATGGTGCTTGTAAAACCAATGTATCTAATAGCTACATTGGTTTTACAAGCACTACCCTATCCCGCCGCCTCACCATGCATCTCGTAAACACTAGCTAAATTTATCAACATTTAAAAAAACAGAAATGCCCTTCCTCTGATTTAAGACAAATTCTAGTTAATACCACTAAAATTATACATTCCGAAACCAAATAAAAAAATTTAAAATACTCGAACCTATCTACATAAAAACACAACAACCTAAAATTAACAACATCACATATGAAACCAGTGGTAAGAATTTAAAATGCTTAATGTAATGCGATTTTGTTATGTAATGCCATCCAGCATTGCTGAATTAAAAATCGCCAACAACTTCCTGGAACAATGCGGTAAACGTTCTATGCGCGTTTCTTCACCGTCTTTTTAAAATTCTCTTCTTTCTCCAGCTTTTTTGTTCATTTTCATTTGACATCTGAGAATGATTCGCCGAAGAATCGAAAATGTTCTTGAAACATGTGAAACCTATGAAACATTTATAAAATATTTGCTTTTAATACAAAAAAGACCATCAGAAAAATTTAAAAAATAAAAAAGGTATAATTTAACATACAAATTCTGTTATTTTTAACAATGTTTGAATAAATGAAAAAATGCTGCCTGAAGACACACACACAATATATATATATATATATATATATATATATATATATCAGAGGAAACATTTTTTAATCAATGAAACGGGGGGTGAAAGAAAAAAGAAAATTGCTAAAATTTTTCTTAAGGCCTTATCGTCTGACTCTCTAAGAGGAAACGTCAGAATGATAAATTAAAAACTAAGAAAATGAGATATGAGGGGAAAATTGTTTAAGTTGGAGAAAACGATTGAAAAAAAACATTATGGTGGATTTGAATACTTAAAGATCTCCAACTGATGCTTCAAAATCTTTTGTCTACACAGGCTAGGTCGAGAATTGTTAATAACTAACGCCTCAATAATATTGAGATGGTAATTCGACCTGGCACTGTGTAAAACAGAAAACCACCTATCGGAATACTTGTCAAAACAACTATTTGTACCAAGCAGGTGATTACCGATGGCTGATTCCTGTGCTTGAAAGTTTCCAGATGATCTCAAAACCTTGTGTAAACGAATATCACATGGTATGTGTTGGGATATTCTAAATTCTAATCTTTGGGATGTCTTGCCAACGTAGTCAGCTCCACACTGACACATGAATTTATAAACAACAGAATTCTTTTGAATGGCTGGCAAAGCATCCTTACGAAAAGAAGAGAAAAAGGTTTGAGTTGTGTAAACTATTCTCAGCATGGTTGCTGGAAAACAACGTTGAGTAGAAGAAGAAGTCTTTTTGACAATGTCTAGGCAGTCAGAACCTAACCATGGGAGTTTCAAATAAATAGGGCATCGTGACAGGCCAATAAATTTACCACCATTAAATATAGCAACTTTGCGTGCAATGGTGCTTTATATGATATTGATGGAATATCCATTAGCAAGAAAAATATTAGTAATTTCACCAAGTTCCGCATCGAGTCGTGTTGGTGAACAAATCATAAGTGCTCAATGAGTGAGAGTACCAATAAGATTTATTTTTCTTGACTTTTGGGCGAAGGAAAACCAATTCAGATAAAGACCTGTAAACGTTGATTTTCTATACACAGAGGTTTCAAACGATAAACCAGATTTAGACACAAAAACATAAGAAATGGCAGGGAACCACAATCCTCGACCTCCATGATGAATTGCAACGATGGATGCAAGTCACAGAGAAGACGAAGAAACTGTTCAGCATCACTCTGTGAGGGAAAACAGACAAAAGTGTCATCAACGTAACGTGTGTAAAAAGCCGGCTTGGTCACTTTGAAAAATAATTGGTTTTCCAAAAATCCAACGAAAATGTTGGCTAACGATGGACCAAGAGGGCTGCCCATGGATATACCTCAATTTGTCGATACATTATATTGTTGAAATTGAAGGAAACTGATTTAGTAGCAAGTTTCATCAGTTCAACAAAAATTCTTTCAGGAAATTGTGGAGATTTTAAGGGGCCACGGTAAAGATAATCTGCACATATACCAATGGTTTCATCCAATGGTACATTGGTAAACAGACTACTGATGTTAATGGAAGCCAAGAACTCGGTATCCTTTGAGAGAGATAATTTAATATATAAGACATACATTGAAAGGAAGCAGAGATACAATAGGCCGAATAAAAAGTAAGTATGGGCTTAAGAATATCAACTAACCATTTACCAAGTGTGTGTTGTGCAGAACCCAACATTGATAGAATAGGCCGTAAAGGAATGTAAAGGAATGTTGGGTTTATGAACCTTGGGTAAGCCGTACATTCTAGGCCTTTGAGAGCCGATAGGTCGTATTCTTTCATAAATTTCTTTAGAAATAAACTTGCTTTTATAAAGTTCAAGAAGCCCTTTCTGGATTTATATTTCCATACGTCTTAAACCACCCACCTTAAAAAATTTATTGTTTCCATAACCTATTAGATTGTATTATTGGAAACCTTAAGTGGAAGGAGTTTAAAATCTATCCTTAAAAAGAAGATTTCTTTGAAAAGACTTTCAAGTGATCTTAAATTTTTGATCAGGAGTGTATATATATATATATATATATATATATATATATATATATATATATATATATATATATACTATAGTACCCATAATCAATGTTGAAATGGGTTAGCATCCAAACTCTAGACAGAAGATATACAAGCCGCTTATTTAAAATGTTATTTTTAATTTGATCATGTGATTTTTTCAATTTTGAATCTGATGTTTATTATTTTTCTTCATTTTTTCAATATGAACAACTAAAAAAAGACTTATTTTCTTACTCAGATGAGATCGTAGTCTTGATAGCTTACGATCGAAACATATCCATGGAAGTGTCGCTGTAGTAAATGTTTGTATGAATAAAAAATATTAATATATATATATATATATATATATATATATATATTGTTATTATTGGATGACAATCATCGAGCTGAATCTTTTTAAAGAGAGTGCTAATTAAAAGGTACTGATAGTATATGCTAACGTATATTGTCATATTTCATATATATATATATATATATATATATGTGGTCATCTCAGACAGATAGTTTCGTTCTCATAGCTGCTCAGTTTGACTAAACAGGCAAGTGCGTCAGGCTGAGATTGAAACCGGTTCGTTTTTACACCAGTCTGAGCTTCTACCAACTATGGCATTCTAACACTCCATGGATAAAGGAAGGTTTACTGCTAATTTTAAAAGCTAGTCTTGCTACCTTTTCCAGGATTATCTATATCTTGCAACCCTTTTCTCCCTATACGCACAAAAATTCACATCATAGTGCAACACTCTTCAGAGAAAACAATAAAAAGGTGTGGCTCTTCGTTCCTGCATTTTCTCGTCTTCTCCATTTGGTCGTTTCATTTAAAATCAAATAAATCGTTTATTTCATGTTATATCTGTGTTTATATATAATTGATTTTTTTTCTTTTCTTATAATTTTCTACAGTATTTTTGGCCTTATATTTGAGTCTTGAGGTTGAGTGGCGGTATACAGTCATGATTTGCCCCGGGCATCATCAGATCTCTGCACGCTACTGATCGTGATTGATAATCTTTTAAAAGAGAGTCTTATTTTGGAGATAGATTAGATATTGCTGATTTTAAAATCATCGTTTTCATCATTTTATTGTTGCATTACTGTGATAGTACTGATGGCAATTACCAGCTATTGAATCTGCTAGTTTACCCAATTCACACACTGATTTCTATTTAGAGAAATCAATGAAGACATGTTATAGTTTATCATAGAATCATTCTTTATCCAGACTCAAAGTTAAATGAAAAATAATGGTAGCATCAACATTTTTTTATTCTAAGACCAACAGAACCAGACGTTTTGACAGGAAAAATTTTTCATTTTAAAACTATGGTAAATAAGTTCGCGTAATGACCGTGTGGATAAACGGCTCCGTAAGTGAATGCATGTTTTGCACCATTCACGAAAGGATTCGACTGGTGATACCAGATCAGGCTGCCCTGTGGCTCCCTGAGACGAAATTCACCTACATTGACGTTTTTTTTTTTTTTTTTTTTTTTTTGTAAAACTTAATTATGTTCTACAAAACCAAAAACAAAAACAACAGCCCCTCTCCCTTTCTCCCTCCCCTTTTTTATTTTTCCTACCCTACTCCCGGTCCTGGATATGACCTTAAACTACATCCGATGGTGAGATCCGGCTTACGGACTTTGGGGAATGTGGAGCCTCCTCTTAATTACCATTGCTCCCAGGTCCACCCTGACCCGGAGTGGTAGTACCTATTAGGGTTCCAACTATGGGTTAAATAGAAACAGATATTAAAAGGGGAAAATATAAACAACTTGAAGCATAAAAACTTTTACCAAAATGACCTGATTCGGCATTAAATAACCCGAAAAGGGTTGATATGCCATAAAACAAAACAACCAAACAACCGAAAGGATTCGAACACTGCCCTGTTGATGACGAATACCAGTGTTAGCATAGACAACTCGTAATGTCTTTATTTTAACATCCTGGACAAGTTTGTTATTTATACTTAGACATTCATTTTGATTGATACTTAACATTGCATTTTAATTGATATTTAACCATTACATTTTAATTGATATTTATTCATTACATTTTAATTGATACTTAACTATTACATTTTAATTGATACTTAACTATTACATTTTAATTGATACTTAACTATTGCATTTTAATTGATATTTAACTATTACGTTTAAATAAATATTTAACTATTACATTTTAATAAATATTTAACTATTACATTTTAATTAATATTTAGCTATTACATTTTAATTGACATTTAGCCATTGCATACTCTGTAAAATAGACAAACAAAACTTTAATAGAAAAGTATATTTATGGTCAAAGTATTATTATTGTTTAGACATTGCTTTTTTTCGTTCTCACATTTTAGCCAATACACTTTCTGGACTTCTTCAAGTGTAAAATTGTTTTTTTTAACCTAACATTGTCATATTTCTCCACGCTTTGTAGAACTGCCTCTGTGAGAGGGTTAAATTGATTGACCAATGGCAGATTTTCTTAGAATCTTCGATATATTCTGTAATTTCGCCAAACAAACCTTCTGCCTCATACGAATACTGTAAACGTTGCTATGTGATTCTACAAGTAGTAAAAACGGCCTGAAATTGATGAATTTGAACACTTGGTCCATTTAAGTTGAAGGTTGTATGACCAGCGATTAAATAATTGTCTGATGTTGACCAAGACGCAAGTGTATTTTCGGATGATGACATTGTTTGCTGTTCACAAGGTGTGTTATCAATCAGATGTTTGTAGTTTGAACGACGTGACGTCAGCAATACTGTCATGGAAATTTGTAAGAAATACGAAGACCGTTTTCCAAAATTGGAGGAAAACATGTGACAAAAGCCACGGAAACACCATCGAGTTACCTGTGTGTTCAATGAACATGTGCAATTTCGCAAAGTAAACCTGTACAAATTGTCTCGACTGCACATGCAAATATTGACTCAACTGTCGAATCAATCGGTCATTCCCCTGTGGTCGATATAAGGTGAACGCAGTAGAACTGAAGCAGTCGGGCTGCGGATCGCCGAGCACACTGCATAGTTGGCCAAGGCTATGCCTTTTTGGTGCAGGCTTATCTGTTTGTTGAGGGTTACATGTACGCTAAAGGTTACAAGTTAGTAAAGGTTACCAATTCAGTGAAAGTTTACCGTTCGTTGAAGTTTACACGTTCGGTGAAGGTTACTCGTTCGTTAAAGGTTGACTATTCACTGAAGGTTACCCATTTAGTAAAGGTTACTTGTACGGTGAAGGCTACTCGTTCGTTGAAGACTACCCAGGATGAGTGGCTAATCTTCATAAGTTCAACGCATTTTTTACTATTTATTATTGTTATTGTCATATATGTGTTATGGTGTAAGCTGATCTCCCTATTACGGTAATAAATGGACTTACCCAGACACAATAAATAGAGTTTATTTTTTTAAATGATTTTTAATGGAAATCGCTCCAGACAAGGCATGAAGACACTTAATGTAAGCAGCTAAAAAAAATACTACGTCAAAAACTAGCCAACAATAAGTGTTAGATGGATAGATTCCAACCCAGAAAACAACAATTATTTCCCCTTTGTCAGAAAACATCGCTCCTAGAATGTGAGGACTGAAGGACAAAATAAAGGAAGTGAGAGTTACGAGGCTGCCAAAAGTAAATTGAAAGTCCACTTTCTACTCTCCTAAGCGTTGTGACAGTTATTGTTATTATGCTCCGATGAATTGGCTACTCTGGTGCCCCCTCGACGTAAATTCACTAGACTAACTCGACAATCAACTAAATCCCATCCATTCACTGTGGAGGTCCCCAGATGCCGGAGAGCTTTCTGCTCAGATAGCTTATTTCCTCGTGCTGCTGACCTTTGTAACTCCATCCCTGCCCCCTGTTTCCCCGACAGTTCTGACATGCAGAAATTCAAAATTAATGTAAACAGACATCTCGCTGCACAGATCCCAATTTAGGTTGACCCCCCCCCAACCTTTTCCCTTTTTCTTTCTTCTCAGTAGCCCCTTACGTCTACAGTGGCGGCCTGCCTTGTTTGGGGTGAACTACGTTAAAAAAAAAAATGTTTAATAAAAGAATCATGACACGTACTTCTGTAACATACTTTTGTTAATACACTTTTATTAATTATACCACAGTGTTTGTCTTGATTATTACCGGCCCTACAAGGCCACAACAATATTTATATATTCAAATTCAAAATAATATGTATCATATGTATTATTCGGACTACTATTCTCATCTTGGTTGTTATTTTCACAACCTTTCAGCTGATGTAATCTCCGATCTGTTTTTCAAAAAAAAGTTGGACAAGATACACCTGAAGAAAGTGAGAGGCTACATCGGCCGAAACGTTGTGAATATAACAACCAAGATGAAAATAGTAGTCCGAATAATACAAATGATACAAAGTATCAAGCCTCATCTAAACCATTCCGGAACCATAAAATAATATATTAAAATGTTTTTTTTTTTAATCTATGAGTATTTATTTCAATAATGCTCACTACATAGTAGTGTATTATGATAATAGAAAACAAATATGTTGAATATCTACACACGTGTCATCGTATTTCAAAAACAGATTTTTGTCAATCCATTGACTTGGATATTTCTGTCAAACGTTTTCTGGAAGAACAATAACTCTCAAGAGGCTAGCACCAATACAAAAGCACAAATCAAAACAAAATACAAATAAAAAATATAGAGAAACATAAAGCTAAAATAAAACAACTAGATTGTCGCCTTAAACTTCGAATGACTTTAAATAGATTTAACAAAATATTCTAAAATTTATAAATTGAGTTGAAGAAAAGTTTATTTCTAAAACGTTTCAACTGGTGTGGGGAGAAAGAAAGAAAGAAGAAATTCCCCACATTTTAACAGGAGATAAATAGAAAGAAAAGGGAACGTGAGAAAATATACTCAACCTCCTGCAGGACCCTTCCTTCCTACCTTCCCTTCTTAATTTGCATAGACCAAAACATGTAATCACAACTCTAGACAGATTTCTAAAAAGCTATTCTGACAAAATTTGTATAAATGAATTTAAAATTAACTGCAAGAAAAGAAATACGATATTAAGAAAAATATTGAAGATGTAGACAACGATTATTTTTAATCTATTTCAATAAATACATGCACATAAGCATACATATATAAGGAGAGCTTGAATGACCGATTGGAAAGTTTGAATTACCTATTGGAAAGTTTGAATTACCTATTGGAAAGTTTGAATTACCTACTAGACACCATCCTCGAATGTCTTCGTCTCTCTGTACAAGCGTTCGTCAGGACAACCTGACATTAGGATACTTTACCCTACAAGTAAACCCTGACTAAATATTCAAAATAGCATAGTATTCGAAGCCCAAATAAGATCCCTTCGACACAGCTATACACTGTCTCATACCACGAATGGTGCACCTTTTCCAAGTAATGTTACCTCAAATAACATCACTTAGCTGGATACTCTACCAGACTAGATGAATTCTTGTCTTGGAATCCGGTAAAACCAAAAGACCACAGGAAAGATATACAAGAACATAGTTAACTGGTCAATTGGGGAGAGGAAAATCAATGTTCTTCACTTCTTTACTAACTCAACGTTTGAGAAATACAGGAGAACTTTAATAGAATCTTCGAATATCTATGTATCTCATACCATACAAGTAAACCATGACCAAATATTCAAAATAACAGAGTATTCAAAACCAAAATAAGATCTCCTTGACACGGCTATACACTGGCTCATACAAGGAGGAATGGTGCACCTTTTCCTAGTGATGTTACCTCAGGAAACAGCACTTAGCTGGATATTCCACCAGATCATAGGAATTTGTGTCCTGGAATCCGGTAAGACCAAGATACCAAAAGAAAGATATGCTATAACATAGTTAACTGGTCAACTGGGGAGAGGAAAATTAATGTTCTTAACTCCTTTACTAACTCAATGTTTGAAAGGTAGATGAGAATCTTAATTGAACACTGGTATATCTATGTGTCTCATAGAGATCAAGTATTAGCCCCAGAAAGGGGCCCCTTGATTTCTGAGAACTTACTGAAGTAAAATGAAAACGAAAGAAGATATATTCACATATACATACATACATACATACATACATACATACATATACTCATGTACGTACACATAATGGCCACAACTCGTACCCTAATTTTGCCTGGTATGTATTTCTTTTAAAGAATCATAGAGTGAATGCATTTGTGTATCCCTGCAAATGACTTACACTCTCTGGTACAAATATGACAACCATGCAAACCCCTTGCAAAGGGCACTGCTTCATTGTTCTGGTTGACCTTCATGCGATATTTGAGGCCTCCAACTGGAATAGATTCTTTTACCACATATTCTGCATATAGACACATCACTCAAATGTTACTGCAACAAAACTTTCCACATTCATTGCAGGTCAAATCAGTTTAAGATTTCACAGATTCTGATGGAATGATTCCAAACTTCTTACATGCATCTCTGTCGAGTTTCTCATGATGGATGCGATTCCTTTCAAATGATGTATTTCCATTCTGCACTGAGTTTCTACACAAAGAACGATAAAAAGGTAACTTCTATCCCAACGATTAACCTTGATATTTACTTTAATAAAAATTAACATTTAAAGATGTCTTCACTAAGCCCGTCTTTTCCAGGTGATTTACGATTATTCAACTGCTGAACAGCAGCATTGATTTCTGACATCAAATCTTTTGTTTAGGTTGAAGAGAATTAACTGGATTAATAATTTATTTATTTGTGGCGATCTATTAAAAAGATGATTTTAAAACTTTACTGATTTTAATGTAATGTAATATAAAAATTACATTACCGTATATACACACACCTATACATATACACATATATCTTAAGCAATATACACATTCATATATACGCATACATGATCATCGTCATCATCATTAGAGTTTTTAATCACTCCTGGAAGAGGAACCCCTTCATGGTTTCCTTCCACCTTGTTTTGTCCCGGGCTAGGCACGGCTACTTAAGACCCAGTTGGCTGTCGAGGTTGTCTCTTCACCGAGTTTGTAGACTTCCTCTTGGTCTTTTCCATTGCCTTGGAGTCCATTCTGTTGCCCTAGATGTACACCTATGGTGATGATGTCATTTACTCCAGCATGCTGTCTAATTCAGGTGTTCCTTTTTCTTTCAAGTAGACTGATGCCGAGCATAATGTGTTCCATTTTTTGTTGTGCCACTCTAAGCTTTTCTATTGCTGCATTATTAAGTGCCTATGCTTCACCACCATATGTCATAACAGGTATAATGTATTCATTGAACACTTTCAGTTTAATGTTCATAATGAAATTTCTACTCTTCATGATGTTGTCTACTTTGGAAAAATCTGTCCATCTAAACACAATTCACCATTTGATTGCAGGCATGATATCAGCATCACGTCTCACCATCTTCCCTCGTTAGATGTAGTTTCAACTTTTTCAATGTTCACGATAACTGGGGCTTTTGTGGCATATTTGTTGAACATGAGTTTGGTTTTTCCAGTGTGCATTTTAAGGTCAACTATATGGCTAGCATTGTGAATGTTGTTAAGAATCGCTTCTAGTTCTTGAGGTGTGTGACTTGTGGCAATAATATCATCAGCAAATTTAGATGAGCAAGGCATTCTTCATCTATATTAATACCTCTGCCATCCCAGTCAATTTTATGGATCACCGAATCTTGCAGACAGGATGTAAAGAAGTTTAGTGAACATAATCTTGTCTGGCACCTCTTTCTATATTGATCTTTGTGGTTTAGTCGCCAATTCAGTTATCCCCCTTTGTAAATTGGCTGTTTGGAGCCTCTAACCGCTAGAGGACTCTGGTTGAAAATCAATTTGAATAGGGGGTGGATTGATCAGTATAAGAACTGTACTCTTTGGATTGAAGAGACGTGTTGCTCAGTGAGCAGAGTGGAGTGCAGAGAGGAAGAGGTGAAGTTAGCAGTTGGCAGTTGGTGGAGCATCAGACATTCATTTTTCAAGAAGCTTTCTTTTACGGATAGACCAGAAGCTTTTCAGTATCCTGTTGGAGTTTTAAAGTTGCTGTGACTCAATTGCAAAGGTCCTGCTACAAGTTGATGTAAGTGCAATCAACTTCTTGACTTTTAAAAGCTGTGAACTTTGGGTGAATTCGATGGCGTCGAATGCGTTTTCATAGTCTACAAAGGCAAAACAAAGTGGTATAATGTGATCATTAGCTTACAACTTGAATGTAGTGCATGGCGAAAAATTCAGGTCGGAAACCAACTTGTTCACTGGGTAGGTTTCTGTCAAGTGGGTTTTGCATTATTTTGAGGAGAATTTGGGATAATACTTTGTAAACAACAGAAAATAGACTTATTAACCGTAGTTCTTAATATCTTTCTTGTGGAGGAGGGTAAGTGGCGCATTCTTTCAGTCGCTAGGCATTTTGCTTTTGTTTTTTTGTATAAGTTGGTGAGAATCTCTACGATTGGTTCATACCCATTTGTTGAATGCCTGCCGTAAAATTGCATCTTCTGGGGTTTTATCTCTCTTTAATAGTTTGATTGCAGACTGTAATTCGGACGTTTGTAGCATAGAAACCCTCTCTCTGTCTGTAAAGGTTTGATATTGGGGTTTCCTGGTTTTGTAGAGCTCGGTGTAGAACTCGTCACATCTTCTGATTAACCGGTTTAAGTCAGTTGTTATGGTGCCATCATCTTCTTTCAATACAGGGATGTTGTTTCTTCCGAGGCATTGTTTCATTTTAGTGCCCTTCAGAAATGTGTTATCTCTCAAAGCTTTAAGCTGTTCTTCCACATCGTAAACTTTTATTCTTCATTTATTCAGCGACGTAGGTTCTTCGTTCTTTAGAATATTCAATGTTCTGAATATTAGTACCTCCTCTTTTTATTTGTCTCCTTTTATCTCTTAGTAGTTTGGTCTCTGTTGAGAGTTTGTCCGGTCTTGTTGACTTGTCTCTTCCAGCGGTGTCTAGTGCCGTTTCTAAGATAGTGGAGGTAATAAAATCGCATATTGTGTCTACATCTGACCCTGGTAATGTTACTTCAAGTGCTTTGAACCTGTTAGTCAGTTCCAGTAGGAATTCTCGTGCTTTGGCAGATAGGAAATATACACATTAATATATACACATATACTCATGTGCACATACATATATACACAAATACTTAAACACAATATAACCAATATATACACCTATACGTATATTCAAATATACATAATATACATAGCTATGCACACACACACACACACACACACACACACACACACACACACACACACACACACATATATATATATATATATATATATATATATATATGCACTAGAAAGGGATGTGACCCATTTGGTCACCTATTGAGTTCGGCTTAGATTGTTTGAATCAGGAAATGGTGAGTTGGCTAAGCCAGTTAAATATTTTTAAAATAAAAAACAAAATCTAGGACTAGTCTCTTTCTGCTCATTATATCCCCCCTCTCTCTCTATAACTCTCTCTTTCTTGCTACAGCTACGGGTTAAATAATATAACTAATCCTAGTGATATTTCCTTTTGTTTATAATGGACTATTCCAATCTTTTTTTATATTTTCCTCTCTTTATTATATTCGACTGTTAATAAACACAGATATATATATAGAGAGAGATGGTGTATGTGTGTGACGGAGGCGAGAACGATAGATACTGTATAAAATAAGAGCAGGGTATCAAACAACATACAGTGAGAGAGGATGAGAGTGATAGACAGAAACTTAATATAAGAAATGGTCGCTTGGTGAATGAATTGTAAATTGCAGCTAATTAGAACAATTAAAATCGCATTGTTTTTCAAGCATACTTTGATTATAAAACTGAGGTATATTTATCTCCGCCAAGGAGATAATGTTTCTGGTCGAATTTGTTTGTCACTAGATTTGTGTACAGCTTCGCGTCCACATCGCTAAACAAATAGTCACCAAACTTCGTCAGAATATTGGTTATGATCTAACTTAGAACTGATTTAAATTTGGGATATCTAGGTCAAAGCTCAAGGGCATGGTCACGGAAAAAGTGAAAGTCAGACTTTTGGTGATGACTTCGGTTCTGTTCATGGTATAGACTCACTACTTGGCCCATATTGTAGCCAATGAAGTTCCGCATCTTATATGGCATTGACCCTGACATTTGATATTCATCTTGAATAGTTCGATTATGGTCGAAATTTTGACGGAATTTCAACTTCCGATCTTTCAATTTTTTTTTATATGGATCTAATAATCTTTAATAATAGTAACCACCATGTTAAATTACAACCTATATATAGAGTTATCAACGTTTCCATGTCATAGCTTCGGGAATACTTTATACAATATGGAGAACTACGGCCCAGATAAAACTTTGGCCCATCTTTATGTTGTCAGGCGAAGTATGCAGTCTCATGACTGACTTATGTTATTGTTTAGCATATAGTTTGTGTTATTAAAATATATAGAGAAAAGCGTTAGGGAAACAAACGTTTATTAGTTCAGATTTAGTGAATAATAATAGATATATATTATAATGTTATAAAATGGACATATATTAAATATAAATATAGAAGATATACAGATCTATAGATAACCATATATGGAAAATATATAAATATATGAAAAAATTCTTATTCTTTACTGCAAATTTAGTTCTATGATTATCCATATCTGGTAATGTATTAATAGCTAATTTCTTGCTGATGTCTAAATAGCATGGATCATTTAGAGATCTTCAGGCAGAAGATTGGTTAATGATGTTCTGCTCTAGAATTTGTGTTTTTTTTTATTGTTGATTGGCTCATTGAAATAATTGCAATTTCTGTATTTAGAAGACAATCTATGGTTATATAGTTTAGTTTTATATGCAGTATTTGTTCTGCAGACATAGTATGGTTTTATACAAGTTTGTTTTGTAAACTATGTATTAAACATTCGTCGTATATATATTTCTCTACAATTATCTTTTTAAATTTGTAATATTGTTACTACTACTACTATTATGATCACCATTTTCCCTTCTACACTCTTGTATGCATCGAAGACCTGGACGACATATCGTCGACATCTTATAGCACTCAAAAAACTACATCAAAGACTTTTACGAAAAATTTTAAAAATTAACTGGCAAGATCGTCGAACCAATATTAGTGTCCTGGAAGAGCTTGGTTGCTTTAATCGTTTTAGATGGGTTGTCCTATCCTAAGAAAATATTTTATTCCAAACTGAATGTGGGAGCTACGAGGGTTGGAGGAAAGAAGAAGCAGTACAAGGATTGTCTTAAGGAGGATATGAAGAGGTGTGGAATTGATCACACAACATGTGAAGCGAGTGCATTTGGGAGAATGGAGTGGAAGAATGGAATAAGGAGTGGTGTGGAAAGAATTAAAAGTGAACAGCGTCATAACGATGAAGAACTGAAAGCAGCAAGAATAGTGTGCCACGAAAATCAATTGCCAAACGATAATGCATGCCAGATTTGTGATAGGATGTGTTGATCTCGAATTGGCCTGTTTTGCTCATGTGAGAACCCACAAATGAATCCCCTGGTGATCCGTATTCTCGATTCGAGTGCCGGGCATGATGATGATGTCATTAATCTTTGCAATATCTTCCTCATCACTTTTGTTACTGTTTTTATAATTGTTTCTCAATTTTCCTTAAAACTATAGTTAAGTGTTAGTGTGTTTCATATCTGTATATATTTTATGAGATAAAAGAAGATCGCGTTATACATCATTTGAAAACAAAATCAGAAAAAAAATGAAATTAAGAGTTATTTATGCATAAGACGTCATGCAAAAATGTTCATTTAATTAAAATGATAAATTCATTAAGATAAGCCATTTCAGTAAAAGACTAACCTTAATTATGTTCAGTATCATAGAAGTATATGGAGAAATAAAATTGAATACCGACATGTGTATTTATGTCTGATGGAGTGAAATTCAGTCCTTCTGACGGTTTTTCAAATGGGATTAATGTTTCAGTCCAAATGTTTGGGTGGCCGTTTTTTAGACTAAGTGTTTATTTCTGGATAGGACACTCCCCTCCCAAGAGAAGCCAGACGTAAACCTGATTAGCCTCCCTCTACTAAATGTCAATACGCCACCTGTAGGGCCAATTCTAATATTAACTAGCTCTCAGGGTTTTTTAAAACCCACATTGGAACATGAGTGAATTCTACACTCCATTGGAAACCGATTCTGCTGTGTTTGGAATAATATCTGTCCCCAACTAAAAAAAAATCGATTCTGTTGTGCTTGAAATAACATGTCTTAAACATAAAAACCCAGGACATTTTTAAAGAGGCTCTACCGCATATTCTGAGAACTTTTGAAAAATTGGAGGTGCCGCAGTTTTATCGGGATTGAAATAAAATAATCTTCCAATGACATTCCCAAACGCTAAGAACCGATTGACGCCTACATGCTCGCTGTATTTGAATGGACAAATGTTAACAGCTTTTTCACTTCACGATAAGTGCACCTCGTCTCATATTCTTCTAAGAAATAGAAAGTGGACTATATATATTATATTATTTCTCAATGGTTTTGTGTTTATGTTTTTTATCCTTTTGTTCTACTTTTTGAATTTTGTATGTGTTTCTTTACATATATCGATAAGGAGAGAATTGATTGTCTACACAATCAAAACATTTTGTTGTCCTATCATATATAAGTTGTCTAAGTGTCTGTATATATCTGTACCTATATATATATATATATATATATATATATATATATGTATATATATATGTATAATATATATATATATATATTATATATATGCATCTGTGTGTGTATCCGTATACATTTAACTATCCCCGTGTATCTAAACACGACGGTTCTACTTTGTAATTACTTTTATTTTTATTGTTTTTTATTATTGATGTTGATCTTACATTTTATCCTCTCAATAATAACTATTATTCCTATTAATATCATCCTATATCAACGTCTTTCTAATTACTATTATATAATCCTTCTCATCATTATTTTCTTTAAATTAAAGATATTTTAAAATTGAAATTTTAAAAAGATTTCTTCAATAAGGTTTCTAAAAAAGATATTTATGGAAATTCTTCTTACTGTTTTAATAGATTTACTCTCTCTATACTTTGTATCTTATTTCTATTTTATAACAAAATTTTACTAAAACTCATTTAACTTTGAGTTTACAATTCTCTATTACTTTATGTCTTTATCATAGGGATCTTCTCATATATCCCATAAAGTTGAAATCTATGAAATTCCTTGCTCTCCTCCGGTATTTATATAGGTGAATTAAATTAGTAGCAGACGCTACTACCTGCCAAGTGGATATTTGTTGCGACTTCTTCTCTTTCCCGGTGTTAAGGAACTCCTTCGAAAATTCTGGCCAATCAGGGACCAACAGTCCAGCTTGATCACGCGTTGCTTGAACCCTGTAAGGGTAGACGCAACAAGTGGCACGCTCTCTTTTCCCTTTTTATCTCTTCCGTTTTGGCCGACCGCACACGCAGGAGATCGTCGTCGCCCCCCCCCCTCCAGCTCGACCGAGTAGGGGGGGGACAAAAGTCAAAAAGTAGGTAATCTCTTTTAATTCCTACCACGAATAACGAACTATTCTTTCAAGCGCGCACACATTACAATTGCCACAAAAATACATCAAACACGCTTTGCATATACGCATTCATACAAACACGAACTTAAACAAACCAAACTTTTCACTCGTGTAACAAACGGAACTTTTCACTCCTTAACAATGAACACAAGCATGCTCTGTAACTGATAGCTTTACAAAATGTATTATCAAAAGAAATTGTTTTGTTTAATATATATGTTTTACTGTAATTGTTGATTTTACTAAATACTATTCTTGTGTGTAGTTTTTATTCCTTCGTTTTCTTTCCAATATAATTTCCGATATAATGTTTTTTTTTCTTAAATGTTTGTTTATTCTGTCAATTTTATCGAAAAGTGGTCGAGCCACCGGAACAACGGGAATGACATGCCGCCATATAGGCATCTCTCATAACCTTTGTCCGGACAGCCTTCGCCACATTGGTATACCCTTTGTTCGGGACCCCCCCCCCGGCCATAAATTCAACCACCTACGAAAATTATTTATAGTTTTAAATATACCTTAGGAATAAAATTATATTTTCAAGCTATTCCGTTACTTCTAAGCATCTCCGGACTTATTGTATTGTAGACATTTATCTTCTAATTATTTCAACTTCTATTAATCTAAAATAATACACCCTACCTTTAATATGAAAAATATTTAATTAAATCTAGCTTATTTTATTTATTTCTCCTTTTTTCTCTTTCTCCTTTATCAATTGTTCCCTCTTTATCAATTTTTTAACCAGCTGTTTTATTTAATTGTTACCATCCTTTAGTATCATTTCAAACTATTATTAATGATTTTCATCTATCAGTAATTATTATTTTACTACTGGAATTCACAATTTTACCATCTCATATACCATATCTAACTTCACTTCATTTTATTTTATCTCCTCTTTATAACATCCTAACATTGTTAATTATTGCAAAAAAATTCTCTTATCGCCCCTAATGCTACCATTGTTTACATTTCTATATTATTTTTGATTGAACAATTTTCACATGTATTTTACACCTAAGTAATTGCTCCCCCTCGATTAAACTTGTATGGAGAATCTCTGTATGTTTTGAATGTTTTTTTATCTATTAATTTTTAAGTTGTTTTATCTTTTATTTGTTAATTAATGCAATTCGCTGTCCTACTTCTGTTCCAAATTCCTGTAAGTTGACGGAATTTTTATACGAAAATCTTATGCCTCATTTCATTAAGCTGCTGCACGTGATGGCACCGATGAAGATATTTTTTGGTATCATTAAAAAATAACAAAAAATGAACAATAAGATTTTTCCAGAAAGTTTTGGAAACGATCGTACGTCGAATGCGTGTTGGTTTGGAATTCTTAGAACAATGCTCGAATTATACTGATCTAAACATTACATTACATTATATATATATATATATATATATATATATATATATATATATATATATATATATATATATATATATATATATATAAGAAGTGAGGCTACCAACATTTGTAAATTTGAAAAAAACATTTTTCAAAAATCTTTTATAATTTTATGTTTTATAAGTTTATAACGCGTTTCAAGCATCTAGGCTCTCTTCAGACACTTCTTAATGGAAAGAATATCTGACGACAGGCTAGATGCTTGAAACGCGTTATGAAATTATGAAATTATAAATTCGTAAAATCATAAAATAATAAACAATTTTAGAAAAAAATTTTTTTATCAAATTAACAAATGTTGGTAGCCTCACTTCTTTAAGTATACATTTTTCTCTCGTTGAAACTGCTGCACTCTCCTCTATTGTGGAAATTTCGGTATATTTTCTAGTAAGTCATGGGTTACTTCCCTTTGTTTGAAACCGTTTGAGGGTGAAGGCTTTCAGTTTTTGCTTACGTGCCAGGTTGAAGGTCACATGGATTATTTTGCGTAGGAGTTGGGTTAGGTTGACGCCATTTTGTGTCACGTGGTTTCTATTTTTAGAAATGATGCATTAGTTCTGTCTCGATTGATATTGGCGCGAAGTTTAATCAGAACAGATTTGGGCGCCGGAATCGACACATGTAAAAACTGTTTCTCCGTCCATAGGTGGGACGTTAAATTTTGAGAAGAATTTCTACTTGAAGAAATTTAAGAAATAGAGTATCTCTTGGCAAGAATTGCCTTTTATGTATGAAATATTCTTCCTTCGGTCAACGAATATTTCCCTTTGAAGATGTTTCAAGTCAGAGACTTGCAATGAAGAATTATAGAGAATTTGAACGAGATAAAAATATCTCCGGGCACAAAATTGCCTATATTGAAGAGCTTAGCTCCCGTGAACTGAAATACTTTGCTGTTGAGAAGATTCTGAATCAGAGATTAAGAATCGTAAAGTGTGATCGTCCTTGCAACACAGATCGATTTGAAAGAGATAACTTTGAAAATCGGATCCTCACATGATCGCGTGTGATGCTATTTGGGACAAACTGTGAAAGAATCAAGTATTATGTTTATTTGAAATTTGGACTGTTCTAGTGACGTATTTCTTACGTTGGGTTTGCTATAAGAAAATTATAGAAGAAAAGGAAAGAAAAAGGAAAAAAAGGAACTTTGTGACAGACGTTTGATAAAATAAAAAAAGAGGTTATTTTACCATGGAACTTATGTCGACATTCAGCACGGTTTGTCAATTTTATTACTTTTGATTGTAACGTTGGTGTAAAGAAAAAAAGAGACTATTTGATTGATTTGTAAGAATACTGACTTTATAGTAAGTTCATGTTTTAAAAGGATTTATTCCTTTGCTTAGATTGTGTCAATTTTTGTTGTATCTAACTTTAATGTTAAGAAATCCTGATGTTGTAATTTTTTTGATTTTTATTTTTTTTGTACGTTATCTAGGAATAATTTATTTATTCCAGCTCTGGAAAAAAAGCAGTCCAAGCTACCCTTTTTTTGTAAATAAAACTTTGTTTTAACTTTTATGAACATCTTGTACTCTTCCCTTCCTTCTCTCTTGTTATAATTTTTTTGTGATAATTGTCCTAGGTAACATAACTTTTGTTTAGAGCGGTTTTCGTTAACGCCCACGAAAAATCCGACATTCTGCTTTTTTTCCCCGTTTGCGTTTGGGTGAACAAACTTCAGACGATATGCTGGGATAGTATCTATCTTTCTTCTATTAAAAGCATTCTGCTTTTTTATTCCATTTTCGTTTGGGTGGACAAAACTTCAAGCGATATGTTGGAATGATATCTATTTTTCTTCTATTAAAAGCATTCTGCTTTTTTGTTCCAGAATTCGCGTATTGGAAGAAATACTCGAAAATGTGCTACTAGTTTAGATTTAGAGCTATTTTTTTTCTATTAAAAGCATTCTGCTTTTTTCCCCGTTTTCGTTTGGGTGAACAAACTTCAGACGATATGCTGGGATAGTATCTATTTTTCTTCTATTAAAAGCATTCTGCTTTTTTGTTCCAGAATTCGCGTATTGGAAAGAATACTCGAAGATGTGCCACTAGTTTAGATTTTAATTAATTTTCTTCTATTGCTGTTTTTTGGTACCCAAGTCACTGGAGGGAACTTACTTCAAGTGATAATCTCCTTTCTGCTTTTGGCGCCTAATTGTGTGTATTAGACATGATGCCCGGAATTCGGCGGCCTTGGTTTCCTTTGACTACAATTAAACAGTCAAATACGAGATGTTCAGGTGTTAATACTGTTTTAAGCTGACTGTTTTTTTTCTTTTCCTTATGTATTTTATGTGAAAATTGCATGTTTTGAAGTCTGAACGCCATTTTTGTTCGCCACGTGGAGTCATTTTTGTAAATCTCCCGCGTATTCTAAGTCGCCATTTTTGGAAACTGGTGAATGTTAGATATTGAATGATTTTTGTGTAATTATTTTTCCCTTGAATTTTGGCTTTGACTGACAAGTGGAATTGTTAGACTTACATTTGAACGAATTTGGTTAACTATGGTACAGCCTTTTCTCATTTTTTTTGTAGGAATCTTACTTAGATAATTTTACGTTGTCATTTTCCCGCCATTAAGAAGACGTTTGGCGCCTCTTTTATTTTAGCCCACACCTGATCGCCATATTGTATTTTCGCCATAATGGCGTCTACCCCCTCTGTTAATCTCCTTGTAGAAAGGCGAGATAGTGTAAAAATCAAAGTTGATACTATTATTGATGTTCTTGGGGGTGGCGAGGGGGAGAACCGGGAATTTGTTTCTTCCCAGAAGGTTAGGGTTAAGGAACTCTTTGCGTCCATTGTTTCAATCAATGAGCAGATCACAAGTGCCTATATTGAGAGTGAGTCTCGCGAAGAGATGTCTGAGAACTGTCGGAGCGAAACGTTATATCGTATCCATGTGGATCGACGTTTCAGCGAATTGGAGAGCATGTGGAGGGAAGAGGGCTCCCCACCCAATAGGGAAGGAGAGAAGTCTAAAGCGTCACTTTGTAGTGTGACACCCAAACTTAACTGTCCTATTTTCGACCCCATGAGTTTGGAACGCGACAAATTAGCGTATCTCAACTTCTTTAAGGAGTTCGAAAATTGCGTGTCAAATATACCTATTGAGTCCACGAGGTTGATCATTCTGAAAAATCACCTCAGGGGCTATGCCCACCGAATAGTGGGACATCTTTCCATTTCGGATGCCAACTTTGAGGCAGCAATAGAGATCCTAGATAGAGAATTTTTAGATAAAAGGTTTATTGTAAACTCTATTTTTAGGGATCTCCATAGTGCTAAACCTCTTGGGGATTCTGATACTGACTCGGTGAAGAGCTTTCTAACTAAGGTGAAAGCTCAAATATACGAGCTGAAAAACTCCTTTGGTATGGATTTTCTAGAGGAGGAGGCCCCCGGCAATCTGTTGCTAAGTAGCATTATTTTTGAAAAACTTCCTCTTTCTGTGAGACGGGAACTGATTCATACCGTCAATTGTAATTACCCATCTCTGGGAAATATCTTAGATAATTATTCTGAGGTGTTGCGCACGTTAGACATCGTCAAACCCAGGATGGTTAAAACTGTAAAGCCCGTCGCCAAACCGCGTTCGTCTGGTTCCTTTAGATTCAGGCCCGCTAGTGCTGTTAAGAAGCCCTCCACTTTGGAGAACTTTTTTGTAAAAACTAAACCCAGTCGACATAAGTGCTTCCTTTGCAGTAGTGACAGCCATATTGCATACTATTGCAGGAAGTATCCCTCTCTAAGGGATCGGGTACAACGATGCAACTTGGCTAAGTTGTGCACCCGTTGTATTAGTCCGTTCCATAACGCCGAGGCTTGCCCCAGTAAAAGTGGTCGTCTCCTCCCCTGTTAGAAATGTAAAAGTTGCGAGCATGCAGGTGCGTTGTGCTCTGACTTTGACAAGTCTCGGCTGGATACTAACCCCTGTCTTCAGGTGGGAGAAGTGAATCTTCTCCTGCCAATAATTAAAATTGACGTGGTCAATAATGGAGTTGTAAAATCTTTTAATTGTCTGTTGGATTCAGGAAGCCAGCGCTCCTATTTGTCTGATGGAGTTCTGGACCTATTGAATTGCCGTTCTATGCCTGTAAAGAGAAGGGACTTCTTTATTAAAACTTTTCTCGGAACGGCCAGAAGGAGCCTAAATGAACTCGAGTTGCGGGTCAAAGTGCCGAACTCTGAGTGTGTTATACCCTTTTTGGTGGACGAAGGCTTGGACCTTCAGTTTCACGTCAGGGGTCTGTCTACTGCTATTGAAGGTATTATTGCGGGTGGGGGGAAATTGGCTGCCGACTTTTCAAATGTTAAAAATGATTGTATTACTGTACATGGTTTGGTAGGTGTTGACCTACTGATGTATTTGGGACCCATGAAGTTGTCTCCCTTCATGAATGGGTCGGTTTTTGAGTTTCCTCAAGGAATTGTGCCTTTTGGAGATATGTCCAATTTTGTGAGTCCTGTTATGAAGAAAACGGATACCTCCGTTGTTGGCGCGAATTACAGCCAAGTTGTGTCCGAACACTCACAGTGTCTTATGACACATGTTTATTTTGTGCTTGAGCCGAAGTCTGAATACTTCGACCCTTTCGATAGTTTTATTGATTCTTCTGTGGAAAGAGCCGTGGACAAGCCCTTTAGTTTGGAAACGTTAGGAGTTACTGAGAACTCTGTAAGTGATTATGACAGGAATAAAATTGATTCCTTTCGCAATTCGATCTCGTACCGAGACAGTTGCTACTATGTTAGTTTTCCATGGGATGAGGGAAAGTTGCCTTCTGTTCCTTCCAACCATCAGGTGTCGTTGAACGTACTTGATAAGGTTGTCACTCGTTTGACGAGGCAGGGTCTGTATGAGGACTACTGCCAGGTTTTCTTAGAGCAGGAAAGGGAGGACATTATTGAGAGAGTGGAAGTGAATCCAGAGGATTTCGCTCATTATACTTGGATTCCTCACCGTCCGGTTATTAAGGCTAATGGTCAGAGTACCTCAAAGATAAGGCCGGTGTTCAACTGTTCGTTGCGAACAGGTGGACATCCCTCTCTAAATGATTGTGTCTATCCGGGAATTAACCTTTTCACGGATATGTTGGAATTACTGTTGAAGTTTCGAATGGATCGTTATGTCCTGTTGGCAGACGTCCGTAAAGCCTTTCTCATGATTCGGTTGGAAACCGAAAGAGATAAGAATCGGTTTTGCTTTTTTGTAAAATTGAATGATAAACTGGTATGTTATCGTTACAAAACATTGATTTTTGGGTTTGTGGCCAGCCCATTTATTCTCAACTTCGTCATTAGACATCATGTTGAAAAATACCCTCATAGTTTATGTAGGGATATGCTTATGGGAAATTTTTATGTGGATAATCTTATAAAAACTCACAATTCACAGAAAACTTTGTTGGACCTATACCTGAATGCAAAGAGTATCATGCAGGATGGTAATTTTTCATTAAGGTCCTGTAATTCCAATAATGATGTTTTGACCACTCGAATGAAAGCTGACAAAAGTTTCGTTACCCATGATTCTCCTCTGGAGAGGGTGTTGGGTTATGCGTATGATCCTGTGCAGGATAATTTGCATGTGGCGGCCGGTTCCTTAGATGTGCCAGCTGATACAAAAAGGGGCATCCTATCGCAGAACTCTTCCATATTCGACCCTTTGGGGCTTGTTTTACCTGTAACTATCAAGGGAGGGGTAATACTCAGTGAGATATGGAAAACTCAGGTGTCATGGGATCAGAAGATACCGGAGAGTTTGCAGCTCACTTGGAACAAGTTGTTTCCTGAGTTGATGAATCTGCATGGTGTGAGGGTCCCCAGATGTGCTGTTGATTCCTCTGTGCCTGCCACGTTAATGATCTTTTGTGATGCTTCACAACAAGCCTTTGGCTTTGCGGCTTACATTTTCCAGTATGGGGCTGCTAAATTAATATTTTCCAAGGCTAAAGTGGCTCCTTTGACAAAGAGAACTTTGCCGTCACTTGAGTTGTTGTCCGTCTTTTTGGCGATGAAATGTATCCCTAATCTTTTTAAGGTGTTTCAAAAGGATGTGGTCAAGAAAATAGTGGTTGCGGTGGACGCACAGGTCGTGTTGTCCTGGATTCTGTCCGAGACAGTTGTGACAAAGAGTGTATTTGTCCGAAATAGGTTAAAAGATATTCGAGTGGGAGTGGATAAATTGTGTGAACAAGGTTTGGAAGTAATGTTCAAGTATGTGAACACTTCTGACAACCCTGCCGACCTGATCACCAGGGGTATTTCCTTGGCGAAATTCAAATCTCTATTGCCCTTTTGGTTATCAGGACCGCAGTGGCTGGTCGGTGAGAATTTTACCTGGCCAGTGTATGATTTGAACTGTTTGAGTTCTGACAGTCAGAGGTTAGTGCTGACTAATGCCATCTCTGTGTCTCCTGTGATTCAGGAATTGTCACCGGTAGTGGATTTTAAGAGATTTTCCTCCTTGGGAAAACTCATGAGAGTTTTGTCCTACACGTTTAAATTTATATTGAATTTGCGGAAATCCACGAAAGAACCAGGCCAAGTGGCCAAAATTTATTTGATTAAGTTGGAGCAGTCCTTGCTTCTTTCCAGGGAAAAGTCCTTTTTGTTGAACCCCTCCAACCGTGAGATTCCTCCGTTGGTGGCGAAGTTGGATCTTTACCTGGATGATAAAAGTTTGATAAGGTCTGGGGGAAGGATTGGTAAATCCAGCCTTTACCCTCCGGAAATTTTACATCCGATTTTGTTACCTCGAGGCAGTCGTATAACTGATTTGATTATTATGGACTGTCATTTCAAGTGTAAACATTTGGGTATTGCAGCTACCCTCAGCAAACTCCGTTTGTCAGGTTTCTGGATACATAAATCCAGGCAGGCGGTGAAGTCGGTTATTTCTGCCTGTGCTCTGTGTAAAAGATACAATGCCGTATCTTTCAAATACCCCAAGGTTACCAATTTACCTAAACACAGAGTTAATTTTGTGAAGCCCTTCAACCATACAGGTATAGACTTTACTGGTCACTTGTGGGTTGAGGATGAAAGGGGACCGCAAAAGATGTACATCTTGCTTTTTACATGCTTCAATGTGAGGGCGGTCCATTTGGAGTTAGTGAGTGACATGTCTACTCACTCAGTGATACTATCATTGGTTAGATTTATTAACATTTATGGGGTGCCTTCCCATATATACTCGGATAATGCTAGATCATTCGTTGCTGGATGCAGTTTGATTAAGCAAGTGCTTGTGTCTGACGAGTTCGAGGAGAAATTTAGTACATTTGACATCAAGCACCTGACGATACCTTTATATTCTGCTTGGTTCGGCAGTGTTTGGGAGCGTCTTGTTAAGACGGTGAAGGTTTGTCTTTACAAGTTAGTGAGACGACAGAAGTTGGGTTATTTCGAACTTCTTTCTGTGTTGTCTGATATACAGAATGCTATTAACTCACGTCCTCTAACTTATAGATGTTCTGGAGATGATGGTTTGGATATTATATCTCCAAACGCGTTTATTCGCCCGCATTGTAATAATTCAATTTTTATAAATTCTGAAGAATGTTTTCTTGAGAATTCTCCTCCTTCTAGGAGTGACCTTTTGGAGAAGTTAAAACAGAGGGATCTTCTCTTACAGAGGTGTAAAGTTTTATGGTATGAGGAATACCTGCTCGGCTTGAGAGAGCTGAGTGGCGATCTATATCAGTCTGATTTTAGTGATGTCATCGCTGTAGGCGATGTGGTTCTTGTTAAGAACCCAGCCAAATCTCGCCCATATTAGTCCTTGGGTAGAGTGATAGGTTTGACTCCAGGTGATGATTCTCATATTAGATCTGCCCTGATTAAGAAGGCAGATGGTTCCTCTCAGGAACATTCTTTGAGACACCTTTTTCTGATGGAGTTGTCGGTTACTCATTCCCATCAGACCTCGGAGGTTCCCGAAGAGCCTTGTGGTACCGAGGATCCTGATGTGGTCCAGTCGGATGTTGCTGATGGAGATCATGCCTCGACTTCCAATTCTGAACCCATTCGAACTCGCAGGAAGGTGAGTGAACGGGATAATGACTACTTGTGGTATTGATGTGTACATGAGACATGTGTATAACATTGTGCATTTTTTTTTTTCTTCTTTGTCGGGAGAGTGTGGAAATTTCGGTATATTTTCTAGTAAGTCATGGGTTACTTCCCTTTGTTTGAAACCGTTTGAGGGTGAAGGCTTTCAGTTTTTGCTTACGTGCCAGGTTGAAGGTCACATGGATTATTTTGCGTAGGAGTTGGGTTAGGTTGACGCCATTTTGTGTCACGTGGTTTCTATTTTTAGAAATGATGCATTAGTTCTGTCTCGATTGATATTGGCGCAAAGTTTAATCAGAACAGATTTGGGCGCCGGAGTCGACACATGTAAAAACTGTTTCTCCGTCCATAGGTGGGACGTTAAATTTTGAGAAGAATTTCTACTTGAAGAAATTTAAGAAATAGAGTATCTCTTGGCAAGAATTGCCTTTTATGTATGAAATATTCTTCCTTCGGTCAACGAATATTTCCCTTTGAAGATGTTTCAAGTCAGAGACTTGCAATGAAGAATTATGGAGAATTTGAACGAGATAAAAATATCTCCGGGCACGAAATTGCCTATATTGAAGAGCTTAGCTCCCGTGAACTGAAATACTTTGCTGTTGAGAAGATTCTGAATCAGAGATTAAGAATCGTAAAGTGTGATCGTCCTTGCAACACAGATCGATTTGAAAGAGATAACTTTGAAAATTAAATCCTCACATGATCGCGTGTGATGCTATTTGGGACAAACTGTGAAAAAATCAAGTATTATGTTTATTTGAAATTTGGACTGTTCTACTGACGTATTTCTTACGTTGGGTTTGCTTTAATAAAATTATAGAAGAAAAGGAAAGAAAAAGGAAAAAAGGAACTTTGTGACAGACGTTTGATAAAATTTAAAAAAGAGGTTATTTTACCATGGAAATTATGTCGACATTCAGCACGGTTTGTCAATTTTATTACTTTTGATTGTAACTTTGGTGTAAAGAAAAAAAAGAGACTATTTGATTGATTTTGTAAGAATACTGCCTTTTTAAGATTGTATCTATTTTTGTTGTATCTAACTTTAATGTTAAGAAATCCTGATGTTGTAATTTTTTTTATTTTTATTTTTTTGTACGTTATCTAGGAATAATTTATTTATTCCAGCTCTGGGAAAAAAGCAGTCCAAGCTACCTTTTTTTTGTAAATAAAACTTTGTTTTAACTTTTATGAACATCTTGTACTCTTCCCTTCCTTCTCTCTTGTTATAATTTTTTTGTGATAATTGTCCTAGGTAACATGACTTTTGTTTAGAGCGGTTTTCGTTAACGCCCACGAAAAATCCGACACTATTTATATATATATATATATATATATATATATATATATATATATATATATATTAGTATTTCATGTATACACATGAAATTTTATAAGGAGATATAATTTTTTTGTATCAATTTTCAGTATTTATAGTATATAAAAACACCCGGTTAAAATAACTCCATGCATTTTAGCCTGAAGATTCCCCCCGGGATAAAACGCGGGAGCCTCTGTGTAGCTTAATTGCCATAAATATATTTTCATAGCTTACTACCTAGCTTTACTTACGTATCGAGCACTGTTGAAGTAAATACTGAAAATTGATACAATGAAAGTTACCTCTCCTTATAAAATGGTATGTGGGTACATGAAATATTAATATTTAGCTCCTCAAGCAGTTGAGCACTTTCACAAGAATTTATTTCACCACTGAAAAATAATATGGAAAAAATTAACTTAGAAACATCACTCAAGAATATCTCAACACCTAGCAAGCATGGATACATTATTAAATTAATTAAAAAAAACGGACGAACGAATACGCCGAATGCGATGGCGAGCACACTTCTTCCTTAACAATAAAGAAAAACACCTAGATACAAAAGAATCCTACGGATTCAAAAGCCTAAAAAACGCTAAACCAATAGATCTCATGACTAGAATTTAAAATGACCTCTTAAATGTAATTAAATATTTAGAATTTCACAAACAACATACTAATTTCCAAAAACAATTTCGCACCATCGTTAAAAACATAAACAACTCTAACAAAATCTTCGATAAAAGCGGACAAAACAAGAAATTTTTACAAAATAGATTAACAAGAGTATAACAAACTACTAACAGAAAACCTTACGAAAAACTACAAAAAACTAGATACAAGCGAACGTAATTACATAGATATAATAAATAGTGAAAGTAAACAAATCACCGATAAACTAAAAATTAGCGACAAAGTTAGTTAATTAAAACCTCAGGAAGCCTATATCTTATTTAAAGACCACAAAAGTAACTTTAACAATAACCCTAGCATTCGCCTAATTAATCCGACCAAACCAGAAATAGGAGGAATCAGCAAAACAATTCTATCTAGAATTAACAAGCAAATAAGAAAAGACCTAGAATTAAACCAATATGTGAATACTGCCGAAGCAATCGCTTGGTTTAACAATATCGAAAATAAGAAAAAATGTACCTTCCTACAATTCGACATAGTGGACTTCTACCCGTCTATATCAGAAGAACTCTTCAACATCGCCCTAGAATTTGCCGGGATGTATACCGATATATCCAAGTATGAAATCCACATCATTAAAAAAATGTAGGAGATCAGTTTTAATCAATAACGGTGACCAATGGATTAAAACAAATATGAAAAACTCCTTTGATTTGGCCATAGGTGCCCTTGACTCTGCGGAGGCATCAGATCTTGTAAGGTTATTCATTTTATATACACTCACAAATATATTTGATAATAAAGATATTAGCCTTTATAGAGATGATGGACTAGCGATAATAAAAGATTCCAACAAAGTCAAGGGAGAAAACTATAAATATGGAAATGAAAAAACTAGGCCTAAAAGTAGACGTGGCTAACATAAAAACAACTCACTTTCTAGACGTCACGTTAAACTTAAATAAAAAATACTTACGAACCATACCTAGAAGATAACGCCAATCCAATATACGTAAACCCAAAGTCTAATCAACCCCCATCAATCATAAAACATGTTCCGAATTCTATCGAACGTAAGCTTATCAATAATTCTAGCAACGAAAGTGTTTTTTAAAAAACAATCAACATTTACAATATAGCTCTAAAAAATAGTGGTTACCATAATACCGAAATTAAATATAAAAAACAGGACACTAATAATTACGATAAAATTAAAATTAAAAGAAATATAATCTACTATACACTGCCCTATAACCAAATGCTAAAAACTAATCTGGAAAAACAATTCCTAAATCTGATCGAAAAACACTTCCCCGTAACCAATCCCTTGAATAAAATATTCAATAAAAATAACCTAAAACTATCCCACAGCTGCTGCGAAAACCTAGAAATGATAATTAAGGCACACAATAACAAAATACTGAAAGAGAACAGCAGAGGGGAAGACAAAATAACAAATTACATAAAAAAAGTGACAAATATAGTAAAAATAACACTAAGAAGAACAAAAATATAAACAATACAAATAGAAATAAACAAAACAACCAACCGAATAGAAATGAAAAAGTTAGCAATGAAGAGAAAAGATGTAACTGCATAAATCGTACACTTTGTCCACTACAAAATAAATGTGTAACTAAAATTATTGTATACCAAGCCACAATATTTGCCAAGGAAAGACCGAATAACAGGTAGTACTACGTGGGTATGACCTCCCTAGATTTTAAAACCAGATATTATGACCACAAAAGCACATTTAAAAAACAGAGAACGTCGAATTAAAACAGCACTAGCAAAACACTATTGGGAGCTCAAAGAAAATGGACGCTCACCAATAATTGAATGGAAAATAATACGACAGGCAAGCACATTTAGAAATGTGGACGACCCGTGTAGATTATGCCTGAATGACAAATTTGAAATCCTAAACTTTAAAGACCCCGAAATCTATTAAACTGTAGAAATGAAATAGCAAACAGCTGCTTACACAGAAATAAATTTGCCTTAGGCTAACGATAAATAAACAAATAAAGAAAAAAAACGAAACTAAAGAAAAACTTAACAATTTAAAAATTAAAACCTAAAATAGAAATACAAGGAACCATGTGTTAAAATAAATTCACCCATTATATTGACACAACAAAGGAAACAGGATATAGGCAAATCTATAGAAAACAGAACAATAGCACAGGATATCGGAAGTAACACTAACAAGACCTGTGTTCGTGGGAAGCCCAACGATTGCCTGAGAACAACAAAGAATCTGATTGGTTAACTAGCTAGCGGTGTATATAAAAACACCTGGTAAAAATAACTCCATGCAGTTTAGCCTGAAGATTCCCCCTGGGGATGAAACGCGGGGGCGTCTGTGCAGCTTAATTGCCATAAATATATTTTCATAGCTTACTATATATATATATATATATATATATATGTATATATATATATATATACACACAAATGAAACAATAAAGATAAATATTAAATCTTTATATTAGATTCTATCGCGATAAGTCAATGCTCGATATACTAGATAGATCAATAATATGAGAAAATGAATGATTAAAATAAAAAATGAATAAAATAGAATATTTATTAATTCATTTTAAGTATTCAAATAAGGAATATAAAGAAAATAATATGTTCCTTCATATTTTCAAATGTATGCTAAGCAGTAATATAATTTATGCTTATTTTTTCTCTGATGAAAAGAGCTTATGTTTTTTAATTCATGGATTACAGAAAAGAAAACATGGTTTCTATATTTCTTGCTTTAATACTTGATGAATTAATAATATGTTATTTTATCCAATGTTTATTTGCATCATTCGTTTTCTTATTTCAATGAAAATCTATTTAAAATATATTATAATTCGAAAAATATTTAATCCAGCCTATTGTTTAGAATCAAACTGTTATTTTTTACTGATACAAAGAGTAAGTAGCAGTAAGGATCAAGCGATTAAACCCTACTACCACCACTACACTTTCAGAAAATATTCACCTCCGGACCTTTTTTTTAGATTACATGCTATTTGAAGAGAAAGAGAGAGAGAGGGGGGAGGAGGGCTCCTCAGTCCTGATCAACAACCTTCCTAGAGTTGGAATCTCGAACAAAATATCTGGTTTGCAAACCTACAATTGCTTAAGGAGTAGATAGGTCGTGCCTATCGCCGACCTTTGCACTCCTTCTTTGTTTATTAGTAAGGCGCAGAGGTAATAGCGCTGAAACGCCTCTAAACACTCAGTGCCTAGCCTTGTTTCCTTACTAGGACAATGAATGCCGTTCTCTTTCTCTCTATTTGGGCAACTTGGGGAAAGTTTTTTTCGTCACTAAGTCTTGCATGACCAGTCTGGGTCTCTCTTGTTCCGACAGGTTGAGGGTACAGGTTAGACAGCTTGTCTGGCTGCTGTTTCCGACTGAAAGCAAGGAGCCCAAACTCTTGGGTAGCGCCAAGAACGGCTGCTCCATCATCAGTTGCATAATACCGTGGGTAGTTGTATGTGCCATGTCGCGCATGGAAAAGGACCCTGCAATTATCTGTAGTGGGCTTTCCCGAGGCCACAACCCCCATGGATCAGGTCGTGACTAATGGACTGGTTGTGTAAGCTTATTGGCACTAAACAAGTACCCACCTTGGCCAACCCACTCTATATCCCAATTTAGGTTGCCCCCCCCCCCACCTTCTCTCCTCTTTTTTCTCAGTAGCCCCTTGCATCTACAGTGACATCCTGCCTTGTTTGGGGTGAACTATGTAAAAAAAAGAGAGAGAGAGAGACGATAACGACATTGAACGAATGAGTAATACAAACTCTCCTCCCACCACCACTATTGCTATGTGTAGTATGACGTGAGTAACAGCCATAATAGTCATAGTAAAGAGACTTTATGACAGCTATTACAGTACTACTAATCGGCCGTAGTCTATTTTGTTTACTTACATGTTACATATCAAGATTTCATATGATGTTGCTTACCTAGACGGAACGTTATTTTATTTCTTATTAATTGAATATATATAAAATTCAAAAATAAAATAAGGGTTGTTATTTCAATGAAAACCTGTTTCGAATATATTATAATTCGAAAAATATTTAATCCGGTCTATTCTTCAAAATCAACTTCTTATTTCTTACTGATACAAAGATTGAGTAGCAAGAAAATCCTGACTCCAGCAATTGATTCTTTGGTTTACGTTTCCAAGGCTTTCAAAAATAAACTACAATTTTTATTCCAGTTAATTAAATTGTAATTAACTCAGTGTCTGTTAAATATATGCACTTTTTTCAATGTTGTAGAGATCTACCGTTTCTCAAAACGGTGCACCAAATTTAAGGTATTTATGGGAATTGTGAATTTTTCTGATACTTATAATTTATAGTTTCTATTATTTATATTGTAAGGAGAAACTGATTTTAGATTTCCAAATTTATTTTTTCCATAAAGTCGTACGATTTCTATATTTTTCACTCCTGAACGTCATCACGTGATATCTATTTAGACTTACACTTAGGTACTCTCATGTCCTTGGGCAGTCAAAGTGATCCATCGCATTCATAAGAATTTGAATTTGGCATCTTTTTGACTGTTTTCGAAGAAAGAATATTTTACAGGGACAAGTTGCTAGCCTAGAGCCAAACCACTAACACTTATAAAGAAGTCTGTAAGTAGGGAAGCCTCTGGTAGATATTCACTTCCTTGTTTTCAAAGTGGAGCGAAAATTTCAAACAAACCGCTATTTCTTTTTTGCTGTTGTTATTTGTTGTTGTTTTTTTCTTTAAATCATCATAAAACCTTTGGAGGACCCTTTTTAGAGTTCCAGTTTTGGGAGGAAGATTTTGGGAAGAACCAGTTTCATAGAAATATTATAAAGAAAACAGTTTTAAGTAATATTCAAATGTGTGAGAGAGCGAGAGAAATACTATATGATAAACAAATAAAATAAAGAGTACAAATAAAATAAAGAGATAGTTTATAGACTTGTATTGTCTTGTCCTTCAGGAGTTGATTTACGCCGGTCTATGGGTCTGTCCTGTGCAGTTCTAGGAGGTCCACCCTCCCAGGCTTCGCCTCCCCTCTTTGGGGAGGAGTAAGTTTATTGCTTACTGCCTGAGGTGCCCCTACCGGGGAATGCCGACGGGGCTGCCCAGGCAATTTTTGATGGTCAGAGTGCCCACCTCTCGGGCGCTGACTTTTCAACCCCCACTTTCCGACCCGACCTTGGGTCACATCCTACTTGTGGGAGTAGGATAAAACTGGCCTTGTGCCTAACTCCTGGAGAGGAGTAAATAAAGATAGTTTATATATGTTTAAAATGGAAGTCTACAAAGATAGGAAAACATAGAATAATTGTTAAGTATTTTGAGTGTCTTTGCAGAACAAGGGGAATTCATTAGTTAAGATATCGACGAATCTTGAGTCGATAATTTAAGGGCTGTGAATTATCCACGGGTCTGAAAAATCGTAATCAAAACTTCCTCACCCAATTACATAAATTAAATTTCTTGTAAGTTATTAGAGTCGATAATCATTTGTTTTTGTATTAGAAAGTTCAGTAAGATATGTATGAAGTATTAAAGTGTCTGTCTACACCAGATTTTTCATTTTCTGTTTTTTTTAATTATTTTCCGTGAAATACTAAGTTTAATGCTATTCCTATTATTATTTCTAGAGGGGGTGTTTTTCTTGTTACTAATTTAATTTCAATAAATATTCCACTAATCTTATATATACAGTAAAGTTAGATTTTCCCCTATTTCACTGACCGATATAGCTCGGTAAACAAAAGTTAAATATAGAATTCTGTTTCATATGCGTTTTTGTCGCTTGTTGGTACGTGCTTCCAGAAAAGAATAATTTCGTTCGAATTCATCGATTTTTATATTTTATTCGTTCAGCCGTTTTCTCTTTGCTTCATAATTTCAGTGCAGGATTAGGAGTTATTAGCCCATCCTACGTTAATTAATCTTCATCCTTCAACTCATAACCTCGTAAAATAAATACAGTTTAAATCTAAATATGGTAACTTTTTTATACGGCATAATCAGGTTGACACACCGGTTCCCGTGAGATCACCGAAGTTAAGCGACGTTAGAATCTGGTTAGTACTAAAATGGGTGACCATTTGGGAATACTGGGTGCTGTATGTGCTCTCTGCTTATCTCAACATTGTTTTCAGTCGTCCTGGACTTCCCTTGCCATTGGAATCAGTCAGTGCCGATTCAGGAGAGGTGTAGTTGTAGATTATGCAACCCTTGCTTCACAATTAAACGCGCATCCACCCTTACAGGAGGTATCCATTGTCTCTGGAAGCAGAACGGAGATCATGATGGTGGTCACTTTTTCCTATTACACCGTTTATCAGCGCAGTTCGTATTAATTACTACGCCTATTACGTGACTAATACATATACATATATTTTTCAAAATTAAAAATGATATACAAATATCCACAATCTACTTTCTTGTGACGTTCTTCGAATATACATAACAAAACGTCCCATACAATTCTTTGTTTTAAACACAATCGTAATAAAAGAGGAAAAGTACATAGTCATCGTACATGGATCCTTATCCTGCTAGTAGTAAATGAAATAATAATAATATGTAAGTCACGGGGAGAGGGGAAACACACGCACATAAGGAAACACACAAGAAGGGATGAAATATATGAAAAAAATATCAGTATAAAAAATAAAATGAATTTCAAAATTTTAGTAAAATTGAATGAATTATTCGATTTTAATAAAATGTTATCCACTTAAAGACATTAAAAAAGAAGTTAGAAAGTTTATTTCAAAATGAAAAGAGAGAAGGTTGCAAACATTTTATTCCTCCGGTGCTATTATATGGGTTTTCTGTTTCAATTATTATTCTTTACGCTACTTTCAATCATTCGAACTTTTAATAACACGCAAAAAAAATGTAACGTTATCAAGACGAGACACTCAAGACAGATAAAACGATGTTTTGATGTGATTTTTGTTCGAGTCTTTGTAAAAGCCAGACATTATTTGAGTTTAACAATTTGAAAACAAGATATTTAAAACAAAATTTTATCTTTCGTGATAATCTTTGCTATAAATGAAATAAATAGTTTACGGCATAATCGCGTTGATACACCAGTTCTCGTTAGATCACCGAAGTTAAGCGGCGTTCAGCCTGGCGTGTACCGGATGGGTTACTAGGCGCTGTATTGGAAGTACAGAAAAAATTTCCTGCAAAAAATAATTCAGCCATGAAGATGCTTTTAGAAAATACTTTGGTATAACCTGCTAATCCACGCATGTGTTCACACAACGGACTTCCTATCAGAGGAAAAAATATGCTTATTCTTCTGAAGATGGTAATATTATTACCGAAAGCGCTCAAGTTAAAAAAAAATGTTTTTAAGATAAATAAATTATTTATTTTTAAAAACAATAATTTGCGTTGTGAAGGTTTGCTAAATATTTTATAAAAAAATATTCTCTTTATCTTTGCCATTTCGCCAACGCTTCTGTGTGACTTTTCAAATAACTTTCCATGTACCACGTGATAACACACGACTTATAAACATTGCGTCCATAACATCGAGACGAATTCATCCTTACTACTTGTCTCAGTCGGGAGGGGAAAAAAATGAAGAAGAAAAAGAGGAAAAAATATGCTTATTCTTCTGAAGATGGTAATATTATTACCGAAAGCGCTCAAGTTTTAAAAAAATGTTTTTAAGATAAATAAATAATTTATTTTTAAAAACAATAATTTGCGTTGTGAAGGTTTTCTAAATATTTTATAAAAAAATATTCTCTTTATCTTTGCCATTTCGCCAACGCTTCTAATGTGTGACTTTTCAAATAGTATTTATTTATTTTTTTTATTGATTAATATTGTTGCTTTCGTTAGGTTTTGGGGTTAGTGTTTGTGAAGGGTTAGGAATTAGGGTTAGGGTTTGGGCAGGTTCGTTTGCAGACGTTAAAAATTCAATTATCAAGTTTAGATGTCGTCTGCTTATTCATTTCAATCAGTTATTCATTTTCTCGCAGTTTCATTGACTTTTACGTAAAACTCCGGAAAGCCCCGCCGCCGAGGGACTTTTAACACGGGTCCCAATCTAACAAAGTACCGAATGTTTTAAGTAAGTTAGTATAAGTAGTATTTTGTTTAGCTTTTATAGAAATCGATTTAATAAAAGATAGACCATTCAAATTTGTTTCAATAATGGTTAAATTTTTCAAAACATTTAATAAGACCATTAAAATGTTCCTCTGATTCCATCTAATGTCACGTTAGTTTAATTTTCGATTCCAATTATCACTTATGCAATTGAGATGCAATTGAAAACGCAGCGCTATACCAAGAGTAAACGCAACTTTTACCGAGTAAAATTTTACGAGTAATCCAATGGTGATACTGATTATGTAGAACGGGTTTCTACAATAGTGTTGTGGGGTATGTATTCGCGCCAGACATCCATAAACAACAAAGACGACATCGTACTTTATTTTAGATATTAAAGAACAAGGTTAAAAAGTGTGATACGGGGTTCAGAGGTGCAAGCACGGGTAAACAGGGTGTAAACTTACCAGACAACGCCGGGTGTATGCTGGCTCTTAAAAATTTTAAATGGAAGCAAAATAAAATTTTAAGCAAATTTTGCGGCAAATAAACGTTCAATTAGAAAACCTTTTAAAAGTCAAATGATCAGATTTAAATGAAACCCTCGGGATTTTGTCAGAAATCAATGGAATTATTTCTACCGTTTTCCTTTTAGAAAATTGTTTTTTTATTTATAAATCATTAATTTAGTTTTATGAAATTCTACAATTTTCATATTTCATACAAGAATGTTTAAATTCCTTAAAAATAGTTCCATGTTAATACAATGTCAATAACATGATGAATCGGCTGTTTCTATGAAACACTTTAAGGAAATGGTCAGAAAACTAGGATAACAAAATTCTAAGAAAATACTTGCTAAAAACAAACTTTTAAAACATCTTATTTAAAATATTTATATATGGTAGTAAAATGAGGCTAGGTAGAAAGTTCGCTACTACATAAGAAAGCAGTATGTTCGTCCCATTCTCACACAGAACAAAAGGTACGTTGCCAGTTTCTCCTCCCTGCATTCGCCCGGTAAACAGCAACTATTCGCTTTATAGGCCCGCTTCCTGATCTGATACTTGTGATTCTTATTTTCTCAATAATTATAAATTTAAGAGTTTTAAAAAACCTCTAAAGTATTTATCGATTATTTTTATGGAAATCGCCCCAGACATGGCATGAAGCCACTTGATGTAAAGAGTTAAACAGAACGAAAGATGATTATCGCAAAGACAAGATATGCTTACTGGCCTCAGTCTTGAAAAGACCAAGACTATAGGTCAGAGGAAAACAGTCAGCAGGAATAGAGTTCCACAAGCCTGCAGTTTTGGGGAAAAAAGCTACTGGAATAGGAAGCTGTATTTTAATGAGGTATCAAAACAGAATTGATGGAGACCACTAGACCAACGAGTCAAACGAGCTGGAACAACGATAGCAGGGAATAGATCAGACAATTCCGAAAAACACATGCCATAATAGTATTTATAAAAACAACTGAGACTAGCAATATCACGTCTGTGAGAGAGAGGGGGCACAGAGAAGAAGAAAGGGTGAGGCCAATCAAAAAACAGATATGTTTAAAAAGAATAAAAAGGCAAAACAAAAGTAAAAAGTCTCCCAGGCAACGCCATGTGGGTGCAACTAGTTCTTAATATTTTGAAGACGACTGCCAAAACGGTATTCATCGGTTTCGATCATTCCAAGAATTTCAACAAACCTGGCAATTCATTTATTCTCTATTCCTTTCATGGTAAATAAGGTTTGGGCCGCCATATTTAGCAACGCACCAAAACTATTTTATTTTCTTGCACATCAAGATCTAATATATAATTGAAACCCATATTTTCATATACGAAAAGCCTACATGAATTCAGGTGCCATGCACAATAGGATTGAATCTATAATTTGATCTCCTATATATGCCAATAACATGCATATTTTTAAACCTTTCATATGCAATGAATTCTGGTGTATTATCTTATCTCTTATTTTTACTTGTATAAAAGTATCAACATATTCTCATATGAAAATAAAACTTTGGTTTAATGCATAATTTGATCCACTGTTTTTATTTATAAACGTGTGGTTATATATTAAATTTGATCCACTGTTTTTATTTATAAACGTGTGGTTATATATTAAATTTGATCCACTGTTTTTATTTATAAACGTGTGATTATATATTAATGTCATATACAATGAGATCGTGCGCATCATTCGCTCTATTTCAATGTGCAAAACCAGTGATATGTTTTTATAATTTCATGACTGTTGATAATTCACATAATGTATAATTTGATCCACTATTTATTTTTGCAACGTGTGGCTATATATTAATGTCATATACAATAACCAAGTAAAAAGAAATCCCTACTACCACTGCCACTCTTTCAGAAGACGTTCCCTTCAGGACTATTTTTATATTATACGCTATTTGAAGAGAGAGAGAGAGGGGGAGAGAGAGGAAGAGAGAGGGAGAGAGGGGAAGAGAGAGAGAACGGGAGAGAGAGAGAGCAAGAGAGAGAACGAGAGAAAGAGAGAACGGAAGAGAGAGAACGGAAGAGAGAGTGAAAAAAAGAGAGGCGATGCTCTATTCCAGCATGAAAAACCAGGGATATTCATTAATTTCATGACTATTTTTAATTCACGTAAAATACACCTCCTTATTCTTCTCCGTCACAAGAATGAATATATGTTGCTTTTCCCCTACAAAGGAGGTTATGTTTTAGCCAGTCTTTGTTCGGCTTTAATAGAATGATATAATGAAATCATTGTGTGTCGTGCTCAGATGCATCAAAACCCACCAGAAGTGCATGTATACGTGTGCATGTGTATGAATAACGTACAATTGACAGGACAGTGAAGAGTGCGTGGGTCATGATATACATGTGTGCATGTGTATCAGGTGTAGATTTGGCGAATTTCAGGAATCATGAGAGTTTTTACGGATGCAATGTCTCGGCAGCCAACAACTGATGTAGGCATTTTGTTTCATGCTTTAGCAATTCTGAGCGCGAAAAAATGTTTTCGGAAGTGATCGGAGCTGTGTTGTTTTCTGACTTTGTATATGCGTACAAAGTCAGAAACACAACATGTGTTAAAAACATAGAGATAAAAAAGGGTGCTCAGGGTTGTTTTAGGTGAGATGATTAATAATTTTGTAGCCATTTACCAAGTCAGTTGCTAGCGATTCGAGCGTCAATGAATCCAAGCCCAGGGAACGCATTTAACATGAAAAGTTTGGCTTCAATTCTTTATTTGATATCTGACCTAGACGAATAAAGTGTTTATGAAATAAGTGGTGACTACTCTAGGAATACAAAATGTTGTCCACAATACAAGACTACTATTTTTTAAACCAATTCCATTTACGCTATTTATTTATTTCTACTATATAACGTGATTAAATTTTTGTTGTCTCATTCTTTGTAATTTGAATGCAACCAAAGCATTAGTGTTGTTTCGAATAAGCTTGTTGACTTAGACAATTCAAGAGCTGTCTTCCTTGAACCACATCCAAGTTATCTCTCCTGAATTAGACTGAGCACTATTCTACTACTAGAAACCAAAATATATACCAAATTCTACCAACGTGCTAATTTACAAACCGGATCTTTCTCTCTTTCTGAACCCTCTTCTGGTCGCAGCATCACGCTTCCAGAACTACAACAACAAAGTAAGTCATATTTACTTGTACATTATTCGTTGTATATCTCTCTCTATTCGTTTACCCTGGCAACATGTGTAATCCGATTGTGTCAGGATAATTAATGTAGCCTTTTTATTTAGTAACTACGTCTGTGATTTTCAACCTCTTTATTACCAGGTTTAGTATATACTTCTTACGTCTGTCTTTGTCAAACAACCTCTACAATATATATATATATATATATATATATATATATATATATATATATATATATATACTTTGAAAAGTCACACAATTTGAAGCGCTGGGTGGGTGGCAATAATAACGAAGATATTTTTTTAATAAAATATTTAGAAAACCTTGCACAACGCAGATTATTTGTTTTTAAAAATAAATTATTTATTCATCTTAAAAACATTTTTTTTATAAACTTGAGTACTTTCGGTAAATATACCATCTTCAGAAGAATATTTCTTTTTTTTTCTTTTTTTTTCTTTTTTCCTCTTGGTTGAGACATTCTCGTAGCCAAGTTGAAAATCCGTCTAGGTGTTTTGACGAAGAAAGAAAAGTGTTGATATGGCTGTGTGTCACTTGGTCGGCGTGAAAGGATACTTTGAAAAGTCACACAATTTGAAGCGCTGGGTGGGTGGCAATAATAACGAAGATATTATTTTATAAAATATTTAGAAAACCTTGCACAACGCAGATTATTTGTTTTTAAAAATACATTATTTATTCATCTTAAAAACATTTTTTTTATAAACTTGAGTACTTTCGGTAAATATACCATCTTCAGAAGAATATTTTTTCTTTTTTTTCTTTTTTCCTCTTGGTTGAGACATTCTCGTGGCCAAGTTGAAAATCCGTCTAGGTGTTATGACGAAGAGAGAAAAGTGTTGATATGGCTGTGTGTCACGTGGTCGGCGTGGAAGGATATTTTGAAAAGTCACGCAATTTGAAGCGCTGGGTGGGTGGCAATAATAACGAAGATATTTTTTTATAAAATATTTAGAAAACCTTGCACAACGCAGATTATTTGTTTTTAAAAATAAATTATTTATTCATCTTAAAAACATTTTTTTTTATACATTGAGTATTTCGGGGTAAATATACCATCTTCAGAAGAATATTTCTTCTTTTTCTTTTTTTTCTTTTTATATATATATATATATATATATATATATATATATATATATATATATATATATGTGTGTGTGTGTGTGTGTGTGTGTGTAAATCCAACTGTTTCTCAATCAATACCTCTCTTTGTTTTACTTCCGACCACCAGACATTATTTAAGAAAACGTAATACGTTAATTGGCAGCCGCATGTCTTACAAAACATACCCAAACCTGTGCGTCGCTAAAACGTAAGAATATAACATAAACTATACGTATTTTACAGGCCGTTTCATTTATAATAAAAGGTTGCATATTTACGGACATCCCTTGTTAAATGCACATAATTACAAACATAATTGCTGTCTACATGTTTGTGTGCCAATGGAAGAGAACTGCGGACCGGTTGTGTGTGTATTATTCATATGTCCATAAATATACAAGCGAATAGTGGTAAATATAGAACAATATTTGGGATATGTTTGCTGAATCAAATACACACTTTTTTCGTGTAAGCCAACCACTTAGGTGTCATTAATCACATTTAGTGCACTTAAAATGAATGCCAACCTGATATATACATGTGTTAAGTGAGTTATAGATTTAAACATGAGCGTTGAATCTGCCATAGATTTAGATATATACACGCTAGATACATATTTATGATTATCTATCCGTTATATATATATATATATGTGTGTGTGTGTTAAAATATATGTTTTTGCATACACTTTCTATTCTTTTTATATACTAGCCTTTTAAACGTGAAAGCTTAATGATTGTCAACATATAATACCAGAGCAGTTGATCTTCTGTTAGACGGGTCTGTTATTGTATCAAAGGATTTTGTTTTGGTAGCATGAATAAAATCTTAGTCTTTGGAATGTTGCAAAATGTTGTTTATATATATATATATATATATATATATATATATATATATATATATATATATATATATATATATATATATATATATATATTGTTATGGTTTAATGGTGATCTACACTATTTCGGGACTATGAATAGAGTTACGACGAAGTGGAGTAGCAGTCATGATGACAGTCATTGACGACAGTCATTGACGGCAGTCATACCCACAGTATCGGACATAGGCTTTTTGTAACATACTATTCTCAACTACTGTTGACTAAATTATTATCGCCCCTTCAAGGTTACAATACTCACGCCGAGGATTCGAACCTATGCAACACAACACTGGCGACGAGGTATTCAGACTTATCGGACCAACATAATACGAACGTATGTTGCATAACACTGGCGACAAATTATTCGAACTCATTCGGACACGAAAATAACCCAGACTTTTGTTGCACACAACTCTGGCAACGAAAACTTCGATTTATGTCGGATACAACATAACCATTACTACAAGTGGAATGTTTGATTTTCGAAAAAAGACTTTGGTGGTATGCTCTGGATAATTGTCAATTATAACAATAGAGCGACAAGTTGAAATCAAACTAGATTTTTAACAAAGTGTGTAAAATCTGCTAAAAAGTACTCTAGCATCAAGAAGTAGGAATGAAGAAATAAATTGTCGTTTCTGAGTAGGACGAAACAGTTTCAAATCAAGGCTTCAAAATTTAAGTCGTTCGACTGCGAAGGAAAAAGCGAAAAAAATCTACAAAAATGTCTATCAATTTATTTTAGTTAATCAGAAACACGAAAATATGTTTGAACGAGTTTATTTTCTTCTCTTGCTGAAAGTATAATAATTTATATCTCACTAAGAAAAATTATATATATATATATATATATATATATATATATATATGGAAAAGTTAACTTAATTGAAGTTACGAAAAATGGAGGAATTTAAACATGCTATTCTAGAAATTTCAGGTATCAGCCAGATTAGCAACTGCAATTTCAGAAAAAACAAGCTGAATATCAAAAGAAAAGGGATGCAGAAAAAATAGAATTACAGAACAAAATGGAATATCAGAAGAAAATGAAATCAGAAAAGCTAGAACAAATGAAAAGATTTGAAGAAATGTTTATACAAATTCATAATTTTAATTACGATCCTGGCAACAAGATTACGTTTGCTACGTATTTCATACGATACAAAGACATTTATAATACGTACTGTGCGAATTGAACAGAATTTTAAAAGTTTCGTTTGCTATTAACGAAATTGAATACGGTTGAAAATACCAAATTCGTTAATTATATCTTGCCACAAAAATCTAGGGACCTTACATTTGTTTAAACGATTCAATTATTGATTAGCTCATTTAACAATGTGCATATCAAGTTGGCAAGGAAAGATGAAGAAGACTACACGATTTTTTCAAGCGTCGTAAACAACCATTGCGATGATTTAAATTTGTCGAAGTTGAGTGCTAACAATATTAAATGCCTTATATTTGCGCAAGGATTAGTATCGAATACGGTTGCGGAAATCAGAAGGGTTCTTAATACACTAGAGAATGAACATATCGCAGAGGACTGCTAATGTTCGTCTAAAATCAAATGGCATTTAACAATGTGGAGTATCACATATCAGAAAATTCCGTAACAAAAAGAAAATTACTTCAGCAGCAAAATTTGATAAACAAAATAAAAAATAATTTGCCTCTCAAACCGTGTTTCGGTTGCGGCCAGCTGCATTGGAACAAAGATTGTCTATATAAAATGAAAAAGTGTTTTAGGTACGATCGCATGGAACACAAAAGCACACACTGCAGAGTAAAAAATAAAATTAATAAAAACTTTATCATAATCGCTAAATGTGACGAAGTGGAAAGTATAATAAATTTTGTACAAGTAAGAATATTGAATAGTAATATTAAAATTCAACTTGACTCAAGATCAGATTTGTCGATCATAAATCTTCAAACATAGAAGAAAATTGAAAAACCGACTTTGATGAGAACTAAAAAAAGTAGCCGAAAGCCTCACTAGAGAACAAGTAAAATTTGACGGCGAAATAATAACTACAGTTACATTACAAGGAAAACTTTCAGATTGAAAATGTTTGTGATGAACAATTCAAGTAACCTTTAAGGCACGGATAAGATGGACAAGTTTCAATTGTGGGATATGCCTATAGTTCTTTCTACAAGAATATAAAAACCTTAAATGCTGCAGCAGAGAGGCAAAAGAAAGAATTGAAAGTAAGTTTTTCAGAAGTTTTTTCTGGTGGACTAGGAAAATGTAAAAACGTAAACGCAAACTGAAACCGAATATTCAACCGGTTTTTAAAAGAAGAGAAATTTTCCTTTCGCCTCATTAGATAAAATTGACATAGAATTAGATAGACTTGAAAATATCAAAGGTTGAATACGGCGAGTGGGTTTTATATATCTTAGTTGAATTATAGACAAAGATCTTAAAAGATCCGACCCAGAGGGAGTGACTAAGATACAAATATGCCAGCTTAGGCAATTGTATCGTATCTACAAAGTTCTCTTGATTTTTCAAAATATTACAAAGTGTTTATTCAAAAGAAGCAAGATTTGCGATCGTCTCTTAATGAGATATTTAAAAAAGAGAAAAAAGGAAAAGATTGGGTCTGGACGAGAGAATGCCAGAAGGCGTTTGAATATATATATATATATATATATATATATATATATATAGTATTAACACAGCATGACGTCACTTGCTTTATGCATCGTTCCTTCCCTGAAAAAGAAGTAGAATGCCTTGATGTTAAGCCGCCGATAAAAGTGTTAATATTATCATTGTTTATCAGCTATTTAAAATTGGCCGAGCGGTTAAAGACGTTGGATTTGAGTTGAAAAATACTTTTAGTCCAGGGTTTTGAATCGCATGACCGGTAGTGAATAGTCATATCTCTATGCTGAAGAGTCCAGATTAAAAAGGACGAAACGTACACGTACATAGATAATAAACAATAACAAATATTTATATATATATATATATATATATATATATATATATATATATAGAGAGAGAGAGAGAGAGAGAGAGAGAGAGAGATAGATAGATAGATAGATAGATAGATAGATAGATAGATAAAATGCTAGATAGATCCTCACACCCAGAAGAAACCGTAAGATTACAGACTTCATTAAAATAAACCCGAAAAGAAAAAGGTATTAACTCCATATAGAGCAAAGATAAAAAGGGTGAGATGATGATCTACTCTATTTTGGGAGTAGGCGGACTCTTCTAGAGACTATGGATAAAGTTACGACGAAGTATTGTAGCAGTTATGGCGGCAGTCATAGCCACAGTATCGGACACAGGCTTTCTGCAACATACTATTTTGTACTTCTGTAATTACACTCTTGTAAATATATCATCGTGTTGTCTTAATTACGACCGGCGATCTTTCGTCTAAATAAAATGTTTCTCTCTCTCTCTCTGATTTAATAGATGACGTCATCGTTTTGAGACATCATCCACAAACTAACAAACAAAAACTATACACAGAGTCGTAGTAGTTTACTAGACCTGCATATCTCTGTACGTTCATCTAGTAAGCGACCGGTGGCCGGAAGAGACACGGTTCATCTAGATAAGGGATCTTTTTCCCCCTCTCTATTTGATTTAATCGACATCATTTTCAATCGTCCATTGTACACGTCTATTTCCCATCTCTGTTCCCATAATGGATGACGTCATTTAGTAACGTAACCTTTCATAACATAATCCTTTTGTGACATCATCCATTTGTGACGTCATCCAATGTGCACGGATGCAAACAAACAAAATAACAAACAAGATCCACAAAGTTTTGGTAGTATACTAGCTGGCTTTGCCAGTTCGCCATTGCTTAGCAGAGTTCACTACTTGAAATACTTGACACCAACACTTTAAATAATAAACATTTAATTCATAAGTTTCTTGTAAACACGAGACTAAAACTTTCGCATTTATTCGTATGAATTTTGGTAACTTTGATATAAATTTATTTACTTTTTAAAAAGACTGTAATAAAATGAAAAGAAAAATCAGATCACCTGAGCGATAGCGGTGTGTGTGATTGGGGTACGGGGGGTGGCTTTGTAACTTGGGCAGAGGTTAACTTAGAATTCAGAAACGGAGAGCAACTTGTTGAAAATCAAGTCAGTCTCCCTTAAGGCTGAAAAAGAACATTTAAACACAAATGCGAAACGTTTTTTATACGAGATGAAAACAGTCATTGAATTTAAAAACTGTAAAAATGTTTAGCGTCGTTAACGAGAGGGAGGGGGGAGAAGAAAGAGAGAGTGAGAGAGAGAGAGTGAGAGAGCAAGAAATCAGTCGGTCAGTGAGTTATCTTTTTCCTCCCTTTTCTTTATGAACTCTTCTCGCTTATGAGTTTCATTCGTGAAAGCGATGTTAGTTTAAGTTAAGGAATTTTTTAGCAATTTATCCTTTTTTTAATAAATTACTTTAATTAATTACTGTTAATATCAAGAAAACTGTTGCATATATCTAGACAACATAGGGCAATAAAATTGCAAATGAATAACTCCAAACATGAATTTATTATCAACTGTTTAAAAATAGTTATGCAAATTAGGCATTCAAATAGAAGTATTTAAATCTTTTATTTGTACTATATATACATTATTTCAAAATAGTATGTTGTATTGTCAGTAAGTCATTCTGATAGGTAATAGTGACAAATGAAAAAAAAGATTCGCATTTATTCATTTAGATAGATAGATAGATATACTATAATAAGTATGATGAAAATAGTTCATAGTATTCATTTCCTTGCCAGGAGGTTAGACACAAGGCCTGGTGTAGTTTTGAGAAGCCAGCGCCCTGGAATAAGCGCACTTTGGCCTACAAAAAATGCCTAAACAGCTCCGTTGGCATTCCCCGGTAGGGCGCCTTAGGTGATTAGCAATTGACTAACCCCGTCTCAGAGAGAAGGTAATGCCTGGAGGGTGTATAACCTAGTATTGAACAAAACCATACCTTAGCCCGACCGCAACAAAGCAACGGTCGGATTGATTTGTAGTTCATTGTTTAAAGAGTAATACATTTTATTGTGATACAAAAATGTGCCAATTTTTTCAAAGCTTAATTTATTTGTTCGATAAATGTAACATCTCTCTCTCTCTCTCTCTCTCTCTCTCTCTCTCATGGAACAGATACTCTAACTATAGAGACAAAAAGACAAAAGAAGAAAGAAAATATCGCAAGTGTAAAAGCTAAGATGTGTCTAACTTAACGCGCTCTAGACGATTCGTAAGAATAAAGAGTGTTAATCAAAAGTGTCAATGCGGTGGCGAAAAGTGTTAAAATGGTTAAGAGGCAAAGGTCTCAGATCAAAGACGCTTTTTTTTTACTAATGTGCCACCACTTATGAAAACTAAAGGTCACTCAGGTGTTCAAATGGTCAGATCATAAAAGTAAAGGGGAAATGTCTATTGTCAGAGATCACTGAGGAATAAATCAATGGCTGACAACTGAACGATTAATCTCTGAAAAGGCAAAAGAATTATACGATCACCTATTGACAAATACACCTGTCACCAGTAGAAGTGATGATGAATAATTTAAAGCCATTAAGGGATGGCTTCATTGCTTTTTAATACAAAGAATACTGCATTGATGAGAGTAGAACACACGAAACGACGTCATCTGTAGGTATAAAACACTTTAATATTTAAAAATATATATTTATAGTTAATGTCTCTTTAAGATTTAATAGTCTTAATAGTAGAGCCCTGTTTGAAGTTACAAGATTGTTGTCATCCGAGCGATCATGCAAAATTCCGCTCGAGCATCGAACATTATCGACAACAAAACGTCTGCCCCCGCCCCTCGGGTAAGTGCACGTTAATTTCAATTAGTCTGTGGCGATTTCTCGCGGCCATGTGGGCATAGGCTTGTGAATCTAGGCTGAATCAACGAACTGCGTTCAAGCCCATGCGACCACCTGCAACCGCCACTCCTGCACTGATGAGAGTAGAAAACTCGAAATGGTAGGTATATAAACATTTTAATATTTGAAAAAAAATCTTTATATATATATATATATTGTGTGTAATTAGGCAGCATATTTTCATTTTGGCAAACATTATTAAATAACACGGAGTGTTTTTGCTTGATAAGACTTTTTTTATGTTTTCAATTCTCCGAATGGTCCATTTAGTGTTTCGATCAGATTGCTGTATGTAAGTTCCATGTGTTTCTTGTTCCATTTTCTTTCCTTTTTTGCGAGTACTTTCGATTTGATTCGTCAAATCATCTTCTTAGCCATTAAGCTATTATACGTTTGAATCTTGAACGCGCTCAGAACGTAATCAAATTCTTAATGGTGAAGCAATCAAACTTTTGAATCTTGCACACTCTTAGAACGTAATTACACTCTCATGTAACATCTCAATATTATAGACGCTCATTTTAAGTTGTAAATTACTGGCCGTTGTAATAATAAAAAAAACTCAACAGTAAAGACATACTTTTAAATACACCAAAATTAACACCACCTGAAGATGATTTGACGAATCAAATCGAAAGTACTCGCAAAGAAAGGAACGAAAATGGAACAAGAAACACATGGAATTTACATACAGCAATTTGACCGAAACACTAAATGAACCATTCGGAAAATTGAAAAAAAAAGTCTTATCAGGCAAAAAACACTCTGTGTTATTTAATAATGTTTGCTTATATATATATATATATATATATATATATATATATATATATATAGAGAGAGAGAGAGAGAGAGAGAGAGAGAGAGAGAGAATGAAAAAGGGAAATCAAAAAGAATATTTATGTATTCATCACCATTTCGTCTTTATTGTCAGACTTCCTCAGGATGATTTGTTTGAAGGAAAAATCATAAACGTAAAAACATTTTTTGCCAGCAGGCTCAGAGCTTGTGGCCGATTTGTTTCTCATATTTTAATTTTATTGCTAATATCGGACGCAAGCTCTAGGCCTGCTGGTAAAAAATGTTTGTACGTTTAGGATTGATACCGGCGGTTTTAGGAGGAATGGGAAATCCAGCACGTTGGGCTAGGAATACCGCACATCACTCCCTTGTCAGTCAGTAGTTTAATAACACAAATTTAGGACAATAGGACTCTTGATAAAAGTAAGATTAAAAATGATTTTAAAAAATGTGAAAATAAATATAAGAATAAAAAATATAAAGGATTTACCCAGTCTCTTTCAAGTCGATTTAAGTTGATGACGTCATCTCGTGCACATGAAGACAAACAAAGATCCACAGAGGTCATAGGAGTATGCTAGATTTTTCAGATCTAGACGGTCATCTAATATATATATATATATATATATATATATAATATTAGTATTTCATGTATCCACATAAAAATTGTATAAGGAGATATAATTTTGTGCCATAAATATATTTTCATAACTTACTACTTACTACTTATTACTTACTATATATATATATATATATATATATATATATATATATATATAGCCACTAAACAAAAAGATGACCTTTGACCGCACTTGAAGACATTTAAAAGGATACTTTATAACGTCCTAAATGCTGAAGTAACAAAAGGATGACGTCATCCATTAAACAGAGAACGACCCGTGGGTCGTTTATGGGGACAATGGCTGTATATATGTACTAGATGAACCGTTTAGACCTGAAGAGTCGAGTATACTATTAAAACTCGTGGATCTTGCTTGTATGTTAATTATTTTTTGGGGGGGCTCATTGGATGATGTCATAAAGGAATGACGTCATCAACTAAACAGAGGTAAAAGATCTGGAAGGTTCTTTATGAAGTCACAAAGGGATGATATCATCCATAAAACCTGGTGCAAAACGTTGGGAAGACCATTTTGAACTTCATAAATGATGTAACAAAAGAATGATGTCATCAGAGAACATAGATGACTCGTGACCCAAAGTTACTGTGTATATATATATATATATATATATATATATATATACTAGACGAACCGTCTAGACTCGGAGGGTCTGGTATACTACTAAAGGTCTTTTAACCCTGCTTTGTATACTGTTATCTTGCTTGCTCAGGTGCACAACGAAATATATATATATTTATTTGAGAATGGATGACCTCATATTTGGGCGTTGGGGGATAGTCAATTTTTTTATCAGCCACCTCTCAAGTCTATATGTCACTACTTGAGTTTATCAATTGACGCAAAGCTTTTGCGAGAATTAAGTGATCTATAACAATAAAAAGCCTTTAAGCATTTTAATCCCTTTCATCATATAAACAGTTTTGATTGACGATCATTATTATTTCTCGTTTTAAATTGCATAAATACTTTCGATTTGTTTTTATTCTTTAATTCATAAATAATGCGAAACTAAGAGAGACGGGTGCCAAATCAGCAAGCAGGCTGATAGAGAGTGGAGAGTACTGATTACATGACGAATGCAGAGAGGGTGAAATAGGCCATATACTTATTGTCTGGTGTGTGAGAATGAGGAGAAGAGAGTGAATACTAATTAGACATTCATTCTCTCTTTGTGTTATTCACTAGTGAACATTTTACCTCGACTCATTTCCGAACGTTAAATTATTTTTTTAAAATAGGATTTTTTTAAGTTTTAGTACTTTACGCTATTGGATTTTTTATCTCAATAAATAATGGATTAAATGTAAATAGCAAAAATAATAATGTGTAAGTCATGTAGTCGTGAGAAACACACGAGAAGTCACACAATTATATTAATATAGGGATTACTCTTTGTTTCTTGGTAATCTTAGAGTAAGTATCTGTTTGTTTTTTGTTGTTTTTTTAAAATAATATTTCATCTTAAACAAAGCAGATCGTCACTGTAGACGTATAAATAAAGATATAACACTATAAATAGACGTATAACTTTATAACTAGAAGTTTAAATTTATAAATAGATATAACTTTATAAATAGAGGTATAACTTTATAAATAAAGATATAACTTTATACATAGATATAATAGATATAAGTTTATAAATAGAGATATAACTTCATAAATAGAGGTATAACTTTATGAATAGAAATTTAACAATATAAATAGAGGTATAACTTTATAAATAGAGGTATAACTTTATAAATAAAGATATAACTTTATAAAGGTATAACTTTATAAATAGAAATATAACAATATAAATAGAGGTATAACTTTATAAATAGAGGTATAACTTTATAAATATAGAAATATCTTAATAAATTAAAAAAAAAATTTTAATAGATATTTCACCCCAAACAAGACAGGTCGCCATTGTAGACATATGGGGCTACTGAGAATTAGGGTGAAAGTTTTGGGTGTTATCCTAAGTTGGGAGCTGTGCAGTGAGATGTCTGTTCACATTAGTTTTAAACCTCTGCATGTCAGTACAGTCGGGGAAGCAGGGAGCAGGGATGGAGTTCCAGACGCCGGCAGCACGAGGAAAGAAGCTATTGGAGTAGAAGGCTCTCCGGCACCTAGAGACCTCCACAGTGAATGGATGTGACCTAGCTGATTGTCAGGTTGTTCTAGTGTATTTGCGTCGAGGGGGCACTAGAGCAGCTAGTTCATTGGAGCACAGTCTATTGAAGTATTTGTAAAACAAGCACAAAGATTCAACATTGCAGCGATGTCATTAGTACGCTTATTAATTATATTAGATTTGGATATCTCTATGTAGCTGACAACAGAAGAGCTGCATAATCTTCATTTAGAGCAGCAAGAAGATGTGAAAGGGGAACGCTTTTGGGGGAGGGGAAAGGAGAAGGAGCAGAATTTTGCCTCGATGGAACAAAAACTTAAAACATTTTGGAAAGATAAAAAGTGCTGAACTCCACATGAAAATCAATAATAATGATAGCCTCGCCATCCACGTGAGAATAATTCTCAAGATAAGACACACTCAGACAATGATCATTACTTCAGTAAACACAAACAATTGGCTACCAATACATACTTTGCAACGGTATATTACCACCACTCCTCAGTTTTCTATATTCACCTCAAACAATTGGCTATCAATACATACTTTGCAACATTATATTACCACCACTCCTCAGTTTTCTATATTCACCTCAAACAATTGGCTACCAATACATACTTTGCAACATTATATTACCACCACTACTCAGTTTTCTATATTCACCTCAAACCAATACTGAAAATTAATAAGGAACAATAAAGTTCTTATTTGCACGATATAATGTAATCGTAAAATACACCTCGTAGATGCTTTGAGGTTGGTCATCAGTGATAAACTGGTTTCACTGTAGATTTCGAGTTTTAAATTATCAGATCCGATCTACCAGTAACCCAAGCATTTCGTAAAAGGATAGATGCTTCTTTTTTGAATGAGATGTTGTGTTACACACCACACAAAAATTGTAAACTAACTGGTCTGACAGAAAGACAATGAAACGTTTTGCTTGGCCATTAGATATTCAGTGGAACGGGGTAGTTGAATATGACTACTTGAAAATTCTTTGCAGAAATCTTCAAATTCTTTAGTTGTAAATTGAGTTCCATTATCAGGCATAATTGTAGAAGAAATACCAAATCGTGCAAACACTTTCTGCAAAACGTTATTGTGCTTTTACACATAGGCTTCCAAAATTTGACAACTTCTGATCACACCGTGAAAATATCTACCACAATAATGTAATAAATCCTATTCATTCGTCCTGAATAATCAATATGTCGCTTTAATTTTGGTTTCGGCTATCGATTAATTTTTACTGGTGATGCTTATGCTGTCATTGCACAACATCTACAAAGTTTCACAATGTCTTCTATTTCTTTATTCATACCAGACTAACAAATGCAACTCTTTATAATAGTTTTCATCCCAGCGATTCTGGAGTGTCCCATATGAAAATCCTTCAATATTTCTTCTTCAGTGATACCAGTATAACAAAAGAAGAAAAAAATGTTTTCGTTATTTGACTTTACCTTTTGATGATTCTTTCTTTTTTTTGTGATAAGTTTATCAAATTTATCTTTAAATCTAATCGTCTCCAGAGTTAATAATAATTACTGTATTGCAAAGTATGTTTTTCTATCCATTTGTAATCACTGTTTCCTCTCTAGGTACTTTTAGTTTCGGGATAACCCTTGGCAATCCGTTCCCGTGTGCTATTTTCTTTGATGAGATGAATTCCATTATAAATGTATAGTTTAAAAGAATGGTTCTCTATTTATGCAAGTGATTCGTAGTATGAACCAGTATGCATTTCTGAGATCCAAATGAAGAGTTCAGATGCAAAACGCGATAAATACAATTTGTTAAAATCGAGACATTAAACAATTGAAGGACGAATATATTAAATGTATACCTCGACTAATCGTTTATTTTAATTGAAAATAAAGTAAAATTATGCCTGTATCATATTACGTAAACCATGACTCTGGGGTTGTAGTCGAGTGTTTAACTGCAACTCTATTTATAGTGATAGCTTCGTAAATTTTTAAATGTCGTTTATCGCGTTTTGCATTTGAACTCTTCAAATATTGATAGTAACGGACGGTAGTCTGTTTGCAAAATAAATATTCTCCCGTGTAAATGATTTTGAAATTTTTACTGCAAATATTATACCTAGTGCATTTTTGTCTATTTAGCTGTAATTTTTCTACCAGCAATAACGTTCTTGACGCATAGAGTAATGCTTTCAGCTGTCCGTTATCTTTCTCATGCATAATGATCCTAATAATAAGATATTCATTGCAGCTGATACTAGTAACTTATTTAGAATTAGGGCCGTTTTACTACACAAGGAAGATGGAGAACCATTCTTTTAAACTATACATTTACAATGGAATTCATCCCATCAAAGAAAATAGCACACGGGAATGGACTGTCAAGAGTTATCCCGAAACATGAATTTATTATTCATTGACATTCTTCCGTGATATCAGCTTTGAATCTTGTTCCAGTTTTGATAATAGACGTGATCTTATTTCTAGCATTTTTTTTAGCTACTTGTACAAATATGTGACAGATAAGCATATCTTGAGTGAATTTGCTAATATAATTATTTTTCACACTTACTATGCTTGCAAATATAATATAATCTCTGATATCATTTTTGGTCAGATTAAAGCACTGCCAATGTTATGTCCGCTTATGAAGATTGAAATTAATATATAATAATACTAAACTTTATGTCTATAATCCTTATTTTAATTTTCATCAAAATACATTACATGATTTTGATTCTAGAAAATGTTTTAAATTTATGGATTAAGCTTAAATGGTCTAAAGAAGAAATTGAAATTCAGGGAATCTTGCTTAATTGGTGTGTAATGACTATGGATCACATTTAATGTAAATCTGAAATATTTGAATTTTCAAATGGAAGGTTGTATCCATAGGATCTGCCCTTTAAAACCCCATTAAAATAATCAAAAAAAACTGAAATTTGTTGAATATTTATTAACTGATATCTAATACCTACTGTTAAAATTTCACAATAATCTGGGTTTCTGAATTTTCACGAAAAGCTTCTACAACCTCTTTGCGCATTTGCATAAAACTAAATTAAACTGAATATTCTAGGCCTAGCAGCTGTGTTCCAAGATTTATGATGATCGGTTAATTAGTTTAGGAGTGAATCCTATACACATATACACATACCTAACTTTATATAAATAGAGATTGGGCGGAATGTATAATTTTAATTGCATATACTTTTGTGCAACATACATCAGTTGATTTACAATCAGGGTCACCAATCTAAAAAATGTGAAAAACAAATCTCCTTATGTGTTGGACACATCTTGCATCAATTATGAGATTGTTCAGTATGACATACAAAGAGATTGTTCAGTATGACATACAAAGAGATTGTTCAGTATAACATACAAAGAGATTGTTCAGTATAACATACAATGAGATTGTTCAGTATAACATACAAAGAGATTGTTCAGTATGACATACAAAGAGATTGTTCAGTATGACATACAAAGAGATTTTTCAGTATGACATACAATGAGATTGTTCAGTATGACATACAAAGAGATTGTTCAGTATAACATACAATGAGATTTTTCAGTATAACATACAAAGAGATTGTTCAGTATGACATACAAAGAGATTGTTCAGTATGACATACAAAGAGATTGTTCAGTATGACATACAAAGAGATTTTTCAGTATGACATACAATGAGATTGTTCAGTATGACATACAAAGAGATTGTTCAGTATAACATACAAAGAGATTTTTCAGTATAACATACAAAGAGATTGTTCAGTATGACATACAAAGAGATTGTTCAGTATGACATACAAAGAGATTGTTCAGTATGACATACAAAGAGATTGTTCAGTATGACATACAAAGAGATTTTTCAGTATCTCATACAATGAGATTGTTCAGTATGACATACAATGAGATTGTTCAGTATGACATACAAAGAGATTGTTCAGTATGACATACAATTAGATTGTTCAGTATGACATACAAAGAGATTTTTCAGTATGACATACAAAGAGATTGTTCAGTATGACATACAATGAGATTTTTTCAGTATGACATACAATGAGATTGTTCAGTATGACATACAAAGAGATTTTTCAGTATGACATACAATGAGATTGTTCAGTATGACATACAATGAGATTGTTCAGTATAACATACAAAGAGATTGTTCAGTATGACATACAAAGAGATTGTTCAGTATGACATACAAAGAGATTGTTCAGTATGACATACAAAGAGATTTTTCAGTATGACATACAATGAGATTGTTCAGTATGACATACAATGAGATTTTTCAGTATGACATACAATGAGATTGTTCAGTATAACATACAAAGAGATTGTTCAGTATGACATACAAAGAGATTGTTCAGTATGACATACAAAGAGATTGTTCAGTATGACATACAAAGAGATTTTTCAGTATGACATACAATGAGATTGTTCAGTATGACATACAAAGAGATTTTTCAGTATGACATACAAAGAGATTGTTCAGTATGACATACAATGAGATTTTTTCAGTATGACATACAATGAGATTGTTCAGTATGACATACAAAGAGATTTTTCAGTATGACATACAATGAGATTGTTCAGTATGACATACAATGAGATTGTTCAGTATAACATACAAAGAGATTGTTCAGTATGACATACAAAGAGATTGTTCAGTATGACATACAAAGAGATTGTTCAGTATGACATACAAAGAGATTTTTCAGTATGACATACAATGAGATTGTTCAGTATGACATACAATGAGATTTTTCAGTATGACATACAATGAGATTGTTCAGTATGACATACAAAGAGATTGTTCAGTATGACATACAATGAGATTGTTCAGTATGACATACAAAGAGATTGTTCAGTATGACATACAATGAGATTGTTCAGTATGACATACAAAGAGAAAGCGGCTTTTTTCACTATGTCATCCATTGGAATTCTCTGAATCTATTTGACTAATAAGCAGACGCAATATAACAAGATGTGATAATGGAGAGGAAGAAGTAATAATAATAATCCATCAACACAATATATTTTGTTACATTAACAGTTGGACTAGTGTTGTATATTGAAGGATGGTCAAGCAGTGAGACCAGCGTTCATCTTTCTTTTCAGAGTTTTTTTTTAAGACTGACAAGACGTGCGAAGTGATAGATGCTGGCAAGTTCATGATTCCCAACCCGTCCCTGGTCGGCCTTTTTAGTATATGGAGTCAGGGATGATCGATACAACGGTAAATGTGATGTGTTCACTGAATTTAAACAAAAGATTTTGAACCATACAAACTCATTATTCGTGGTTACTACAATTGAACCAGCGATCCACGTGGGAGAAAAAAAATAAATATTTCCCGCGTTTTTCGTGAACAGAGACGAATCATTCTGATAATAGTTATGGGTTGAAGGGAGAGGAGGGGCGAGGCAGTTTGAAATCTTTTTATGAAAACTACTGAGCGAAAAGGCCCACAAAATGGACAACAGTCAGACGGAAATTAAAATAAATAATAGAATCGTAAATGCCCACAAGTTCTGCAAATACAATAATAAGAAACGAGAAAATAGAAGAGGAAACCAGACATATTTTATACCAATAAAAACGGGATTGAAAATAGATTAAGAACCATAAGTTCTAGTGATGCAATAACAAACGACAAGACGAGATATGACTTTGAAATCGATGCTGGGTTGCAGGCAGATTTCTGTAGACTAAAATCAGCATAAGATAATTTGGATGTTAAGTAAGAAACAAAGTTGTACTTCAAAAATGGTACTTTCGTTTTGAAAGATTGATGATAATAAAAATAGTCAATTGTAAAAACATTTTCTTTAATTTTCACAGTATATTTTCTCAACCAATATTTTGAGTATGAAGTCTGTGTTTTCCCCAGGAATATCTGAATTATCTCCCTTGGACTGATATCCGAGTTATCTCTTAGAAATTGTTCTGGCCAATATTAGAGAAATGCGCTCGTCTGTCTGGTGTAAGAAAACTCATTCCAAGCATTCAGAACGAACTTATCTCTCTTTTCTGGTCTGTCCTTCCAAGCTGATGAGCATGCTGCGACCAGCTGTCATCTTTGCATGGACTTCACATACCTTGACGACAGATCCATCAACCATCTTTTGGTAGCAGTCGTTCAGACTCCTAGAACAGCCCAACTCAAATGTAAATAATAATTACTCATCCATTGCTCAAATATCTTTTCTACATACGACCCTGGCAACACATGTGTCTTCTGATTGTATAGGGACTTTAATGTATTTTCTCTTTATTAATTATGTCTATGATTTTACCACATTGTATATTGTATCGTGTATTTTGTACATGTTTTCATAATCCCTTTTACGTTTGTCTTTGACAAACTGTTTATGTGAGAATAAATGTTTTTAATTTTATTGTTTAATCACTATAATTTTCAATTTTCAAGTTATAAATAAAATAAAATGACATATCAAGTCATTTGCTAATGTGTGGTTTCTTATTATTTACAGTGAAATCGGTTCCAGTAATTCTTCCAAACTATTTATTTTTTTACTAAAATAATGGTTTCATCTCATTTTCTTGAGCACAGCAATACTTAACAGATCTTAGGTGTGTACCATATTTTTTGTAATATTAAACAAAAATCAATATGGCACCTCGTACTTTCCCGTCTTGTCAACAAAATTCTGTTAAGGTGGATAACTCGCTTGGAAATACAGATAATAAATTCGAAATTTATGCATATAAACTAGAAAATTACTCTGGAATCTGCATATATTTCCCAAATTTATTATTTCAAAATAAATTGTTTTAAGAATAATGCTGCAAAATAATAAAAGATCATACTTTAAGAAATTACCTCAAAATTAAAAATCTTCAAATAAAAAATTGGATTCCTTGTAACATCTTACATGAGAACAGTTATGTTTTATCTTTGTATAAAGCTTTGTTTTCAATTACATCCCAGGACAGAGAGACAGAAAGATACACTACAAATATATATATAGTATAGAAGATTTTATCATCCAGATATGGTTTAAAATAGTTTCAGTAATTCTTCCTGTGAATCTAGCAAGAATTTGGTTACTTCAACTTAAATATCTAAGAATAAACTTTCAGATTTTCTGCTGTTTGTTTATTGAAAATCAATTTATAAATTTTTAATTTTTACACTGATTCTTCACTTAGAAAAGTTATGAATTTTCAAATAAGAAACTTAACACCACGATGCATTTTCCACCAAATACAAACGTAATTTTAATTGATAAAATCATAATTTTAAATTTATTAATCGAGTTTTGTTTTTCTTTACACACAGTTTTATCTTTCATTTGCAAATATAAGAAGACAAAACAACCAGAAAATACCCCCCGGAAATTATCCAGTGTATGTAATTGTTAGAAGCATATTATTTTTCTGTCAAAAGTTTTAAACTACTAAATTATACTTAACAATTGTTTGTCAGTCCTTAACATAAAGACGCATTGGATAGACAGGTACACTTGCACATGCAGAATTCTGTATTTATATCAATGCACTTGCACATGCAGAATTCTGCACTTGGATGAATTTACTTTCTTTTGGCTTACTCATCTGTCTGCTTTTGCACACAACTAAACACATTCTAAACACATTAGAGAAAACGTAAATTCATATTAATCAACACGTTTCACCAGATACATTCTGTTCTTGGTGTAAAAATATTTAGATGCGGTTGTGTAAAAAATAAGGTTAAAATCGGAAATATGCACATCAGGTTAAAATTAGGTAAAAAAAATGGAAAATTCCATTAGAAGTTTAAAGTTCCGAATTAGTACTATGTGACAGGATATGACGTGATGGGAGGAAGTACATGGCAGAAAAGCAAAAGAGTTGCTACTTCTGAGAAGTTGACATTGAAGTGAGAAGACGTGGGTTTTGAGTCCTCCTCCACCCTACTGGGGTTGGAAGGAGAAGATGCAGCCCGTCTTAATATACTTGCTGCAATTTACTGTAAGAAGAAGTAAATCAGCTTTGGTCAAGTTTCGTTGTTGAAATTCAGTTCCGGTTGCTGCTTCGCAGACGGGAAGACAGTGACAAAGCAGAAAGTGTTCCCCATCATAATTCACATTAGAAAATCAAACGTTTTCAAATTTAATTTTTACGGTATCTTTTGTTTATTAAATATTTTAGGTGAAAGTACAGAATAGTACACAAGCCCTCCTCCCTATGTTAAGAATGGCTTTCTAAATAATAACCTTATTATTTCAGCACAGTCCGTAAACTGCAGAAGTACCGTTTTTTTTTACAAATACTCAAATGAATCAGAAATGTAGTTTTTTTCTTTTTACAAACACTAATCTTTTTTTTACAAAAGCAGTTCACAATGAATTATATTAAAAATAGTTCACGAGTTTCACCATTACTTCACGTTATCTGAGAGGAAGATAATCAGAAGGGACATTTTCTGCATTGTCACCGTTTTCCTGTCTGCGAAACAGCAACCGGAATCTTGAACATTACCAGTAAATCAAATCTCATAGCAATTAATGAAGTTATCTATTTATTTGTAATGGTTTCTATTAATTCAGCCACAAAGAGAAAGACGAAGAAAAGTTCAACATCTCTGTGATTGCCACGTCACCAGTACGACTTTCTTTACAACTAGACGTCACCAAATACTTCAGCGAGGTGAACAGCTGTTTCGCTTGACGAAAGATATATGTGAGAACGAAGAAAGCGCCCACCTAGCATTGCTTTACATACCCATTTGTTCTAGAATCAAGTACTCACACGAGGGACCACGCAAAGGTTTCTAACATCTATAATGAAAGTAGAGAACTATCTCTGACTGAATTCTAACACAGCATGCCGAGTCTTCAGTCCATATCACTGACCTGCTAATGCTGTTAAGTAGGAGCTTAATATTTATTTTTGTTATTTTTATAAGGTACTTAGACATCTATTTATTTATTTATTGTTTTCATCAATACAATCATGTCAACTTTTCTTTTTAAACTTACATATATATAATCTGCATATTAATAAAATTATATTACCACTTCTCATGTGGGTGTGTGTTTCTCGCCTCCATGTGACTTACATGTTGTTAGTTTTATTTACTATTATTCTAGTACTTATTGCAATGAAAAAATGAAATCGTGTAAAATAAAACAATTTTTTTTAATTCTATATGAAAAAAAATATTTATATTTACGAATTTAAAGCGACCAGAATTTATTTGGGTTTATTCATCAAGAAGTCAGCCATTTTAAATATTTTGTTAACAGTTGAAAAAAAAGCATACATTACTTCATAACCCTTCGAAATTTAAAAGGAATTTGTAAGCATTTAAACTGTTCAATAAAAAGTAATTTCCGGCTTGAAAATTCTTATCGAATCCTCACGTATTAAAATATTAAAAGTTTTGGAACCCTTTCTCTCGCTTCTTAAATTTATATTGGTGTTCAGAACTAGAGTTCAAATAAATGCATAAATTCGAGTGTTTATTCTTATTACTGTTATAGGCTGCTCTTTTCTGATTCAGGCTACACATATGGACACACTGATAACCAAATCCTCAAACAAATAGTAAGAGACAATTGGAGAAGAACCAATGACAAACATCCACTCATGTAAAAGGGATTCACACAAAAATTGGCAAGATGATACGATTTTCTCTACTAAAAGAAAGGCTTGTTTCTAATCAAATTCAGTTATCTCCAGCCTCAACTAGAAACAGCTGCAAGATATCAACGGTCACAAACAACGCTCGCCCACCCTAACCCTAACCCTAACCCACCCTAACCCTAACCCTAACCCTAACCCTACCTAACTTAACAAACAAGCAGCCTCTTCTATTTAAGCTCATTCTCCTACAAATAGGCGACCTGATAACCCAACATCTAATTCAAAGGACACAGATAATTTGAATGCCTACTAGACACTGTCCTCGAGTGTCTAAGGTCTCGTTGTACAGGGGTTTGTCAGGATAACCGTGCATGAAGATGCTTCACTCTACAAGTAAACCCTGACTAAATATTCAAAATAACATAGTATTTGAAGCCCAAATAAGATCCCCTCTGTATAGATACCCCACACTGGCTTGTACGAGGAATGGTGCACCTTCTTCAAGTGATGTTGCCCCTGGTAACAGCACTAATCTGGATACTCCACCAGACTAGATAAATTCTTGTCCTGGAATCCGGTAAGACAACGAGACCATAAGAAAGACATACTATAACATAGTTAACTGGTCAATTAGTGAGAGGAAAATTAATGTTCTTAACTTTTTTACTAAGTCAACGTTTGAGAGATAAAGGAGAACTTTAATGGAATATTCGAATATCTATGTATATTATATTGAGATCAAGTGTTAGCCCTAAGAAGGGGCCCCTTGATTTCTGAGAACTTTGATTGAAATAAAATGAAATTTTTTTTTTTTATATATTCAGTTCTTTTAAACAAAAAAGTGTTCCTCTTCTTTGCTTAGTCAACATTAAGTTATTGTAATTCTTCATTCTCTCACGACCATACCTAGTATACAACAGTACTTATTTATTATGACATGCAATAATAAATATAGGGCAAGAAATATAGAAAGTAATTTAGCATCTTTGTCACCTGTGTAAATTATAACATTATGTTTAACATCAGGGAATCTCAGATTGTTGTGGATAATTGGGGTTGAATTTGAATTTCCGATGTGCCCGCGTCTCCGAACAAAATGGAATAATGGACTAGTGTTATAAGAGCATGGAAATAATTGCAGGCAAAATGCAGTTATTCATTCAAGAACTTGTGTCTTGGTACGATATAACTCCAAAATGATAATACTTCATTCGTACCTGACTGCATTTGCAGAAGAGATTTACTTGCAAAGAATGTTTGGTCAGATGAGATGAACGCAATGTTGTCATTAAAAGTCAAAATAAAGAATAATGTCAACCGGACTGGTGTCCTTATCTTGATGAAAAACTGAAGATGCTGATGCAAGCCTGCAATAGCCAAATCGACCGGAATTCACTTCATATTCAATTCAAGTTGATGTGATGCCTTGTTAATTAAAACATCTCTGCTTCTTTCAGGTGTTGCATGTTTATTTGGGATGCATTCAGATATTAGGTGTTCAGAACATTAACAAACATAATTTTCTCGAGGAAAGGGTTCCCCGGGAACCATACTGAACTACTTTGGACACTCTTGGGCAAAGTGTTCGACCTACATTCATTTCATCCCTCATTCTAATTTATCCTTCCCAGCCTTTTCTACCATTTCTATTTAATTTTTCTTCTGCCTACGATATTTTCCAACCTAATCAACTGCTCATTATGTTTGTGCCAACCTGGTCCTTTACTTATTTCGACCTAAGTACCCTGAGACATGTGAAGCAGTCAAAGTGATCCATCGCATTCATAACAATTTGAATTTAAAATTGGCATACTTTTAACTGATTCCATAGCAAAGAATATTTTACAAGGACAGGTCGCTAGCCTAAAGTCAAACCACTAACATTTACAAAGAAGACTGTAAGTGGAGAAGCTCCTCAGTAGATATTTACTTCCTTGTTTTCAAATGGAGCGAAAATTTCAAACACGACTCCACGCTGTTGTTATTGTTGTTATCTGTTTGTTTTGTTAAAAAAATGTCATCAAACCAACGACTTTTGGCTGTCTGGAGCCAAGAAAAGATCCACTTCCTTGTCTTTAAAGAAGTAAATAGCGAAAATTACAAACACGGCTTCACGCTGTCGTTGCTGTTGTTGTTGTTGCTGTTATTGTCTTTGTTTTTAAAAAAAAACGTCATGAAATCAACGACTTTTGGCTATTTAGAGCCACAAAAATATCCACTTGCTTGTCTTTTAAGAAGTAAATAGCGAAAATTACAAACACGACTCCACGCTGTTGTTGCTGTTGTTGTTGTTGTTCTTCTTCTTCTTCTTCTTCTTCTTGTTTTTTTTTTTTTTTTTTTAAAAAACGTCATGAAACCAACGACTTTTGACTGTTCGGAAACAGGAAAAGAAAGATCCATTACAGAAGTAAAGAGCAGAACCGGTCCTTTGTATGACGTTAAATTAAATCAATTTGGGAACTGTAGGTAGTGTGGAATTACCCCATAGTTGATGTTAGTTCCCAGGCAACTCTGACCCGGACTGGTCGGTCCTGTTACAATCCCATCCACGGGTTAAATAGAATCTGTCCTGGTATGACATGAAAGTGAATTCAGTAGTGAAGCCCTAATTTAGGAGCGTTTGGAAGTGTAGAGTCGCTCCTTAGTTTCCATTACTTACATTACCACTTTGACCCGGAATGGTTGTACCTGTCAGCATCCCATTTATTAATTAAACGAAATATGTTCCTTGATATGACATGAAACGGCATCTGGTGGTATATTAATACATTTACATGATAAATAACGAGTTAAACCACATACCACAAATATTTGAAGATTTTAAGAAATCGAAGTATAAAAACTTTATCAGCATTCATAATGACTGCTTTGCCGGCTGCGTTCATAAAAACCGAGGAATACGTCTTTGGCATAATTCTGGCAACCTAGGGACTGTCTCAATGGTGAGTAGACCTTTCTTTTGTTGGAATGAGGTATGGTTCGGTCCAGTCCTAAGAGTTACACTCTCCCAGGCATTACCTCCTCTATTGTTAATCGCCTGAGGTGCCACTACTGGATAATGCTGACGGGGTCGTTCTTGACTATTTTTGCACCCAACTGGAGTACCCTCTCGGGGGGAGGTGGTTTTCCCACTTTCCGACCTTATGCCACATCTTGTTGCTGTGCGAAGCAAGTAAATCCAACTAAAATGATTGGGTTTGGCATTAAATGACCCGTAAAGGGTTGATATGCTGCAAAACAGAACAAACAAATCTGGGGAGAAGAAAGCATCAATTATTTTTCCAGCCGATGAGGGTTTGAGAGTTTTCATTTTTATATTACCACAGAGGATTATTCACACAAAACTGCGATGTATTTTTTCTAACCATCAACCTGCAGTAGCTCTTCCATTATACATCTATCAGTGACAACATTTATTAATGTCAGATTAGTAATCAGGCCAGAAGAATTCTGTGCCCTTTGTATCTGAAGATAACTTCCCCTCCCCCGTGATCCTCCGCTGGCAATGAGATTGACTGATTGAGATGACATTATTAACCTTTGGGAATAAGCTTACATTGTCGGTTCAATAGACCAAGATTTTTTTTATTACAAATTCATGGGGAAAATTTACTAATTTTATTCATCGCTTCTCAAAATAATTTGTTTTTCCAGTGTTTGTAAGAACCTAGCTATATTAGCTGACTCCATTACTAGTCTCTACATATAAAGCAAAGCTATCCGTGTATGTCTGTCTGTCCACACATCAGTTTGATCTCCAAACAAAACCAATGTGTGTGTAATCAGCATGTTCCTGCGGATGTTGTAGCCTGGTTTAAATGATTAAAGGTCTTAGTTTTTATTGTAATAACAAATAGTAAAGATTTGTTTATTTGGATCATTTGGACTACTTGCTATTCTTACCTTTGTTGTTATTTTTACAACGTTGTAGCCGATGTAACCTCTGACCATCTTTTTGAACTTGGGAATCTTTATTTTCAACTCCCAATTCTTAAAAGATGCATCTAAAAAAAGTCGGGGGATACATCAACCAAAACTCTGTGTATATAACAACTAAGATGAGGATAGTCGTTCAAATGATCTAAATGATATAAATTACCAATTTTATAATAAAGAGTTTATTTATTTTTATTTACAGCATATTAACGTGAATATTCCTGCAATGGCCGATTAGCTGCAAAATCCCACCCCTTCACTGCAGAGATCCTCAGATGCCAGAAAGCTTTCTACTCTTACAACTCATTTCCTCAGACTGCTTGCCTTTGGAATTCCACTCCCTTGCTCCCTGTTTCCCCGATTGCACCAACATGCAGAAATTTAAATGTGATGTGATACTGCACAACACTCCACTTAGGATGGTCCCTATAAATCTGGCCCCTAATCACAGCAACCCCTCACATCTCAGTGGCAATGTGACCCCTTGTTTGGGGTGAATAAAAGCAAACAAAAATCTTTATTGTTATTTAATCATTTTCTTCTATGTTTTATTTTTATAAACAAATTATTAGAAGTTCAAACTATTTAGCTGATAAATGGGTGCAAATAAGGGATCAATATTTTTCCATGTTTTATTAGTTATATTCACATATAGCAGAGACCATCTGACCCCTTTTCTGCTTGTCTTGCTGAAGTATATATACATAGATTCAGGTCTAATTATGGGTAGACACACAGCCAGCCTACTTAAAAATGAATTGCTGTTTTATCACTGGACATAAAAACCTACTGACCAGGGGTCTCTTTTATCTGCAGTAGACATTAATCCTGTAAGATTTTGAGTGGTCTAATCTCCCAGCATGAACCCCCGTTTTAAAGAGGTAATCACTTTTTTTCTTGTATTTGTTTGTATGTTTTATCTTCTCCCAGCATTAGTAGCTATTAGACTGATGACAGTGCAACACTGAAATTATTGTCCACAGGACAAACTTGCAATGTCGTGTTAAAAACCACAAGCATATTACATCGCTGTTTGCATATATATTGCATAGTATTGCCAATCTGCTTATTTCGGCATTGTTTCCAGTCGTCTTGAACTACTTGCCATTCGAATCAAGCAGTGCCGACTCAGGAAAGGTGTTGTTCGGGATTGTGCAAACTTTGCTTCACAATTACACGTGCGGCCAGCCCCTTGTGGGGCACTTATACGTCAAAATCGACGGGAGAGTCCATCATTGCCAATAATAAATATTGCTCTTCATGCGTAATGAGCCCTCTGTGTTTATTTCTATCAACGATAAAGCTATACATACCATAGTAGTCCTAGAGTCTCGCAGTCAAGTATCCTTCATAGAGAAAATATCTATACTATACACATGGAACACTACATATGCAAATACAGAATAGAGTTACATGAATTAGGTTATTCCACCAAAGACATTGCCACATTGGAATATCTTCATGTAGAAAGTGGAGGGCATGGTATGCTAAATGAGATAGAAAATATGCCTAACCGATAATAATACAGACATGAATAACTTCACCATAAAAACTAGTATAGTAAGTATCCTCCCCGAAAATGAAAGATTAAGCCAACTTTGAAGCACATAAATATAATTTCTAACCTAAATCTTCAAAGGGTTCTCACGAAAGTCATAAAAACAATTAGGTCCTCTAATGTCACATTTATCTTCTCAGACAAAAAACCTATACCAAGTTAGTAAATATAGACGCAAGCAATTAACCATAGATAGTATCACCAATAAATGCCAATTAGTCAACTCCAACACTTATGACAATATAAACAGGACCAAAACTTTAGCAACTAAAGATAGACAATATAGTCGAGCAACTAGCTACAGGGAAGACTTCATTTCACTAAAAGACAGCAAGACTGTTTTGTTGGCCTTCTGGCTAGGAGCAAGAGGTAGTATCTGTTCTGATACTACAATTCATCTTCACTGTCCTCAGTCAGTGAAGGAGAAATCTTTTAAGACTGAGACAATTTTTGTTTTTGTCCAAATCAAGAGTGCCCCTTTTGGGGAGCTGGATTTTCCCCACATAAAAAACCGTGTCTAACTCTGCCATTGTAAAGAGGAAAGTAAATAGGGACAACAAAGCATATTTTAACAACAGACCATAGCAATATGCACAAGTGGGGTGGCTTATACGAACTATATATATTTCAACGGAATTATTATAATGTTTGCTTATTCGTTTCAGTTAAAGTTTGATTGTGTTTGAAACATAAAAGACTAAAGTTAATCTTTATAAAATAAATTGTATTTTTTCTGTGTGAAAATAAATTTTTAAATGAAAACTGTTCTCACGGCAACTTAAAAAACATAAATTCAGTGAAATTTCAAATTTTAAGAAATTAATTTTACAAATCTTTTGAAAGATAAATATCAGTCTTCTTGAACTATTTCATATATAATTAGTTAATTAAAGTCTTAAGATACTGAATTTAAAAAAATAATAATTACTTTTTACTAAAAATTGCATAATTATCATAAAAATTAAAGTTAAAATTACCGCTCCAGTTCGGATAAACCAAAATGGTTATCGACATTCAGAAAATTATGGAAGACAATACCCGCAATAATATTTAATTTTGTTATTTTTAATTTTATGTAGAAGTAGTGGTTTTGTAATGTTTTATAGAAATTGAAAAATTATTACCGTTTAATTTCTTTATTTTTGAAGATTATAAAACATGTCTACATTAAATTGACAAGTATGAAAGACCCAAAACTACAATTTCCCATTTTATTATTTTTAACCTTATATAGAACATATGATGTTATAATAATTTTCCCTTAATTTATTTATATTTTTATTAGACTAAATATAAACAGTTAATTTATTTTATTAAAAAGGTACTAATTGTTTTACCTATTAATGTTATTTGATATTTCATTGAGCTCATTGAAGTTTTATTTTCGTATCTGATTCTAATAAAGATTTATTAAACAAAAATGCTATTTCATCATTTTTTTTCTTTCATAATGATTAAAAACTTTAGCAATTACATCACTGGAATTATGTTTAAACGTGTTGTTACAATTAATCAAATTATTTTTTTTAATTATAGCTAAAAGCTCATTCTAAGTGTGAAACGGTTGTTGAATTTCTGAAAATAGTGATGGTGTAGGACGGCGGTGCAAATCTCATCTGTTTATTATAGCAATGTCCTTCCATAAGATTTCAAGTAAATCGTTTGTAAAATTTAGCACAATTTTATGGGTGTTTTTTTTAATGGCATATTGTCTCAGCTTTTTCAAATTCTTACACTGATGACTACACTTTCATACTCTAACCCTAACATAGTAACCCTAACCCTCAGGCTTCGATTGTGAGGACGTTAGACAGAGCAATTGATTTCAGTGTATCCCATTTCAACTCAGTACAGAAAGAGGATGAAGTGAAGTGATGAAATTCAGACATGTATTTTAATTGATTGTGAGTTACGAGACATTAGACCTCCACTAAGACAGGGGAGGGTATATGTAACATGCATATGAAAATTTAGAAAACACGTTGTCCAAAAATCTGGTTACTAATCTGCTTGACATTTTCATAAGATACCCATTTTTCATCGCCAGTTAATAATTTGTCCTAAAACAGCGAGATGGGTTCACAAGAGTGTATTGATTTACTCCTCTCCAGGAGTTAGGCACAAGGTCAGTTTTTATCTTACTCCCACAAGTAAGATGTGCCCCAAGGTCGGGTCGGGAAAGTGGGGTTTAAAAATTGCCTGGGCAGCCCTGTCGGCATTCCCCGGTAGTGGCGCCTCAGGCAGTAAGCAATAAACTTACTCCTCCCCAAAGAGGGGAGGCGAAGCCTGGGAGGGTGGACCTCCTAGAACTGCACAGGACACACCCATAGACCGGCGTAAATCAAGCCCCGAAGGCCAAGACAATACCAGTCTATGGGGTGCAGTATCCATCGGAACAGATACTACACTTTGATCTTAGCCAAAAGAGAGTGTAGAGAAACGCATATACCAACCCGTGGTTTGCAGTTACTTTGAACCAAACCAAAGGAAACCCATTTTTTAAGCTTAGGCACTTTTCCTAGATGTTGTAAATGAAAGGTGAACTGTTGAACTCAGATTGTGTGCTCATTCTTCTTCAACTGTAACAGTTCTAGTTTGATCAATTCTGAAACAAAAGGAAGCAATAGTTAAATAAACAGACTGGGCATTGCAAGGCCCAACTCATCAGTTTAAATCACATTTCCTAAACTTTTCAAATCATCTTCTTCAATTTCTCCCATTTAAAGGATTTTCTACAATAAATATTTTGGGTTGCTTCTGCTGCGTTAATCAATTCAACTATTGTAAAAGCGCATCGTAAGTTATATACTTACGATGCGCTGTTACAATAGTTGATTTGATTAACGCAGTAAAATGTGATTGTAAAAATATTACTATTCATGAGATAGTTTAATTTTTCTTGTGAAAATATTAAATAGACAATGTTTTATTAAATGATAATATCGTTAATTCGAGAAATTAATTTAATTTTTCGTCGAGTTATATTGATTTTATTAACACGGAATTTAGGGGCTTTTTTCGTAATATGTAATCAAAAGATTTTTTATTTTTAACATCTATGGTGCTTTATTTTCATAAAATTAAAGTAAAAATTCATTTGTTTTCTTTTAGTACCCTGAGATATAACTTTAGCAAAAGGTGTTTTACATTAAGATTCCTAATAAAATAATGTATCCATTACATTTTGTGATCATTAATCAATAAATGCTGAAAATTTAATTAAAATTGTCTGATTTTCTGAAGTTTGATGAATCTTTAAGCGAAGGGAGGGGTCAATTTTTTTTCTATTTTGGAGGGATCGGCCATTTATTTTGGCCATATCTAACAGACCGATATATAGGCTGATAAACCAAAGTAGTAAAATTATCTTAAGAAAGATAAAGCAACAAGTTAAAAATATTACATTTCGGAAATAAATACAGTGGGATAATTACTTGATAATTTGGATTATTTGGATCATTTGGATTATTTGGATTAATTGGATTATTTGGATCATTTGGATTATTTTGATCATTTGGATCATTTGGATTATTTGGATTATTTGGATCATTTGGATTATTTGGATCATTTGGATCATTTGGATTATTTGGATTATTTGGACTACTATTCTCAATTTGGTTGTTATATTCACAACGTTTCAGTCATCTTTCAGGTGCATCTTTTCAAAATTAGGAGTCTTTATGTCGAATCCAGTAACATGTACGCAATTTCGTACTGAATCTTTTATTTAATCCACAGGGGTAGATTGTTCTCATTCCGTCAGTCATGATCGAGTAAAAATGTTAATTTATGTTATTTTCCATTATTATCGCCTGTAGTAAGTATTGAACCTGAAACATCAAGAAGACTCTCAATTAGAATTGATTCTTAATCACTTTTAACCGTTATGCCATAGATCATGGCTGACGGAAATTGTCTACATGTTCCTGCGTTGGAAAGAATGATTTTCAAGTTCCACTAAAAGGTTTTAAATTTCAAAAGATATGCCTGAAGAAGTTTGGGCGTAATGCCCAAACTTCTTCAGGCATATCTTTTGTAATAGCAGTCAAAATATTGTGAATATAAAAACAAAGATTGAAATAGTCATCCAAATAATACGAATTAAAGATAACACAGTCTTATGACTGGGCAAATACCTTATTCACGATCTACTGATTCAATAAAATACCCAACAGAAACAGAAGTAAATGCATGCAATCTAACATCATGATTTTTATCCATGAATCAGAAAAAAAACATTTAAAGCATTAAACTTTGTTAGCAATTTCAATCATAAGAAATAGTGTAATAGATACAATAGTGCATGTTAAGAAGACACTTTTATTTAATGACACTTTATTCAATTATTGAAAATTATCCAATCTCGAAGACTCATTTGATGTCACAATGGGAGCATTCGATGGTGCTGGCGTCTGTGATCTGATCAGTTTATTTGTCCTAAACTCTTTAAAGTATAAAGAATATTGCTACTAGATACAAAGAAGATTTTAACACACAACAGAAGCTGCTTATGTAAGTTTGATTCCCAAGTAAGTGTGATACACCTTCTTCACAAAATCTATGAGTTTTGCTTGACAGTCTGGACCAACTACAAATCCACAGATGCAACAGAAACTTTTGGGATGTTTCTTAACCTTCTGATCAATTATAATACAAATCTAGACATGAAAAATTGAAAATTAATCTATTATTATACTAAAGCTGAGTTAATTAACATTTATTTACTAAGGCTTTTTTATATTTTAATAAGACAAAATTTATGCTAAAATATTCCTCAGTTTTAGGATTGAGTTATGTTTGAAAAAATTATATTTTAATGGTTCTAATTTGCTGCAATTAACTCACAAAGTGACCTATCTCTAATTAAGTGTCTATGTATCACTCTCGGCCTCTTTATTTTATAAAGGAAAGAATAAAAAGATTTTAATAGTCCATTATAAACAAAAGGGAATATAACCAGTGTTAATAATGCAATTTATCCTGTAGATGGAAAGAGATACATAGAGAGGAGATACATCGAGCAGTAAGAGACTAATTTTTCTTTTTTTTCTTTTTACTCTTTTATATTTAACTGGCTTTGCAAACTTGATTCAATCAATGTGACCCGAGATCAATGGGTGACCCAACGGATAAAATCTTTTCTGGTAGTTAAATGCTGGAAAAACATGTAATAATAATAATAATCGATCATATTTAAAAAGTTAGACATAGTCAAAGAAAATAAATAATGTTTTTGTATTCAACAGGGAAACCTAAATTAGTTGGAAAACCCTTGACCCCTGGAAAAGGTTTTGAAATGCAGGTAAGTATAATGAAATTTTCTATTTGTTTCAAATTTGCCTTGCTCTTCTTGGAGACTTGCTTTTTATCGTCGGGTCTTAAAACCTCTCAAAGATTTGAATTATTATTCATTAAATGGTCAAACCTTTAGAATTGAGGGATTTTGTATAACTTTAATGCTGTTGTTTTTTATTAGCATATCAGACTTCTGTAAAAAGACTCACGGATATTGTGCCTAATGGTTTCCTTGTATGCATGAAGTCCTCTTCGTTAGTCACAGCTATTAATAATTTCTGCAAGAGTGCAGCTTTTTATACACAACACCTACAGCAGCAAGGCTCAGCAGTTTCATACAAAGTCTGGGTAGATTTGGCTCAGAACACACAAAGAAACTCTATGAATTTGCAGTTCCATTCCTGACACATCTTTGGTTGCCATATGCAGAAGTAGAGACGACCAGAGGACGACAGATCCTGATATTAACTCCCCCTTGATTTTCACTAGAGAACTGTTAGTCGGGTAACTCTAAGACTACCACGTTGCCACCCCACCCCTTACCACGGTGAGGAAGGGTTAGACTTTAGGGAGGGGTGCTGTTGCTGCTGAGATTTAAAGACGGCTGACGCAAAGTTGGTTGCTAAGTGCCATCGACGCCAGAACAAGACCAAACCGCAAAAGAATGCGTCATTAACAAAGGTAGAGTTCCAATTTCGCCTTCCATTAATGTATTGATTGATGGCAGTTTCTTCTCTCATTTATTTATAATTCTAAAGGCACAATCAGACTAAATGTCTTATTTACTGAGAGATAGAGAAAGAGAGAGAAAAAAGAGAGAGAAAGAGAGAGAGAAAGAGGGGGAGGGGGAGGGGGAGAGATTCACCATTAATCATTCCAAGAGAAATAACGGCAGAGCAGATTCTTCAAAATAAAAGTTGCGGTCAAAACATGTAGTGACTTAAATTGTCTTTACTTACGTAGAAAGGAGCACGCAATAAAATATTAATTCGGATTATTAAGACTACTATCCTCATCTTGATGATTATTTTCACAACGTTTCGGCCGATATAATCTCCGAACTTCTTAAGATGTATCGTTCCGAACTCCGGAATCTTCATGTCAAATTTGGGAATATATGCACAATTTCGAACTGAAGCCTTCATTTAATCCACAGGGATTGATTGTTATTATTCCGTCAGCCATGACCGGATAGTGTTAAGTAATTTTTCATTTTATTCTTAGTTAGCATCGCCTGTAGTGAGGATTGAACCTTCAACCTCCAGCACCACGGATCCATGGTTATTTTCAAATCCAATCTCAAGACATGCTTGTTAAAAACCGTCCCCATAAGAAATTAAATTTTCTTTATTCCATTCATCATTTTCAAACCTCTCATAATATTCTTCATTATTCAACTGACAATCTGTACACCTTAACTCTTATTCTCGAGTGGCTTTTAGTCTTGATAAGTGGCGACTCTCTAGTTTAACATCATATTTGTTGTATTAATTTGTTTTTATTACTTTTATGAGAAACCATTGAGTAAGAAATAAGGGGCCACGTTACATATGTCTAGTTAGTGTCGTCAACAAAGATGTGGAGCCGTTACATTACATTATGACGATGCTGATGATTGGTCAGATGAGATGAGGGATGAAAATGTACTTAGCCAGTTTACTGGTGGGTGCTTCTCTATGGATGAGTGTCTGTAGTTGGTTTGCTGTTCATTACAATTAACTCGTGGGATGTTCATGTAACCACATTTTATGGGAGATAAGTAAATTACCCCCAAAATAACCCTTAAATTACAATTTCTATTTCGAAGTTCCATCGTGTTGAAAACGAAGTTTTAAAATGATTTAGAAAATAATAAGTTGTCCAGTTTTGTAGAAAAGCCAAACAATCTAATAACCAATTATATGTATAATTGGAATAATATTTAATCTGGGATAAGTAGATTACACTATAAGTTAGTATATGAAATGTGTAGGATGAGATTTTGTCGCATCTAGAATTCAAGGCTGGGGTGTTTTTACAGGTTGTGATTTAGGAAATTCAGGAAGTGAATTTAATAATTGTGCTTTATTGTTTAGAAATAAATAAAAAATAAAAGCAGGTTTTGATGAATACGATAAGATTATCAGAAATTAGAGGCTTATTTGATTTTTAAAAAGTTAGGATGCTCTCTGCTTTGCTTTCCTGGTAGATTCCATTAGAATGTCTGCAGTACAAAGAAAAATGAATGTGAGAGTAAGCAGTAAAAGTTAAACAATATAAAATCCGTTTTTGTTTCGAGTCTTCTTTGTAATCTAACTTGCTAGAGAAAATGCTGCCCGAAATGACTAGACGATCGATGACACATAACCATGAGAGGCAATGTCACACATAAACATTGGAATCGATATGACACTATAAAAAATTGAAGGTATGTCTATGCTACAAACTTATGTTAAACCTTAAATGCTTTATTTTTTATATTGGTTTGAAAAAATTGAAAAACGTTTCATAGGGGTAATGTAAAGTAGTATAAATGATTTTTAGAAAAAAAATTATTTTATTAAACAAAAAAATGATGTTGAAAAGGTGCAACAAATTGCATAAAATTTTACATGTATAACAAACTACTACAATATATGCATCTAAATAATCATAATACACTAGAGAACCATAAAATATTTTTTACTTACCATTATAATGACCAGATTTAAAAGTTTAGGCTCTTGAATTAGGCAGATGACACATCGATGACACTCGCCCGTGACATCGAAGATGCTGATTACCTATTTAGTGTGTGTGCTGATGCAACATCATATTAATATCTACTCATACTTTTTTAAAAATAGAAATCGCTCCAGACAAGGCATGAAGCCACTTGATGTAAGGAGTAAACAAGAACAAATATGGTTATCGCAAAGACAGGAGATGCCTATTGGCTATAGTCTTGAAAAGACCAAGGGTGTAGGTAGGAGGAAAACAGTCAGCAAGAAGAGAGTTCCAAAAAGCCTCGTTGCAGATGTGAAGCAAGTTGAAGTTTGACACATTTTCGTTGAATATTATATTAAATAGGCATTTTGTTGGAATGTGTCATATTTGAAACAAAAAGCATTTAAGTTTTTATATTATTGAGTAAGAAATAAGGGGTCACGTTACATATGTCTATTTAGTGTCGTCAAAGATGCAGAGCCATTATATTCAAATGAGGGGAGTGTTCGAATCTATAGCCTTGTAGAGATAGCCAACCCTCGATGCTATTTAAATACAGAAGTAATAACGGAATATGAAAAATAGATATAAAGAATATGAAGGTTCATTCAAGCATACAAATTTCATGTATAAACTTGAAATAAAAAATTATGAATAAAAATTTGGTGATTATTTTAATGTGGGGAATGTGAATGTGTGGATGTGGTTGTTTATAAGAAGACGTAAGTGTGCCTGGCTATAGTCAGATCTATTTGTGACAATGACAGGTATGTGTGAAAAGCTTAATGGTAGTCGCTATAAGAGTTCAACATAAGGTGTGATCAAAAGGAGAAAGGAAAAAAATATACTTACACGTTCTTTAAAGTGTGCCGACGCCTCGGCTAGTGGGTGAGTAGGTGAAGGTAGATGCACTGAGCAAAAAGAATGTTCTTTGAAGAGTGACGCCTGGATTAATGAGTGAGTAGGTGGAAATGAGTTGACCAAGCGAGATGTCTGATGTCAGGTTGTCGAATTCTTTAATTTCTGGATATGTTACTTTTTATATTCTTCATGAAATCTCATTAGTTGGCAAAACACACTACTTTCTATTTAAGCAGAAATACTTTAAATAGGTTTAAATTAAACATTTTTGTATTCATTCATTTTATCGGAAATTCTATGTGTCGGCACCTGCGTATGGACAATTTAAAACACTTTTAGATGGACATCGCAATGTGAATATCTGGTTCTCTGTTCGTCACTACAAATTCATACAAAAGCATTTATATTCAAAATATTTAGTTATTTAATTTACTTTATTTTAGATACAAGGTTTGGAGAGAGGGGCGAAAGAGAGAGCGGATGGATGGGAGAAATATGATATGGGCTGAGACAGGATGATGGAAAGAGAGAGAGAGAGAGAGAGAGTGGGAGAAACAAGCTTCTGACAGAAAGATAGAGATGGATAAAAGATGATCAGTGTCTCACACTGGTTATTTTTAAGAACTACATTTTACAAGTGTGTTCGTTTTCGCCCCTAAACGAATTCTCTCCCACTAATTGTCATTTCTATTTTCCGCTTTCATTCTCCAGAATAAAATTCAATCTCTTGAATTTTTGAGACTTACATCGTATTTTCATCTTTCCCAAGACCACTTAAATATATAACAATAAATACAGCTTCGGTACTTACTAGTTTATTTGCCATGTCTGTTTTCTTACATAATTTCCGTTTGAACATGTTAACTTAATTGCTAGTGGAAATTTCCCCTTTCTTCATAACACATCCAACATAGCATATTACTAAACACCCATTATGTTTATGCCAAATTTGGTAGAATTTTTGTCAATGTGTGTTTGTTATCAGTAGTAGAAATGGAGATATGTTCGAAAAGTAACCATATTGAAACTGTATTTACTAAGATAGAATTAAACAATGAAAGAAAGATCGTTTATTTTTGAATACATGGCATGATCAAAAAGTATCCACATTGAATTTGTGTTCGTTAAGACAGAAATTAACAAAACAAATAGAACGTTCATTTTCTACAAGAAGCAGCTGGAAAAGTCGGAGGTTACATCGGTCGAAACGTTGTGAATATAAAAACCTAAAAGGAGAATAGTAGTCCGAATAATACAAATGTGGTGTTTGTCTATCTCTCTGTTTTAATCAATTGTTATCAGACCCTTCTTCGCCAGAATGAGGTATGGCCCAGATTGGTCCTAGATAGTGCACCCTCCCAGGCATTACCTCTTTCTTTTGTAGGAGGTAGTCTATTGTAGGTGGTCTGAGGCGCTTCTATCGAGAAATGTCGACGGGTGTCCGTTCCCGACTATTTTTGTACCCCTCAAAGAAGTTGGTTTGCCAGATATTTTGCTGCAGTGGGAAACAAATAAATAGGCTCTGTCTCTCTATCCGGGGATGCAATTGAAAACGAAGCTCTTTATCAAGATCAAACATAAGTTTTCTCGACTCAAATGTAATAATAAACAGAATGATTGTATTAATTTTGTATTAGGAGTTTGTAAAATAATATCGTACAGTCTGCGTTCACGCTGGGCATCCATAAACAGTAAATATGATGTTTTACTTTACTTTAGAAATAAAGAAATAAGAATAAAATTAGCAATATGGGGTTCAGAGCTGGGAGTAGATGCACGCAGGGGTCTTCGTTCATGTTTACCAGTAACCCATAAAAGTGTTGACATACCCCAAAGCAGACAAACTACAAAAATAATTGAAAGATGGTCATAAAACCCGGCTTGTCTCTAATTATATGCTTGTTGTACAGTTAGATTGAAATGCGATTCAGATAATGGGGCCTCACATCAGTGAGGGGGGTCGATACGCAAAAAAAAAGCTGTCGAGAGAAAGGCCCTGAAACGGTGCGTATTCTCTCCTGATGACTCGACATTGTCTGAATGCTAAAATGAAGTATTCCATCAGTAAAACAGCCGAGGAAATATATATATATATATATATATATATATATACTAGCACACAAGGTAAGCTGTTTCTTCCAAACAACAATATCTTCTGTTATCAGCTTGCTTCATAGCGAGTTTTTGCTACTTTTCCGGTAGCTAGTTTCATTCTATAGAAGCATGGCCTAGCCGTTGACTTTCAGGAACAGACTGAATGGCGACTAGGAATAGACCAGCGACACTTGGAAAAACAGGATACGTTGGGAAAGACCAAATGAACCAATTGGGCCAGCAATCCAGAGTTCATCTAATATATGCTACAGAAGAAAATACAGGAAAATGCCCTCAAGATCCATCGAAATGGAGGGAGGAGGATGGATCAAAACGAAACTATTGGAAAACGACTCAGATAGACCAACGGATAACGAATAAAGAACAATATATGGACTTCCCATGCGTTTGTGGATGGAAATCCAACTCCCAAAAAGGAATGAAGATTTATCGAAGCAAGATTGGATATGCTTCTCACCCAATGATTCATAAGCAGCGCTCTGTTATCACAGATAAGACGTTGGAAAACCAAGGCCAGGACGCAACCCACAATGCCGAGGATATCCATGCAGTTGCGCCAAAGAGTGAGATGAAACTTCCCAGAATAAGATTCCCACCGGCGAGCAGTTCGGAAGAATGGTGCATGCTTGACCAGACAATAAGCAATGTACTACATAAAGAATTAGATAGAAAGAAATATGATGAACGGTTGGAAAAATGTGGTCATGTTATATATCGGATTTGTATGGGAAATCTACTAAACCATCAGTAAAGAAAAACAGACAGCAGAGGGAGATGGAAAACTGAAGAAATAAAATGGCTATGGGCGAAAAGGAATATCACATGGTGATATAATAAAAAGTGTCCATTGTATAACTATCTCTGTGAGAGGAAAACATTTATTTTTTATTTATTCAAAATTATTTATTAATTATCTCCCTTGAACCATTTGGATAATTTAGGATTGTTATTTATTTAAGTATTTGGTTATATTTATTTAATTTATTTATTTACCTATTTATTTTATTTATTTTAATTAATTTATTTATTAAAAAAAAATTTCTCTTCGACATAAGAGAACGTTTTCTCACAACAAAGACGTAGAACGCTCAGCCGTTAAAAAAAAACAAAAAAACAAAAACAAAAACAAAAACAAAAACAAAAACAAAAACAAAAAACAAAAACAAAAACAAAAACAGACCAGACGCTGAATCACCAAACGACACGTGGGACGCTAAGCCGTTGAAAAGTCAGTGTTTTTTAATTATTTCATTGAACAGTTAGATTGAAATGCGATTCAGATAATGGGGCCTCACATCAGTGAGGGGGGTCGATACGCAAAAAAAAAGCTGTCGAGAGAAAGGCCTTGAAACGGTGCGTATTCTCTCCTGATGACCCGACATTGTCTGGAGGCTGAAATGAAGTATTCCATCAGTAAAACAGCCGAGGAAATATATATATATATACTAGCACACAAGGTAAGCTGTTTCTTCAAAACAACAATATCTTCTGTTATCAGCTCGCTTCATAGCGAGTTTCTGCTACTTTTCTGGTAGCTAGTTTCATTCTAACAATATAGAAAATTGTGGTGTCTAGTGGTTTCAGGTGTTGTGTGTCCATCGTGCCGGGTTTAAGTTCTATCGTCAAGCCTACAGCAGGAATTTTATTAATACCCTTGGGAAAGGTATAAATCTATATAGCTTCTTTCCCGCTATGGATTAAATAGTAGGCTAAATTAGACTCTCAGTGCAACTAGTCTAGGAGAAGGAAAACTTCAAATAACACCAGTCTTTCTCTACTTATCCCGGCATTGTTTCAAGTTGTCTAAGACTTCTCCTTGCCACGAAACTCAAACACTACCGATCCAGAAGTGCGGTTAGGGATTGCACATCCCTTATTTCACTACAGACTTCTGATGCAAGAACTCTTACAGGGAGTATCCATTATCTATCGAGACTGAAAGGAGTCCAAAAAGTTCCAAACATAACTGACATATCCAATTGCATTGAAATATGGTTTCCATCCTGTGTCCCAAGAGGAATAACCTTAATTTCAAAGTTGAGAGCAAAGAGAGTTGGACTTGAAGCAACACAAAAAAACAAAAACAAAACAAAAAAACTAAATAAAATAAATAAGTTGCAAATGCGTTAGCGCTTGCTGTCTCTTTTCTGGAAAGTGAGCTTAAATGTTGACACTTTCTATCTATCATCAAATCCCATGATTCTGCCATTGTAACTTTTTTCCTCTCTTAGAAGTTTTCTTCCTGCTTGAAACTGGCAGAAGTAATCTGCTCTGGGAGATTTCTTCTTTTTTTCTCAAACACAAACCAAAAGTACGAATTTCAAATGAGATTTGTAAAAACATGTAATATCGTCTATTTTCATTTCTTTTTTAAACTTGGTACTTTTTTCGTAGTATTTATTTCTTGCTTTATTTCTGTTATCCTATCGCTGACTCAATCTCCATCTTCGCTCTTTCTTTCTTTCTTTCTCCCCCTCTGTATGTCTGTCTCTCTCTCTTTCTCTCCCCCTCTCTCTCTCTCTCTCTCTCTCTCTCTCTCTCTCTCTCTCTATATATATATATATATATATATATATATATATATATATATATATATATATACTGGGTGGGCCAAAATAAGGGTCCTATCTTTAAATTTGAATAACTTGAATTTGAATAACTTCCACAAAATAAAAGTTAAACTCACCAAACTTTATGTGTGTGTAGACTGACCCTTCCGAGATTTTTTGAAATAAACAAAACAAATTTTAGCCGAAAAACACTTCTTAAAACTTACAAAAACTAAAGTATTGTTTTTTACACTGTTTTGAGTTTTTTAAGCAAAAATAATGTTTTCTAAATGAGGGTACGTTCCTTAGGGCTAATACGGCTCATGCTTGCTTCGGAAGGGGTCCTTTACTTATTCTAAAAAAAAAATTTTTTTAAATCAATAAATAAAAAAGTTATGAATTTTTAAAAATAGGACCCTTATTTTTGCCAACCCTGTATATATATATATATATATATATATATATATATATATATATATATATATATATATATATATATATATATATATATATCAGGCATGTGTATGCAGTGTGGTGATATATGAAAGTTAAGGACATGCGTTGCATGGAGAGAAATGATACGAGGATAATACGATGGATGTGTAATGTGAGTCTTAAAGACAGGCGTAGTTCTGACGACCACAGAGGAAGATTAAATGTGGACAGTATAGGGAGATGTGTGAAGAACAGGCTACTTCGATGGTATGGGCACGTTGAAATAATGGATCAGAGTTCTTAGGGTAGTAGATGTAGAATAGTAAAAGTAACAGGTTCAATTCACAGGGTAAGGCCAAGGAAAACATGGGAGGAAGTGATAAAAATAGACTTGAAGAAAAAAAGGCATAAATAAACACCTGGCCAGTGATTGATTAGTTTGGAAGTCAATTTCTGAAAGTTGTCTAATGCATGCCTGCATGTAAAACGGATGTTAAACCGATGATGATGATAATGATCATGATAATATATAAATAAAGTCAATCGGTTTCTCCAAGTAATAGCATTGCATCTTACAAATCTATATTTGATTCTGACTAGCGATTTCTTCCTTTTTATCTGTGAAGCATGTTCTTTACATGAATATTATGTATTTTGCTTAAGTTTCTTTAAAAAAAATAATTATACTTGTCTGGAAGATTGGTAAAACGGACACATTTTTATATGTTGTCATAAATAAATAAAATTAGCTTACGTCATTTAGAAAAATACAATATTCGTCATTTCTCTATTTTAGCTATCAGATAAACAATTATATTTGTTTAAAGTTTTTTAGCCCATTTATTTCTTAGAATTAATTATATAAGGAAACATATGTTTTATTTTATCATCTACGTAGACTGATGGCTTCATCTTTAAGGATAGAAGGCGTCTATTCATGTACAACAGATCATCTCGCTATCGTACTTATATATATATATATATATATATATATATATATATATATATATGTGTGTGTGTGTGTGTGTGTGTGTATACGCTCTCAGCATAAATATAACTTAATTTCTCTGTTTACAGATTCAAGGTGTCTCTGTGAACCGGGTTCATGCCTCATAACCGTCTGGGACTGTCATTTCCCTACATTGAGGAGTGCTGAAAGCACAAAACGATGTTGTCTGTAGGTAAAATATAAAATATCATTTAATATTATAAGAAGCCCCTTTAAGTAAAATCAAAGTCGAGCACTTTAGAGAGATTAAAAAATAGACATTCACCTAATGCTTCAGTCAGTTACTCCGACTCTGTCGTTGAGTTCTATCCGAATGTCTTGATATTTACATTCGCCGCTCTCAGCATAAATATAACTTTATTTCTCTGTGATCATGTGGCAACCGCCCATGGGAAAGGGGATACAGCACCTGTTTACAGATTCCAGATGTCTCTGTAAACCGGGTTTGTGCCCCGTGACCATCTGATATTATCATTTCCCAACACTGAGGAGTGCCGAAGACATGAAACGACGTCGTCTGTAGGTAAAATATTAAAATATTATTTAATATTATATATATATATGTGTGTGTGTGTGTGTGTGTGTGTGTGTGTGTGTGTTTAAGGTTAGTGGGAGAGTACTCCAGCAGAGTGCTCGATTATTAAGAAATAATTAAAAAATAAGAGTGTAAAATTTATTTATATATGTAATTACCGAAGATTAAGACAACATCGCTACCGTCGGTTTCAAATTCAAACAAAGGAGACCTATAGATGGCCTCCTATGCTGAACTCTCTTCAGCCTCTGTTTATGTCTGAAGAGAATCCAGCATAGGAGGCCAACTATAGGTCGTCTTTGCTTGGATTTGAAACCGACGGTAACGATGTTGTCTTAATCTTCGGTAATTAAATATATATCCTGGCAAGTTCATCCCTTGTTTATTTGGTCCATGAAATAAAGAGCATTATAAATGTTATTAAACAAAGGGAGGAAAATTCATTGGCTAAAGGAAACAGATACATATTGAGGATGATACAATCAAGAACTCTAATTAGTAGAAACTTAGAGTGGACACTACTTAACTATGAAAACGATCATAGAATCTAAATCCACACATTTAGCTTGATGATTTTCTTTCCGGAATTAAGCACTAACGTTTCTGTGTAGCTTACTTGTCATATGTATAATTGTGTACTATATATATATAATATGATATAATATAATATACCTCACTAATTCGTGGGTTAAATACTCTGATACGTAGGATCGCCGGATACCATTAGCGATAATGCATAGTTTTACGTAAAAGAATCAACAGCCAATAATGCGTATATAAGCATTAAGATTTATCTTACTTATTAGCTTGTGTAGATAAGGGTAGTGGGAAAGAAGTCTAACTGTTGACAAAACGGTCAAGTTTCAATATCCTTAGTTGTCTAACCACAATGAAGAGCTATGATACAGCGATATATCATTATCCTCCTCTCCGTTTCTATCCTATTATTCTCACTC
>OY744516.1:25325379-25342879 GCA_963556195.1 Sepiola atlantica | reverse complement strand
TGTAGTCTGCAAATATGTACATATTAAACTCTATTTTCACACAGTTTGCACCATTGTTGTCTGTTTTTAGTTGATTTGAAGCATTTTGGTGTCCAACCACCTTATGTAGAATATTGAATGTCCTTCTGCCAGACTTAGGTAGTCTAATGTTTGAGGCAATGTCAAAATTTCACTTATGCAAAACAGCTCATTTTAAATGAGTAATATTAAAGGGAAAAAAACAAACGTTAATATTATATATGGGAGGGGGGATAATAAAGGTCGTAATACAACAGAAGACACGATGGAGAGATGTTAAAAAGTAGACAACTGCAAACAGCTTTCGCCTGTTCCTAGGGACGGTGGGGGATGCCCGCGTTCTTTGTTTCTCCCCCCTCTCTCTCTCTCTCTCTCTCTCTCTCTCTCTATATATATATATATATATATATATATATATATATATATATATATATATATCTCCATGAAGAACGTATGTGCATATAAAGTAAAAATAAAAACTCATTATTAAAATTTTTTTTAAATGCATTGGACGAAAAGAAAATCCAGACGGAAGGAAATGTTCCCAAAAGAGACTAAATTCCAAAGAGATAGAAGAATAGATGACAACCAAACACAGCAACGATATTGAAAAAAACTTGCACTCATTAACCCTCGCTATGCTGATTAAATTTTACGCATTTACATGGAAATATTTGGTTTATTTGTTAAAAGTACTCGTGCAGTTTGCCTAGTATAGCAGTTAGCATAATTAAAGTTGTGAAATCGGCGATTTTTAATCCAATCGATGATATGTGTTTATTTCTTCATCTGAGTTGCAGGTTCACCTGCATGAACCGAGTAAACTCACATAGAGTTCTAGTTCAGCAATGATTCAAAGAATCTCTAAGTATTATGAATTTGTCCTGGGAAAGGTAACTCTTGTTGAAAGTAATCGCACTGTTTTTAATTATAAAAAATGGAAACACTAAAAAAAGAACATAACAAAAAATAAAAATAAACATCCGTCTCTACCCCCCAAAATAACAACAGACCACATGAATAAATTCATTAATTAAAAATACGAACGTAGAAAATAGTATTAAACAAAAAAGTAATGAATAAAAAGGTAAAAATATTTTTGTAAGAATGAACAAATAAGATAGAATTAGATCTTGGCTTCGGAATTGAATACATTCAATATCTGCAGTAAATTTCTGCTGAATGGTAATATGAAACCGGAAGTACACAAAACAACTACAAGATCGTGTTTGGGTCGTCTGAAGATCGCTCAAGGCACGAAACCACTGGTTACTATTTATTAAAAGCATTTTATTGAATCAAGGGAGGCGCGAGAGCGCTCTATCCTTTAATAGACTACACGAATGGCCTATGCTGGAAATCTCATTTCTTTGATCAATCATAACTCAAAAACCAATAAACCAAATAAGTTAAAACTTTGCACAAAATTTTTATTTGATAGGTTCTATAAGTGTGTAGAATTTCAGCATCATTAGTCAAGGCAACCAAGAGATCCAGAAAGTTCAATCATGAAATCATGTTATCTGTGTGTACGTACGTACGTACGTATGTACATACGTATGTGCCACCCTGTATCTCATCAACTATTTGATGGATTCAGCTGATTTTTGGCAGAGATAGAGTGTCTAGGGTCTAGTTGATGGCATTTTAATTTCAGTTTACCATATACCTTAGTTTTCCAGAAAATTAAAAAAAAACTTAAAAATGATCAGTATTCATACACTTTATTCTATATCTTATCGACCATTGGATGGATTCAGCTGATTTTTGGCAAAGATAGAGGTTCTAGTGTCTTGTTGATGGCATTTTAATTTCAGTTTACCATATACCTTGATTAATCAAACTACCAACTATATCAGTGTAAAAATCTGGGAATTTCCTTGCTTTTGTACATTTAGTGTATATGAATTTTCATCTGAACCTAATTAAGGGCATATGATTTCAGTATACTGACATTTTTCATGGAATTATATATATATATATATATATATATATATATATATATATATATATATATATATATATATATATAAGGTTAATACAACAAAAGATATAAAAGGCAACTAATATCTTTAATTAGTGAAGATCCCGATAAAAATGAAGCTCAATATACTGGATAGAGCATTAATAGCAATAGATGACGTGAAAGAATAAAATAAATATTAAAAGTCTGGGTCACAGAGACGGATTTGTAAATTTAGGTCAGAGCCGCGATATACCCACCTCCAAACTTACTATTTGATCGTCTGCTTTAAGTATATAAACTAAATTCAATTACTTTCGTGTGGTTGTCTTATCAAGGAGAAGTTTTCGTTTTCGGGTTCGTTACGCTGTCTACTGGGCTTACACTTTTCACTGTTATCTACTGCATCAATAGCAAACAAATTTTTTATATATATTTTTAATATATTTTCAAATCTTAATTTTTATTAGCTGCAGTAATGTCATTGCGGTAATGGTCCTCTGAGGAGATGATTTTCTTTGAAAACCCATGAGTTAAGGACTTTAAAGTACTTTGCCTGAACATTGAACTGTAATAAAATTTTATTTGCACCTTATTTTATTCTTTCACTTCATCTATCGCTATATATATATATATATATATATATATATATATATATATATATATCGCTCATAATCTTGCTTGATTGTTTGCACATTGAATATATTAGATAAAAAGAATGGCGAATGAAACGACAAGTGGTAGGATGTTATTGTATTACACACAAATTTTCAAAATCTGAAGGCTGTAAGTTAAATTACTGTACATTTTCATTTTATATTCTATCACAACAAAAATAAATGTTGGTATTATCTACACTGAATCAAGGCCAAAGACAGCTACATGTTGAAGTTTTTGTTAATAATGGGAAAAATGAAAAAAAAATCTTGTGAATGACGTCACGGCGAGTGTTGGCAGACAACGGTGGACCTCTTTCCCCCCAGAGGACAGTGTCTGATACAGACGTGTATTGAGGGCTAGTGTGAACCTCCCTCACCCACCTGATGAGTTGAGTTTAAATGTAATGTGAATGAACATCTTGCTGCACAACTTCCCACTAAGGCGGCCCCTATAAATATGGCCTTAATCACAGTGGCCCTTATGTTTCAGTGGCAATATGCCTTGTTTTGGGGTAAATAAAAAAATTTAAAATTTAAAATAAAAAAAAATAAAATTAAAAAACATCTGTTTTTGGTATCTGGCTTGCACCTATGAAAATCTTGTCTGGGATTTAAAAAAAAAACTGAACTGATAATTCTTATTGTCTCATTTTTGTGATTACGCTGCTGCCACGAAGAACACAATTAAAGATGGCGGCGACAACGTATGAAAAGAGAGCAGAGCAATGCAACAATATCATCCAGGCAGATTTTTTTCACATCTGCTATGACATCGACTATTATTAGCGAGTTGATATCGACTGCAGAACGCTGTAGGTTACAGTTAAAGCAAGAAACCCCTCCAGAGGGAGTTAAATACTACGACATTGCTCATGGAAACCTTGCGGCGAAATCAAAGTAACGCAGGCAAGCACGACTATTATCGATAAACTTTTATCTGTCAGCGAAAAAAAAATGTCTTCAACTTCACTTTGTTCAACTTTTACTGATAGCACTTTTTCAATTTCTTTCTATTTTAACTGTTGTTTTTTTTTAATTTCTTTAAAATTGTCTATTGCTTGTCTACAACTAGCAGGGGTGCTCGACGTTGCCCCGGAATGATAAATGGTCCTTAGGAGACGAATGCCAAACATGCAGCATACAATAGAATATAATAGAACTTGGGGAATGTTCTTGTTAATTAGCATTGTTGATATATAGAAATCTGAATTATTGAAAAATAATGGAACTGGTAGAACGCCATACAATATCGACTTCAACCTAAAAACAGTGACTAAAAAAAGTATATATATATATATATATATATATATATATATATATATATATATATATATATATATATATATATATATATATATATAGAGATTGGTAGTTTGCTGTAAGCATTGCTGGGAGTAATAATAAAAGTTTTTAAAAAGGTTGAAGGCAATGCGGAGGTCCGGATAGCTGTAAGCTGTGGAGAACAAAAAAACTGTTTTGTTTTTGTTCTCCACAGCTTACAGCTATCCGGACCTCCGCATTGCCTTCAACCTTTTTAAAAACTTTTATTATATATATATATATATATATATATATATATATATATATATATATATATATATATATGTGTGTGTGTATATACCAACAATGCTTATAAACATCGACCGTTCTTTACTGAGACTGTTTATCGTAATACCATTTTAACATCACACGGATCGACTTCAACTAAAAAAGTTGACTAACAAAATGTATAAAATAATGTTCCTTAACTCTAAGTAAGGTGTATATCGCCGAAAAACAATTCAAGATAAAAATAAAAACGATAAAAAATTGTACTGTATGTTTTTCAAACGGTTTTATTATTTTTTAATAATTCAAATTATGCAGTATATAAATTTGTTATTTGAAATAGTTAAATACAAAAACATTAGATTATTCGAACTACTGTTCTCATATTGAATGTTATTCTCACAACGTTTAAGCCTATGTAACCTTTGATATACAGAGGTTACTATTAAGTTCCCCAACTTCGACAAGATGCACCTGAAGGAGGTCAGAGGTTACATTGACCTAAAGATTGTGAGAATGACATCCAAGATGAGAACAATAGTCTAAATAATACAAATTATTAATCCTCATCTAAAAAAATTCTAAATCCGAAAACAGATGTTTTACTCCATTATCTTAACACTCAAACACTCCATTATTATAAGAATAAATATGATTGCAAATTCTCAAAATTTAAGCGCTCAAATTGAATAATAATTACCATCATTGGATTCGTCATGAAATTTTACTAGGAAAAGGTGTGTTTAATCTTGTTACAGGGTTTTTTTTATAAATAAAATAAAATAAAGTAAAATGTAGTCTTCAATGTTTATCGATACCCTGCACGAACACCAGCTCCATAATATTATTGTAGAGTAATTTACTCCTCTCCAGGAGTTAGGCACAAGGCCAGTTTTTATCCTACTCCCACAAGTAAGATGTGACCCAAGCTCGGGTCGGAAAGTGGGGGTTGAAAAGCCAGCACCCGAGAGGTGAGCACTCTGACCATCAAAAATTGCCTGGGCAGCCCCGTCGGCATTCCCCGGTAGGGGCGCCTCAAGCAGTAAGCAATTAACTTACTCCTCCCCAAAGAGGGGAGGCAAAGCCTGGGAGGGTGGACCTCCTAGAACTGCACAGGACAATCCCATAGACCGGCGTAAATCAAGCCCCGAACGCCAAGACAATACCAGTCTATAGGGTGCAGTATCCATCGGAACGGATACTACACTTTGATCTCGACCAAAAGGCCGAAGCCTTCTCGTAAAATTCTTTTTGTAAAATATACATTTGACCTAGGTATAAGGCTTGGTTTTCAGTTGAATCAGCAGACAGAGACCGAGACAACACAAATATAGTATACTAGAACCCCAAGGGTCAAGACGATTCGTCTAATAGACGACCTGTGAACCTTTGGGTCACATATCGTCTAGATAAAACGTCATAAAGGATCTCTTCCCCATTCTCTCTCTGGTTTGATTGATGACGTCAGCATTTCGGTATATCATCCCTATGTACGGTTACCCTCTATGTCTCTGCTTTAATTGCTGACGTCATCCTTTAGTAACGTTATCCACTATGTACGGTTATTACACCTCTGTTTTAATGGCACACGTCATCCTTTTGTGACGTCATCTAGAGAACATGTAAACAAACAAGCCAACAAGATCCACAGGTTTCGTAGTATACTAGACCCTCCAGATTCAGATGGTTCGTCTCTAGATACTGTCCGCAGAGACGAGTCTTGGCACTTTGGTTTTACAGGTTGTTACTGGCTTGTTCAACCTCTTGTTAAAATGGCTGCATGCTGCCCATTATGTGCTTGTCCATGTTTTCTAATTATGGTCCATATTGGTTGTCCCCCCTTCGATCTAGAAAGGTACCTATGCAATGAGTAGGTTATTAAAAAAAAATTTTTTTTTTTAACATAGTTCACCCCAAACAAGGCAGGCCGCCACTGTAGACATAAGCGGCTACTGAGAAAAAAGAAAAGGGGAGAAGGTTGGGGGGAGGGGGTCAACCTAAATTGGGATCTGTGCAGCGAGATGTCTATTTACATTAGTTTTAAATTTCTGCATGTCAGTACTGTCGGGGAAACAGGGGGCAGGGAGGGAGTTCCAGAGGCCAGCAGCACGAGGAAAGAAGCTATTTGAGTAGAAGGCTCTCCGGCATCTGGGGACCTCCACAGTGAATGAATGAGATTTAGTTGATTGTCAAGTTAGTCTAGTGAATTTACGTCGAGGGGACACCAGAGTAGCCAATTCATCGGAGCATAATCCATTGAAGTATTTGTAAAACAAGCACAAGGATGCTACATTGCGGCGATTGGACAGGGACTGGAGCTTGGTTGACAGTGAGGGACCTATTAGGTTGGCGACTCTTTTTTGGACCTTGTCAAGGAGGGAGAGAGTAGTAGATGATGCACCAGCCCAGATGTGGCAACAATACTCCATGCATGGGCGGATGGTGGCTTTGTAGAGATACAGGATAATGTCAGGTGTGAGGAGTTTACTAGCACGGTTATAGTGAAGCAATGGTTTGCAATTCTCAACAGTGCTTTTCCTGACTCGAGGTTTAGCAGAGAGTAGAAATCGGAAACGACTGGAACCGATGCTGGTATAAGCGGAGAAGAACTTTTTTTGTAGTTTTCTTTCTACTAGACTAGTTATTCCTCCAAAGCTTGAAAGTCTACTCTACGTTATTATTTTATTCCATCCATAGCTGCGGGAAAGAAGGATGGCTTCTTACCTTTCCCAAAAAACTTTGAAACATGAAGAATCTTGCATTCCCAAATGATCACCTAACTAAGTACTAACTAGACTCAACAGTGTTTCAATGCGATAAACCCATAAACCAATATTGGCCAATAAATATTGGGTTGATCAATAAGTCCATTCGGTTTTTGCATGTAAGTAGGCTGGAAAGATGACATTCAATAAACAAGCAGACTTAAGAATGGTTAGATCGTTTTACATTCTTATTCTTTAAATCCTGTATTTCGTGTAGTGAGTATGTGTAATAAGCCTCCAAGCAAAGGAGTTCTTACATTTTTTGCTCGTATTTCAGGCCTTGAAATGGAAGATCAAGCAGAACACTACCGAAATCAGATGCTTTTTTTTCACAGAAAAGAGAGAAAAAAAAGCTACAGAAACCTGCATAAAGATATGTCATGTGTATGGGGAAAATTATGTTACAGAGCGGATGTACCAGAAATGGTTTGTTCGATTCCGAAAAGGAAATCTTTCAGTGAGATGCTCCTCGCTCTGGCCGGCTGAAGATGATCGACAATGACAAGTGAAAGCCGTAGTTGAACAAGATTGCCGTTTGACAACCAGACAAATCGCAGACATTCTTAAGATTTCCAGATCGAGCGTGCGAAATAGATTGCATAAACTCGGTTATGTTTCTAAACTTAATGTTTGGGTTACCCGTAAACTGACAAAAGCAAAAAAACGAACGAACTTTTTGGTCAACCTAATATTTCTTAGTTTGTCTACAGTTTATCTGATATTTTATTAGCAGTTCCCATGGGACGAAGGGGTCACATTGCCTGTCGCCAGCTTCTCCTCTTGACATAGTTTTCAAAATGAGGTCCCTGTTATATAGTTCTTATTTCTTTTGTTCGGAATGCTCGATTTTATTATAGGGTTATTATTATTTTATTTTATTTCCCAAGTGTATCTGGACATTGCAGTGCTGTTTTTATATCTGTGTGTCTTGATGGAAGACTTGTGATTATATTAAGTTTGTTTACAAAGATGTTCCGTTGCATAAATATTGGAATTAGTGGGATCAGCAGCACATTTTATGGTGGCTTTTTTATACTATACTTTCCATTGGCAATTTATCATAAAAGGAACCTTCTTCAAGGATGTTGTTTTTATTATGCTTTTTTCATATTATTATTCATATTAAATATTTTATCATTTTGTTTTTATCAGCCTTTACACACACATACATACACACACACATATATATTAAAATATATGATTATTTATTTAAAATTCACTTGAAAAAGTCTCACGTTGAGCTATCAAAATGAATTAAGTTTTCAACTTGAAAATTAAAAGTTGAAGCTCAATATTTCTCGTGGGATAAAATAGAGCTTTATATATATATATATATATATGTATAAAGTTTTAAAGTATCATTTTTGTAATATTTTCCCTATTTATACAGTGTTCCTAATTTTGTTCATATGTTTTTATTTAATGTATACTGGATTATAGAAACTGTACATACGTTCATGTCATTAGTTAATAGTACATTTTTGTTACAATTATTAGTATGAAATTAAAAATGGAACAGTGAAAGACCCATAAGCTCAACGTTTCGCCCGATGTGATGTGGGCTTTTTCAAGAGCGGGTGAAACGTGTGCTAAAAATGATAAAATACATTTTTAGCACACTTTTCACCCGCTCTTGAAAAAGCCCACATCACATCGGGCGAAACGTTGAGCTTATGGGTCTTCCACTGTTCCATTTTTAATTTCATCCCGTCGGATTGTTCTATCCTTTAATCTACCCAATTATTAGTATCTAATCTATTTACTTTATTTTCTATGACCATATTATGAAATAGGATGTTAACTTTTTCATAGATTTTTGTATCTTCATTAAATTTAATTTTATCTTCATCTCAAGAATTTAACAGATCGTTATTATAAAAATTAGCATTGTAATCTAGGATGTATCTATTTGTCGATAATTTAGAAATTCTATAGGAGATGCTCGAGATAATTGACTTAATGATAGATCAAGAGTGATTAGATTAACTGTGCAGATAATACAAAGTGTGATTAGGTTGATGGAATGGTGAGAAGGAATTATTATTAGAATCTAACGTTATATCTAGGAAGGTTATGATTCTTCGGTTAATACATATTGTGATGTTTAGGGTATATATACTTTTTAAATTGTGTAATTGTTTTTTCCTTTGTTTTCTTATATATGCAGCTAGAAAAACAAGTGTCATCTTTAGAAAAACTCATGACAGAGAGGTACATAGATTTCGTTCAAATAAAAACAATCTAAATCAGTAACTGGTACGGAGTCTGTTGAACCCATAAAAATATCAAATTGTCTGGTTTGTTAATTCTAGTGTATATATATATATATATATATATATATATATATATATATATATATATATATATATATATGTTCTGTCAATTTATTTATTTGTAGCAATATTACAAATTTTGAAATAACTATTTAAAGGTTTGAATTAAATATTGAGCTTCACTTTGCTCTGGGATTTGATTCTCATAAGAATCGATCTGAACTATATAAAATAAGTGTTGTTTTTATATTATTACATATGTATAGACACACACACACACACACACACACACATATATATATATATATATATATATATATATATATATATATATAGTTAACACTGGAACTCGTGCTGCTTTTTTGTTGACACTCGTGTTTGTGTAGGTAATACCATTAAATAAACGGTTAACTTGTTACACAGGCTGGGAATAAACAAAGAAAACTTCAAGGTTAAAAATGAGACTCGCACAGGATCAGAACCTGTGCCCCTGAAAAAGGGACCACTTAACATTGGTGTCGCCTTTAACCGGTTGCCTAACAAGCCGCATTGGCAGAGAAAGCTGAATTTGTCAAAATAATCTATTCATCAAGCTCTGTGATAAATCTATGTTTACGTTTTTACTAGCGATTATCTCCTCGGAATTTGGTGAGCAGTGCATAGAGGGCTGTACAAAAAATGAGCCCTAGTTTCTACTAACTGAACGCCCAAATCAGTCTTGGTTCCGCTCTATTGTTTCAAGAAATGATGCAATTAAATGAGAGAGTACAGAGAGAAAAAGGGGTCACTTTTATTGTTTCTGATATTTTTTAGTTCGTATTTTGTATATAGCCGAAATTATAATTTTTAAATTGAGTAAAATTTGAATTGTACTATTTTTCCATGTCTATTTATATATTTTTTATTTATTACTTTATAGTAACTGCAGTTATTAACTAATAACAACTGCAACCATTTATTTACTGACGAAGGAGAGAGGTTCTTCGAAAATTATCATTCCTTAAAAAAGAAAGCTACATACTAATATATGCTTGTAAAAATGTCCAAAACATGTCTGACAGAGACTAATAAACAAGGCCAGTGAGTTGCAGTTTTCTGTGATTAATTTCTAAAAAATTCCGAAACATAATTTGTTTTTGTTTTTGTTTTTATTTTCTCAATGGCCATTGCTTGGCTCATATATATATATATATATATATATATATATATATATATATATATATATATATATATATATATATATATATATATGTGTGTGTGTGTGTGTGTGTGTGTGTGTGCAGAGAGCAAGAAAGAGAGAGTTCTTTTTCAAACTGAACTGATTTTTTTCTTGTTGGTTGAAGCCATTATTGACAAACGTGAAAATGATGTAAAAAGTTTCCCAATCAGATGGAAAACAGACAATAAAACAAAATTAAGATAAGATATAAATTGCGCATTTTCTTTCGGAATTACTTTTTCGTTTTATCTTTTTTTTTCCTTATGATTTTGCTTCCAGTTACTTAGTCATAATTGATTGTGCTTTCCTTTCGGACACAAACCTATGATGAATGTCATCAGTTGCACAGCTGGGTTTCACAGCTCCCAACTCTCCCTCACCCCCATCTCTCCCTTTCTACTTCTCTACATGTATCCCCACTGTTTCGCATTTCCTTTGTCAATTGTGTAAAACCACAGCCTTTGTCTCAATGTATCTTAAATTTGGATCGTAGGCGGACTTCTCTCATTTAGAATGTTGTGCTGAAGACTAAAAGCATAGAAATATTTATTCAAACTTCTTTATGATTTGGTGGTTTGGGTTTACGGCATATCAATCTTTTTTTCTTCAAATTATTTAACCCTGAATCCAATCATTTTGAATGTTGTGCTAAAGCCTAAAAGCATAGAAATATTTGTTCAAACTTCTTTATGATTTGGTGGTTTGGGTTTACGGCATATCAATCTTTTTTTCTTCAAATTATTTAACCCTGAATCCAATCATTTTGAATATATGTTTTTTAGAAGTTTTATCGTTTTCTTTATTGTTCTGATACATAAAGACTAGACATGCATAAAAGATAACTAAGGACATTACTTATAGAGTATAACAGTATTTATTTGTGTTTAAAAGTGATACACCAAAATATGCACACATATCAAAGCTTCCTAATATGTGGATATACGAAGAGAAAACTTATCAAATATGTGTAGATACTTTGTCTCAAAGGCACATCGATAAAGCTGATCTGGATAGAGTGGAGACTGACCGCATGTCACAGAACTGGTCTGGATGGATGGGAGCAATAAACATATGCTGATGTCGCTCAGGAAAAAAAAAGGAAGTTGACTTTTGAACCATGCCTTTTATTTTTGTAACCACGTTGATAAACCAACCAATGATTGACCCCCTCCCCCCGGACGTCTCGTGATCTGGGACTCCACATATTAGGAAAACCCAGCCCCAATATGATTATTCTTTTTTCCAGATGATAAATTCTGTACGTGCTAATTGTAAAAATCGATTTGAAACTCACTTTTTGATCACATCTTGTACCCGGAAAGATATTTCTCCTGTGCGTAACTGTCGCTTTCATGCTGCATAATGAATTTAGCTATTTCCAATGGCGTATGTTATAAGAAATGTTGCCAGGATACGATAACACGCTAACAGCAACACTAGATAAGAACGTCTTTGATAAAGGCAAACGGACAGTATTCAAAATAGCCTCGTACTAAATAACCCCCTTCAGAGCAGAATAAGTAAATGGAGAAGAAAACAAGAAAATCACGGACGTTAAAAACAGAGAATTATGGCAGAGTCCCAAGTGATTTTGGTGATAAGAATGATTATATTGCAATAACAATATCTGACTATGAACATTTTTTACAATAATGTTTCTGAATTCTATAGATTTCCGTTAACCCAAAATACAAAAAATGTTTTCTAAAGATGCTAGTTAAAGGAGATGTATTAAACTTATTAGTCTTGTTTGTTGATTGTTTTGTTTTACAGCATATCAACATATTTGGATAATTCCCTCAGAATATGCAGGAGTTATCTCCCTTAAAACATATTCGAGTTATCTGCCCTGAATCATTACTCAGAAACAAGAGAGTGCACTCTTATATCCAGAAGTACCAAAAAAAAACTTCATCCAAGATTCAAAGCTTTACTTTTACTCTTCTTGGCTGTGGGCTTCAAGCTAGTAGATATGTTTCACCTGGCTCAACATTTTTACATGATTTTCACGCCTCTGAGCCGTTTTGCCAGGTCTCAATTCTAGTCACTATTCAGACAGCTATTCATATTAGCATGGCTCTTTTCTACTGATCACAGATATAGATCCTAGACAATATTAAAGTAAGTCGTATTTATTTTACACCGCCCATGCATCTCTCTATACATTGTTTGCCCGTGCAATTCATGTTTATTTTGATTATGTTTAAGGACTATTAACGTATTCCTTTTCGTTTACGTCTTCGATTTTCACCCCCTTTTATGCATCATATTTTATTATGTCCCTCTAACGTTTGTCTTTGACAAAACCTTCTATGTGAGAAATATATATATATATATATATATATATATATATATATATATATATATATATATATATATATATATATATATATTGAAACTTTCTTTATTATCATCATTTCTTCATCATTGTCTTTTTCCCTCTTTATTCTGACCTTGTGTTATTTACGATAACACAACCTATTCTATATGGCGGCCCTGTGTTGGAGAAGAGACTCCAACACGTGCGTTGCTATAAAACGTAATGGTAGGATATCAAATATCTTTATTCTTTGGGGTTATTTATGCCTAATTCAGTCATTAGAGGTTATGCTTCAAGCTCTTAATATCTTCAAATATTTATTCATGGTGTTTTAATTATTGTAAATAAATGGTTTCTTGTATGATAATGGTTTGTAAATTATCTTGTTTTGTAGACAAATAAATAGTCTTTAACGATAGATAATATTTAACGTGTAAACGGGACCTTAACTGTGGGTCAGAGTGGACCTGAGAGTAATGACAACGAAGGGATAACTCCACGCTCCACAAAGCTCCCAAATGTAGTTTAAGGTCATACCCGGAACAGTTTCAAATTGTAATCAATTTTCTCACATTTGACAGGTAACGCTTTAAAGTTATTAAAATTGCATAATACTAAAAAAATCCTATTGAAAGATAGATACACCAAAAGACTGGACATACTTATCTGCTTTGAACTACAATCAGTGGATCTAGCAATTAGTCCGTGAGAAAAAGGAAGGGGAGTGAGGGAACCTTTTAAGTTTATGTCTGCATGTAAGCTTTATATATTACAGTTGCCTTGTTATGGACGAAGGCAGGATGTAAGTTGTCAGAAGTTCAAAATTGATGCATAAGAATGAATTTAACAATAAAAAGTATCAATTGGCTTGCTGGGAGATAGAAGAGAATTCATTCAGAAGCGAGATGAACGCATGTGGTAGAATGTAGACTCTTAAAAAAGCCAGTAGGGGACTCTCTCTGTTGCTATTTCCATCTCTCTCCCCGCTCTCCTTCTCTCTCTCTCTCTCTCTCTCTCTCTCTCTCTCTCTCATATATATATATATATATATATATATATATATATATAGTAAGCTATGAAAATATATTCATGGCAATAAATATATTTTCATAGCTTACTACCTAGCTTTACTTACGTATCGAGCACTGTTGAATTATTTATTTATCTCAAAATTACAATTTGCAATTTAAAAGATGTGGCACAAGGCCAAATAGCACTGTTGAACTAAATACTGAAAATTGATACATAAAAAATTATATCTCCTTATAAAATTTTATGTGGATACATAAAATAGTAGTATATATGTATATATATATATATATATATATATATATATATATATATATAAGTATAAATTTTTATTTATACAAACATTATTGGTTACATATGTGCATACATGTTTCGGTTGCACTTTTCCCAGAAAGTCAACCTCATCAGACCAAGAATTTCTCGAAAATTCTTGGTCTGATGAGATTGACTTTCTGGGAAAAGTGCAACCGAAACATGTATGCACATATGTAACCAATAATGTTTGTATAAATAAAAATTTATACTTATAAACAGCTCTACTTGTTATTGAGCACTTTTTATAAACACTTGAGTTTCTACGGATTTACATTTACAGAAACTAATACAATACATGTACGATATATATATATATATATATATATATATATATATATATATATATATATATATACATACTTTGGATAGAAGCGATGTTCATGCTAATTAATCATGATCCGGCCACAAACACGTCTCCAGGGATGTATCCAATTAAGCAAAACTTAAATAAGCTCTCACTTGAATTTATCAAAATAGCAACACCATGGCATGGACAAAAAATCAGTAAGTGAGAGGACGAGAATTTACTGCATTCTGAACATCCGTTAAAACAGTGAGTTCAAAGTAAATCAACTTCTGTCGTCCCACTAACTTATAGAGACAACATTTCATCATCTTTATAAGTCACTTCAAGTCACTTCCAAACCAAACTAAATAAAAGGGTATAATAAGATGCTTGATATTTAATGTGCTAAACCCCTCCTTAAATTGTTCCCCTACATACACCTGCTCAACCGAATTGCATCCAGCCACAAGTGATTATGCATTATCTGAATACATATGAGAAGGCACACTATATACATTAAAGAACTTAATCATACAGAGAGAGTGGACATATCGCTCACCAAAATCCAAATTAATTTCTCTCAAATTGAAGCAAGTGAATATCAAAATAAATATCGTCTTCCTATCTTCATCCTCCTGAACTCACAGGTGACCTGTAAAATCTATCCCATTATAGTCCAGTCAATCTAGCTGAGTTTTTGGCTGAACCTCAAACAAATTGCTAACAAAGGTTTTTAACTTGGATATTGGGCATGAATAACTTCTCTTTCAGATAAAAAAAAGTTTACCAAAAATAGCTTTGTGGAAAAGGGTCAACGGGTGCAATCTTTAAAGATTGCCGCCGATTCTAGCCTTCCCAATTTGTTTGAGGTTCAGCCACATTTTAACTGGACTATTATGGTCTTGAGAAGATTCGTAACTTTTGGATATTTAAAAGATATAGCATTGTACCTCCTGCAAAGATTGCAAGAAGAAACAACCGACTTAATATACTGCCTGGACTTATCCAGAAACTGGATAAACGTAGCTTACTAAAGTGAACACGAATGCCTAAATGTTTGTAACAGTTAATAATAATTAAGTCTGTGAATATTATTGTAACAATACAGAATGCTAAATCTACTTAGAGAAGAGGCTGGGTTTACGAATTCTTCCCTTAGATCTGATTAAATTAATTCCATTCTCGGATGTATTTTAAACTATTTCGAACAAGAAGCATTTTGTCTTTATATTCTAAGACAAAATCCAAGATAATACAACTTGTTCATCGACTTTTACTATTAAGTAATGTTTGTTGGAATTTCTTTTAAATATTGGCAATACATTTAATACCAAGAAATACACACTAATTCCAGAGAAGGCAATGTTCTTCTCATCAAACTGAAAGATTAGATAAAGTACATAAAACCTAAGGCCTTTTGAAAAGCATCACAAATTACAACTAACAAGGCAACGACAGTGCAATCCACAACAAATGTAGGAAAACTTTATTTAACCAAATGCACAAGATCTTGCAATATTCCGAATTCATTGAAGATCAGATGGAATTTAGTGAATCGAAATCAATTTAATTTTCCAAATTTCACTGAGGTATATTCTTCCCTTGACCGTCATGCGTAAACAAAACCCAACCGGGTCAAAAACGGATGGATTCTGCGACACTAAACACCTCTTGATATCTGCCACCGCTTACAAAACATTGACTGCAGTACGTAAGTCATGCTGTACAGGTTCATAAAAATACTTCAACACTTTTTCCAAGGAATAACCATGAGATACAAAATATTTGTCAGCCAACATATGTGCAGTCAAAAACTCACTATTGGAATTACATTGTTGTATTTCTGCTGTGCTTAAAAGAATAACGACACACTAATATATGATATATCTTTATTGTCGGTGGCGGTGAATGAGTGTGGGTTAGTGTGTATGGAAGACGCACACATAGGAATTCGACAAGTGTTTTTTCTCGAGCACAAATTACCAATCAACCGCCGATATCAATTTCGGGTTGTTATTATATAACAATTTGTTATTATCACCGCCTTCATCTGCAAACGTCCACTGTGGAACTTCGCTATCGATTTAGCTACGACCCCAGGACGTTTGATTCGGCGATGAGGAGTTTCCTTCTGCTGCTAATATTTGGCAGGTGAATCCAATCAACAATAATTTTATTTTTAACAATCTACCATATTTGTTTTTCCTAGCCATGTGGTCCGACTTCAACCAACGATTATTTTATTTTCAACAATCAAGCATTTTATGTTGCTTTCTTCCGGTGCGTTTTCATGTCATATACACCTACTGTCAATATAGTCCACCTTGAGATTAATGAATTGGGTTCAACGATATTCAAGCATAACAATCCTATCACATAAAAAGGAAACATCCTGGTTCTTCACAGCATATATGACCTCATCATTGTTTCCAAAATAGCAAATATTTTAGTTTAGAAAACAGGAAGTATGATAGTTAGATGGAGTTAGTTCTGGTGAATAAGGAGTATGGGGTAGTAATTCAAAGCCACAGTTGGTTGCTAACACTATTGCAATCTGGGCAGTTTGAACAGGCATGTTATCCTGGAGTAAGATCACATCTACCATCAGCTTCTCTTTGCATTTTAAAAGTTTGGTAATCTCTTTTGTCCATTTTTAGATCTGTTACACATTTGAAGAGAAATTAACTCAGAGATCTGAATTAGCTTATTATGTTTTATGCTGCAGCAACAACAATGGTCAGCTAAGGCTCTTCTTTTTTGATGAGGCTTTGAATCTTTATTAACGACCCTCATAAGTGATATAACTGCCTCGATGGAACTTGCAGGGCCGGCGGGACAGTTATAAAAGTGGGGGGTTCTCCTAAAAAGTGTGTGGGGGGCGGTTAAACACATGCATATCAACTTAATTATTGATGACCGTAAAGTGGGGGGACCCAAGTCAAAAAGTGAGGGGGCTTAAGCGCCCCCTGCCCTCATCCCGGTGCCGCCGTCCATGACTTGAACGCAATATGCCAAACCCACAGTCGGTGCTGGTAACCATTACAACAGTTGAAAATCTAACGCCGTGATTATTTAATTAATTCCTGCGAGCAATAATTAATTCAT
>OY744516.1:25122879-25320379 GCA_963556195.1 Sepiola atlantica | reverse complement strand
CTACTACTACTTTTAAAATGTGTCATCAATACTGATATAATTATGTGTCTGTGTGATTTTAACTGGATTAACCTGTTAAAATATACGCTATTTCTTTTAGAGCTCATGTATTAAACATATATCCCAAACATATCCATCATTAGAACAAAAGGCTAAGACCTGAAGTATTGTTAACACATTTATTTACAGTTGACAATTATGAAAGACACACAATGCATATTATACAAAACAATAAAAGATATTTAGTTCTTACTCTACCTTTAAGATATGAAAATTAATTACCTAGAGTCTTCATTTTATGGGAGCCCCACTGGAGAAGTCCAACAACAGTGAATTCTTAATACTCTTGGTTCCTTTCGGGCACAATCAAGTGGAAATGTTCAGCGATGCTCACAATGGGTGCACCACCAGAATCGATTTCTTAAAAAATCATGCGATTCCTTTCAAACAAAAATTGCTTTTTTCAATTTTTGTTTTCCGTATATTTTGCTTTCTTTAGCTTCTTTTAGTTTCACGGTGTCATTATGGAATGATTTGAAACATTTCTAACGCTGAGTATTTGTTTCCTTCAGTCAATAAATATATTTCAAAAATTATACTTTCTGAGTTACAGTGTTCAGCGCGGACACAGACACCACATTATTATCATAAAATCAATGTCAATCAGGTACCTTATTTTTAGGATCATTTTATATATTTTTTTATTTATAGCGTTTATTTTAATCAATAATCACACTTCAACATTTAAAAATTCCCACATAGTATATATGAAAATATAGATTGAACTCCATTAAATATTTCATCAGATAGATCCCAAAAGTGTGCATGTAAATTAATTCTTCACGCTCAGAATTAATGAAGCATGGAACTAACTGTTTGCATCAGTTGTTGGCTGCCGAGACACTGCATCTTCTAAAACCCAATTGTTTCCCAAAATGTTCTTAAATTACACCTTATGCCATTCTTCATACCCACATGCATATCATGACTGATACACTGTTCATTTCCATGACAATTTTACATTATCCTATGTACTATACATGCACTTTGGCCTCAGTTCTATGTACTATACATGCACTTTGGCCTCAGTTCTATGTACTATACATGCACTTTGGCCTCAGTTCTATGTACTATACATGCACTTTGGCTTCAGTCCAGTCCTGAGATACAATGGATACCACTTGTGAGGGTGGCTGCACGTGCAATTGTAAAGTAAGGAGTGCACAATTCCCAGCCACACCTCTCCTGAATTGGCACTGCTCGAATCCAGTGGCAAGAAGAAGTCCAGGACGACTGGAAACAATGCCAAGATAAGCGGAGGGCACATACAGCACCTGGTATTTCCAAATGGTCACCCATTTAGTACTGACCAGGTTTAATGTTGTATAAATTCATTGATCTAACAGGAACCGGTTTGTCAACGTGATAATGCCGTATCGTAGTAATAAGCAACTTGTAAAATGGTATAGGAACTCTTCTAGACCCAACCAGATTGCCTGTCGATTTTTTTTGTCAACACAAACAGTTGTTCGTCTCTTTTTGACATGCAAGTATTTTGTTCATTGGATAGTGATGATTCTCAGCATTGATGATTATATATGCTATCACTGTGGTGTTTTAACAGCAGAAACATGGTTGTTCAGTTTATTCTTCTCTGGTTGTGATAATAGCAGCAGCCGTCTTCCTCTCTTCCCTGGTTGCTGTAATAATAGATAACAATTCAGAAACGCCAACAATATTCTTGCTTAAGGGCCTATACTTTTCGATGTTTTATTCTTTTGCAACAATGTAAAATTAGATATTCTCATTGGATCGGTGGACGAAGGCAGAACCGTGAAAAAGGTGACTGAATCCTCTCAGTTCACCGGTCAAAGAGAAAGATGTTTCTCTCTTCTTCGTCATATCTCACTTCGGACTTTCTGTCTGTGATATCAAATCCTGTACACGTAGCTCTAACTCTAACTTGACTTCTAATGGAAAGTTCTATTTTTTTGCTTAAATTAACCTTATGTGGAATTTTCCATTTTTAATCTTATTTTTACATACCCAACATCTAATCTTGCCACACAATGATTTCGTTATTGTTATTATTTAAAAAGAGAGATCCCCAAAGAGGGATAACAAACAAATAGCGCTTTCTTTTAATGGTTGAGCCGAGAAGATAGTTAAAAAGGCAAAATGCCAAAATGCAAACAAATAAAAGCAGAAGTGAAAGCAAATCTATTAGTTAACTATTAAAAGCAAAAACAAGCTTAACAACAAACATTATTATTTATTTTATTGTCTTGGACACCGTGCAGTGGTCTTCAGAATCATAACTGCAAATCATTTGTCAGGCAAGAATATTAAATCATATTCCCTTAATAATGACTTTAACTGCATTGTCCAAATCACATGAAGATTGAATCAGAAATCAGCAGACGTTTGGAAGATTCTGGTCTTCTTCTTGTGATTAGGAAACAATAAAAACCAGAAATGGAAAAAGATGCCAAGGAAACGAAAAGACAGAAAATAAAGGAAAATCAATGCAATCTGTACGTGAGAGCTTAGTTTCCTTAATGGACTGCAGAATATTGGAAACCTTCTGTTCAAGAATAATGATTTCAAGGAACTCTAATCCTGAAAATAGAATTTTTGGAATGCTAATAAGAAGCGGGGCTTTCTGAATACCAGCCCCAATGGACATGATTAATTAAAGATTCCAGCAGACATGATTAGAAAGAATAATTTGGGGTTTCTTAAAATAAAAATGAACTTTGTGTTTATTATCTTGGACACTGTGCACTGGTATTTAAAACCATAGTTGCAAATCATTTGTCAGGCAAGAATGTTAATCGTATTCTCTTAATTATGACTTCAACTGCATTGCCCATTGTTGTTCAAAGAAATTTAACACCATCAACTTTATCTAATCGGCGTTGACCGGAAGTTTTTTTTTTTTAATTATTTTAACTTATTTTTCGCTCATTGCCCTCTCTTTCGCTTTGTCTTTCCCCCCACTTAATTCTTTGTAAGAAAATATTTACATTTTTAGAAAGAAAGAATATATGCCATTAAAAAAAATTAGTTTTACAATAAAACCGATAGGACGTCTTATAAAATGTTTAAAATTAAATCGCATAAATACTTTCAAGTTTGTCTTTTAAGTCTTACATTTATAACTAACTAGAATACCCGTCCTAGTACGGGTAAAATTAATTCACTGAACAGAACAGTTTTGCACCACTTTTATGTCCCCTTACGAAGATTAAAATCAGGATATAATGCAAGTCGGATATATTTGAATTTACAAATGGGAGGTTGTGCCAATAGTATCTCCCTTAAAAACACTTTAAAATAATTCAAAGAAACTGAAATTTGTGGAACATTTATTAATTGATGTCTTATACCTATTGTTAACATTTCACAAAAATCGAAGGTATTTGAATTTTCACGAAGGGTTTCCATTCTTTTTCTACCCCCTTTACATAAAACTAAATTAAACAAAATATCGTAATGATTAAATTTTACTTTTTAAATCCTATCATTTTAAATAATAAAAATAATTTGATACCACCTCTAAAAACACGGCATGGTTAAAAAGAAGAAAGCGAAACAAAAATGAAAGTATAATGATTCCCGAACAGCTAGTAACTAAATAAAACTTGACAAAGGTATGAGCCCCCTCATTCCGCCAATTTAGGGGTTAAATAGTACAACTCGTGTTTTTTCTAACAATTCCTTTACAAAAGAAAAATATTTGTTTATAAAAATGGCTACCAGCATGAACGTAAAGGTTGATATGTTGTTATACAAAATAACTAAAACAGCAACATCAACTAACTTCTACCAAACGCAGTAGAATTTAATTATATACCGACTTGTATAACGTGGTGAAACTGTTTTTAAATTTTTTTATTTTAATTTTTTTTTAAAGTTGTCTTTACAAAACACCTGACTGTTACTTAGCTGTTCAGGCGGAGAGGCGGGTGGGGGGAGTGACTTCATCTCTGAAAAGTTAGTAAAATAATGACTTACCCTACCACTAACTCTAAGTTCCAGGGGAGAGCTTGCCATTTGGACTTAGGATTACTGGTAGGGTAATTCTGTTTTACTATCTTTTTACTATCTTTTTTGGAATGAAGCTCTCCCCAAAAGTTAAGCAACAAGCTGACAGTGTTTTTCGATTAGAACAAAATAAATTTTTAAGTAAAAAAAAGAAAAAAAAGAAGCAGTTTCAGCACGTTAAAAGTATACAGGTTAGTAGATAATTAAATTCTACTGCGTTTGGTATAAGTTATTTGATGTTTTGTTTTTACGATTTCTGAACTGTTATCTATTCTCCACTTTTACGCAAGACTAGCTGTACTTACCAGGTGTTGCCTAGGAATCTTTTTGCTTTCATTTTTGTTTCCTGATTTCTATTCGTTTTTTATAACCATGCTATTTGTGTTGTTTATTTACGAAATTATTTAATTTTTTTAAATACTCTGAGTGACATCTATATATCTGTCCGAGACGTTGTCAAACTTATCAAGAACTTTGATGCCAGCAAAGCAACTGGTCCTGACAACATTTCAATCATTGTACTTAAAAAAAACTGCAACCGGAACTTGCTGCTATTCTCACATAGCTGTCTAACCGTTACTTAAAGGAGAAATGCTTCTAATCACCTTGGAAAACTTTGTCAGTCTGCCCAGTATTTAAAAATACTGGAGATCAATCTTCTGCATCTCAATACAGACCAATCAGTTTTCTGTGCGTCATGAGCAAGTTGTTTGAATCTGTAATAAATCAAGAAGTTGTCAATCACCTCACCAAAAACAGCCTACTCAATGACAAGCAATAAGGATTTCGTCCTGCAAAATGAACAGCTGATATGCTCACTGTAATATCACACAGGATCAGTGAATATATTAACAGAAGTGAGGGACTTTGCTTCGAGAGCAATAACTCATAACATATGAAAGGCCTTTGATAGGGTTTGGCATAAAGGTCTACTTCACAAACTTATTAGCTATGGAATATCTAGAAATGTCCCTTCAACCATCAAATCCTTTTCACTCTAATAGGTTTATAAAAGTAGGCGTTGATAAGCAAAAGTCTGAAGCACATAATATCAATGCTGGCATACCTCAATGGTCCATTCTGCATCCAACCTGCTTCCTGATCTTCATAAACGATCTCCCAAATCACATTCTAAGATCATTCGTCGACATTTATGCAGATGACACAACCATCTAAGGCAACGCAAGAGCATTAATGATCACGATCTTTCTGATTCTCTCTCTTCCAACCTGGAGCACGTCATGCAATGGGCAAAAAAAGTGGCTGGTTCCTTTTAATACATCGAAAACCATCTCTCCTTTCACCACCAATGCTCGGATCCTCACTTTATCCAATTGAAATGAATGTCTCTCTTCTTGAAGAAGCCTCCTGCTTTGATAAGCTTCTGGGACATACCTTTACTTCAGACTTGAAATCAAAGACTTACATCAAATCTGTTGCTAAGGTTGCTGGAAAAATGGTCGGATCATTTTACCGCTCCAAAAATTATCTCACTTCTGGTGTAATCCTCTACCTGTATAAGAGTCAAATACATCCTAAGATGAAATACTGTCGCTACATCTGAGGAACTGCTGCTCAGAGCACTCTTTCCTGCCTTGACAGTACAAAACCGACTTCGAAATCTAGTGGACGATGTCCTCTTCTCTTCCTTACAGCCACTTTCTCACAGAAGAGACGTTGCTAGTCTTTTTCTGCTCTATTGTTATTTTCATGGTAGGTGCTCAACGTAACTTCAATCTATGATTCCCTCCTGTTAAACATTCACAACACCTGACTGTTACTTAGCTGTTCAGGCGGAGAGGCGGGTGGGGGGAGTGACTTCATCTCTGAAAAGTTAGTAAAATAATGACTTACCCTACCACTAACTCTAAGTTCCAGGGGAGAGCTTGCCATTCGGACTTAGGATTACTGGTAGGGTAATTCTGTTTTACTATCTTTTTTTTGGAATGAAGCCCTCCCCAAAAATTAAGCAACAAGCTGACAGTTTTTTTCGCTTAGAACAAAATAATTTTTTAAGTAAAAAAAAAAGGAAAAAAAAGCAGTTTCAGCACGTTAAAAGTATACAGGTTAGTAGATAATTAAATTCTACTGCGTTTGGTATAAGTTATTTGATGTTTTGTTTTTACGATTTCTGAACTGTTATCTATTCTCCACTTTTACCCAACCCTTTATTATAGACTAGTTGTACCTACCAGGTGTTGCCTAGGAATCTTTTTGCTTTCATTTTTGTTTCCTGATTTCTGTTCGTTTTTTTATAACCATGCTATTTGTGTTGTTTATTTACGAAATTATTTAATTTTTTTTAAGTACTCTGAGTGACATCTATATATATGTCCGGGACGTTGTCAAACTTATCAAGAACTTTGATGCCAGCAAAGCAACTGGTCCTGACAACATTTCAATCATTGTACTTTAAAAAAACTGCAACCGGAACTTGCTGCTATTCTCACATAGCTGTCTAACCGTTACTTAAATGAGAAATGCTTCTAATCACCTTGGAAAACTTTGTCAGTCTGCCCAGTATTTAAAAATACTGGAGATCAATCTTCTGCATCTCAATACAGACCAATCAGTTTTCTGTGCGTCATGAGCAAGTTGTTTGAATCTGTAATAAATCAAGAAGTTGTCAATCACCTCACCAAAAACAGCCTACTCAATGACAAGCAATAAGGATTTCGTCCTGCAAAATGAACAGCTGATATGCTCACTGTAATATCACACAGGATCAGTGAATCTATTAACAGAAGTGAGGGACTTTGCTTCGAGAGCAATAACTCATGACATATGAAAGGCCTTTGATAGGGTTTGGCATAAAGGTCTACTTCACAAACTTATTAGCTATGGAATATCTAGAAATGTCCCTTCAACCATCAAATCCTTTTCACTTTAATAGGTTTATAAAAGTAGGCGTTGATAAGCAAAAGTCTGAAGCACATAATATCAATGCTGGCATACCTCAATGGTCCATTCTGCATCCAACCCGCTTCCTGATCTTCATAAACGATCTCCCAAATCACATTCTAAGATCATTCGTCGACATTTATGCAGATGACGCAACTATCTAAGGCAACGCAAGAGCATTAATGATCACGATCTTTCTGATTCTCTCTCTTCCAACCTGGAGCACGTCATGCAATGGGCAAAAAAGGTGGCTGGTTCCTTTTAATACATCGAAAACCATCTCTCCTTTCACCACCAATGCTCGGATCCTCACTTTATCCAATTGAAATGAATGTCTTTCTTCTTGAAGAAGCCTCCTGCTTTGATAAGCTTCTGGGACGTACCTTTACTTCAGACTTGAAATCAAAGACTTACATCAAATCTGTTGCTAAGGTTGCTGGAAAAATGGTTGGATCCTTTTACCGCTCCAAAAATTATCTCACTTCTGGTGTAATCCTCTACATGTATAAGAGTCAAATACATCCTAAGATGAAATACTGTCGCTACATCTGAGGAACTGCTGCTCAGAGCACTCTTTCCTGCCTTGACAGTACAAAACTGACTTCGAAATCTAGTGGACGATGTCCTCTTCTCTTCCTTACAGCCACTTTCTCACAGAAGAGACGTTGCTAGTCTTTTTCTGCTCTATTGTTATTTTCATGGTAAGTGCTCAACTGAACTTCAATCTATGATTCCCTCCTGTTAAACATTCACAACAAAAACTCGTCTAGTTACAACCATTGCCAATATTTCCTCTTTCTACTTCTGTGTACCTAAAACTAAATTGAACTCCCATGAACAAAGTTTCTTTTCTAGAACTGCCCGTCTGTGGAACACAGTACCATCGGACTGCTTCCCGACTGACCACAACATTGCCGTTTTCAAGTCCAATGTAAACGAATTCTTGTTCTTAACTAATCAATTTCTGACCAGTTACAACCATTGTTACAAACCCCTCGATGTTTCACCATCTACTTAAATTACTCAATAACTCTTATCCCCGAGTTGCTTTTGGGCCTTGATAAGCGGTGACTCGTTAGTAAAAAAAATATAGGATTTTGAAAGTTAAATTTAATGATTATAGTATCGTTTTGTCATTGAACAAATACATAGAAAACATTGCTAAGGCTGCTGCAAAGAAGGTGGTCTCCCTCTACCGAGCTAGAAAACCTCTCACATTTGTCAGTATCCTATATATCTACAAAACCACCATTCGCCAATGCATGGAGCATTGTTGCCACATATGGGCTGGGAAATCAACAACTAGTCACTCCATATTAGACAGAGTCAAAAAACTGTCTTCAATCTAATAAGTCCTGCACTGTCAATCAAGCTCCAACTCCTGTCCCATCGCTGCAATGTTGCATCCCTGTGCTTGTTTTATAAGTACCTCAATGGAATGTGCTCAGACAAACTTGCTGCACTAGTGTCCCCTCGATGTAAATACCCCCGACCAACCTGACAAGTAGCAAAATCCCACCCCTTCACTGTAGAGGTCCTCAGATGCCGGAAAGCTTTCTACTATAAAAGCTTCTTTCCTCGAACTGCTAGACTTTGAAATTCCCTCCCTGCTCCCTGCTCCCTGCTCCCTGCTTCCCTGACTGTACTAACATGCAGAAATTTAAATATAATGTGAACAGACATCTTGCTGCACAACTCCCCACTTTGGATGTCCCTGTATCTCCTTACGTCTCAGTGGCAATGTGCCTTGTTTGGGGTGAATAAAGGTAAAAAAAAGATAAATAATTAATTGGATCGGATTGTTATGAAACTAGAACTAATTGTTGTTGTGTTAACGTTGTTTTAATCGCTGTTTATGGGAGGTGATGGTGGCAAAGTGGTTAACGACACAGACTGACAACCTGGGTGTGCCAAGTTCGAATCCAGTTCATTCCACAGAAACACTTTCGTTTAGCATGTAAGTATCCGATGTCTTTCTTGAAAGATATCGGATACTTACATGCTAAACGAAAACCAATGCCAACAATAGAACCATCTGATTAAGAATAAATGAAAAAATAATCTCTATTTATGATAGAATTGGATGTAAAATAACTTTCAATCTTTTAATAAATGAAATGTGCTAAGAATTTTAAAACCAAAAAATGGCAGTTTAAATGCTTTTAAATTTCGAAGAGTCACAAAGGAAAGCATTCTTCTTTTTTTTTCAACTAATAACAAAAGATTAAAATATACTAATAAATCTTAGGAAAGGTATGAATCCACTCATTCCATCTAATTTATGGGTTAGATAGTACCACTATTGTTTTAACGATTCGTTTACAAAAATACAATAGCATGTCAATAGTTATTGAGATTTAATCTCCGCATATTAATAGTTATAGAAATGTAATCTCAGTACTTGTATAGTAATAGAGAGGTAATCTCTGCATTTTTATATTTATGAAGATGTGATCCGTATAATCTCAATAGTTATAGCAATGTTATCTAAGCATTACAATAGTAATAGAAATATGATCTCCGCATTTTAATAGTTATAGAGATGTGATTTCTGCATGTGATATCCGAATTTCAATAGTTATATAGATGTAATCTCTGCATTTCAATAGTAATATATATAGTACCCAGCATTAAATGAGCATAAAGGCGTATATGCCGTTAAAGAAAATAACCTAACCCTAACCATAACCGTTTAGTCTATATTATTATAATAGAATAATATACTTTTAATCCTTTAAAACCAAGATAAAACATTCGCAGAAAACTGCTGATTCCAGATATGACATTGATTTTTCTTTAGAGATCAACCATTGAAAACTGATGCATAAACAGACACACATGCATATCTTTGCTTTATATATAAAGATTGTATACGAAATTAGAACTCTTTACAATACATAAATTAATATCTACATGAACATGTGTCTCGTGTTTTCTTTACCTTTTCTGAAAGGCAGTTAATGAATGTTACTTTAATGTTATCTGGATCAATACTTTTTATTTTCTTAATTATTCAGAATAAAAAAATATTGCAAGCAAAGATGAACTTTTTTTAATTCTGACTTTCTTTTTCTTTATCTTTTTTTACATGAAAATTTCTTGTTTCTTTTTTTAAGTCAAAAAGTTTTCAGACTTGTAACAAATTAAATTCTTTATCTGTTTCTAAGCTAAAGAATTCAATCGACTTGCATGCATTAAGATGAAATAATAACAGACTTTCTTACATTAATATTATCTTAAGAAGATTAGTTCAATACTCAAAATTCATTTTCACTTAGTATTCAGTTTTTTATATGGTACTATTTTTTCCCCTGTTTATTTTGCAAATGTCTACTAAACGTAGGTAGAATGGGAGCTGTGAGGATAATTCTGCCTGTCTTTATCATTTCTTTTTTTAGAAATCGCTCCAGACAAAGCATGAAGCTACTTGATCTAAGAGGCTAACAAGAACGAAAGATGATTATCTTAAAGACAGGAGATGCCTATTGGCCTTAGTCTTGAAAATACCAAGGCAGGAAAACAGTCAGCAGGAAGAGAGTTCCACGAGCCCGCAGTTCTTGGAAAGAAGCTACTGGAATAGGAATCTGTATATTACAATGAAGTATCAAAACAGCGAATTGATGGAGACCACTAGATCAACGAGTCATCATCACATGCGGTTGGTGGAACCGATGATGAGGCCATCATAATACTTCTCTTAGTTCTGTATTTTGCATGATCTTGCTAATTGCTGGTGCTGATATTCCTTCGTTCCATGTTTCTTTTTCACTGTATCTTTGAATCTTAGTCTGACCTTTCCCTGGTTCCTCCTTCCTTCAGACTGTTAATAATACATCAGTTGTCTTTGTAGCCGTTCAGGTTCAATTCCTTACAGGAATCTCCTACCAATCTGAGATTCTTCTGTATTAGATCCGTCATAGATTATAAGCCTGCATGTTCCAGTACTTCTTGGTTGGTGGATTTGTTCTACCGGATACGATGCATCATGTAGCCATGATGTATTTTCACTCATGGGCAATTACACTGTAAAACGTAAACTTTTAAGGAGAGTAGAAAGTGGGTCTTGTGTTTACTTTTGGCAGCCTCATAACTCTTGCTTCCCTTATTTTGTCCTTTAGTCCTCACATTCCATGAGCGATGTTTCTTATAAAGAGGGAAGAATTGCTGCTGTCTGTGGCGAAATCTATCCACCCAACAGTTATCGTTGGCTAATTTTTGACCTTGAAGTAGTATTGTTTATTTAGCTCATTACATCAAGTGGTTTCATGCCTTGTCTAGAGCGATTTCCATAAATTCTTTTAAAATAAGTTGCCAGAAGGCCTCCTGACAGGAACGAAGAAGAAAACACAAAGAAAGGAGGAGAGACAAACAGACAATCACACTGGTAGCAGTTGTATTTCATTCAGAGCAAACAAACAAAGAAGAGTAAATCTTGATGTTTATATAAACAATATCAATAGTCAAAGAGTGCTCTATTCGTTTTTATAAAAGTTTTGCATTATTGCTGATGGCAACTGGCGATTTCATTTCCAACAATGTTGAACCCACGAAGGAGTGGGGGGGGGCATATATATAGTCACCCACAGAAGATTGTTTCGTTGTATCACAGCTTTTCAGTGTAACTAGATAAGGTCTCCTTACCAGAACAAAGAAGAGAAAAGAAAGAAGAGAGGACTTTTGGGAGAACAGAAAGGAGGAAGGACAAATACACAATCACGCTCCGATAGCAGTTGTATTGTATTCGGAGCGAACATCTACTAAAAAAACTAATCTCTATCGGTGAAATAAAACCAGTCTTCCTTTAAATAAGAAGTTGTCTTTCAATAACCATATTTTATTTCAGTACACCAGCAACAAGAAACTTAGATGGTTGTACTCCTACGCCTGTGAATAACCCAGAAAGGTCGAGTATCCCATACACTTCGGTATATTATACACATCCCATGTTTCCCTTCCATAGGACAAATGCTCTGTAAACTTGGCACTTCACTCTGATGGTAACATGTCAGTTTCTCCATAGTCTTTCTGGAAGTTCCTGTCTTCAGACAATCTGCATTAAGTGTTGCAGCTTAAGGCAGATCCTCGGATCAATTCCGAAAATAGGAAAATGTTTTTCTACCTAGTAATTGTCTGTATTTCTGAGATGAGGCGTTTTCATTATGGATTTCAGTGTTCGGACTGACTTCTTCATCTTGGTTGCCATGCTCACAACGTTGCAAGTTATCTGGAGGTGCTAAGTTCAATCCTGGGCAAAGGCAGTGAAAGTAACATTCAGCGACAGCAGCAATACGGTGATAAGCAGCAGCAGCAGCAGCAGCAGAAGAACTGAAAGCAATGGAGAATTAACGAGTGTGTCTCAGAGTAAAAAAATGGAATCCGAGCGTGGTACCCCCGTGGCAATAAAGGGATTGGGTTCGAAAGTCCAGACAGACGGTTCCCGAGTTCGATACAAGACACCTGATGAAGGCCGGAGGGCAGAACAGCCGAAACGTTGTGAGCATGGCAGCCAAGATGAGGAAGTCAGTCCGAACACTGAAATCCATAAAGTTGTTCTACCTGTTGAGCACCATACTATCATGAAATACTCTGCAGTATGTCAGAAAAAAAATGAAAAATACTGTAAGCTTTTTAAAGTTGTATTGGTTCAAAATTATCAGTAAGTGATCTCCTTTGGACCAAATCCAAGTTATTCCCCAAAAACATTACTAGCCAACGAGGGAACACACTCTCCAATTTCCGGAAATCAAATATATATCAAATTCCACCCATGTGCAAATCGATAAACTGGATATCTGTCTCTTTCTGGCTTGGACACCCAGACAAACTGTCTATGCATGCAAATTTAACTGTTTCTTTATTATCTTCCTTTTACGTTTTTATCTCAACCGTGTGTGTACCCTAGAAAACACAGACACAAAATGGCGGCGCCAGTGTTGAAGAAGAGACTCCAACATGTAAGTCACTACAAACATTTTGGTTAAAGTTATTATGCTTCAAATTCTTAATATTTTCATGATGTAAATGTATTTTCTCTATATGAATGGCTCGTAGATGAATTTGTTTTGTAGGTATATATTTTATAAACGATTCTCTCTGTAAATATTATTTACAGGGATAACTGTATCTGAGAGTAACAATAAAAAGGGGGTGACTCTAAATTGAAAAATTAGGGGCCTTACCACAAGATGTAGTTTTCTATAATACTCAGGGCGATAGGGAGAGGGGCTTGAGGAGTTTATATCGTTGGTAAATAAAGCAGGCAGAAAAATACGTGGAAAGGGCTAAAAATGTTTGATTTCGGGGGCAGGACGGGGACTAGCATTTTGCTGAAGGATGTCCAAGGTAGTTTTGTGTCTTTACATAAGAGAAAAATCCACTTCACCGCCATGTAGAATATTCAGGGGAGATCACTCGCATGGATTAGCAGTTACATAACAAAAACATTATCAACAGTTGAAGCAACAATTTAGCTGAAGCAAAATGTCTTGGCAAAAAGACATGTAAGAGACTGACAGGTATCAGTCAGCTGAAGTCCAAAGAGAAAAATAAAAACAATCTTGTGTCGTATGTTGAGTTAGCTTAAGGGGACACAAAAAAGCAAACTCATTCCATCAGTATCATCATTGGAATGCCTTTATCCGAGATGACAAATCTGTTAAGCTTTCTCTGCCAAATTCTAATGATAACTCAACCTGTTATGAGCTCGACTTCAATGCATTTAATGGTGTAAGATATATTTGCTGATTATTCGGTAATCGGTTCAATTTTGAATGTAAATAATGTTATATTGATGTTTGATTCTATAATATATAATGTAAATTGCCTTGTATTTATTACTATTGATTTTTATTCACTACTGTTGATTCTGCCCATATTAATTTTATTGAGCTGGCTCTGGCTCTGCCTCTGGCCCTGGCTCAAGTGTTCATGACTGTGTGCAAAGCATCGAATAAAAGATAAACGGTTTATTGATAGACAGATCCGGTGAACCAAGCTGCTATAACTTGTTGAAAGAAGAGTGTGATAACAGCTTGGTGGAGCTCAGTTGTAATGTTCACCCATTTTAGGCAGTTTGTAGATTATGTAACTCCTAGTATGAAAGAAATTATTCATGGTGGCAAGAGTCTTACCTCGAAGATTATACCAGTGTTAAATTCTCTCAGATTTAGTTACAATGGGATCCATATGGCTGTATAAAGGCCTTCCATATGTTTGGATGAAGGTCTTCTATTTATCTGGATGAAAGCCTTATATATGTCTTGATGAAGGCCTCTCATATGTCTAGACAAAGGTCTTCAGTATATCTGGATGAAAGCCTTACATATATCTTGATTAAGGCTTTCTATTTGTCTCGATAAAGGTCATCTATATATCTAGATGAAGGCCTTCTATTTGTCTGGACGAAGGCCTTCTATGTGTCTGGATATAGGCCTTCCATATAACTGTATGAAGGCCTTCTATAAGGTTGAGTGAAGGCATTCTTTCTATCTAGAGAAATGTCTTCCATCTATCTAGATGAAGCCCTTCTATTTGTCTGGATGTAGGCCTCTCATATGTTTGGATGTAGGCCTTCCATATTTCTCAATGAAGGCCTTCTATATTGCTGTATGAAGGCCTTCAATCTATCTAGATGAAGGCTTTCCATATTTCTGGATGAAGGCCTTCTTTCTGTATGGTTGTATGAAGGCCTTCTATCTATCTAGATGAAAGCTATCCATATGTCTCGATGAAGGCCTTTCATATATCTGGATGAAGGCATTCCATAAGGCTGGATGAAGGCATTCAATCTATCTAGAGGAAGGTCCCCCATCTATCAAGATGAAACCCTTCTATTTGTCTGGATGTAGGCCTCTCATATGTCTGGATGTAGGCCCTCTATATTTCTTGATGAAGGCCTTCTATATGTCTGGATGTAGGCTTCCATATTTCTGGATAAAGGCCTTCTATTTCGCTGTATGGAGGCCTTCTATCTATCTAGATGAAAGCCTTCTATGTGTCTGGATATAGGCCGACCATATATCTGGATAAAGGCCTTCTATTCGTCTGGATGAAAGCCTTCCATATGTCTGGATGAAGACCTCTCATATGTCTAGACGAAGGCCTTACTATACTTGGATAAAGACTTTCCATATGTTCGGACGAAAGCCTTCCATGTTTGGATGTAGGCCTTCCATATATCTAAATGAAGGCCTTCTATTTGTCTGGATAAAAGCCATCTATATATCTAGATGAAGGCCGTTCATATGTCTGAATGAAGGCCTTCCATATGTCTGGATGAATGGCTCTATTTGTCTGGATGAAGGCCTTCCATATATCTAGATGAAGGCCTTCTATATGTCTGGATGAATCCCTCCTATATCTCTCAGCATCCATGTGTAACATTAAACATTATAAAAAGGTCATTTACAAATCGGAATTCTGTGTTAAAAGCTTTGACCATTTATTGTCGACTACCACTGACATCTTTAGCAAGCTTTTCCCAACTGATAGGTATTTCAAAAAGATGATGATGACTGCTAGAAATCGTACAGTATCTCACCAGATGATATACACAGATTTTGAAGGTACATATATATATCCAGTCTTGCAATCAGCCAGGAACCATGAAGTGTCATTAATGTGTCCTGTAAGTAGTATTAGCTGAATCACCAAAACTAAGCGGAACTGTGTCCATAATTTTATCAATGATACTGAAGCTAACCTGCTGAAATTGATGTTAAACTTGGCAATTTCTTGTAGCAAAAAGGTTAAACAGTGAATGAGTGCATGGCTAAAATAAATTGATGAAGAAATTTTGTGGCGAATTTAGCAAAAGAGATCAAATTAAAAGAATTATTACAGAAAAATCTGCAGAGAAAGCTACAAGGTGTAAGTGTATATACCTCTACACACTTTATTTGAGCAAATCAAATTTATTTCCCCTGAATCATTACTAGCCAACAGAGAATGCACTCTCCTATTTTCGAAAACCAAATATATATATAATGCCATTATTATACTAGTGCACGTATCCGACGCTCACCAAGCATCCGGTGTGTGCAATTAAACATAAGGTGCATTAAAAACGATAAACTATGCTTTGTGAAGTTACATGGGCATAATACAAATAATCAAAAGAAGAATTCCGAAGGAGGAGGGTAATGCTTGGGAGTATAGCTTCCTGAGACCGACCAGGCCATCACTATTAGCACAGACCAAACCGAATAAATAAAAAACGAGCAAATTAAGAAACCATATATTTTTCTCTTTCTGGCTTGAATACCCAGGCCGTCGGACGTGGTCTGACAGTTTGCCATCTTTGTACGATTCTCACAACTCTGACACTGAATCCAGCAAAAGAGATCAAATTAAAAGAATTCTCCCAGAAAAGAAAACTGCAGAGAAAGTTATATCTAAGGGTATATCATTCTACACACTTTATAAAAAGAGTTTTAAAACGTTTACGATAATTTATTTTCTGAAATTTAATTTTGGATTCAATTACAAGGTATTTTAAATATTTTGTTCCAGTTATTTCTGTTGGCACTTAAATGAAGTTATTGATTATTTTTGTTTTTATTTTGTTCACTAGATATTGTCCCTACCAATTCCGCAACAAATGGTTCTGCAGATAGCAAATGATGACTGTCAGAATTGGCGAAAATACTGCAAAGGACCTTCGTGTTCTTAGAAACCAGTCATCTATTCGAAATTGATGGTCAGATTCATCATTTCGTTTCACAGGGGAAATAATGAATTTCGAACACCCAACATATGAAATTCGTTATTTCCAAGTGAATAACGATAAAGAACACCATCAACTGACCATCATTTCCATTTTCTGCATCTGTGAATCTTATGCTCTAAATGCTATGAGCGAAATGACAATCCAAGAGGGAGGAATTAGATACGAAAAGAAACACAAGAAAAAATGGCCATTTTCAGGGCCATAAACTTTCAAGAAAGTGTTCACTACAACTCATAAATGCGGTCTATTATTAACTGGCAGGGAGGTGACGGTGGTTAACGACACGGACTGACAACCTGGGTGTGCCAAGTTCGAATCCAGTTGGTTCCACAGAAATACTTTCACTTATGATGTTGGCAACTGTTGTGGTTGCAAGGTTGAACCATAATTAGTGAGGAATACAATGAAGACGCAAACAACAAGGAGAATGCAATAATAAGTGTATTAAAGAAAAGGTATAGTTACAGTATGTACAAATGAAGGTGTCGAGTCAGAGAGTCTTGGTGGGAGGACATGTACGCTCTTCAGCGTCACTTCCGGTGGCATTTAGGTAACACACTCTAAGGCCAACCTAGGCTTGCCATTTATAGTGTAACGTTATTCGTATATGCAAATGAGTGGTTGCCACCACAACACCCCCCTCCCAAGATTTGAAGTCACAAAGATTTCAATATCTTTTTCTTTTTGGGTTTACCATCAATGGTTCATTAAATTTTCTTTTCCTACCTGATCTTCGGGGTTCAGGTGTATATTGAGGCGGTTCCAAATTAAAGGATTCGTATATGACATCTATGGTTTCCTCCTCTTCAACTGTTGTCGTATAATCATCATCTTGGATATGACGTTTTTTTATCTGATTTAGGTGCCTTTTATGTATACTCTGTGGACCTATAATCATATATGTACAATCACCAATGCGTTTATCCACTACTCCACATTCCCAGTAAGATGTGTTATTCTTGTAGCACTTAAAATATACTCGATCTCCCGAGTTATATTTCTTTCTTCTCGTGTGTGTAGTGTTTCGGATAATTGCCTGTCTTGGCAACAGTTTATCAAACGCTGATTTTACCTTTCTGGCAAACATTAGATCAGCTGGTGATATGTTTGATGGTGTACTAGGATGTGGTGTGATCCTATAAACTTGCAAGAATTGTTGCAAAGCTTTTTCTGTTGGTGTTCCAATGGATTTCTTTAACGCTCGTTTTAGCGTATCCACGAACCTTTCCGCAAGGCCGTTCGACCTTGGATGATACGGCGGAGTCGTGATGTGCTTCACTCGGAACGTGTCGCAAAATTCCTTAAACTCTGCGGATGTGAACTGCGTTCCGTTGTCAGTGACCAGTGTGTCTGGTACACCGAATCTTGCAAACAACTCGTGTAGGAACCCTATTGAGTTGTTCGTTGTTGGATTCCTGCAACGCATTACCTCCGGCCATTTTGTGTAACTATCCACTACAATTAAATAATAGTTTTCTCCTACTGGACCAGCGAAGTCCATGTGGATTCTCGACCATGGTTGGTCGGTTTTCGGCCAAGGTTTGTGTACTATAGGGGGGATTTTGCTGCTAACTGGCATCCTTTACATTTATTTATTGTTGCTGCTATGTCAGTGTCCATGTTACGCCAGTATACGTAGCTTCTCATTAACGACTTCATTCGATTTATCCCCGGATGTCCCGTATGGAAATCTCTTAACATCCTATTCTGCAATGTTTTGGGTATTACCACTCTCTCACTGTACAGTAACACCTCGTTACATATGGAGAAAACTTCCTGCACCTTTGTGTCCGTTAAAATTTTCTCTTTTATGTCCTTTATGTATTCGTCTTTCTCGGCTTCCCTTTTAATGTCCAACAAAGTTACGGGTATTCCTTAATGATGTTTGCTACCATATTTTTTACTTCAACATTTGTCCGAATTGCTGCAATAACTGATTCTTCCAGATTGTGTTTCTGTGGTATCAGTCTTGACAGTCCATCCGCATGGCAAATCTTTTTTGATGCTAGATGTTGTAGCTGGAAATCGTAATTAAGTAAGATTGTACCCCAGCGCAGCAATCTATTTGCAGTGTATACCGGCAATCCTTTTTTTGATCCATAGATCGTGACTAACGGTTTATGGTCGGTTTCAAGTAAGAATTGTCTACCATATAAATATCGGTGAAATTTAGTCACGGAAAAGATTATGCTCAATGCTTCTTTTTCGATTTGTGAATATGCCCTCTCGGCTGGTATCAGCGTTCTCGAAGCGTACGCTATTGGTTTTCTAGACCCATCCGGCATAATATGTTGAATGCGTGCTCCTAAGCCGTAGGAACTAGCGTCACTAGCGACGACTACTTTTAATTTTGTGTCAAAGTGCGTTAAGAATAATTTGGATGTTAGTGCGCTCTTTATTTTGTCAAAAGCGGTTTGACATTCTTGCGTCCAGTTCCAAGGTGTATCCTTTTTAAGCAGATTATTTAAGGGGCCTCGCAAGTTATGCATTCCTTCAATAAAAGATTGATAATAATTTGCGAGTCCTAAGAAACTCTGCAAGGTTGTTACGTTATCAGGTGCTGGCATATTTTTTATTGCCGCAGATCTGTCTGGGTCTGGACGTCATCCATGTTTGTTTATTATGTGTCCAAGATACTTAATCTCGCTCATACAAAAGTCACATTTACTTTCTGTTACTTTAAAGCCGAATTCTTGTATTCGAGTAAATACTTGTTTCAAATGTTCCTTATGTTCTTGTAGGGATTTGCTCCTGACAACAATGTCGTCCAGGTATGCACATGCGCACTCAATACCACTTAGCATGGTGTCCATCGCTTGCTGAAAAATGGCAGGCGCTACTTTGATGCCAAAGGGCAATCGGTTGTATTTGTACAATCCCTTATGCGTATTGATGCATAGTATTTTTGAGCAATTTTCCTCGACCGGTATTTGCAAATATGCATCGCTCAAGTCTATCTTGGAGAAGATATTACCACCATTTAACTTCGTGAATATTTCCTCTGGACTTGATAGAGGGTAATGGTGATCTTTTAATAGGGAGTTGACCCCGGTCGAAAAATCTGCGCACACTCTAACTTCGTCATTCTTTTTCTTTACGTATACGGTGGGGGCTGCCCACTCGCTGTGTTCTATTTTTGATAGAATTCCTGTCTGTTCCAATCTATCTAATTCTTTATTAATCTTTTCCAACCCAGCGAACGGAACGTTTCGCTTTTTTCTAAAAATTGGGCTGGCGTTTTCTTTAAGTTCAAACGAGGCCTTGAATTTATTACAGCGACCTAAGTTAGTCGTGAATGCTTCAGGAAATAATTCTTTTAAATCGTCTTTTATATTTACTGTTGTTGGAGAAGAACATTCTATTTTTTTACAGAATGTATTGATTGGCTTATCCCATAGACCAAATTTTTCAATTAAATCTATTCCAAAAAGATTTTCACTATTTTTCAGTACGAATATTTTTAATTTCTTCGTAATCCCTTTTAATTTTATCGGAAGGACAACTTCTCCTTCAAATTTTATACCACCACCAGTTACCGTCCGGGCTGATTTACTCGTTTTCATCATGGTTGGTTTTTTACCCAACTTTTTCCATGTATTCAGGTTTATAATAGAAATATCGGAGCCGGAGTCGAGTTGTAACTTTATTGGTGTTTTAAATATTTCCACTTTTACGTATTTTCGCCGATCTTTGTCTAATTTTGTATTTGATTTTGTTTGCTGTACTCTCTTTCTGGTGTAATCTTTATATCTGCAGCAATCGCTTTTGTGTCCCACCTTCTTACAAATGTAGCATTTTTTCTTCTTATAAGGACAATCTGATTCCCAATGCTTTTCTGCACATCTCTTACAGTTATATCTAGGAAGAGGCTTGTTATATTCTGCCCTATATTTATGGTTATTAGGATTGTAATATCCCGTTCCATTTCGATTGCTTTTCTTTGTAAAGTTCTTGGTTGGTGTGTATGGTTTTCTAACTTTTCTTACATATGCCACTCCGGATTCTTCTATATTTCTTGAATCCTTTTTTAGTGTAATGGCCCTTTCACAGTCCTCTGCTAGTTTCTGGAGGGTTAAATCTTGCTCAGATTCCAGCTTAGACAACACTCGTCTGCGTATTTCTGCATTTTTCGTGGAAACTAACCCTTGTGCGAAGATTAGACATTTAAAATCTTCTACCGTTAGTTCCGCAAGCTTAAAATTATCGCAGTTTTTATTGACAACTGATGCGTATGTCAAATAATCTTGGTTGTCCATCTTTCTTAGATTCATGCACAGCCATCTTTTATGAAAAAGAGATACATTTGGATTAAATAATTCTTTTAGTAATTTCACAGCTTCCATGAACTCTAATTCCGCAGTTTTTTTAGGTAATATGTAATCTATGAATTTGCTGTGTTCTGATGTACCCAATTTCCTGAGTAAAAGGCTCACTTTCTGGCTATTTAGCCAATTTTTGCAGTCCAGTTGTAAGACATCCTCGTATCTTGTATAGTATGCTTCAAAAGTCTTTCCTTCCTCCGGCACATAATTAAATGTGTCCATACTATTAAAAATAGTTGTATGGGAGAAATTAACACTGTCGACATTTTCTCGATTACTCTTTAGTAGTTCCAGTGTTTTAGCAAAACGTTCATTTTGTCTTTCCTCGCGGTCAGCTTGTGTCTGATTTTGTCTTTCCTCGCGGTCAGCTTGTGCCTGTAAAAATTGCATGATCATTTTTGATAATTCTTCCATTTTACTTTCTTTTTTTTTTTTTCGTGACGTTTTACTGTATTATCCGTTATCCAGTGACAACTTTAAAAAAAAAAAATCCTTTCCTTGAGCTTTAATTTCTAGCTATGGTATTTCCTTTTAGTACCGCTGCCAAACAAATTATTAATTAAAAGATTCCTTTAGTTGTTGTTTTGCTAACGGGGAGCAGTAATTAGAATCCACTGGTGAACTTTTTTTTTTCGTAGGTTACTTCCTTGCTTTTCGTAATACGAGTCTGACCTGTCGTTTTTGCGACAGAACAAACTCCGCTTTTCGTTTGCAAGTTGGTCCTTTAGTAATACAAAACAGATTTGTCGTTTAGCGACAAAACAAAATTCACTTTTACATTCGTTTGTAAGTCGGATTCCCAGAAAACGGCGTAAATTGTCGCTTTTGCCACGTTCGATTTTTTGTTTTTTTTGTTTTTTTACTTAAGTTGAAAACTTTTCTTTAGCGTAAAATCCGTTTGCTCGTCAACACTTTGCATTGTACTTTTTTTTTAAATAGTTCTTCGTCAAACTGTTATATTTGACGCTTCATATCTCGTCGCCAACTGTTGTGGTTGCAAGGTTGAACCATAATTAGTGAGGAATACAATGAAGACGCAAACAACAAGGAGAATGCAATAATAAGTGTATTAAAGAAAAGGTATAGTTACAATATGTACAAATGAAGGTGTCGAGTCAGAGAGTCTTGGTGGGAGGACATGTACGCTCTTCAGCGTCACTTCCGGTGGCATTTAGGTAACACAATATTTATTTATATAAATTTTACATCCGTAAAAGTATATAAAATGTGGCACAAGGCCAAAAAGGGGGGGGGGCGGTTGGGTCAACTCTAACTTAAAAACGGTCTCAACTTAGCTAGTTTCACTCGCGACCATCATTTACCAAAATACCACATTCATGCTATACATCCATCGCTATCACCATAAGAGTCCATACTATGAAAACCTACTTAAAACCCATATGAAAATATGCAACGGGGGAGGGACTAAAAATATATATATACAAAAATAAAATGAGAATATTTACATGAAAAGAATAATTTGTTAGTAAAAAAGCCCCCCGCTATCACAATGTGGCAGAGGTGCTGGTTTGCCGGTCGAAATCGAAAACTCGAAAAATAAAGATTTGATGCGGGCCCCAACGCTTTATTTATACACACCTCCTTCGAAAATATCGAAGGGTGACCCGCATCCCGACAAATCGACAATCTGTCACCTAATTTGGGGAGGGAACGGGGATTTGATAAGGGGTAGAAAATAAAAAAGGGGTTGGGAAGAGGACAAAATAAAAGGGGGGAGTAATGAAAACAATCTAGCTAAGTTGTTGAACTTAAAATTCAACAAAAAAATCTAACAATGAATAAATAAAAATATACAGCTTAATCCTAACTTAATTGAAATTTACGTTCGTTTTTCGAACCCAATATTCTGCCTAAGGCACGTCTAAGTACCATTCTAATCTAGCCCCAGCCGTTCTACACAGTCGCGCACCAGTCACCCACCTTTCACCAAAATCTGCCGGAGAGAGTCTCACCCTCTCGGCCCTAATGCGAGCTTTCAGATAATATTTGAAAATCGCAATAAGGTCGAGAGGAGTGTAGGTCTCAGCTCCGTAGACTGTCTTGCATCTCGTCTTCCAAATCGCAACTCTCATAACGGCTAGCAAGCTTAAAAAAGTTAAACGTTTTTGACTATCCGTTGCCGGAGCCCAGTTGCTACATACATTAATGGGTTCCAGTTCAAAAGACGACACATTAAGTATACGAACCATGAAGCCTGAAACAAGCCTAATCAGCTGCACGACAATGCGACAATAAACGAAGGCGTGACTTACTGTCTCGTCCTCGTCGCCGCATCTAACACAAGTCGGAGAATTACTCAAGCGCGCTGAATGAAGCCTCTTACCGACCCAGAGTGCATTTCGAATCGTCAGCCAGGTCAGCGATGCCTCGTCGTTATCAAGACACCTTAACCCAGGCGCCCATGGCCAGATTGAGCGAAGCTCCCCCTTCATCAAATCGAGCCCCTCAATCCTATCTTCACGAACGGTCCCCCTCACCATTACCCGATATAATGCCTTGCGGGACAACAGCAGAGTGTCAGAGAGGCCATCTGTCACTCTTAAAAGAAATTTCAATGCGCGTCTACATTCGCGATAGAAGGAGCACTCACCTCGGGGTAACCTATGTGCCTCCCCCTCGTCCAAGTGCACACTTCTCAAACCCGGGAAGGCTTTCTTAGCGTCTTCCTTCCAGAAGACACCGTTTCCCTCACATTGTGTACTCATTCGGATTAGATAAAAGAGCCGAAGTGTGTGACATACCCAAACCGCCCTCAGAAGGATGAAGGTAACAAATCTCGCGACGGACCATATGGGCCCTTCCAATCCATAAAAAATTGAAAAGAGCCCTCTGCAACTCAAGCAGAGTATCCGACGGGAGTGGAAGTACTGAAAGACGATATAGGATAATCGAGTAAATGTGAGAAGCACATACGTCCGATCTCCCCTTTAACGAAAGATTTCTACGGGTCCACAGACCAGCTGTGGCCCTTATCGATTTCAGGACTTCCGACCAATTTTTCTCCAGCTGAAGATCAGGACCAAACCAGACGCCGAGTAGCTTGCAAGGTCCATCTGTCCAGCCAAAGGGTCCCTGCAAGGAAACACCCTTCCAGGCACCGATGCGCAAGCCAACAGACTTAACGCAGTTGATTTTGGCCCCTGTCACCGTTTCATATGTTCTGATTTCTCTGCCGACGACACTAATCTCGGCATTGCTCGTTACAAGCACTGTTACATCGTCGGCATAGGTAGAATACTTCAACGTGGTGCAAGCACCTGGCAAAGTAATTCCACGTAGGACCGGATTCACCCTTAGCCTGTTAAGGAAGGGTTCCAAAACAAGCACATAAAGCATCGGTGAAAGAGGGCACCCTTGACGAAGAGATCTGGATAATCTGAAAGCCTCCGACCTCACCCCATTCACTTCTACCCTAACACCGGGGTTCGCATACAAGAGGCGAATCCAAGAGCGGAACTGAGGACCAAAGCCGGCCGCCGACAAAACAGCCTCCAAATACCGATGATCCACCCTATCAAATGCTTTGGACTGATCTAAATTGATCAGTGCGGCTTCAGTGTCGACTTTATCAATGATCAAGCGTATCGAATGCAAGTTATCCTGAATGGTCCGACCCTTTACAGCACAAGTCTGTTCAGGGCTAATAAGACCAGGCAAAACAAGTTGCAGACGATTAGCTAAGATCTTGGCCAAAATCTTTAACTCCGCATTAAGCATTGTTAAGGGCCGAAAGTTATCTAACCCATCCCCACCATTTTTGCTTTTGCGTATCAGCTTCACTAAACCCATGGTCAAGTACTGGGGAATATTCCCGTTCCTAAACCATGAATTAAACAAAACTGTCAGCAAGGGAACAAAAATGGGCGACATCCTCAAATACACTTCATAGGGCAAACCATCAATCCCAGGAGACTTGTTAAGGCCGACCCGCTTTAACGCTTCCTGAACTTCATCCTCTGTTATGCAACCTTCACACCTAGCCGCTTCGGTCGCCTCAAGGCGAGAAAAGTCAGCCAAATAGGGGTCGAATTGTGCTAAAGACAGACCAGGTTCCCGAGTAAAAAGCTCCTGAAAATGAGAGCAAAAAGCCTCCAGAATACCTTCGTTTGTAGTCACGAGCCGCCCATCCGGTAATGAGACACGAGCGATATGACGATCAGCTGCATGGCTAAACTCCTCTGCACGCAGTTCAGCGGCCATGTTTGTTGCTTCCGCAGACATTCTTTTTAACCTATTCCTAATTACTAAAGCCTGATGTTCTTTGAAAGCCAAAGAATTCAGCTTAGCCTTAATTATAGTAACACTAGAGCTATCCCCCACCTCAATCGCCCGATCTAATCTAGACTCTAGTGCCACTTTAACTGCCCTAGTTGATAGGTTGAGCCGTCTGCTAAAATCGGCAGTAAAGGACCTAATCACTTTCTTAAAATGGCCCCACTTCCTATTCCCAATTACAGCCCCCGTCAATTCCCGCTGTAAGGTTAGTAGAAGCTGGTCCTGGAAGCCCTTCACGTCGAACAACGAAGTGTTGAGTTTCCAGTAATCATCTAATCTAGGCTTAGGTCTATCTAAGTTCACACGGACCCGAACAAGTCTATGGTCCGAGTAAACTATATTATGAAGACTTGGACATTCAACTACCCCTACGTCGACTCCCCTAATTAAGAACCGATCGATATAACTCGAGAGTTGTCTCAAATCGGAACCGCGTCTAGATGTCCAAGTCCATACCCTATCACGGGGCTTTTCATTCCGGAACTTGTCGATAAGATCAAACTTATCGAGAAAGTCCCGAAATATTATAGCATCCCGATCAGTGTTAGTACCCCTAGGTCGATTACGATCTAAATCGGGATCCAGGACCGCGTTCCAGTCTCCCGCTAAAATGACCGTCCGAGTAGTATTCAAGAACTGCTCGATTCGCCGAAAAAAGGAACGAAGCTCAGAATGGCTATTGGGAGCATAAACCCCAACGAGTCGAAATGCTTTCCCCTTTATGGTAATATCCAAAACACATAGTCTCCCTTCCAGATCCATGTAGCAAGGGTCACACGACGCATCTAAAGTCTTGCTTACCAGCCAAGAAACCCCCCTTGCGGAAGAATTAAAGTACGCTGAATAAACGTGAAAACGCTTAGCCAACGCACCCAAATGGTCCCCTGAAATCAGGTGGGTCTCTTGCAAGCAACATACATCCACTCCGAGGCGCTGAAGGTCAGTAGCGACACGAAACTTGCGATCATTTGCCCTCAGGCCCCGCACATTTAGACTTGCTAGATAGAGAGCCATAAAGATGCCTTAGGGTTGAGTTTGAGAAACGAACATAAAAGAGGTCAGGATACCGACGGCTCTCCCAAATGACTGTTTACCCATTTGGTCGTTAATTAGACCATCATAGGAGATGCCGCCAATATCCTGAGGATACGTTAGTTTAGCTATCCTATACAGGGAAGGGTGAATTTTGATAGGTAGCCTTCCAAAACAATCGTTTCTCATCTCCATCAATTCGCTAGATTTGAAAATGGCAAGAGGGAGGGTAAAATTGAAGGCCGAGTTCGCCTCCTCCAACATCTCCCATAGAGCCTTTGCTTCAGATCTATTTCTTATGACAGTTACCACTCTTGTTGCGTTGGGGAAGTTTTCAGGGTCTTCGATAGATAAGCCACCAACCTCATCGAATTTTAATAGTCTGATGAGGTTGGTGCTACGCATATTCTTAGCTGTGTCGATTTGGACTTGGGTACATTTACATATATCTCTTCCCGAGAGAAAAGTAGATTTTTTAAATCTCCTTTTCTCTAGGGAAGGACTCCTATGTCTTTTAGGAGTCGGAAGGGGCATGTCTTCCATGGGGGAAGGAGAGGGGGAGCTAGGCTCTATGGGAGACGCCGGAGAAGGTGCAGGGGAGGGATGCTTTGAGGGGGATGCAGGTGGGGAGCTTCTGGGGGTATTAGCAGGGGACACAAAAGGCGAAGGTCTGGGGGATTTTTTAGGGACTTTTTGGGGACTCAGGGGGATTAATTTGTACGGTTTATCGATTATAGGTCCAGTTATCGGAGGGGGCATTGATTTGGGGGTCTGAGGATTAGGGTTTTTTTTAGGGGCAGAGTCAAGAGTGGGCTTAGGGTTATTATTTACTTTTTTCAGCAATTTTTTTGCTTTTACGTAAGAGTCTTTTCCGGGGTCATGCTTCAACATTTCCTTTTCCGTAATCTCCTCCAAGGTTAGACGTCCCGGGGTTTTCTTTCCTGGTATAATGACCCATCCTTCCTTGTCAGTTACTTTATCCTCGCCTTTCTTAGCTGTCGGTAGTGCCGGGAATTCCTCGTCGGAATCTTCGCTTTCGGAGATTATTTGATGTCCAATAACCGACGGTGCATCAATGTGAGCTCCTGCTCTCGATTTTTTACTTGAAGCAGAAGTTGTCTTAATTGTCGCTTCCTTTTTTTGGGGACAATCCACCGTTAAGTGTCCCACCTCTTCACAAAACCAACAAATAGGTCTGCGGCCTGTGAGTATTATTGGTAATTTGTCTTCCCCTATGAGTAGATAATAGGGTATTCCATCGTAAGACTTTTTGTCCACAAAGATTTCAAAATTCCACACGCCCAGGAACTCCTCATGATTGACGTCGGTGATTTCGCCAAATTTCAGTAAATATGCGCCTATGTGCTCTCCCTTAACATGGAAGGGCACATTAAAAAAAGATACGGAAGAACGCCTTCTTCCCATGTACTCTGTTCTTAGTACATATTCCGGCGTTATTATCTGAGTTAGCGAAAGTTTGTTGCAGGTGTCTTGGTCTGGGAATAGAGCCGACCAAGTATTAAAACCCTTGGATTTAATAAGTCTTTGAGGTTTAAAATCGACCGCGTTCAACAGTTTGAGAATCAACTCCGGGGTGGCTCTGATGGATTTTTTAATTCTTTTGTCCATAACAAAAAGCGTCACCGTTCTTTTTTGGATTTCCTCCAGTTTCGGCAAATCGACCAGCAATCCAGTCTCTGTGACCATGTGGGTACATTTTTTGGCGTCCTCCACAAATTGTCGGACATCTATTTGAACTTTCGGTGGTTTAGACCACTCAGAACTTTCCGAGTTCGGCGATTCAGTAGCCATCTAGTTTGTAAGCACTAGAGGCTAGAAAAGAGAAAAAAAAAGTGGGGAAAAAAAAACAAAAAAAAAAAAAGTGGGGAGAAAAAAAAAAACTCCGTGATTTAAAAATAACGTAACAAAAAGTTCAACAATAACGAGAAAGTTCAATAACGGTAATATCAACAAGTAACAATATAACGGGAAATCCAACAATAAAAAATAACAGTAATGCACGTAACAAACCAATAATCCGGCACAAAGTGAATGTGTAGACTATAACAACTGAAAAGTGAAAATCACGAACGCATTTAGGTAACACACTCTAAGGCCAACCTAGGCTTGCCATTTATAGTGTAACGTTATTCGTATATGCAAATGAGTGGTTGCCACCACAACAGCAACCTTCACGTTGTCTCTCACATATGTACCTGATGTTTTCCTAGAAAGGATTCTAACTAGAAAGATATCGGGGAAACCAATACCAACAATAGAAGCATCTTATTCATACGAAATAAATGAATGAATTAACTAGCAGAGAAACTTGGCGTTGCCTGGGATTGAACAAGGAACTCTATGTTTTTTTTTTATCCCAGCCTATAACACCATATTATCTTTCTCTTTTCTTAGTTTTCTAGAGTGTGCTCCAATGATGTACTCAGCACTGATTGGGTGGAAGTGAGTGTAAGTAAAGTGATATCAAAATAATGAAAAAAGAAATAAATCTTTTTGAATTTATAGTCTTTAACCCCTGAGGCACACCCTGCGTTTCTTGGGAATCAATGAGGTCCTCATTCAACAGGGATGAGTCTTCTAGTATACTGTAATTCTGGCTCATGCCATTTATATTGCGGATTAAAAAAAGTCCTGTTTTGCTCTGCCTGATAAAAAGAATATGTTCTGGAAAAAATGTGATTCGTTGGATCATTTATTAAGCTCGGGTTAGATTGTTTGAATCAGGAAAAAGTGAGTTTGCAAAGCCAGTTAAATTTAAAAAATAAAAATAAAAAATCTAAAATTAGTTTCTTTCTGCTTGCTATATCCCCCCCCCCCCCCACTTCTGTCTGTCTCTCTCTCTCTCTCATTCCGTCTTTATCTCTCCCCTTCTGCAGCTACGGGTTAAATAGTATTACCAATTGTGGTGATATTCCCTTTTGTTGATAATGGATTATTCTCATTTTTCTTGATTACCTTCGACTGTAATAAACAGAGATGGAGTGACAAAAGCAAGATAGATACTGTATAAGATAACAGCAGGGAGTGGTTCAAACAACATAGAGTGAGAGTGGGTGAGAGTAATAGTTAGAAACTTATTAAGAGATGGGTCACTTGGTAAGTGAATTGCAAATTGAGCTGTACTGAAATAATTAAAATGGAAATTCTTTCAAACATAACTTGATCCCAAAACTGAGGAATATCTTAGCATGTATTTTGTGTGATGATAATATATAGTGAAACAAATGTTGATTGACTCAGCGTTAGTAAAATAACATGTATATTTATATATTTATTTTATTTTACAAATAAGTCACCACTTATCAAGGCCTAAAAGGCCACTCGAGGATAAGGGTTATTGAGAGTCAGGTGGACGGTGAGATAACACTGTGATGATTAGTAATGCTTGTGGAAGTTTGGTAGAATTTGATTATTTAGGAGGATGGACTTGAAAACGATAATGTTGTAGTCTGCTGGAAAGCAGCTCCGTGGTTCGAGTTCCACAGACGGGAAGTTCTAGGAAATAAACTTTGCTTATTTTTGTAGCAATAAGTTTAACAAAATGTTACATACATTGAATTGTTTTTTTTTCTGATAATTTTCTGCTTTTTTTTTTAATTTAGATATTTTGTAATTCTTGAATTTACTTATTCAATATTCTGTGAGTTGGGAAAAACTTTATAATTAAAGCCATTCTCCCTTGTGAAGAGATTATATTTTGCATTCTAAAACAAAGTTTAATAAAGACAACGTCGTCGTCATCCCCCTCTCGCCATCATGATTGCCATTATTATACAGAAGCAGGTCTGTCACTTCTTCAGATTTTAGATTCCAATCTTCAGCTGGGGATTGTCACATGTTTTGAAAAATTGTAAACAAAATATTTTTTAAAAAATCTATCTATATATTACAAAAAGTCTGTGAACTTATTTTTTTTTTAAAATCTTGATTGCTTGATTTTTACCGTGCACGCTTTTCAGCTGAACATGAATGTTTTAAATGGTGGAAGGAAGGGCGGATGACATAAATAATTAGAAGAGAGAGAGGGAAAGGATGAAAGTGAGAGATAGAGAATCTATTATGTCATCGCAAGAGAGTTTAATAAATATTTGTATATGTTTGTTTGAAAACAGCAGTAGCCTGAAGTCAAACTCTACCTCACAGTTGTTGGAGCTGTAGCAACGTTGTAGTGTCAGAGTTACCAGGCTAACAAGGTTCTGGTTAAAATACAGGAGAAATGGGTATCAGGATCCGTCGTCCTCTGGTCGTCTCTGCCGAGGAGGATTTTATGCAGATCGGATAATCCTGAGACACGATCTTCATGAGCTCTAGGCAGAAGTCCAACTCGTTTAACAACAACAACAACAACAGCAGTAAGAGTCGCTTTCACGGATAACTGCTGCTGATTTATATAGTAATAAAAGTCTGCACACATGTATGTTTGCTGAAACAGCTGTAACCTGAAATTTTCGAATATTTATGACAACATTTTGGAACTTCAAAATATTTAATAATATTAATACCTTTTATTTGTCTAAAGCTCTGTCGAGGCTTGTTATATCAAGCGAAATATTAGATAAAAAAGTCAAGATGAAAAAGAGAAAAAAAAATGTTTTTATTTTTTATTTTGATTTTAATAAAAAATATCTGCATCTAACACATGGTTCTTATGAAGGCATTTTGCCTCTTTCTTTATGTTTAAAATTCTAAAGATACTTGAAAAAAATGAACTTTTCCAAATTTATATTTAATAATGTATATAACAAATACTGTCTCAACGAGTCACAGGTGGTTTTATATTATTAAAAGTAAAATCAAGTTTAGGAAGGAATAAAGGTTTTTTTTTAGTTTTGATATGTTTTATTGCAGTTTGAATTAGGTAATCCAGAACATTATTTATTTTAATGTTCTTGTTTTATTATTTTCGGAATATTTTTGGTGGTCAGTTCTTCAAATTTGCTAAAAGCTATACAAATCACAATGGAACCATGAATACGGTACACTCGTCATTATTAATTATATTAATGTCCTTTCAAGACTTGATTCGGTTTGCACCGAATGGTGATATATTTTATTCATTCTTTTGAAAATAACCGAGAGATGAAATTCATTTCTCTTGTCATCCGAAAGCCATTATTAAGAGTTAAGTTATTCAAACAAGGCAATCATTTTGAAGTTTCTGTGCAGCCATTTTGCCCTCCTGTTTTTTTTTCCTTACTTGAGAGATTTTTTGGAAATGTTCCAAACAAACAAATTCTGCATCATTATGCAAATATCCAAGATGGAATTCTTTGATTTCCTTTTATTCCCTTTTTTTTCCTTTTTAAATTTCTCTTGCCTCAAACTTTTTCTCAAATTGAAAACTTGTTTTTTTCGTGTTTCTGGTAAGATTCAACAAACAATATACGTTCTGATTCCCCCAAACATTCTGAACTCTGAGTTTTCTCCTGATTAAGTGTTTATATTTTATGATTCAGTAATAACGGGAAATGATTGTATACCAAACTGCAACATGTTCTTCAGTTTTCTAAATATGGCATTGTATATTCTGACGAGTAGATGCGGCCATCTTTGCCTTGGAATCAAATTCAAAGTATCAAATGATACAAAATGGAAATATCTTCCATACGTATCAGTTAAAACTACTTTAATGTGTGCCTAAAAAGTTAATGGATCACTAAATATAAAACTAAAACATTTGGTTAAATCATTAAATACATTTTGTAGATGCTCTGAAGTTGATCATCAGTGATAAATTGGTTTTAGTGACGGTTTCAGGCTTTAAACTCATCAGACTCCCTCCACTAGCAACCCAGACATTTATCAAAATGCTATAAACCACATGAACATCACAAACTGACAGAAAACAAAACTATTTGTGACATTGTATTGATGCATAGTATCAGCCAATGAAAATCGTTCCAGAAATCCCACTTGTTGTATTCAAGGCCTCTAGTAGAATAGATCCAATCACTTCCGAATGCATAACAGAGCTGAATGTCAGCTTCCTTCTAACACATTGTACCGTATTCCGTTGTTTAATGAATTGTTTCTTTTGAATCAAATCCATGTGCAAACTGTTCTTACTGCTTAAGTAATGGCTTTCATCACTTTCTTCTTTTCGTTCAGGCTCTGCATAAGGACTGGCTTGCAAACCTTTTACAATCCATTTGAATTAGATCATAATTTTGACCTCAATTTTACCAAAAAGAAACCCATAGAGTTGGGATTTGTAATGGCTATTTTTAAGCTGCCTTGTATAAAATTCTACTTGAAATCAGTTTCTCTGTGATTTTGGAATTAACAAAATTAAAAATAAAACTATATTTTATATTTCAGAATTAGCTTAAAATTTTCGAAACATAGAAATATTTTCTTTTTTTTTAAGTTAAAATTTGTAATTAAATTTAAATCAAAGTTTCCAACAGTATTTCTTATTTTATGAAAATTTAATTTTGTAAATGCATTATTGACAGCAACAGCAATCTACAAATAATGACTTTCATGCCTGTTTGGCCTTTTTATTTCTTTGGTTGGCTTTCTACACGATTTTTACAATATTTATAGGATGTTCTCGTAGCAAATTAAAAAATGCATCCAGTTGATACTTCTACCCCCCCCCCCCCCAATTAACTCTGCCACTAGGAAAGAGCAGAACACAGGTTATCAATGAGCAAAATTCTTTGTATCAACTAGTTTCCGACGTGATGGAAACTAGATATGTAATTTGTGAATTTGAGTACGAAATTCTCTTGTTAACCTTGTCTTTACTAATTCTTTTAGTTTTGCATCAAATAATCTTAATTGACCAATCGCTGAGCAGCAAAAGAGAATCATGCTGCAAAAAACTTCCACAAAACTTTGTACACTAAAGATGCATTATTCTCCACTGCTATAGAGCAGATGTTAAACCATTGGACATTACTTGACATTACTTGATGCTGTCGGACTGAGGTATGGTTCTGTTCAGTCCTAGCAGGTTCACCCTCCCAGGATTTACCATCTCTCTTTGAGAAGGAGTTAATTTATTGCTAATCGCTTGGGGTGCCCCTCCAGAGTAATGCTGCCGGGGCTGCTCAGGCACTTTTTGTAGGCCAGTGGGCGCTTCTTCTAGCATGCTGGCTTTTCAAAGACTCACCCGACCTTCTGTCTAACCCTCTGGGGAGGAGATAACTAAATATATAACAACAGAAAAGAAAGAGAGCGGCCTGTTACTTACGGACGTTAAAATATTGACCATCACATTTTTGCCTTTCAAGCATTTATGCAGATTAGTACCCTTATACATGGAGTAGTGTTGCCACATCTGGGCTGGTGGACCAACCACTAGTCTTTCTCTCTTAGACAAGATCCAAAAAAGAGCCCTAATCTAATAGTTCTCACAGTGTCTATCAAGGTCTAGCTTTTGTCCCATTGTTGCAATGTTGCATTCATGTGCTTTTTTACAACTACTTCAATAGAAATGTGTTCCGACGAACTTGCTGCACTTGTGCCCCTCTCTATATAAATACCCCCGGACCAACCCGACAATCAGCAAAATCCTACACCTTCACTGTAGATGCTAAAAAGCTTTCTACTCTAATAACTTATTTCCTCGAACTGCTTGCCTCGAAATTGCAAAAGAATGAAAAGAAAGAAAAAAGAAATGAAAAAAATCTAAATTCACAACCGCAAGGTCACATGGTCAAATTAAAAATAATTGAAAAAACTTTGTAACTTTTTGTTGAAGAGTTGAAAAAAAAATTCTGCACTTTACTTTTAAAAAACGACACCAGTGCTAAAAATAAATCAACTTTTTTTAACTCTCCAACTAAAAGTTACAAACCTTTTTTCAATTATTTTAAATTTGACTTTTAGGTTTTGAATTTAGATTTTTTTTTTTTTCTTTTCTTTCTTTTCATTCTTTTGCGATATGAACATCCAAGTGAGAAGTCAGAGTTTTCCGCCTGATGAGATATTAGTTTCTAATAACTACTGATCGATAACATCGATATGCCAGTGTAGCGGTTTTTTGTACATGCCTGTATAAATATAAATAGCTTTATTAACTATTGAGCACTATTATATAAGGCCGGTTAAATTTCTTTGGATTTTTATCCTGTGGATATCTACTTTACCTGGATTCAGGGTGGGCCAAAATAAGGGTCCTATCTTTAAATTTGAATAACTTGAATTTGAATAACTTCCACAAAATAAAAGTTAAACTCACCAAACTTTATGTGTGTGTAGACTGACCCTTCCGAGATTTTTTGAAATAAACAAAACAAATTTTAGCCGAAAAACACTTCTTAAAACTTACAAAAACTAAAGTATTGTTTTTTACACTGTTTTGAGTTTTTTAAGCAAAAATAATGTTTTCTAAACGTTCCTTAGGGCTAATACGGCTCATGCTTGCTTCGGAAGGGGTCCTTTACTTATTCTAAAAAAAAAAAAATCAAAAAAAATCAATAAATAAAAAAGTTATGAATTTTTAAAAATAGGACCCTTATTTTTGCCCACCCTGTATATATATATGGTAATCATTACTAATACCGACATAAATTATTTTAAAAGAAAATGCAGTTGGGAAATTAGTCAAAAACAATTTATTTTACTTTACCTACTAAGTGTAGTATCTGTTCCGATGGATACTGCATCCCATAGACTGGTATTGTCTTGGCCTTCAGGGCTTGATTTACGCCGGTCTATGGGTCTGTCCTGTGCAGTTCTAGGAGGTCCACCCTCCCAGGCTTCGCTTTCCCTCTTTGGGGAGGAGTAAGTTTATTGCTTACTGACTGAGGCGCCCCTACCGGGGAATGCCGACGGGGCTGCCCAGGCAATTTTTAAACCCCACTTTCCCGACCCGACCTTGGGTCACATCTTACTTGTGGGAGTAAGATAAAAACTGGCCTTGTGCCTAACTCCTGGAGAGGAGTAAATCAATACTCATTTGTAACTTAATTGCAAATGATTTTAGTCATTGAAAAAATACATTATTTGGTTTTCAAATTTCTATAAATTATTCATAGAAATTTGTTGGTTGGCGCTTTTTTTAAATAAAAGGAGTTTGACACATCTTAGGAAACATTATTTTCGTATAGAATTATTCTATACGAAAATAATGTTTCTTAAGATGATTCAAACTCCTTTTATTTAAAAAAAAAAAAAAGCGCCAACCACGTTCTACACATTGACACCAGACTTTACTTTTAAACTCTTGTCATCAAGATCGGACATATATTTTGCTGTCTTCATGGAAGGGGCACCTTTCCTAAAGTTAATACCAGTTAAATGAAGAAAAAAAGGTGAAGTCTTGCTTTGAAAATGACTTATATTTTTCCAAAATCTCAGCTTTTAAAATAAATGATTTTATTCATTTAAAAAAAAATACATCATCTGGTTTTCAAATTTCTATAAAACAATAAATATTCTCATATGAAATCCAGCGAACTACAACCCCAGAATTAGAAATGAGAAAGATAGATAGTTGCCATCTAGTTACTCTCACGAAAAACAAAATGGATGAACATTATCTGTGAGGAAATAAAGATTCTGAGAAGAGTCTTTGGCTAGATCCGGTGTCAGTTTTCAACACCAATGTGTCTGGTGCCATGTCAGATCATTCCAGCATGTTATCTGCTTCTCTATTATCTCGCCATTCATCCATCAAGTCGTTGCAGAGACAACAACAGATTACAGTCGAAGCAGCCACACAAGCCATGAACTTGTTACAAATACAACTCTGCTATGATGAAGAATTAATTGAACCCGAGGCAGACAATGAAAAGTGGGCAGTCGATGGAGAGGGAAATGGTAGCAGAGAATCTAAGTGTAATGAAAATCACCTACTTTGAAAAAGAGTTTGTGTTCTGTGAAATCTGTTCAATCTGTTAGTCAAAACCTGACACTTTAAGTATCAGAAGAACTGTGTTCGTTTCCTTTTTACTCTGAACAGCTGACCAATAAAAAAATTCGCTTGAGCATGAACGACTTTTATATTTTTATTAACCTGTTGTTGCAGCATTCACCCTGAGCGGGTTGAGCTGGCTCCTTCCAAAGAAGGAAGTTTCTAAGGAATATTAAATTCACAAACACTCCCCAGTCGCATGTATACCCCAGTTAGGAGACATGACGTCATTAATTTTTGCAGTTTTTACTCTTGCAGGGAGGTTTCACCGTCCTCCCACATACAGTACCTGGTATTCCAAAATAGTCACCCATCTAGCACTGACCAGGCTCAATGTTGCTTTACTTCAGTGATCCAACAAGAACCGGTGTGTCAACGTGAGTATCCCGTTTTTATAAACGGGAGAGGATTTTGTTTTTGAGCCATGATAAGCGAAAGTGTGTTTCCTATTAGAAGGTTCCATTTTTGCAGTTTTTTTTTCTTGCAGGAGGGTGTCACCGTCCTCTTATATACAGTACCTGGTATTCCCAAATGGTCGCCCATCTAGCACTGACCAGGCTCAACGTTGCTGTACTTCGGTGATCCAACAAGAACCGGTGTGTCAACGTGAGTATCCCGTTTTTATAAATGGGAGAGGATTTTGTTTTTGAGCCATGATAAGCGAAAGCGTGTTTCCTATTAGAAGGTTCCATTTTTGCAGATTTTTTTTTCTTGCAGGGAGGTGTCACCGTCCTCCCACATACAGTACCTGGTTTTCCAAAATGGTCGCCCATCTAGCACTGACAAGGTTCAACGTTGCTTAACTTCGGTGATCCAACAAGAACCGGTATGTCAACGTGAGTATCCCGTTTTTATAAATGGGAGAGGATTTTGTTTTTGAGCCATGATAAGCGAAAGTGTGTTTCCTATTAGAAGGTTCCATTTTTGCAGATTTGTTTTCTTGCAGGGAGGTGTCACCGTCCTCTTATATACAGTACCTGGTATTCCCAAATAGTCACCCATCTAGCACTGACCAGGCTCAAGGTTGCTTAACTCCGGTGATCCAACAAGAACCGATGTGTCAACGTGAGTATTCCGTTTTTATAAACGGGAGAGGATTTTGTTTTTGAGCCATGATAAGCGAAAATGTGTTTCCTATTAGAAGGTTGCACTTTGTTTTTACTATGTTTACGACCTCTATAACTTTTTGCATCTTGAACATCGACTTGCAATTGCACTTATTGTTGGCCGTTGATATCGATGATGTCGGCTGTGCCTTACACGTGCATGACAATACATTTAAGTTGCATAATGTGCCTTATTTAAGAATCTACAACCAAACGAAGAATGTTTAGAACTATCGCCTTGGAAATAACTCTCAAAATAATCTAAACAAACGATAAATGTGTTTACTGGTGCATAGTAACACACCTTGAACTGGGCATATTAATATATTTTCGTTCTATTTGTAAGGTCATATTTTCCGTTTACTGTCGTAAAATGTGCTAGCATGAAAACAACGAAGAAGGAAGGAGAAAGATTTAATTAACTAAAGAGTACAATTTAACATGAGCAACTTTTCATGATGAAAAACTATTCACTACAATTGTTGGATATCGGTTGACTAAAAGACCTTGCTAACTAGAAATAACATTAACAAGATATGTGGCTAGAACAAAATGAATATGCCACCTGCATGAAGCTGAAAGAAATACATACACAACCGGAAGAAGGCATAGCTACGGGAAGTTGTGTAGGCGACATGCCAGCAAAAGTGTGGCAAAATGAGGTAGCATAGGCGACATACCAGAAAAGAGTGTAGCATCTTAAGGATGACTGGGCGCTCAAAATGTTGCTTTTCTTTTAAGCAGAGCAGCAATATACTATGCCTTTCTTGATCAAGAAATGTTTGTGTTTTTCTGAACCAAGTATATGTACTCTTCACAACAACTCATACACTACCATAGTGTAGTCAGTGCCTGATTTACCTATCGACTTAGTAGGAGTAAATTAAAAAAAAATGGTTATTCGTTACTATAAAAGTCTGATAAAAATAAACTTATAAAGTAAAGTAAATTCGTGTGAATTAGAATGGTACATCTTTATTGACCGGTTTGATTCAGTTGTCAGCATTTTTGCAGGAGGGACCATGTAAAGGTTGCCAATATCCCTAAGTGAAAGTAGTATTATGGAATCGACTGGATTCAAACTTGGCACACCCAAGTCGTCAGTCCGTGTCTTTATCCACTTAACCACCATAGTATTTGATTAAAGCTGAGTTAGTCAACGTTTGTTTCCGTAAGCCCCTTTTCCTATATATTTTAATCACATAAATGTTGTGGCCCTGTTTAAAGAGACCGAAATGAAGACACGCACACGGTATAAAGTAGAAACAAGTGTATTAAGAAAATAGAGTACAGAGGCAAGAAATATGTGCCTGGTAAGTAGAGTTCGACTATCTTACTGGATACCCGGCGATAGTTAATTGCCGTTGGCATTTATTGAGCAAAGAGGAAGAGTCCATGTTGCACATAGGTAAGTCACCATAACAATAAAATACATGTTCAAATATATCTTAGTTCTAGAATTGACATATGCTTGAAAATAATCCTGTTTTAATGGTTCTAAATAGCCGTCATTTATAATAAACAGAGCAAGTCACTCATCTCCCACTTAGCTGTCAAGGCATTCTCTTCTCCCCTCTCACTCTATATTGATTCAACCACTCTCTAATAGTTCTTAATTCCTGTGTCTGTATTTAGAGAAAGAATAACTCTGTTCTTATTTTAGCATTGCCATCTAATTTACCTAATGTATGTAGACACCATAAGCACATATGTAAATTAGATGGCAAAAAAGTTTCTTTACTTCAATATTATTCATAAGGATAATATCTAAGTAAAAACTTATTATTTTTAGTTATGCAAAAATAATGTCTTAACAAATATGTCACTGTTTATGAAATTTCGAATGAAATCAAAGTGGAGTAAATAGTGATAGTAGTTGTGACCCAACGGGTCAGGAGTACGTTGTGTTTATTTGTAAATATCAGTCAATACAGTATTTAAAAATAACATTTTATGCTTAAAATGTTATTTTTAAATGCTGTATTGACTGATTTTTTGTTTGATAAATTGTCAATTTTTATGCACCCATTCTTCTTTATTTTACTCAATATTATTTGAAGCATTGCTTCATCTTCCCCGTGAAGGGGTTTTCAGGATTCCACTCCTTCTCAACCTGGCACTGCTTATGCTTCCCTCCTCATATTAAACATGCCTCTTTGTCTCTATCTCAACTATCTGCATCTTTGACTTACACATGAAGCGTTTGGATATCTTATCAAGTTAATTCCTGAAGCCATCATAGCAAACAGAATACCATTTCGAGAAACCTTCTAACATACACAGACTGAAAGCTGTCCTTTGGGGCTTTAACAGAATGCAAGAACTTGCCAACAAAGAGAAATCTTTATTTCTTACATAAGTATGTCTGTGGTTCAGCTAAGAGAGCTATTTTGGTGCAGTCCTTAGTAGGAAGAGAAGCGACCGATCATGCTGCTTAGCTAAATGAGAAATTCAGAAAGATTTATCATTGGAAAATCATACATTGACAAAATACATTTACAGCAAAGGATTTCTTCCAAGAACTGCAAAGATTTTCTGATCAGTGCAGAATCTTCAACGCCATACATTCAGAGGTTACAATCTTTGAATGAGAATCTGTTTAATTTTAAATCTCATTAAAATCTGACTGATATGACTATAATCACATTGACCTACCACTTTCCGTAAAATCATGAAAGTTAAGTGACGTTGAGCAAGGTCAGTACTAAAGGTCCTCAGATGCTGGAGAGCCTTCTGCTCCAATAGCTTCTTTCCTCGTGCTGCCGGCATCTGGAACTCCCTCCCTGCCCCCTGTTTTCCGACTGTACCGACATGCAGAAATTTAAAACTAATGTAAACAGACATCTCGCTGCACAGCTCCCAACTTACGATCACCCCCTAAACTTGCACCCTAATTCCTAGTAGCCCCTTACGTCTACAGTGGCGACCTGCCTTGTTTGGGGTGAACTATGTTAAAAAAAAAAAAATTTTAAATGGGTGACCATTTGGGAAGATAAGGTGGTGTATGTAACAGAAATCTCTTTAAATTGATATTAATCTACAAATCAATTTTTTTTTTCATATTTGTTTTGTTTGTTTATTATCAAAAGTTTTGTAAATAAAACTATGTATTTAAAAAAATTATTTTATTATGCTTATAAATAAATATGCACGGCATTTGCTTATTTCAATGTGTTCTCTTTAAATTCATTTCGTTTGTTTATATATTTTATTCAATAAAAAGTTTGTAACTTTTTTTTAATTAATTTTTTTATAAATCTCCAAAATTTACAAAACAAAACGTTTTGTAAAAAGATCTGCGAATGCAAGCACTTTGTATATAATTCAACCGGAAGTAAAAGGAAAAGAAATCAGTGTAAAGCTAAATGTGTCCTTCTGGTCGTTCATAATTCTGGAGTACCTCAAGTATAATTGACCCAAAATATTAAATACAATTATTAACCAGTATTGAAATGTTTAAAATTAAAAACTTAAATTCACAAAAACGTAAGTACAGTAAAAAGATTATTAAACAGATTAATTAACAGACAGTTGAAGCGGCTTAATTTCTATTCATTCTGTTTTAAGTTCAGACTTTTAACTTATTAAACTTATTATTCAAAATTTTGTTGCAAGCTAAATCAGTAGAAAACACGACAAACATAACTAAAATAAAAAGGGCAATGATCACCATTAAGGTAACAAACAATATTTATTTACAAGAAGAAAAGTGTTGCAATTGTGTTTTGGTCGCAGGTGTGTGCGTATATGTCGGGTTTACATTAAAAGTTCACTCAAAGGGAGATAATTAGTAATATGTTTGAGAAGTTATGATCCAGTTTAGCAGGAATTCTGCTAAATGTCTTTCGCACGAGAATGTCGGGTTATAGGAAAGTATAGTAGTCCTGTTTAAGTGGGGTTAGCATGTTGGTGCTACCTTGTAGTTGTTGGTGATTATGATGATAATGATGGAGTTTGCGTTCAACATGGCATAATATGGTCGTAGTTATTATGTTGTTATGACGTGGTCATTCACTGAAATAAGAAGTAATACGAGCAAGGAGGACAGAGGTCAAAAAGGACACAATCACGATGTTAACTTGATCGGTCGCCCGGTGCATAAGAAAGATTACGCGTCAGACGTCTGTTTATATATACAAGAAAGAACAAGGGAGATAATTACAGATTACTATGATTACAGTGCAAGGGAAATGATTGTTGTCATTTCCAAAATATACGATCAAACATTACACCTATCTCTACCTCAATTAAATGTATGCGTGCAATATTTATGTATGCAATATTGTCCATGGGGATTCTCTAATTTCAAAGGAGGACCCTCAAAGTACATTTCACCGATTAAACAATTGTCTCAGTCAAGGAGGAAATCGTTTCTTCTTTCGTTTTTCTTTGCAAGATACATAATTGAAGACTAACTTACGTCGTCTGCAGGATGAGGGGGGGGGAATCGACTTTCGACTCTTTTGAATCAGAATCTGTTTCTGATTCCTATCTCATCCTCGTCGCCATTTATAATGTTCTCGCTTGTCAATTGTTATGTGAATCTATTAATATTCGGCTCGCGACATAATAGACACTTATACATACAATGCGAAGCGAGAACGTGGAATGAATAAGAAAGAGAGACATATTGATGTTTACGCTTCCGAGACCTTCTTCCAAGAGAGTGATCTTCGTCCGCATTCGTTTATATATGCAAGAGAAATATACAAAGGGAGATAATTATACAATGTAAGGGAGGAAACTATGATACACGTTGTTGTTTCTAAATGTAAGATACTACAGTAGTTTTGTTGTTATTGTGAATGGAAAAATAAGCGAAGTTGATTGCTTTTGGTGTTTGAAGTTGATCGTACATCTTTTTCTCGGATAGATGAACAATTGATTCAGACTTAGCCATTTTTATTGACGTAAAAGTGCCACTCAAGGATGTCATGCCATTGTAAACATTTTTGGTTCGCTCTGTTTCTTTCTCTTTTCAAACTGGTGCTTTTATGGACAACTTCGTAGAAAGTTCTAGATTCGATAGTTTTGGGGAGGGAGGGAGGTATTGATGGTTAAGTCACGAATGTGTACTTCATTTGAATTTCCATCCTCTAAGTACGAACATCTCAAAATAGCTTCTTATATCATTTGGAAAATAAGTGAATACCGATAGTGTCAACGTTCAAGCATTTTAAATACAATCTTTTAAATGTGCATATATTTCAATTTTGGTTTTAATTTATCTATCTCTGTTAAACTTATATGAACCATATTTACTTATATCATAAATCCAATATCTAAACAAACAAATAAACAATTTGAAGATAGTTTTTTAAGAAAAAGAGACAAACAGATCATGTAAAAAAAATAATGCAAATCATAAGTAAATTGTTTGTTTTTTAATGGACATACATTTTAGGATTTTGTGAAATGCAAATGGTGGAACTGATTGGACAGAAGAATGTAAAGAAAGAAAGAAAAAAAAACTATTTCCCAGAAAATAAATAAATGAATTTGTAGATTTGCTTAAAAAAATAAATATTTTATAAAAAAAAGAAAACAATTGAATATAAAGTTGGAAATAAAATAATGGAAACCATCGTAAACAAACGTTATTATTAAAAAAAAATAATAATAAAAATCACTTCACGTGCTTTTGTTCATTAAATTATACCTTGGAGTGAAATCATTGTCATCTTGGAAAATCGTATACAATAGAAAAATATTATATGTACCGAATTAATGTTTGGAAATTTTAGCTTTTGTTTCAATTATTTTGGTTCAAGGCAATATTTCCATGTATATTTGGATGTTGGTCTTTCAAAGAATAAATTTAAAGATGGCCGACGAACTGCGTGAATAGCCGTGTAGCATAGGAAGAAGGAAAGCATATGAACCTGACTGACCCAACACAAATGCCACTCATGGAATTGTTGATAAAATTCACAATCCTTTCTGCAATCCAACAATATTTGGTACAAATAAATTTTGTTCTATGTCTAACTTGCCCGCCAAGTTTCAGTCATTAATATCTAACAGTCTTGGTTTTACACTGTCCAATGATAAGCACACATGAATACGACATGCAAAATTGTCAATAACTCAGACACACTCCTCTCTTGATATTATTCTGATTGAGGGTGATGACCCTCTTCGGTTCAGGAATAGTCTGGGGGTTGTTTTCATAGACATTATCTTTAAGATAAAAAGTGGGCGAGGTTAAGATCAGGTGAGTATGAATCCCTTTCAGGATTACACCTCCTACTGATGAAACGATCACTAAAGTGTCCCCCATATTATTGAATAGTGATAAAACAAAGAATGTTGAACATTCATGACTGAAACTTGGTGGACAAGTCAGGCATAGAATATATGGTTGGATTACAGAATGGATTGTAAAATTTATTAGCAATTCCATAGATGGCATTTTTTGGGTTTACCTTGTAACAACTGGGAACATATATTTTTTGTTGTTGAATACGATTGTAATGTATTGAGACAAGGTTGAAGTCAAGAATAAATTGCAGTGTTTATTTCAAGCTTTTATTAGTTGTGGTTAACACGTCTAAACTGAATGCTATCCATGAGAAAAATGGTGAAGCCTCGTTTCTATTTCTTGTGCAACGTCAGTGAAACTTTCCAGTAAAGGGAGATAACTTGCAGCTTACTATTACAAAGGAGATAACGAATAACTGACTATTACAATGACAACATCTTATGCGCTGTCAACTCTCTATTTATGCCCCTCGCAGCCATGCAACACTCAGCACATCAAGGTACAACATAACACTCAAATATTATTTGTTTGTTTTACAAAGGTAGATTCTGGTAGTTTGATCCTCGTAGGCAAGTGATGTACCAGTAAATTAGTATTCCTGTTATAGTATCATATTTTACAGACGGTAGCGCTTGTAGCTCTTAGAGAGTGTGTGTGTGTTAGAGATTGAATGAGAATGACTACTACATACTTTTTCACTATGCTCATAACACCATATTATTTTTTTCTTTTTACTGCCCTCCCCCGTATTCTTATTTTGTCCCTTAATATAGTCAAAATAAGCTGAAATGTTAGAAAACATTAGTGTCTTATACATATGGTTCAAATTTAATTCAAATCGGATATGCATATTTTTGTCTCCATGGGTCATTTAGAGATGGGGGCATGTAGATATTCGACACATAGAGGGAAACGTAGAGATTCAGAACCACTTTCATTCTCTTCCCCGGAGAATTTTATACATAGAAATTTCATCAAAATAAGACATGTTTGAAGTTTTAAAGGAGGTTCGGCCCAATAGCTCCGTTTGATTAGGAGAGAACTTATAGTACAGGACAACTTCCATTGTCTTCCCCGGAAAATTTTATTCATATGATTTAAATTTTATAAAAAGGATATATTAGGAATTTTAAGGGGGTATATTCTTTAGAGGTGCACTTTAAGATTTGGTAACACTTCCATTGTCTTCCCCGGTAAATTTTACATAAGAATACACTTTAAAATGTTATGTAGATTCTCTAACCATTTTTTTCTATAGGGAAGACACAAACATCACTCATATGCACACAGACAACATGCTGCAACGATTGTTCTTAACCACATGCTGAAACGATTGTTCCTAACAACATGCTAAAACAATTGTTCTTAACAAACTGATGCAACTATTATTCATAACAACATGCTGCAACGATTGTTATTAACAACATGCTGCAACGTTTGTTCTTAACAACATGCTGCAATAATTGTTCTTAACAACATGCTGCAACGATTGTTCTTAACAACATGCTGCAACGATTGTTCCTAACAACATGCTGGAACAATTGTTCTTAACAACATGATGCAACGATTGTTCTTAACATGCTGCAACGATAATTCATAACAACATGCTGCAACGATTGTTCTTAACAACATGTTGCAACGATTGTTATTAACAACATGATGCAACGATTATTCATAACAACATGCTGCAACGATTGTTCTTAACAACATGCTGCAACGATTGTTCTTAACAACATGCTGCAACGATTATTCATAACGACATGTTGCAACGATTGTTCTTAACAACATGTTGTAACGATTGTTTACGACAACATGCTGCAACGATTATTCATAACAACATGCTGCAACGATTGTTCTTAACAACATGCTGCAACGATTTTTCTTAACAACATGCTGCAAAAATTGATCTTTACAACAGGCTGCAACGATCCACTAAAAGAACCGACGAACTGGAATCAAACATTTATTTTGTAGGAAGAAATCTATCGATGACGAAAATAGAGAAAGAGGCTTACTTTAACTTATGTATTAGATATCTTGAAAATTATCGAAATTAAGAAAAGAAAAAGGGGATAGAAATGTAAATAAGGTATTCAGGGTTTGGAGCAGTAGCACTCAGGAGTCCATGTCGTATGTATAGGTAGTGTGTAACACTAAGAGATGTAATTTAATATATAACGCCAGGAGCAGTTGATTCAAAGTATTACATAAATGTGAGAATTTTTGTAGTCGCTTGATGTAAAGTATCGATAAACAACCATTGTGATGAAACTAATTTTGTTCATTGTTTAAAGGAAATACATTTAATTCTGATATAAAAACAATGTTTGCCTATTTTTTCAAAGCTTTATTTGTTCAAAACATGCAAAATTTCTCTTTATCTTATTTGATGGAACTCAACCGTACAAACACATACACACATACATTGTGTTTTATATATATATAGTGAGTGTAAAATCTTCATTTTTATTTTATTTTTAGCTAAACGAATACCCGTCCTAGGACAAGTAAAATAAATTTCACCGAACAGAAAAGTTTTCTACCACTTTTATTTCCCCTTTATGAAGACTAAAATCAAGATATGATGATACTAAACCTTATTTCTAGAATTCTTGTTCAAATTTTGTTCAAAATTTATTACATAATTTTGATTCTGGAAAATGTCTCAAATTTAAGGCTTAAGTCTAAGGGGTCTTAAGAAGAATTTGAAATTCAGGGAATCTTGTTTAATTAGTATGTAATGACTTTGGATCAAATTTAATGCAAATCTGAAATATTTGAATTTCAAATGGAAGGTTGTTCCCATACCATGCCCCTAATACTCAAGATAGATTAAAATTTAGGAAGTATTTAATTGATGTCTAATGCCTATTGTTAAAATGTCAAAAAATTGGAAGTGTCTTAATTTTCTCAAAGGGCTTCCATCGCTTTTTACTCGTTTGTATAAGACTAAATTCAACTAAATATAGCACATATTTCGACCACTTACGCCTGGAAGCTGTGTTCCAAAAGTTTAATGATCGGTTAATTAATTCACAAATGAATGTTGTATATAAAATATATAAACATATACACATACTTAACTTTTAATAATTCGAGATGAATTGATTTGGTTTTCTGGCAACCTTAGCAACGGATTGGTCAGAACATCCATGCCACCTTAACAATTTACAAGCTTCATAATAGATTGCATCGACTGATATGTGACGAAAGAGACTTCAAGATAGTACAAATTAATGCAGATAAAATGTTTAACAGTTATAATAATTGAATATTAGTATTAAATGCACAAAATGTGTTCTATTTTTATTGAAATGCGCAATTTAATTATCTGCGATCAGATGATGAGATCAGAGGATAACGATCTTTTCTGAAAATGCCCAATGTTGGGATTTTAGAGATAGCTTGCAATGTTAAAAACTAAATGATGAAAATCCTTGGAATGGCGAACAATAAAGAGACGCCAAGTCTTAGAATTTGGTCCAGAGTCAAAGATTATTACATTTGTTGGATTTATTGTTTTTTTTTTTAAGTTTGAGAAATGCTAATATTGGCATCTTTTTTATTAGTTGAGGAAAAAGTTGTTTTCGTTTTTATTTTTGACACCAACTCGGTACATGGACTCAGATCAAAAAAAGTAATGCTGTTGGGTTTCTTGATGAATATTTTTTCATTCCAGAATGGTCTATCCATATGTTGTTTTTTTTCTTCCTGTGTTTCAAATGAAAATGTTGTCTTTCTGACAAATTAAAATAAAGTATGAACGTCTTCGTGACTAAACTTGGAGAATAAAAGTTGCTTCAGTTTAGATTCTTGTTCATCTGTCTCTTTTTACTTGCCTCTCCACAGAGTTAGACACAAGGTCGGTTTTTAACGTGGGAAAATCCAGTTACCCCAAAAGAGGCACACTGGATTGGAACAAAAATAAAAATTTTCTCAGTCTAGAGGGATTTATCCTTCACTGACTGATGACAGAAGAGATGAAGTGTAGTATCAGAACAGATACTACACTTTACTCCTAGCTTGTTCACCTGTCGTTTATTCTCTTATCTTTTTCTTCTTCTACTTTCTTCTTCGTCTTCTTATTCTTATTCTCCCTTCTTTTTCTTCTTTCCTTCTTCTTCTTCTTCTTCTTCTTCTCCTCCTTTTTCTTTCTTTTCTTTTTTCTTCCTTCTTCTTCTTCTTTTTTTTTCTTCTTCTTCTTGTTTTTCTTTATCTTCTCTTTCCTTCTTTTTCTTTTTCTTTCTCCTTCTTCTTTTTTTTCTTCTTCTTTTTCTTCTTTTCTTTTTTCTTCTCTTTCTTTCTTCTTCTTATCACAGCATTAGCATCACTTCAGTTCTAGCAACAGATTTAGTTCAGTTCAGTGTTTTATTTTACAGCATATCAACCCTCTTTTGTGTCATTTAATGCCCAACGATTACATACGATTAGCCTCATGTCACTATTTTACCTGAATGAAAATTGTAGGTTAGCACCTTTCACAAGGGTATTTGTGCATATTTGAACTCCATTAAGATTTGAACTCGTCATATCTGACTCCATAGTCAATGTCGGTATTCATTTGGCTAATAATGCAATAACCAAAAGATTTTCATGCTCACATCCCTTCATTAGTTTCCGCCTTTTGTAGTCACTTCCAACCATATTTCTTGTCTTGAAACGATAACGGTTACTTAAGTTGGTGAATTGCTTTATTGTAAATTCTGAATCACCCACGAGACGCATATTTCATTTTTGTGTCCAATTGCACAAAATCGTATCAATTAGTCATTTAGTAATAAATTGACTCAACTAAAACCTAATTCAATACGAAGTAACCAAGAATACATACTAACACGAATACAACATTTAGATATCAGTGTTTAATGTAAATCACTCATGTACTGAGTATGACATGAAACTAAATCCATTGTTGCAACCTGAATTTGGAAGCTTTCGGGAGTGTGGGGGTCACCCCCTAATTGGCATTATTCCAAGGTTCATTCTGATTCTAAATGTTTGTACCTGTCTAGATTAGTGTAGCAAGATTACATGTTGAGTGTGTAAAAATAAAGTTAAAAACAGAAAAATTCCACATGAAGGTTAGTTGAAGCACGAAAATGGAATTTTCTATTGTAAGTAAAGTTAGAGTTAGGGCTACCTGTGCAGGAAGTTGTGTCATGGGAAATGTATGTGACAGAGAAGCGAGATCGGTTCTGTCTCTTTAAAGTTCGGCGTCAAAGTGATTGAATGCTTGTTTGTGAGGCTGCCACCACCCCTATGAGGGTGGGAAGGGGAGGATGAAGTTCATCTATATATACTTGTTATAAATTGCTGATAAAAGTAAACCAAATCCCAGAGAAAATAATGGAGTTATTTGTTGTTCTTTGTTAATTGCTTCTATTATTGCAGCCAGAAGGAGAAAGAAAAAGAAAGGGTCAAATCGTTATGACTACTAGTGCCACCACTGCTGAGAGACGTCACTACCCATAGAGTTGTCGTCTTAAAACGTGTTAACAAGACTTTCAGCTGTTTTTGTCAATGAAGAAGATAACACGTCATTTGGGAGGGACGAAGCACTTCTCCACACTATGCTACAAATAGAATCGGTTCTGGGTGAAACTTTAAACTGCATCCGGTGGTTTATACATACATTTATATCAGGAATAACTAATTATAGTCAACAATATGAATAAATATTTGAAGATATTATGACCTTAAAGCCTAAAATTTTTAACAAAGTGAGCAACAGAGTCTATTATACTATCGTAAGTGGCATAAGATCGCTTTTCATATGCACAAGGACCTTGAACACCACAAGATTTGTGGGAAGAGTAATTTGCATAGGAACTACACCAACTGCTCTAAAACAAGCCAGTCACTCGCATTAGGACAAAAGGAACAAGACGGTGAAGAGATTAACTCCAGTGGCGACAATTGAAAAAGAATTTCGCCTATTTTACACATCATATCATTGGCCCGGATTCGACACTAACAAAACCAGATGTTGTTGGACTGTCTTGATCTTTACCTTTCATTTCTGGTTGTTTCCAATTAAAAATCATTTTGATTTTAGCCAATCAGCTGTCAGAAGACGACTAGTTTCCAAAATATCGTGAAATTCATTAAATCAAGACAATTTTTTAAAAACCGAAAATGAATTTCAACACGCTATGTCAACTCCTGAAGGAGTCATCGCTTTTTGTAAACTTTCGGAAGTAAACGAGAAAGTCAAAAAACAAACAAAAACAGATTTAGTGAAAAAAAAAATTGTACCAAGCTTAACTTTTACTAGTTGACTGCAAAGATTCGACCTGCACTTATTGCAACCGAAAATGGTTGATATGCCATAAAACAAAACAAACAAATAGAAAAAGCAAATCACATTTTTAAAGATTTTGCATAATACTTGGCTTTAAAGATTTCCTCTCTGTGAAGTTCAGAGGGTTAAAACCAAGTGTAAAGTTTGCCAATGTTTGCCTATTAGATATACAAGAGAACATGGCTCCATCAATTCGAAAATGATTTTGAAATGTTAAAGGTCAATATTCTTTGGGGCCACAATAAAGAGAAACTGAGTATTGTCACTTGGCCCACAGTCAAAAAATATTGTTTTCGCTTCTTTTTTCCCGTTTTTTTAGAGCCGCTAATTATTGACTTTTTTTTGCATTATCTTTTTTTATAAACATGCCAAAAACAAATTTAGTCTTTCTGCAAATGCTTGTTTTGTGGTATGAAGCAGGCATATTTAGATCAATGTTTTAAGACTTGTTGCTGGCGAGTTTGGTTTTGTTGTTATAACCTGAGGAAAGATGGAGAGGAGAACAGAAGATGGAAGAAGACATTGATTAGAAAAAAGTAAGAGAGGAAAAGAAAGGAAATAAAGTGAAAAAAAAAGAACAAGAAAAAGTATGTCTATACGAATACGAGAGAAGTGTGTTTGTCTGTGTGGTCACTATTTATTGGTTGGATAAAAAAAATCACCAGATTTTCTTTGCTAAAGAACCGGGTCGCTTTTTTTTGTGTAAAACCAGGCTGCACATTTAAATATTTAAGTAATTTATTTTTCGACCAATCAAAAAAACGAGTGGAATAGTAATTCCGTTTTCGTTAGGTGTCCTAACAAGGACACCTAACGAAAACGGAATTACCTCCCTTGAACCATTTCGGAAGTTAAGAGTTATCGCTCTTGAAAAAGTCGTCTGCCCAGAGAGAGAAAATAAACAAAGATCACGGCGTCAGACTGTGAATACATCAATCGCGTCCAGCGGCCAATTAACTCATTAATTCCTACTGTGTTCAGTTTTAATAAATCTGTTAAACGTTTCTCTTGATAGTTCATCCATTTATTTACAAGTTATTATTTATAATTAACCTAAATTACGAGGTTATAAAAAATATGCAGTTGACCGTACATGAAAACGCTATTAATACAAACTCGTAACAGTAAAATACACAAGTGAAAAAGGTACACTGCTTAAACCATTGCTAGAACTACCAATTAACTGTTGCAGTTATGAAAGAAAAGGAACTCTACTCTCTTTCCTTTAATAGACATGAAACTTTAAATGAATCTGAGTTTATTTCTTTTGAATATCTATAAAAGGTTTTTATTAATTTTATACGTACATAAAAGTAATCTATGGGCACGTGTTTGCGGCTTACAGCCGTCATAATCATGGCTAACTTAGACAAGGATCGAACGTTCGATATTGATGCCAATAGTCTGGCGTTTTACCTCCGGACTATGACGTCTTGCCTAGAAATATGTACGATTTTTATCACCTAAATATTTCATGTATTTTTATGCAATTGTTTTTATTGGTGATTGTAGCGTTTGTTGCTTTACGTCCTATAAAGTTAAGGATGACTTATAATGGAATCTTCTGCATCTTTATCACGTAGGAAGTGGAAAAATCGAAATAGTAGTAATCGTAAAGTAACAAACGCTATAATCACCAATAAAAACAATTACATAAAAATACATATAAAAACGTTTTAATTTTTTAATATTGCGTTTGTCTGTCTTTACATACAAATTCTCTACTGTTCTTTGAAAAATATTTTCTAACTCATTTTTTAGAAAGCTGATTTAGTTTTGCATGTGGTTTATACAAAATGTAAAACTTGGTTATAAATACTTTCCAAATAGACGCAACTATTAACATGCCTACAAGTAATCAGAGAGTATGGCGGTGGTTTCAGAAATTCGATAGTGGTAATGAGAGCCTTGGGAATGAAGAAGATAAAGGACTACCATGCACACTTGAAAATGAACATTTGAAAGCAACTCTTGAACAAAATCGAAGTGTCAGAGAAATGTCTCAGACATTTGATGTCAGTATTTCGACATCTGAAGTAAATTGGTCAAGTAAAAATCTTGATAAATTGGTTATCAATGATAAAATGTCTGTTTCTGAAATCGGTAATTATTTTCCTAAAACCTAATGCATTTAGACTATCAAATATAATAATGTGAAAGTTGGTTGCAATAATTTCACACCTACGCAAATTATATTTTATTTATCTATTTTCTTTTACAGCATATCAATCTTTTGACTATTTAAAACCGAATTCAGCCATTTTGCAAAAGTGTCTATGCTTCAACTTCTTAATACTTTCAAATTTGTCTATTGCTTCAAACACTTTCTCACACCTGAGGCTATACTCTATCTCTACAAATCTACTACCAAACGATGTATGGAGTACTGTTGTCATATTTGGGCTGGTGAATCTCTATCCCATTTGAGGGCTCTTGATTAAGTGCAGAAACGTATCTGTAATTTGATTGGGCCCCATCTTTTCTTCGTCTCTCCACCCTCTCTCACACAGACATGATGTTGCTAGTCTCAGTTTTTTCTATAAATACTTTTATGGCAAGTGTTTTTCAGAGTTTTCTGATCTATTCCCTGCTTCCTTTGTTCCAGCTCGTTTGACTAGTTTGTCTAGTGGCTGTCATCAATTCGCTGTTTTGATACCTCATTGTAATACAGCTTCCTATTTCAGTAGCTTGTTTCCAAGAACTGAAGGCTGTAGAACTCTCTTCCTGTTGACTGTTTTCCTCCTACCTATAGACTTGGTCTTTTCAAGACTAAGATCTATAGGTATCTTCTGTCTTTACGATAATCATAATTAGTTCTTGTTAGCTCCTTACATCAAGTAGCTTCATGCCTTGTCTAGAGCGATTTCCAAAAATAAAACATATTTGTTTATGGTGTAAATTTCTGTGCAATTCATTTCATTCACTCATTTTAGATATTGACTTGTTAATATTTTTTCATGGCAGGTTTTTCGTGGTGAAGACTTCTGTGGTTAACTATGTTTGGACTCATTCTTCTTTGGCTGTTGGTTGAGAAGCATGAGAGAGATCTATCTGTCTGGATGGATTATCGGCATTGATCATAAAACACACAAAGACATCGGTACTAAAAATATAGCTTTCATTATACGTAAAGATAAATTTTCTTCACTGTGTAATGCAGAGATGGAGAGTGAAACAGAGCCCAACTAACGGCAGTTTTTTCCTTGTACGTATTGTTACTTGGTCCACTCAGTTATTGACTGTCAAACTAACCACTTAATATAGACTAGCGGGACCCGTGTAAATTACACGGAATCTTTTTAATTTTAAAATTTTTATTTTTACTTACACCGTGTTGTGTTCGTTTTTTTTATTATTTCTTGAAAATAAAACTGAAAAAGTTGACGAAGTTATCGTCTGCCACACTGACCCTAACTCTAACGACGGGGTCAAAGTTAGCACGGGTCCTAATGTAACAAAGCACCCTCTATTTGTTAGTTACACTTCCTTTATTATGAGCCCCCCCTTCTAGATAAGAGTGAAATAATTTTATATATATAGATAATATGATATTCTTTTAATAAAGAGGGGATTATAAGTCTTAATTAAACATTACGAAGTTAGAGTTATCTTCCTTGGCGTCATATCGAATATTATTGTATTTCTGTGAACATGATTATTTTTTATTCACTTGTAAGATTCAACTTGCTGACTTATTTAATGTTAAAGTAAATATAGGTTTGTAAATAACGACGGAACCGATTTCCTTGTAAATAATTGACGTCCTTAAATCAGTGAATTACAGCTCACACATATTTCTATCTAACACTTCATTATCTAATTTCTTTTGACTTTTGGCTTTGACAGTTTGACCCTTGAGTTTCTGGTCCACAAATTTAAAGTTTGTCTCAAGGACAACTGTAATGTGACTATACTACTTTCATAACGTTTTTATTCAATTAAATCATTTTGGTAGAAAACGGTTTTGACTTCAAGTCGATAATATCTTTCTGATGTAAATGCATGTTTGATGTCGTACTCATGACAGATTATATTTTATTAGATAGCACTCTTTTTGGCCTTTTGGCTAAGATCAAAGTGTAGTATCTGTTCCGATGGATACTGCACGCCTGTCCTGTGCAGTTCTAGGAGGTCCACCCTCCCAGGCTTTGCCTCCCCTCTTTGGGGAGGAGTAAGTTTATTGCTTACTGTCTGAGGCGCCCCTACCGGGGAATGCCGATGGGGCTGCCCAGGCAATTTTTAAATGGTCAGAGTGCTCACCTCTCGAGTGCTGGCTTTTCAAACCCCACTTTCTCGACCCGATCTTGGGTCACATCTTACTTGTGGGAGTAAGATAAAACTGGCCTTGTGCCTAACTCCTGGGGAGGAGTAAATAAAACCACCACTCTTTGTAAGAGTTGACCTGGGAGCAATGGTTACTAAGGGTGGTTTCACATTCCTAAGTGCTCTCAAATTGGGGGCTCAACAGAGGATGTAGTTAAATCTTATATCAAGGACAGATTTTATATCAGCCATAAATGGGATCATGACAGGAACGACCATTCTTGGTCAGATCTGGAAGTAATAGCAACTAAGGCGTGACTTCACACCCTCCAGAGCTCTACAAATAAGGGATTAATCTCATACCTAGGACATCTAATAAGTGTAAAATTATCTGAAGATTATATAAGAGTTTACAGATTCACAAAATTTCAATTTTCACGGAAGTTAAGCTTTACAAAATCAACATTTTTTCTCAGCCCATAACTTCAGCCGTGCAATCTCAAATTTCAGGCACTTTTTACAATAGCAGTCGGTGTTTTTGATTGCCTGGACATATTGGGGCTCTGATTTATTGTGGGGATTTCTGTCCCCTAAAGAAAATTCAGTAGTTGCACAAGTTGAAGATAAGTGCAAAAAGTTGAATCAGAGCGACAGCTTTTGAAGAAAAAGAACTACAACTGTGTATATTAATTGAGCAATTTTACATAATGAGGGTTTGCGAACAAATGCATTAGCAAAATTTATCTAATGTAATGAGTGTTCTGTTAACAGGTGTGCATTATTCGGCCCCCAAAATTGCTGGCACTTTCAGTTATAGAATGACAAAATGCTTAATGAGCCCTTAAAAACCAAACTAGCTTAAAACATGCATCAATGACACATTGTTAAATACAATTCACATTAACATATTTTTGTCTTTTTCGAATTTGGGTGATCATCTCAGATCGATTATTTTCTTGTATTGAATGATCAATGCTTGCATTAAATTGATCTTAGTTTTTACTTGTCATCCATAATTTGTGTTAACATGAGTCATCAAAGGTTTTCTTTTCTCTGTTTTCTGACATAGATAAGCCAAGCTACCTCTTAAGTAATATAATGAACTACTGCAACACTACTCAGAGATTGTGTGTGGTAGTAGTAGTAGTAGTAGTAGTAGTAGTAGTAGAAGTAGTAGTAGTAGTAGTAGTAGAGAGAGAGTATGGCGGGAGTTAAGAACAAAGCTTTAACCACAGTGGCGAAGGATTGCCAGACAAATGGTTATGAGAGAATGAATCCCCCGACCATAGGTTGTGAGAGAGATGCCTTTGTAGCAGCATGTCATCCCACTGTTTTGGAATGGCCGGACCACGTGTGAAGGGGTCGAAGTGGCCGAACCACGTGTGGATTAAATTAATAGGTTTAGACAAACAAAGGGAAAAGAAAGAAAACATTATTATTATCTAAAACTTATATTAGAAAGAAAGCGAAGGAATAAGAAAGCTAACACAACATAAGAATGGTCTTTTATAAAATTAATAATTAAGAGGAAAACATTTATATGAAACAAAAACAATTTATTTAACTAAGACATTTGTAGAGTTCGTCAGTTCATATTTGTAAGGTGTATATGCGAGCGTGTTTGCTATATTTTTGTGTGGGCACTGGAATGATGTGTATTTGAAGAAATAGTTCCTCATTCGCATTTAAAGAGATTACCTTTTTGCCTCCCCCACCTCCTCGGTCGAGCCGGTGGGGGGTAGTGGGGGAGGGGGTGGTAGTGTCGACGATATCATCTGTGTGCGTTCGCCCAGAACACGGAAGAAAAAATAGAGAGAAAGGAAGTGCGTGCTTTCTTTTATAGACACTCAAACCACGCATGGTCAAGCTGACCTGTTGGTCCCTGATTAGCCGGAATCTTCGGGCAACGTGATTTCACGAGATCAGCCCCTCTTCTCTACCTCAGAGACGAAGAAGGGCTGAGTCAACAAAGAAAGAAAGGTCGCACATATATGCCCTTAGTTGTGGCGTCGGCCACAAGAGACAGACAGTGATAGAGTTGTTTGTAGTATTATCTATCTTTCTGCTTAAATTCTAGTTGTGTATTTTATATTACTGAAAACCCCTGTTCTTATGTACTAGTATATCTGTGTATATCAAAGGTTTTCTTTTCTCTGTTTTCTGACAAGCCAAGCTACCTCTTAAGTAATATAATGACCTACTTCAACACTACTCAGAGACTGTGTGTTGTAGTAGTAGTAGTGGTAGTAGTAGTAGTAGTAGAGAAAGAGACAGACAAACAGACAGTGATAGAGTTGTTTGTAGTATTTCTGCTTAAATTCTAGTTAAATCTTATATTACTGAAAACACATTTTCTTATGTGTAGTAATGTACAGATACTGGATGTTCACCCTGATATGTCTAAATAAAAAGTGTATTAAAATAGCGTGTACGCAGATGGCTCCATGCAGAATTTCCGGTAAATGTAAAAAAAAGTTCATATTTTAAACCAATCAAAAGTGGATCCGCTTAAATACAAAGTTGAGTTTTTGCAAGCCTATGTGAATTCGCCAAAAATGTGACAGGAGACAAACTACAGAAATGAAACAGCACGATTTTCGACTGCCACACTTGACTACCTCGCTTGGCGATCTTATGATGACATACTTACTAACATACTCATAGCGGTCACTACTGACTTTGAATGTTTGCTCAGGATGACACTCATCTCTATCACAAAACTTACTTACCACCCAGGTGTCACTGTTCAAAGAATATTTAAGTTTCCATTTCTTCTCTTTTTTTTATTATCACAAGGAATTAACCACAGAACATTTTCCTATTTGCTTCCAAGTTTACATATAAATTTTGTCGATTTTTATTTATATAAAACCTTTTGTACAGGAATAAATAAAAAATAAAATAAGAGAATATGAGAAGCAGATTCCCATATTTTCTGATGTATTTAAATAACATACGAACGTTCTCCCTAATTTGGGCACTCTCGTATTTCGTGACCCCCACTCCTCATCTTAACATTCTATGGGATAGTTATGCCGAAACACAATACTTATCATATACAATTAGTTGAATATAAGTCATTATTTTACCCATAGTTAGTGATTGTGGGTTCATACCTTCCTGACGAACCATAATCAAATATTGATCCGGTAGGAAGAAATCTATCGATGACAAAGAAAAGATAATGAGACTGACTTTAATTTATATATTAGATTAATAGGTTATGGGCTCTAAATATTTTATCACTTCTAAAATTAAAATTACAAATTCTAAGAAAGACCCAACTCTGTCATAATTTTTTTAAATAACGCTTTTACACCGTAAATCTAGTGTGGCTGGAGGAATATCTCTCAAACCCACAACATACTAAAACATTTATATACCAGATACATGCACAAATCATTACATATTCAGAAACATATTAGTAAATCTTTTGTTATAATATATATATATATATATATATATATATATCTATATATATATATATATATATATATATATATATATATAGAGAGAGAGAGAGAGAGAGAGAGAGAGAAAGAGTGTGAGATAATATTTTAATGTTATTCAAACCACATCAAATAAACTCTCACCAATTTCACCAAAAATGTATTTTTTATTTGTAGCATACAAAGATGTATATAATAATGTTCCAAGTGTTCAAGACATTTATTTCTTGGGGAGGCTATCCTCAGTGCTTGTAAAAAAGGAGGTGATCCTCCAGGCAGGAAAGACCGAAATTGCAATCGGTATGCTGCAAATATAATTACATCTTTTGTGAAATTGGTGAGAGTTTGTTCCCTGCATTCGATGTGGTTTGAATAACATTAAAATATTCTCCATTACAGTTCTAGTCCCACACTATTAAGATATTATAAAACTTTATTTGATAAAATGTATATTTGAAATATAAAGAATTAAATATATATATATATATATATATATATATATATATATATATATATATATATATGGAGTGAGTGAACAAATATTAGATTACATAATTTATTTAGGTTTTTTAAATTAATGATCATGTTTTTACTAACAATTATTCGATGACGTAATATGATAGATTGTACAGTTTAAAATAAAATTAGTAAAAAAATCAAAATATATTAAAGCTATACAGAGGCGTCCGCGTTTTATTCGTGCATATATATATATATATATATATATATATATATATATATATATATATATATATATTACTATTCAATGTATCCACATAAAATTTTGTAAGGAGATATACATTTTTATGTATCAATTTTCAGTATTTACTTCAACAGTGCTCGATACGTAAGTAGAGCTAGGTAGTAAGCTATGAAAATATATTTATGGCAATTAAGCTACACAGAGGCTCCCGCGTTTCATCCCCGGGGGGAATCTTTAGGCTGAATTTTAGCCTGAAGATTCCCCCCGGGGATGAAACTCTGGAGCTCCTGTGTAGCTTAATTGCCGTAAATATATTTTCATAGCTTACTATATATATATATATATATATATATATATATATATATATATATATATATATACGGGAATGAAACACGAACGTCTCTATATAACTTAAATATATATTCATAACTTACTATATATATATATATATATATATATATATATATATAGTAAGCAATGAAAATATATATGGCAATCAAGCTACACAGAGGCTCCCGTGTTTCGTCCCCGTAGAGCCATGTATATAAAAACACCTGACAAAAATAACTCCATGCATTTAGCCTGACGATTCCCCCCGGGGATGAAACACGGGAGCCTCTGTGTAGCTTGATTGCCATATATATTTTCATTGCTTACTATCTAGCTCTACTTACGTATCGAGCACTGTTGAAGTAAATACTGAAAACTAATAAATAAAAAATTATATCTCCTTATAATATTTTATGTGGATACATGAAGTACTAATATATATATATATATATATATATATATATATATATATATATGTACCAGACGACCCATTGAGTCAATATTGGTAAACCGTGCATTAGTGTATACACTTAGTGCCCTTGATCGATTGTCAAGTACATTCATTTATTTTTAGTTCATGAAACACGAAGAAGAACATTTACAGAAATTATATACGTTTTACAAAACATACTTATTTACAATTTTTTTCAGGTTTTTTCATATTAGCAAAAACTTTAGCATTTTGCTGCCTTTAACCTCTGCTCAATGAATATATTATTAGCATATATTTTGGGGAGTGATTGAAGCTAAAATAAAATTGTACTACTGATTGAACACTACGAATATATCATACAACGACTGGCTGCATTTCATTTGGTTTCTTACAGATATTAATTAGTAAATTTATTTGTATATCATTATCGAGTAAGGAGGTCAATAGAAAAATAAATAATATTAATAAAACTTAAACATTTTCAATATTTAATATGTTCTTGAAATTTATAAATATAGATTTTGGTTATAATTATATTTTATAATTCAAGTATTTTGAAAAAACAACTTTTATATATGCTTCTGTTATTTTATTTTATTCATTTAATTTTAAGAATCAAAAATCGTACATGTTACTATATATCACCGACCGATTGACCCGCCGACAGAAGCAGTCGGCTACTCTCTCAGTCAGCTTTCCCCTCGTTGCTTCCTCTAACCCTCTTCGTCCCTCTCTTTCTTTATTGATGAATAGATACAGCGAAAGACAAGAGAGTAGCAACGGTGAAGGTATTGACTGATGCAACAATAAAATTCGAAATTAGAATAGTCCATCATAAAAAAAGGAAATATCAGCACATGTAGTAATACTATTTAACTAATAGCTGGAGATGGAAAGAGAGTGGGAGTTGGGAGAGAGATAGGAGCAGAAAAGACTAATTTGGGATTTTTCACATTTACTTTTTCCTTATACAGACAGTCTAACCTAAGCCTAATGGCTGGCCCAACGGGTCACTTTTTCTTCTTCTAGTATTACTAGAAGGGTGTGCTCTTGATATAATGTTGAATATATCCCCTCAACTTGTACTGAATGGGTTTATCACACTGGTAGTAGAGATGGATAAGGTTAGCGAAGATAAATCGGGTCACCAATGACAGATAAGATTACCAACAATGGACAGATTACAAATGATGGACACTGTTTCTATTGAAGAATCGAGTTACCAAAGTTGGACAATGTCAGCAACAACAGACAATGTTGCCAATGACAAGAAGTGAAATGTTTACCTAACTATAAGCAATATTTGTGAGAGAATGCTAATATTTGCATTCACTTAACTTTTCCCATATATATATATTATATTATATTATTTGTAGCCCCTAGAAAACCTATTCAGCGGTGGTCGTGGGGGTCAGGATTTGAGTTGTAACATACTCAGAGCCCGGGGTTTCGAATCACGCGACCAGTAGTGAATAGTTATATCTCTATGCTGACACGTGCGATTAAAAGGACGAAACGTATACGTACATAGATAATAAACAAAACAAATATTTATTATTTGTAGTCCCTAGAAAACCCTCTAGATGGACACTGTAAGTGTAGTATTAACACAGCATGACGTTGCTAGCTATAAATATATCGTTCTTTTCATTAAGTTGACCGCTCTCTTGACGTCAAGCTGCCGAATAAAGTGTTAAAATTATTACTGTTTATCTAGTTATTCAGCGGTGACCGTGGGGGTCTAGATGTCGGGATTTGAGTTGTAACATACTCAGAGCCCGGGGTTTCGAATCACGCGACCAGTAGTGAATAGTTATATCTCTATCCTGACGAGTCCCGATTAAAAGGACGAAACGGATATGTATATATATATATATATATATATATATATATATATATATATATATATATGCTAAAGACAGGGATAAAATGTTCCGACGTAATGGAAAATGAAAAAGGGAAACCAAAAATAATTTTTATGTATTCATCAACGTTTCGTCTTTATTGTCAGACTTCCTCAGGATGATTTGTTTGAAGAAAAATCATACACGTACAAACATGTTTTGCCAGCAGGCTAAAGGCTTGCGGCCGATATTAGCAAGAAAATCAAAACATGAGAAACAATTAGATGGTGGCAGTGGTAGCAATAAGGGTGTAGGATTATTAGGAAGTTGGAGAGGTGAAATATAGTTAAAATGGGGGAAAAAGTGGGAGGCGAACCGTGGTTTAACCGGGATTAAGTTACATTTTCAAGGGTGGGGGGGCGAAATGCTATTTGAATACATTTATTACTTTATCTTTGAAAGAGAAAACAAAAACGTCGGGGTCATCTTAAAATATAAACAGAGCCATATTTCTTCTTATAGCTTTTTGTGTTTAACTTCTCACCCGCATATGTCGCACAGAAATAATATTTCCTCCCCCCCCCCTTTTTCCTTTATTCTTGTCTGGTTTCATAACGAGGCAAAGACTTTTCACATGTGTATGTTTATGTATCTATATGTTAACGTGAATATTTGTTTGTGTGCTCATATATATAGGGATGCAATATGTGAACACCCTACCGAGCCCTTACCATGTTTGCTCGTAAAGCCCCCCCCTTCACCTCCTACACTCTCCTTACACATAACCAAGGCAATCTTTGACCCCGACGTTTTCGTTTTCAAACACAAGCAATACATAGAATACCGCTATAGTCATGCTTTATGCAAAGTATTGATGCGTGTTTTCCGAATTTTTGCTTCCGTTTCGTTCGCGTTTAGTAATTTCTACATTTTTCCGGCTAGTGTGCCGTTCCTAAAATAGGCAAACAAACAAGGAGTCGGAGTAATTTTCACTCACATGCTTAGATCTACTTTCACTGCCACCACATTACACCGAAAAATATTTTTCATATGATATTTTCACCTGTATTATTTCGTTTTCTCAGTTCTTGCTATTGTCTTTTACCTATTATACTTTTACTAACAAAATACGGGTTGGTCCATTCAAGCAAACTTTCTGCTTTAGGGCGTTTTTATTGGCTGATTCCAGAAACTTTCTTTTACATTCTAGCTTAACCGAATATCCGATTACAAGAATGATCTGTCTGTCCATCACCGGTCACTTTCATTATTCTCACTTTGTACTGTTGCACTTTCTTACTGCATTTGAAATTTTATTTTTTATACGCTTTATTTGACAGCAATACCTTTTTTCTCCGGGTTCTATCAAGTACATTCACTTTTTTACCAGTCGTCATGTCTCTGTTAAAGATTTTTACGGCCATGCATCAATTCTCATTCTAGAATAACAGAATGCGATTTTTTGAACAGTAGATAATTAACATTACAATTCAAACATGGTTGCTAATACTAATACAGCGTTCACCCAACACTTACTCACATGTTCTTTTTTATACTTTATTAAGCAAACATTTTTTTTTTCTTTCAGAACAAACTACAAGACAGCCAATTACACGTTACCTTTCTTTCTTTTTCTCTTTCGTTTTTTACTTTTCTACATTGACACGTTTTCATTTGTTTTTCGTCTTTGTTTTTTTTTCAGTGTCATTTTCTTCCTTCTTTTTTGAGAAGGAGGGGGTGAAAAGAATATTACATTAGGGACCATTTAAAAGTGGTTAACAAAAATAATTCGGGAATTTTATTTGATACGACATTATTATCATGTTTATAGTTTAATATATTTGTTTACCATCTTCTGCAGAAGGTTAGATTCACGATCAAGTCGGTATTTCCCGGTAGGAGCGCCTCAGGCGACTAGATATAAACTAGCCCAAAGAAGGTAAGGTAAAGCCTGGGAGAGTAGACCTCCTAGGACTGAACAGAAACATACCTCAGGCCAACAGCAACAAAGCCGCTACCGACTGGTAAAAACAACATGTTTAATAAACAGGTTGATTTTATTATATGTTTCTTACAAACAATACTCTCCCTTTAACCTACTACTAACCCTAAGTCAGTGTGGCAAAAAGTAACCCCCAAATGAACTGAGAAAGAAAGCGAGCAGTTATCACCATGAACTTAAAGAGAGTTTTTTTTCTGACAAACGCTAATCTTTACTTATAATTCTGGATATTTGCACAATAAAAATGAAACATAAAATCCCAAAAATAAAAAAACAACAACAAATTATCGATTCTGAACAAAGTAGCCATCTTCGTTTGCGTTACTAACTGAGGAAACAAAGATCGGTATTTATGCGGATTTAAAAGTCTTATAAAATCGATTAGCTATTAAGCTTTAACGCAAATATCACACACATGCGTAGCTAAAGAAAAATAAGTGTTTGTTTTTTTAATTTCCCAACTTTAAAATAATTCATGTCGGTAATAGTAATTACCCATAGTAGTAGTAGCAGCAGTACTAATAGTAGTATTTATGTTAGTAGTAGTAGTACTAATTTCTAAAACAATTTCTTTTCTTTTTCGTCCCAAAGTTTGTCAGGGTTTTCACACGTAATCAACTAACGAAAGTAGCATCTCTTTTATGGGAAGGGAGGGGGAGTTATTTAGCTGAGGGTTTTCATCTACAATAATACCAATACTTATTTGTATTCGTCGTTTAATCTGTCACACTTCGGTGTTTTCCCAAATACTTTAATATTTTAAATATTTTAAATATTACACAGTCAACCTATTTTCATTTCGTATGTCACGCTCCTGTTTAAAATAAAGTTTACATCGTTAAACGCACGCATTGAATGTACATACTGTTACGTTTTCCACATCATACCCACTCTCTCTCTCTTTCTCTCTTTCTCTCTCTCTCTCTTTTTATTAAATCATTTCCTGACAATTACATTTTATACAGTTTTTTACGTCATAAATTACAGTTTCCATAAAGGAAATACGTATTTACATTGTACATTAAACACAAAGCTTCCATCCAAAATTTTTTTTTAATACTTTTACTTTTCTGATTGCTGTTTAACATTAACATCGCCGGGTCTACGTTCGCTTTGGACAACCATTAGCGGAAATAATCCAATAGTTCAAGGTTGGACATGAAATATCTTGAGTTAATCTGCTTCCCCGAGCACACGGTGCAGACGGCTAAGCTATTTTGCTTATATATGCGAAATCGTTTCGTCGATAGTAAAACATCTGCTGTTTGATTTAAGCTAAAAGGCGTAGGAACTATAAAATATAATGTTTTATGACTAGGCATTTTTAAATGACTGAAAAAAGCTGAGTCAATTTATTATTGTATTATCTTTTAATGTGGATGAGTAGTGTAGTATCGGTTCTGTTGACATAAGACCGTCCTCCCAGTAATTACCCTCTCCTTTTTTAAGAAGGTAGGAATAATCGTCACAAGTATTACAAGCCCCTTTGGGAGACGAGAAAATGTAGTATCTGTTATGTTGTTATCAGATCATCTTTTTTCTTTGGAAGGGGTGAGGGGTAGTGTAGTATTTTTTCTGTTGCCATGATACCATATTCACAAGCATTACCTTCCCCCTTTATGAGGATCCTCCCAGGTATTACCTCCTCTATTTTGGAAGGTTAGTGTAGTATCTGTCCTGTTGTCACGATACCATACTACCAGGCATTACCTCGTTCATCATGATACCATCCTCCCATGACTACCTTCTCCTTTGAGGGGGGATAGTGTTGTATCTGTTCTGTTATCATGGTATCATCAGGCATTAACTTCTCCTTTTTGGTGGGATTTAGTGTTCGTTCGTCATGATACCATCTTGTCAGTCATTACCATGCTGTAAGTGTAATATATGCACGTTCACATTGATACCATCCCCTCAGGCTTGCAAAAATATGCGACCAGATGAAGCACACATATACTAGTAAATATATGCTCCATCTGATCGTATATCTATATTTTTTAATTTATTTATATTTATATATATATATATATATATATATATATATATATATATATGTATATTGTATACTTATATATACAGGGTGGGCAAAAATAAGGGTCCTATTTTTAAAAATTCATAACTTTTTTATTTATTGATTTTTTTTTTTTTTTTTAGAATAAGTAAAGGACCCCTTCCGAAGCAAGCATGAGTCGTATTAGCCCTAAGGAACGTACCCTCATTTAGAAAACATTATTTTTGCTTAAAAAACTCAAAACAGTGTAAAAAACAATACTTTAGTTTTTGTAAGTTTTAAGAAGTGTTTTTCGGCTAAAATTTGTTTTGTTTATTTCAAAAAATCTCGGAAGGGTCAGTCTACACACACATAAAGTTTGGTGAGTATAACTTTTATTTTGTGGAAGTTATTCAAATTCAAGTTATTCAAATTTAAAGATAGGACCCTTATTTTGGCCCACCCTGTACATGTATATATGTTTTTTTTACGTACATGAAAGTAATCTATGAACACGTGTTTCTGGCTATCAGAATAGCTAACCTGGACAAAGATCGAACCCTCGGTATTATTGTATGTAGTTTGACGTTTTACCACCAGATCATAACACCTTAATGAAATATGTACGATTTTTTATGTTAAGTTACATACTTTTTGTTATTGTTTGGACTGGCGATAGAAATATATATATATATATATATAAATATATATATATATATATATATATATATATATATATATATATATATATATATATATATATATATATATATGTAGGTAAAAAATAATTAAATTTAATAAATATTGGTATGTACACACACAATCACACACACACACACACACATATATATATATATATATATATATATATATATATATACATACATACATACATACATACATACATACATACATATATATAAATAGTATGTTGAATCTTCCCAGGACAAAATAAATTATAGTAAGAATTGCTTTAAAATGTTGGTTTGAGTTTTTGGTTCTCTTATAGATGACGCCCCATGTTTCCATGAATTCGCGTTGTCAGCGTTCGAGTAGGTTACGGAGGCGCCCGAAAGTTGACGAGGCAAAAACTGCCAAACGCTAAATTGCAGACTGGCAGCCGATAAATTACGACGAAGAAAACCAAACTAAAATACATATATACAAATGAAGAACGAACAAACCATAGCTAAAAAACTGTTAGTAATTATAGATATTTATGTTTGTTGTTTTTTTGTCAAAGGAACCATTGTTAATCAAATGTTTTTAAATAAAATGTTTTTTTTGTTTGTGCACAGGAAAGTTTCAAATGATAGTTTTGTTTGATTTGTTAAGCCGAAGTTATTTTTTTTCAATGATTTTTTTACATTTTTTGTCAATTTTTTTCTTGTTAACATAATCACAATAACAACTGTTTTGAAGCAATTTTTTTTGTTTTATTTTCTTATTTTAACGCAAACAAAATGTTTATAAGCAAATGTTTCTTGGTTAATAGTTTCATCGACACTCGGGCGTTTCCGAGTCCTGCTCGAACGTTGAAGATGCGAAGTCACGGAAATATATTTCGTCAGCTATAAGAGTACCGAGTGTTTCCTTCTTATATATATATATATATATATATATATATATATATATATATATATATATATATATATATATATATATATATATAAATTGAATCCTCTCGATTATCAATATCGTAAACATAATTTAAAAGCGATATATTTATTTCCCTAACATCAGCATCCGTTTTGGCTCACGCAGTAGGGCGTCGAACTGTCATGATAGTGGTGACTGGTGTCCGGTGCCAAATCTCAGGGTTAATGTGTTTGCTGCGTCAAGCGACACTGAGGAATCTTGAAAAGACGAAACAGGTGCCTGTAGCTAACGACACACTCACATATCTAATATAATAATGAGAAGTAATTTGCTTAAAGTGTTGTGTGTAATACGTATATAGAGGCTATCACAATGCATAAAATGGAAATGTCGGCGTTGAGAAGTAAAAAACAAATTTATATATATATATATATATATATATATAGCAAATAATACTTGATTAGGCAAGACTTCAACACAGTGATGTAATTTGTGTGGTTCCATAATATATTTCGAGGAAGACCTCTTTATCAAATGTCGGTGTTTCAACTCTCTAAAACACGTGCGGAATGGTAATATTGTTATATGCTTATAACGCAGTAAATATGAATATCGGTAGCAAATGTTAAAAACTATAACCAAATATGTTTTTGTTTTTTTCTTCAAAATTTCATATTTGACTTAACTGATGAAGTGTTATATTTGTTTAAATTAAATTAACTATTTAAATATATATATATATATATATATATATATATATATATATATGTGTGTGTGTGTGTGTGTGTGTGTGTGTGTGTGTGTGTGTGTGTGTGTGTGAATGAGGTAATAGATAAGAGCGGTAGTCAATTCATTTATTTTAATATTATCTATTTAATTTTTTTTATTATATACTATTATTATTTTATTTTATCCTAACCGTATTTATTCATTTTTTTTTCTAATAATGTTTTGTTTTAATTTATTTCATGATTAACGGGTAAATATGTTTTGATTGATACTATGGCCAGATTGTGTGTATCCCACAGTAAATGCAACAAACAAAATAAATTCTTTTAAATGACGAAGTAATTCTTGTTTTATATGTACATGCTATAATCATCTACTTACTCTTAAATGATTTAATTCTGTTATGATTTTAGTAAATGGTTATTATTAAAATTCAGAATTTAATTTATTAACGATTTTTTTAAAATTTAAATTTTATTTTATTCTTTTCCAAAAAAAATGGAAGCAACTCTAATAAAATTGTAATGAATTATCTCTCCTATGGCAATGTGCATATACATGTATGTACAAATAGATGCATATATATTATTATTATATATATATATATATATGATAATTTTATTTACACAGACATGTACAAAATCTGCGACACTGGCATGTCGATGTTATCGATCAACAGTTACTATAAACTGAGATCTCATCAGGCAGAGTTAGAATCCGATCTTAACCTCAGATCATATTTGGAGAGAATGAAGTGGAGGGATAGAGAAAGAGAAGAAGAAGGAAAGAAATTTAACATTTCAAAAATTAAAGCCGTTAAAAAATTAAAATTAAAAATTAAAAATTAAAAATTAAAAATTAAAAATTAAAAAATCTAAAAATCTAAGAAACAAAAAACAAAAAACAAAAATCTAAAATCTAGAATCTAGAATCTGAAACAGACAGGGCAAATAAATAAATAAATAAATAAATAAATAAATAAAAATATAGGGTGGAAAGAGGAACAAATAATGATGAGGGGAGAGACACATAGAGGAAAAAGAAGGAGAGAGAGAGGGCGTCTGTTGATTCAGATCGGGAGGGAAGGAGGGGGGTGGTAGACATGCACCACCCACCACCCTCCTCCTTCCCTCTCGATCTGAATCAACAGACGCCCTCTCTCTCTCCTTCTTTTTCCTCTATGTGTCTCTCCCCTCATCATTATTTGTTCCTCTTTCCACCCTATATTTTTATTTATTTATTTATTTATTTATTTGCCCTGTCTGTTTCAGATTCTAGATTTTAGATTTTTGTTTTTTGTGTTTTGTGTTTTTTGTGTTTTTTGTTTCTTAGATTTTTAGATTTTTTAATTTTTAATTTTTAATTTTAATTTTTTAACGGCTTTAATTCTTGAAATGTTAAATTTCTTTCCTTCTTCTTCTCTTTCTCTATCCCTCCACTTCATTCTCTCCAAATATGATCTGAGGTTAAGATCGGATTCTAACTCTGCCTGATGAGATCTCAGTTTATAGTAACTGTTGATCGATAACATCGACATGCCAGTGTCGCAGATTTTGTACATGTCTGTGTAAATAAAATTATCATATATAAAGCTCTATTTTGATATTGAGCACTTTTTATAAACCCGGTTAAAATTCTCTGGATTACCACCCTGTGGATATTTTTCACCTGGATTATTACCATTATTATATATATATATATATATATATATATTATTATTTTTTTTTTTTTTTTAAACATAACAATGGTGGTGTAAAATAAATAAAATTTATTTTAATCTTAGCTTTCGAGAATATACTTCTCATTTTCAAAGAGTGTTTTTCTTTTCTTCTTTTTTTTCGTCTTCATCGTCCGATGGAAATGGACTTTTTGGTCAGAAAATCACGTTATGTCCGTAGGCGAGGTGACGCCGGTTTGAATACTCTTTGAAAATGAGAAGTATATTCTCGAAAGCTAAGATTGAAATAAATTTTATTTATTTTACACCACCATTGTTATGTTTTAAAAAAAAAAATAATACTATTACGAAACAATGGTTTAAAAAATATGTCTAAATACCCTTTCTTATATATATATATATATATATATATATATATATATATATATATATATATATATATATAATATTAAATTTTAATTCTCAATATATAATTTTTTTAAATGGTGAAAAGGGACTTTTACATTTATTTGAAACTCTTAAATCTATTTCCTTACTTTTAAATATTTATTTTCTAGTGTCTTAATTCGGTTTTAGTCAATTATAATCAGAATTCAACATCTAACTGGTTATTTTTTTTTTCCCTTAATCAATCAAACGTTCAGTTTTAACAAAGGGATAAAATCACTTGAACCTTTTTACTGTGACTTGTCACCCCTATATAAGTGTGTAATTCCAATAATATAGATATAAACAAACATACACAAAACTATACATACACACACATATACATGTGTATCCATATATCTATTCAATTGTTGGAAGGTAATAGTGAATCTATATACTAAGTTTGTTATTTTATTCTATTTTTCTATCATTATTACATTTTTTTCCTAACTTATTTATCTAATTTATTAATTTATTTGTTTATTCATTTATTTTATTATTATTAATATTATTTTTCAAAATTCATAAATAGTTAAATAGCAACACTTTCGAAATAAAATAAATATCCAAAAGTAGGGAAATAGATTTAAAAGTTTCAAATAAGTGTTTGTTATTCTATTCTATTTTTTTAATTATTATTACATTTTTTTCCTAACTTATTTTATTAATTTATATGTTTATTCATTTATTTTATTTTTTATTTTTTTAAAAGATAAAATTTGTTTTTATAGAATTTATTGGAGGGGTAATTTTAATAATATATATAGGGGGAGAAGGTAAAATGTGTATCTATATATTAAGTGCGTTATTCTATTAATATAAAAATATTAAATTTTATTGATTTTATTATTATCTTATAGATTTTTACATAATTTATCTATTTTAACAGCAATGCTGTATTATTGGATACAGCAGTGAATGTCAATGTGACTTGTTGTGTGTATATTAAATTCATGGTTATTATTTTGATATATATGAATTCCACAGACATTTGTCACTGCATATATACTACCTACGTAAAATATGTTGCAAATAGCGCATTCTAATTTGTACACCGTATATATGCAGTGACAAATGTCTGTGGAATTCATTGGGCAGTCAGTCAGGGTGCACAGTGTTGGGTTATATTGGTGTTTGAATGTAGTTAGCTTCTGCCTTAGTGATGGACCTGAATGGGCAAGCTTTATATTCAAGCCCTCTCTTCTAATGTTGTGATTTTATCACTGAGATGAGGCAGTTTAAAGAAGCAGGTGTTGGGTGCAAAGCGTCTCATCAGTGTTTTTAGGTTCTCCATATGGTGTAGATATTCTCAGCGTCCTTACGTGACGATGTTAGGACCAGAACGTCGTTGACATATCTCGAAAGGAATATAGCTGAGTAGCAAGTGTTAAGGGCTTGACGCTCTAATCTATCCATGTATGAGATGGCGAGTAATCCTGAGAGACTGGATCCCATTGGAAGTTCTGTTATTTGTCTGTAAGTATGTTTTTCGAAGTTGAAGTATGTATTGTCAACTATTAATTGTAATAGTTCGTGAATATAAGTGGTCTTGAGGCCAAAGCAGTAAAGGTCGTTTGAAGAGATGTGATCAGTAATTAAATTCACTGCTGGATGTGCAGGTACTGAGGTGTAAAGGGCGACAACATCTAGGCTGAAGGCGTATCGGTTTTGTCTTAATTGGTGTGGTTGATGTTTATTATGGAACACGGCCACACACATTACATCACTGTGTTGAAGTCTTGCCTAATCAAGTAAGATTTGATATATATATATATATATATACATATATATATATATATATATATATATATATATATATATATATATATATAATCACCTGTTTTTGTCTTAATCCTCAGCGCTGACATATTTCTATTTCTTGCATTTTGATAGCCTTCTAATATTCCTCTCTCTCCATATATATATATTATTACTAATATAACATCTACAATAAAAGTTACAATGTATTTGTTAACGACTGTTTCTTTTTATCCTTTTTAACGACTATCGTGATACAAAAAACACAAATACATTGTTGTAATGTTTGCAAGAATAAAATATTCCCAACACATGTGCAATTATTTATAAATTGGATGTGAAATATTCCGCTTCCTTGCATGGAGGGTTTTTAGATCCCATTAGATTGCTTATGATCTTTTTTGTTGACAGAAACAGCTGTTCTCTTGTTGACACGTAAATAGTTGGCTCATTGGATAGTGACGTCTAGTTGTAAAGGTGGTCGTAGTGATGATGTAGCTGCTGAAGTTTTTTGTGTTTTCCTTACGACTGTAGTTTCAATAAGATAACAGAATGGAAGAAAAATGGTAACAAAATATTTGCTCAATCGCGTATATACGGCATAATCACGTCGACACACCATTTCTCATTAGATTACCGAAGTTAAGCAACGTTGAGCCAGGTCAGTACCTAATGGGTGACCATTTGGAAATACCAGGCGCTGTATATAGGAGGACGTCGACACCTCCCTGCAAGAACTGCAAAAACCGAACATCGTCATCTACCCTAACCAGGATATACATGCGACTAGGGACCGCTTGTGAATTTGATATTCCCTAGAAACTTCCTCCTTTGGGGGAAGCCAGTTAAACCCGCGTAGGGTGAATGCCGCTTTGTTGTCATCGTCATGCCCTTTGGTGTTTTATTCGTTTACATATTATGTAAGCTTCCTCTTGCCTGTCTTCCCTGAAGTGACGAACGAAGACAGAGCTTTAAAAAAAGCGGGTCCAAACACAGTCAGCTCACAGACCAAAGAGAAATACTTTTCTCTCTTTATTGTTACATGTCACTTTTGACTTTGTGTCCATAGTGCAATTATCTGTACATGTATCTTTAGTCCTAATCTTTAACTTCTAATGGAATTTTCCGATTCCTCTTTACTCTAACCTTATGTGGAAAATTCCGTTTTAGTATTCTTTTTACACACCCACATCCATCTTGCTACAATGGTCGTCTGTGCTTGTGGGCGGACTTTCCGCATTTCCAATTTGAAGATCTAAATAATTTCTTTGTTTTTCTTTTCTTTAAATACAGAAGCCAAATAACATGAGAATAACAGATTTACAAAATTAAGTATAATTTCTTTTGTCATCGTTTAAAGTAATTAAAAATGTTTTCTATTAACCAATGATATAAGTAACTAGTCATTATTGTGTGTGATTATTCTGACTTAAGACTTCACCACTCTAATCAAATCATTCAATCACTATAGACATACAGACATCAGAACGGATGAAAGCTGTTAAGCCCCAGGAGTCCAAATTGACAGGAGAGTTCTATAAATCTTAATCCGGTTATCTTAGAAATGTTTTGGTTTGTTTACCAGATTAAAATTTTAATCCACTTTGTATCTGAACATAGGAAACTTTTACATAATGAACTAGACCCGCTGGGTCAGTATTTGTTATATATATTATCAAATATATAATTTCTTAAATTTAACATTAGTTAAAAAAGCAACAGCAACCAGCAGTTACGGTTGCTGCTGTTGTTGGGCAAATCGGAGTTCGGCACAGAGTCCACAAAGATCGTGTCTCAGGATTGTCTGGTCTGCATGAAGATCTCCACGTTGGCTATGGCTATTCGTTATACTTACAACATTGCATGGTCTTATCTCCAACACTGAGAGCAGCAAGGCTTAGCGGTTGCATACGAAGTCGGGGAAGGTTTGGCCCAGAATACACAAACGAATAGTGGTTACACATATGCAGAAGCAACGTTGTTATCCTCTCACTCCATAGATTTGCGGTTACATGCCTGACGCGTCATTGCTTGCGGGAGAGATGACTAGAGAATAAGGGATCCTGATGTTGAGCATTTCTGTGCTTTCATCAGAGCCCCGTTAGCCTAGTAGCTCTGAAACTACCACGCTGTCACTACCCCTACCACAGTGAGGAAGGGCTGAAATTTAAGATGGGTAGGGAATTGCTGCTTTCGAACAGCAAGCTTTTGGCAACATATATGACGTCATACATTTTCAGGTAAATATATTTCTTTCTTGGATCATGAAGTTCAAAATAATTCTATACACCTCAGGAGTGAGACTAGTCACATTGGCTAAGACTAAAAAAATGACCAAATGACCCCCTACTCCCCTCCCCGATGTAATGGCCCTGTGCCTAACTGTATATATTTACAATAAATATAACAAGCAAGATCTAGAGTTTTAGTAGTATACTAAACCTCCAGGGTTCTTGACAGTTCGTCTAGTAAACGATGGCAATGGAGCACAGGTTGTCTAGATAAAACTGGTAATGGAATTCATCAAACCAGAGAAGGGGGGGGGGAGAAATCATTTTTTAATGGTTTTAATAGTTGATGTCATACTTTAGTGACGACATCCATTGTGCACGATAATCCTCCATCACACTGTTTTAATGGATGAAGTCATACTTTTTTATATTATTCACTGTGCATGATGACGTCATCCATTAAAATGTTATTCACTGTGCCAATGACGTCATCCATTAAAATAGAAGTGGGGATCACTTCGGCATTAATTCATGACGTCATGAAATAATCACGTCATTCAGGCTGCACGGGTCAAACAAACAAGATCCACAGCGTCTTAATAGTATATTAGACCCCCAGGGGCCTAGAGAGTTCGTCTAGATAAAACGTCATAAAGGATATCTCTTATTTAATGATGACGTCACCATTTTGTGACGTCATTCAGTGGGCACGGGGACAAATAAACTAACGAACAAACAAGATAGCAAAAGTTTTATTAGTATACAAAACCCCCTAGGGGTATAGCCGTTCGTCTAGTTGGCGACCTCAGAGTCGCAGGTCATCAACATAAAGGATCTCTTCCTCCTGCTCTCTGTTATCCTTTAGTGACATCCGCATTTTGATGACGTCATCAAGTATGCACGGTAACAAACAAACTATAGTCTATCTAAAAATCCATGTTTGTTTGTGTGTTACAGAAACCGATATGTTAACAGTTAGAACATTCAAATACGTTTCAATAAGAGTTAAATCTTTCAAGGAATCTAAAGGCAGCATTGAAATTTTCCTTTGATCCCATCTGGGGTCACTAGGGGCAGTTATCGGTTAGGTTCACAAATAAGTGAAATATATTAGAATGTAAAGAAACGAAATTCATTTTTTTTTAAATGTATTTTCTTTGTTTCATAAAGCAAAAATCAAATTAAACAAAGAAGAATTGATTTAAAAACGGGTTGAATATTTAAATTATTATTTTCATTTGTATTTTTAAGATTTAAAATAATTAAATGCGTTTCGATTCATTAAAGCTATTTGCCAACTGTTTGTAAGAAACGCAGTCAACAAATAAGTTTCTTTTAAGAAAACACTACTGCACTAACAGGTATTTTTAAGGCAAATATTGAAGTGTTCGAATGTAAAACGCGATAAACGCCATTTTCAAAGTTACGAAGTTATTGCCACAAAAAGTGTTGTATTTTAACACTGGACCACATTTTCAAATACTGTTTCACATAATATGATACCAAGATAATTTCTATTTGTTTTCAATTGAAATAAGCTTTTAGTCGAAGTCTAGATTTAATATATTTGCCCTTTTATTGTTTAATGTCTCAGTTTAAGCAAATTGGATTTATCGCGTTTTGCATTCGAACTCTTCAATTGTAAACATGATTATATTTTAAATTATTTCCATCCAACAATATACCAGGTCAATACAGCTAGTATATACATAGGAGAGTAGAAAGTGACTAACTTGGGTTTACTTTCGGCAGTCTTGTCACTCTTGTTTCCCCTATATTGTCCTTTAGTCCTCACATTTCATGAGCGATGTTTCTGACAAAGGGGGAAGAATTGCTGTTTTCTGGCTGGGAATCTATCCATCTAACACTGATTGTTGGCTAGTTTTTGACCTTGAAGTGGTATTCTTTTTTAGCTCCTTACATCAAGTGCCTTGTCTGGAGCAATTTCCATTAAAAAAAAATGCTATAAACTAATTTCATGTTGATGTCGCTGTTGTGTTGAACATGAAGCACAAACTAAAATACACTTTCTCGGCCGTTTGACTAAACTCAAAGTATGGCCTCCTGGGACTCAAAAAAAGACATGGCGGAGCTCCTGAAGAAGCTGAACATTCCGTCAACCTACATCTGCCAGAGAATCTTTGCCATGTGGGACATCCTGCTTCCCTCAAAGGTCTTCACCGAACGACACTCTCTAAAAGAAATGTGAAGCTACAGCGCAAATACCAGGGTAGTAGGAGCACCACATTTACAAGGCCCAGCTGAGCTGTGCACGGATTACCTGAGAGCGTACTACAGCTAGTTTGGGAATGTAGAGCAAGTAAACTTAGTAAAGTCTAGGAGCGGAATAAACATGGCCGACTATATGTTCGCTATAATCATGAAGTGGGAAGGCTTCAATGCAATTCCAGCAGTGCTGACGCACAAACGCTGGAACATGACAGTGGTAGTTTAAGACCATCGTTCGCACTGTTGGTTTTACCAGAAGCATGGCCACATGGCAAAGAACTGCCATCTTTGACACCACCAAAACTTACACCCACATAGACAACACCCATCCCTAGAACAACCACACCGGAAAAAAATACTTGCCCCCACTCTGCAAACACCAGCTTTCCCACCAACACCTGAAACAACACCTGCACCCACACTGCATCTACAAAAACGGACACCTGCACAGACATACCTACCACCCTGCTCTGAATCCTTTAGACGAGATCAAGTTGAGCTGGGGGAGAAAAGGAGCTAATCCTGTGGAAAAAAGAAAGAAAAAACCCTCTTTAGTTTGAACAATAGTGGTCAATAATATATCGTTTTCATCCATTTATTTCTTCATATTTGTGTCTTAACACTCACACAAACTATTTCACAACAAGTTTTAACAAAAGTGATACAATAATATCATTGGGTCTGCATTCACACCGGGCATCCATAGAATGGAAATATTTTTAAGTACGGCAGCAATAAACAACAGATGAAAGATACAAGAGTGGGATTTATACGGGTCCTGCTATTATATATATATATATATATATTATAAATTTGGGAAAGTTAATTTTTTGTAAGCATCTTAGAATTTAAAACGTAAAGAAAGAGGCAAAATGCCTTCAGAAACCATTTGTTAGATGTGTATATTATTTTATTAAAATCAAAACAAATATTTTTTTTACTGATATTTCACTCGATATAACGAGCATCATCAGAGTTTTAAACAAATATAAGGTATTAACCTTATTTTTTATGTTTATGTAAGAAATTACAACTCTTTAAAAGTATGTCATGCAGATAAAGAACTCATCATAAATCTTGAAATATCAGCTTTTACACTGGTTATTAAAAGTATGGGCCACTAAAAGTGAAACTATTTAATTAGGTATTAGGAATCTTCTCTGCTTTACTACAGCCTCCAATTTGTCTAAACTAATTACTTTATGACCTCTCGTAGTTGTGAATGAAATCACTGAAACTGGTTTGTCAACAGCGCAAAACAAAGATGATTCAGCTTAAAAGATAACATCTCCATAAAAATAGACAGCAAAAGGAAAAAATGGTTTCAGAATAAAAAAAAAAGAACTTTTGGAAGCAGAAATAAATAAATCAAACCAAAAAGAAAAGAAAAGAAGAACACTTTTAAAAAAGAAAGGCAATATTGTAAAATAGTTTAAAATTAAATATCGAGAGTTACCAAGAATTACATTAGTCGTTGACTGATTAGTAATCGTGCGACTAGTATTTAACTAGTATTTAACTAGTAGTATTTGACTGTAGTTTTCTTTGAAATTGCTTTTTTTCTACAAAATTCTTTTTTCTGAGTTCTTTGGTTTTGTTAGATAGTTCCAATTTTAAATCTAGACGTACAGACAAAATGGAAGCCATATTTAAATTTTTTTAAAGTTAAAGAGAGAAAAAGATATTATCGTCATCATCATCTGGTTTAACGTCTTCTTTAGTTGTCATAAGAGTAGGAAGTTTCAGTAACTTCTTTCAAGGCATCTATCTAAGATGTTCGTTTCAAGGCATCCATTCAAGATGTTTAGGTTTTGGTTAAGGTTCCAGAATTCTAGATAATCCATGATTAACTCTTCCTATTGTAGCATTACCTATATTCCCATACACTCATTTACGCATCAATACACCGCAGGGCGCTCAGACCTAATTATCTCCCTGAGATCTGTACTATAAAAGCAGAAGCACAAAGATATTCTCTTTCTTTTCTCTGTTTTGCCTCACTCGAAACATAAAATTGCACACATAAAATCCAAGGTATGTGAGATACATTTTCTCAATTTCACACAAATCCGCACGCAATAATTTCTGACTTTCTCGTATCTATCTAAGCACTTTTATGAACACAATCTAACTGGGAGCGGAAAATATATGTTATTTCAAACATATTGCCTCGTTTCGTGTATTTGCTTAGACGATAGAACATATGTAGAGGGACGCTGCCCAAACGTCAACAAATTCCACACCGTTCAAATGTAAAAACTGATGCAATCTGCATGATCTTAAAACAGAGTCAACTGTTGGTATCTTTAACGTTTAGAACTTCTCTTCTTTGTCGTGGAGGGCCACCGTCTCGATGTCGTCTAGTGGTTGAGTTCTTTCTTCGTTTCTGTACTGCCGTGAAGATTGCTGTCCGCTGTGTCTACAAAAAAACCTTCATAACCGATTCAGGAGGCAAACAATCTTTTAAATTTTGATTGTTTTATTCAGGTTTCTGTCAGCCATGGAGATGTTTTACTAAACGTTGAGGGAGAGATCAAAATACTACTTTATCGTAGTTAATTTCTAGTTTAAGTCCTTAACCATTCGAGGAGGGGGAAGAAGGAATCTCATACCTGTATTCCCTTCGAGAAATAAATTCCCTTTTTCATTTCAGACTAGATAGAGAAATACGTCTGTTCGGCTCGCTTCCAAAACCCAGACTGACAAAACTCTGTTTCCTCCACAAAAGCCCGTGACGTCACAGAACCCTTATCCGCATGTGCACCTTGACCCTTGACCTGAGGTCTCGTCAACGTGGTGGCCCTGCCAACGCCTGTGAGCTCCGACTGTGAGTAAAGCGCTATTTTGCACTCGGTTGTATGGGTTCACCCGCACTAAATCACGCAAACCAAACCAAACGATCGCCCACACATACGTCCACTTCAACATGCGTCCAGCCTCACAGGGCCATTATCCAACAGTAGGAAGGAATGGTAATATGTAAACAAGTTAGCTTTAGTCGCGCATGAGAAATTTGAAGGGAAGATTAAAAACTGAAGAAAACAGACAAAACGAAAAACGAAATTTTTCGTTAACTTATGGGAAATCATAAACAGTATATTTGTAATGTTAATTAATTTATTAATTAAACAAAAAGAAGCAATATTTTTAGAGCCAAAAATCATTTTGATAACTATAAAGTCAAGAGTCGATAAGTATGTTAAATATGTTAAAATTAAAGGATATATTAAATTTAAAGGAATTAAGATATATGAACTCAGGTATAGTAAAATGTCAAATTACTATTAACATTCATGATTACTTGAAGAAAAAAGGATCGAGAACATTGTGGAGACCAAGAATAAAGTGATTTTATATCATTATGTGGAGAGGAAAGGATATTATGAAACTTATAAAACTTATATAATATAGAATTATTTTAAATTCGATTTAATAATTTTATTGTTAAGGTTACAGGTGCCAACTATTGTCAGTCCAAGATAGCTATAATAATATGGAAAAAGTATATTTTGTAATAATATAAAACAGGATCGTCCAAGTTCTGTAAAGCTAATAAAATCGCTAATGATGGCAACAATAAACATTCACATCGACAATAACAAGGGAATTATGGATAGGGAGCCTGAAGCATCGAAAATCAATATAAGAATTATGCCAGAGCTGAAGGACGGAAAATCGAAATGCATATATAAATTCTATGGTTCTTAATATATTAAGGTATATATGCAATTCCTCAAATGGAGAAAAGGTATAATTTTAACCTTAATAGAATAGTATTAGATTGTAGAAGTATGAAAAAGATCATGATAATTACGCTAATGTTAAGAAGGAAAGAAAGGCTTAAGAATAAATTAAAAAATAATGTGAAAGATATTAGTCAATATTAAAGAGAAAGATGGGTTGTTGTACAGTAGTTATTTTTATATTACATTAAAACAAAACAGAGTAATGGGTAATTAAAGTATAGGATTGACATCCTCTAACATTTTATCAACAAACGGTGTAAGCAGAAAAACAGAAACAACTCCGAATTTCACTTCAACAACAAAAGGGTGCAAAAAAGACAAAAATCTTGATGACGTGATAGTGCGTACAAATACGTCCGCACAGCCAATATAAAAAGCATCACACAGCGCCAAGCTCACTTTCTCTCCTTCAACGCTTAACAGAGAGGACACGTTTGGATGTTCCTCGCCTTTGGGCGAGGGGCGCCTCGGCTGACTACTAAACACACACACATGCACACAAAGACTTACACTCCTATCATTTTCCAATGCACACAACCACACACTGCTGACAAAGACACTCACACATACAAATGCTTAAACGACGTATTAACTCTACGCTCGCACGCATACTGTCACACACACATATTGTGCCGCACAACGGACACAGAGCGACACACAAGCCTTATCTATCGCATTCAACCAAACACTCACGCACGCATACATACACTGTTGACAAAGGCGCGCACACACAAATGCCTACACGAAATATGAAATCTCATTTCACGTGCATGCAAACACATTCGTACAACTACGCACACACATACGCACTTATAAATTACAGGCACAGACATTTTGTTAATTCCACAACGGAACAATTTCAAATAAACGATCAATTTCTGTATTTTGTATATATATAAATAATGTTTGTTTAAATAAACTTTTCTTCTTTCATTCATCCTTTATTCATGCATGTTTTCCTTGTTTTTATCTGTTTTTTTACTGTTTTACACATCTCTTTAACAATTCAAATGTAAGTGTGCATCTTCCCATTTTCTTTAAGACGCACTATCTCACTAAGCTAAGGTCTGCGCTACTTTAAAAGGAGATAGTATTTTAAGAGATAAGTACATATTATTATTGGCATAAATATTTTTTTCCAGGGATAAGCTCAATTGCTAACATTAAAAGCGTTGAAAATGATATCGTTCACTAAGTCTTTAGATAAATCAATAAAATTAATACTTAATAATTAATGAATGCGATATAAGATGAGGAAGAGAGGATATCAGGATGGAAGCAATTAAAGCCTTTTCGGTATGATTATAATTAAAATATTTTTTGATATTTCATAAGTTGATTAAAACGTATCGATACGCTGGAGTAAAAAACTGATATTAAAGGATTTTCCAAGGTATGCAGATTAATAGAAAAGAAGCTGGGAAGGGAATTGAATGAATATCATCATCATCATCATCATCATCATCATCATCATCATCATCATCATCATCATCATCAGCACCAGCACCAGCACCAGCAGCATCATCATCATCATCATCATCATCATCATCATCATCATCATCATCATCATCATCATCATCATCATCATCATCACCACCACTACCCCCACCACCACCATCATCATCATCATCACCACCACCACAACCACCACCACCATCATCATCATAATCATTATCATCACCACCACCACCACCACCACCATCATCATCAGCAGCAGCAGTAGCATCATCATCATCATCATCATCATCACCATTATCATCATCATCATCATCATCATCATCATCATCATCATCAGCAGCAGCAGCAGCAGCAGCAGCAGCAGCATCATCAGGATTTTTTTTTTTTATTTCACTACTGGTGGAGGAACCCCTCCCTGGTTTATTTCCACCTTGTTTTATTCTTGGCTAGACGTGGCCAAGTAGGACCTAGTTGACTATCGAGGTCGTCCCTCCACCGAGTTTTTGGCCTTCCTCTAGGTCTTTTCCATTGCCTCAGGATCCATTCTGTCGCTCTATATGTCCACCTGTTTTCTGTACATCTCGAAAGGTGACCTACCCATCTATGTTTTGCCATTCGTATAGTGGTGATGATGTCATTTACCCCAGTTTGCTGTCTGATCCAGGTGTTTCTTTTTTCTGTCACATAAATTGATGTCGAGCATAATGCGTTCCATTTTACATCGTGCCACTGTTAGCCTTTCTATCGCTGCATTATTAAGTGTCCATGTTTCGCTACCATATGCTAAATTAGAATAAGAACTATTTAATAATTTAATAAGTAAAAATGAGATATATGTTAAAGTTGATAGGTATAAGAGAATATGGATGAATGGGAAGGAATAAGGAAAACAGTGGGATATTGAAATCTAGTTATAATAATTACGAATAAATTTACAGTAATGTGAGATATTTTAAGGGATATTACAGATATAAGAAATAAGGGTTTAGGAAATTATCCAGTTGTTAGAACGATTTAGACCGACATTATTATGAAATGGGTATAATGATAAATATTTATATTATATTACATTTTTTAGAGTTTAAAAAACAAAAATTAAATAGAATAAATAGATAATATGGCAAAAGCTCCTTTTCTTATAACAACTGTTTCACCAAGTTTCAGTTTTATCTCTCCAATGAACCAATTTTCTTTGGTAAAACATAATAGTGAAAATAATTGCCTATAACAATTTTAGTCTTTTCCATATGGTTACCATAAACTATTCAAACATAGTTTACAAACAAAGAATTGTTTATTTATAATTGCCTCTATTAAAACCAATTTCAGCCTTGTTAAACAAAATAATGACAATGAAATGAAGATTCATTGAGAATGGAAATTTCGCAAAAGGTTTGCTATGATCCAGGACTCAAATTATGTTTTCTTAGAAAATGAAACAGCTCTATTAATTTCCAATTAAGGATTCTAGTCTAAAACTAATAAATAATAATTTCATTAAAAAAGAATTAGGTTTTTATCATCATCATCATCATCATCATCATCATCATCATCATCATCATCATCATCATCATCATCATCATTTCATAGTAATCTCAACTTTTGGATGTTTTTAATAGGATTCCCTTGAGTTTAGACATTCAAGCTGTACCTTAACACTTTTGCTGTTCTTAACAGGCAAGCTTTTTGTAGAATTTGGAAAGAAATTGTCTCGTCAATCTGTTTAAGCCATTTATGGTGCCTTTTTGTTATGGTTCCAAGTGTTCCAATTACAACGGGAATAACCTTTACTTCTTTACATTTCCATAGTCTAACTATTTCTCATTTTAGATCTTGATATTTATTTATTTTTTTTGTGTTCTTTCTCCTGCACTCTGGTATCGAAGGGGCAGGCTATATAAATGATTAAGCAAGTTCTCTTGTGTTGGTTTGGAAAGATTAAGTCGGGTTTGGAATCCTCAGGAACCTTATCAGTTTGTATGCGCATGTCCCAAAGAAGTTTGGCATTGTCGTTCTCATGTACCACTTCTGACTTATGCTCATACCACTTCTCATTGTCGTCCAATTGATAAAGTTTTTTTATTATTATTATTATTATTATTATTATTATTATTATTATTATTATTATTATTATTATTATTATTATTATTTTGTAATGTTCCTTTGTGAATATTTTTTTGGTAAGGAGTCGAACCGGAAGTTGCTGAAACAACAGATTATTCAATATTGAAATAACATTATTTCCTATTAAAAACCGTCTTTAATTGAATTTACAAATGTAATAATAACACTATTCTTACTCTTAAGGGCAGGTAAAGCGCTCTTTGGGCTTGGTGAGCAATCACCTAGGGTTTGTGTCTCGATAAAAACAGGGGTCCCCATCACCGCACTAGGTTGGCATCAGAAAGGGTATCCGACCTATAAAAGTTTTGCCTCAATTAAGGAAATGACTTCCAAACGCACCTATATAGAAATCAGTTTGGAAATCTATTTTTAAAACTCGTCCAACCCATGCCAGCATGCAAAACCGACGTTAACCCGAATATGATTACTCAATGAATTAAGCTAAAATTTATTTTATTTTAAAACTTTATTTATTATTTTACTCAGCTCTTTTTGAGATATTTTAGTTCATTTTTACTCAGTTTTATATCTACACTAGAAGAATACTAGTCCCAGGATGGGTAAAATTAATTCCACGAACAAGACAGTTTTGCACCACTTTTATGTCCTCTTATGAAGATTTAAATCAAGATATAATGCTACTAAACCATATGTCTACAATCCTTATTCTAATTTTGATTAAATTCTATTATATGATTTTGATTTCTAGAATCAAAATGTCTAAAATTTAAGGGATGAAAAAAGTGAAAACCAGGGAATCATGGTTAATCGTGTCTAAGGAATATGTATCAAATTTTAAGCAAATCTGAAATATTTGAATATTCAAATCATCAGTTGTGCCCATCTTATGCCCCCCCCCCCCAAAAAAAAATCCTTTAAAATGCTATAAAGAAACTGAAATGTGAAGAATATTTATTAATTGATGTCTAATACCTATTGTTGAAATTTCACAAAAATCAGAGATATCTGAAATTTCCCGAAGGCATTTCATCACCCTTTCCCCTCTTTGTGTAAACCTAAATTCAACTGAATATAGCCCAGATTATCCATCCTTATGCCTAGCAGCTGTGTTCAAAAATTCATGAAGATCGGTTGATTAGTTTAGGAATGAATTCTGTACATACAAATATATAAACATATACACATACCTAACTTTTTTAATGGAGATACACTTAAGTACAAATTTGCTAAAAATCTCGAAATTCTAATTTTTACATTATGTAAAATTATTTTTTATGTTCCATATATTTATTAACAAGGTCAACGTGGCAGGCTTGGTGTAGTTTTTAGTTTATTTCTTTTTTTTTTTTTGACTGTTGTTACCATGACTACAGCACATCCGAAAGCATTTAGAATAGACAAGTCTAGAAATCTACATGAAATAGAAGAAAGTATACTGTCAGCTGTTATTTTCGACTCCTCCTGGACTGCTTCAATGTTGTTACCATTTACTTAGGTGGGTGACCATTTGTGAATACCAGGTGCTGTATGTAAAACGCAGTGCTAGCAGAGGACCGGTACACATCTGCTAATACAATGACCATAACAGACTGTCTTGGTTCTTTCGTTGTGATCTGCGCCGACTTGACACTTGTCGTCGATAACAAATCAAATTCAGAATTCGGCACTTCTAATTTATATGGATTTTTAACCTTTGTCTGTACACACTTTGTTTGTACACACTTTGTATGTACACACGTTTCTCTGTACACACTTTGTCTGTACACACTTTGTCTGTACACACTTTGTCTGTACACACGTTTCTCTGTACACACTTTGTCTGTACACATGTTTCTCTGTACACACTTTGTCTGTACACACTTTGTCTGTAAACACTTTGTACACACGTTTGTCTGTACACACTTTATTTGTACACATGTTTCTCTGTACACACTTTGTCTGTACACACTTTGTCTGTACACACTTTGTCTGTACACACGTTTCTCTGTACACACGTTTCTCTGTACACACTTTGTCTGTACACATGTTTCTCTGTACACACTTTGTCTGTACACACTTTGTCTGTACAGACTTTGTACACACGTTTGTCTGTACACACTTTGTCTGTACACATGTTTCTCTGTACACACTTTGTCTGTACACACTTTGTCTGTAAACACTTTGTACACACGTTTTTCTGTACACACTTTATTTGTACACACTTTTTCTGTACACACTTTGTTTGTACACACTACGCCTTTAAACCAACTGAACGTACATTTTGGAAAGTGGAAATGAATTGGATGTTTTCAAACGTGTAGTCATCACACATACCCGGCTAAAAAAATTGGTGATAAGTAAAGATTACTCAGCTGAACGTGAATCTGAAGAGTCAAAAATCTATTACATGATTTTAAATAAGCCAAAAGCAATCATTTGTATACTTAGTGTTAATCAGGGTTTCTGAATAGGAAAATGGGAATTAAAAAGAAATAACAACTTTTCGACGGAAATCTTGTAATTTTTTACTTCAAAATTAAATCTTTCTTGAACGTTCCTTTTCCTTTTGCTCTTGCAGTCTGTCAAATACGCCTCTTGGCTATTTTTAAAATGTCCGATGCATTTAAACAGCAAAAACGTAAAACGTTGGACAAGAAGACGCCATCTTAATTTTTATAAGAATCACTGACTCCAAAACTACAAATAGGTCGATCAAGAAACAAACCCAATTTAACGTATACAGACAAATTACTTGAAAGATTTATAAACCTCAACTATAAATCTATATAACATTGATAATCTTGCTTGCTTGCTTCCACATTGAATATTTTATATGATGGAAAGAAAGGCAAATGAGACAATATGTGGTTGATGGAAGGGAACTGTGCAGGGGAATTAGTGTGAGAATGTAAAGACAGAGAGTAGTAGTAGCAACAGCGTAAGAGAAGGAGAGTAAGAGGATGGCATAAATACATAAACGGCTTCAATAAAGCAAAAAGGAAAGAGAGAGAAGGCGAGTAAGAGAAGGACGTAAAGTGCCCGTGTACACCCTCAATAAAATAACCCTGAACCATCCGGCTAACAACAAAATCCCACCCCTTCACTAATTTAGGGTGAACACAGTTTAAAGAAAGAAAGAAAGGAAGAAGTTAAAAGTTAGAGAACATTAAAAAGTGATAGTAATGGGTTCAGAGTTGGGAGCAGGGATATTCAGGGGTCATCATTCATTATCGGGAAGCACCGAGTGCGCCTTCTAGTATGTACTACAACTGAAATTTTATAATGAAAGTCTAAACTTTTGACTGTCATTTTATTTCTCTTCAAGTAAAACCAGCAAGTAAAACCAGATTCATTTCTAATAATACACTTTGGTTTGATTAACTGGTTCTAAGAGGCTTAGTGCACATTCAACTCCACTAGATCCTACCTTTCATCAATTCCTCTCCATTTTCAATAATTGTTTAGTTACAATCTGTTAACATTATATGATAAATATGCAACTATTCATATCTATCTAACAGTAGACACTTTCTGTTCTTTATACATAACTTTGGTATGACCCATTCCTGGATATGCCATCCAAGCAACAAATTCTTGTCTACAAAACAATGTCGTACACCTGGAGCGTGTTCAAAGGTTGGCAACCAGGATGATGACGGGAGTCTCCATGCTTATCTACAAAGAGCGGTTCCAAAGATTAAATCTGTTCTCACTTGAGCAGCGGAGGATGTGAGGAGACTTGATTATGACGTACAACATAATCAATGGGAATTTGAATCTACCTATCAAAGAGTGTTTTACTCCAATGCCAAGACGTGATCTCTGCAGATATTCACAAAAGACGGACCACCATCGATTTCGGTCCAATAGAAGAAAGGCGGCATTCTGTGTCTGTATTTCTGCTCTATATCCAGGTTTAAAGCGGCATTGGGCAAACATTCAGAATTTATGTGTATGTAAATATCTTCTGCCTGTCTATTTACATGGCTTGTTGCACTTTGCTATTGCCAAATAAATTTGATTCGAATTTCATTTGAAATCTATAGACTACTTAAACTCAGTGGATGTTGTGTGATTGCTTGTCTCCATGTACAATTTATTTATCTACCTCCCACAGCGGTAAGATGTGACACAAGGTCAGGAAAGTGGGATTAGATAAGCCAGCGCTCGAGAGGTGAGCAATCTGGCCATTTAAAAATTGCCTGGGTAGCCCCGTCGGCCTTCCCCGGTAGGTGCGCCTCAGGCAGTAAACAATAGACTTATCCTCACAAAAGAGGGGAGGAAAAGCCTGGGAGGGTGAACCTCCTAGAACTGCACAGGACAAACTCACCGACCGGCATAAATCAAGACCCGAAGGCCAAGACAATACCAATCTGTGGAGGTGTAGCATCCATCGGAACAGATACTACACTTTGATCGCGACCAAAAGGCCACGAATGCGGTCACAATCTATATACTATTATTAAAACTCTTATTTCACAAAGGGATGATGTCATTTACTTAAGCAGAGGGGGGGGGGAGACCCTGAAAATTCTTTATAACGTCACAAAAGGATGACGTCACAAAGGGATGATGTCATCCACTAAACAGGTTGAAGAAAAAGAGATCCTTTATGATATTATACATATTGAAATAACAAAAGGGTTCCATCATCCATTAAAACAGAAAACATAAACGACCGTGATTCTTTGGGTCACAGTTCGTCTACGTGTTGTATATATGAACTAGACGAACCAGCTAGACACTACTAAAACTTTGTGGATCTTTGTTTGTTTGCTTGTCTCTGTGCAGAGTAGATGACGTCATAAAAGGATGACATTCTCTATAAAAAAAGAGAGTTCTAGTATAAGACTAAAACTGATAATCTTGCTTGCTTGCTTGTTTGCACATTGAATGTTAGGGTTAAGGTTTTGTTTGATGTAAACACGGTTATGTTTTTTTTCTAATCGTTAGATAATAAAGTTTGTTTTAAATCGAAGGAAAATTGTTTTTTTCAAAAATATTAAAATTGAAAGATTTCTTAAACTTTTATTAACAATCATACAAAACTTTCGTTAACAATCATAGAAAAATGTTGTTAACAAGCATAGAATACTTTTGTTAACAATCATACAAAACTTTTGTTAACAATCATACGAAACTTTCGTTAACAATCATAAAAATCTTTCGTTGACAGTCATGCCAAACTTTTGTTAACAATCATACAAAGCTTTCGTTAACAATCATACAAAACTTTCGTGGGAAATTATACAAGACTTTTGTGAACAATCATACAAAATTTCCGTTGACAATCATACAAAACCTTCGTTAACAATCATATAAAACTTTCGTTAACAATCATAGAAAACCTTTGTTAACAATCATACGAAACTTTCATTGACAATCATACAAATCTTTCATTGACCATTGTACAGATATGTTGTTAACAATCATACAAAACTTTCGTTAACAATCATACAAAACTTTTAACAATCATACACGACTTTCGTTAAAAATCGTACAAAATTTTCGTTAAAATCATGCAAAACTTTTGTTAACAATCATAGAAAACTTTTGTTAACAATCATACAAAACTTTCGTTAACAATCATATAACACGTTTGTTAACAATCATACAAAACTTTCGTTAACAATCATACAAAACGTTTGTTAACAATCATACAAAACTTTTGTTAACAATCATACACAACTTTTGTTAACAATCCTGCACAACTTTCGTTAACAATCGTACATCATGAATAAAGAGAAGCACATTGGCTCATTTAACTCAATCGTGTGAAGATAACAGTGTTATTTGATAACAGGTAGTAAGGGTGAAATCTGTGAGATGACGGCCTGTCACATCTTAGAAACCACCAGACGCATACACAATAGGGTCCTTGAAGAATATTTCAGCTTATAATATTAAGCTTATATTGAAGTGGAAATGATTTTGGTATTAGTCTTTGAATATGAATGTCAGAAAACAATGGTCGACAAGTTTGATTGGCATCTTAATAAAAACTGTCTCTAGCAGACGTGTCGACGGAAATCAGTCGGTTTACCCCAAAAGATAAAATACTTATTATTATTTACACCGTTTTCATTTCTATTTCCTATAATGAACGCTTGATTCTTTTTTATTCATATACATATATATATATATATTATTCTAGACATACCTGTGACCCGTTGGGTCACAACTATTACGACTATTTATTTCACTTTTATTTCATTTGAAAATTAATAAAGTGTAACATATCTGTTAATACATCTTCTTGCATAATCAAAAATAATAAGTCTCTTTACTTCCATATTATTTTCATGGATAATACAGAAATAAGAAATATTATTTTGCTATTTAATCTACATACGCGTGTGCGGTGTGTACGAACACACTATGTAAATTAGATAACAAAGTAAAGCAATTAAAAAGCAACGCTGAAAAAAGAGAACCACTCTTTCTGTAAGTGCTCACAGTGACATTAAAAAATATTAGAGAGTGGTTGAATAAAGTTACAGTGAGAAAAGGCGAAGGATACATGAGAGAGAGAGAGAGAGAGAGAGAGAGAGAGAGAGAGAGAGAGAGGAATGAATAGATAGCTAAGTGAGAGATTGGTGACTTGTTCAGTGAATTACAAGTGATGGCGAAGTAAAATGTTTTTTTTTTCAAACATAACTCAATCCCAGAACTAAAGAATATTTTATTACATAGAAAAAACATTTAGAAAGAAACTTTAATTCACTCAACTTTCATGCAATAATAGAACTTTTTACCTACCTACTTTAATAAACTAATACTGACAAATAAAAATGTTTCGCATAAATGTTGAAATTTAAAACAAAATGTTTACCTTTTTTAAGCTTTGTGTTGTATTGAGAAAACAACAAAAATTAAAATTCTTTGTCTTATTCTGTGTTACGGTGATATACCCTATTGCATCACTACATGGACTCTTCCGGACACTATGAACAGTGATAACGCTGGTAATAAAGAGAGTCGCTATAGCCAATCAAGAATCAGTCTCTGGCAACCCATTACTTTAGTACTTTCTCTAAATACATACTCTTGTTAACTCTACCTCCCTGTTGTCTTATTTCTTTTCGGCCATTTAAGACCACAACAGTAATAAAGGCATCTTATAGCAGAATAAACTGTTTTATTTATTTTATTTTAACAAGTTGGGCCTGTGGAAATTCTATGGTTAATTCAAGGAAATGGGTTTTGAATTTATAATTTTATCTACTTACTAGAAGATTTACTCAAATATTTTGAACATTTTCTTGTCTCAGCAATAGAATTTGGTTAGTCAAGAAGCGAGTCATTTTCTTTAATATTCATATCGAAGTAAGGACCTTGAAATGAACCTACATTTTAAGCAATGAATACGAGTGAAAATAGATAGTTTTTGTTTTTTAAATACGGACTGCTGACTTTACACTTTCATTTACAGATGGATACACCTGTGTTATCGTCGTGAACCCAGGTTCTTTTCGTCTGCTAATAAACTCACTCGAACGCCGATGTTGATAAAAAATGTTTATTTAAAAAGACAGTCACAGAAAAACGTAAGGTGAGATGCCCCCCTATTTTATTGATCGGTATTGCTTCATAAAAAAAAGCTGCATAAAAATAATCGTTTTCTTTTCTTTTCTTTTCATATTCAATCCGACCAACAGTTTTTGTCTCGATTAGTAATGTCTTATAGGCAGGCGGAGGAGATACCCCCTGTCAGTAAAAATCCTCCTACCGCTACTCAAATTGCCTTGTTAAAATATTTCATAGAATACATAAGTTTTGGTTCACCGCTTGTAAAGTTCACGGATGCTCAAATATCTAATAATCATTGACATTTTCTTCCATTAAGTCTTATTATTACATCAAGGCTTATATTTATTGGTCATGATTTCAAAATTTATTAACTTAATCAGTACTAAATTCACGCATGAAAAACACGCTTCATTACATATATTTAAAAACAACAACAAGGATTTTCGTTTGTTTACGGACTCCAGTAAATTTAATTGTGCTTTCATTATGCTTGAAACAGTGGAACTTTGTTATAATGGCAAACCTGTTATGAGTATATATTTCATTTATAAATTGAAAGTTTTAACTTTTACAAAACAAAAATACTGATTTACACTTATTATATTTACTTACAATATTATATAACTAGAGTTGCTTAAAAAAAAACACCGTATTTTTAAATCACAAAAAAACACCTGGCGTAAAATCCACGTATTTAACTTTCACTTTTATTGAACTCCATTTTATTTAACTACTGAAAGTTGCAAAACACAAAAACTGGATTATTAAGTTCACTTACAATATTATATTACTACAATTTCTTCAAATTAAAGTTCCATCTTCATAGATTGCTCTCGATTGTTCTCTCACAGACATATTTACGGAATATCAAAACGATTGTAAAGGCTACGTACTTAACTTTGACTTTTATTAAGTACTTGTTTTATTTTAAACTTTATAGTTTATATTTTTTACAATAAACAAAACTGACATGGGAATCCCACCTTCGGATGCCTTCTCGCCTGGCTCAAAACACCCTAGGTCTAGTGGAAAATACTCAACCACCTGAAAACGGGAATGGGGCAATCAAAAGTTGTTATGGCTAGATGGGGTTTTAACCGGCCCAATAATTTCGAATGTAGAAAAGATAACGAATGCAACACTGCCTTGTCCTCTACTGTCCAACCAGTGTATAAAAATTATGCAAATGACTGCGTAAAAAAGTGGAAACTGGCGTATGATCACATGCTTCAAAGATATGCAAAGAAGAAGAAGGAGAAAAATTTGGATTACGATAGTTATTGTTGCTTAAATTCATAAATACCAAATTGACACATCAAATACAAGCTACATATTGTCACTTTCAATTTTATATTTTTTTCATTATTTAAAAACTACATTAACACTCACTGTTTATCCAGCAGAAGCGTAACGTTAACACTAATGTATACGTGACCATTAATGAAACTGTATCAGAATATAGAATTCAGGGGTGAGAAAAGAAGTTTCTTGGGTTTCTAAATTAATCCGGGACATGAGTTCCATCAGTAATTAATAAAATTTGTCGCTTAAATAGTACAACTACTGGTCTTCTTACAAAATACAACATTTTTATAGAAAGTGTTATGGTACCTTACCTATAACGGACTTTGGACTCATCCATTTCCTATAAACACTGAAAGCACCTTCCTCAGTGTTGAGTAAACTCCAACTTTGGTTGATTGAGGACTTCGGGATGACGTAATACTAGTCGAGGATTTGTTCTCAACAATCAGTCCGGCTACGTTTTAATAATTAATTTCAAACATTTATTGTATATAAGTCTATTTATTTATTTGCGCTGAGGTAATGTTGAACGACGACTATCTCGAAGTGATGGACTCCTTTTGTTATCTGGGGGATATGTTGAGTGTTTGAGGTGGTTGCTAGTTTAGCTCTACCATTTGAGGAAGATCAGCATGGGGTAAGTTCCGTGATCTATCTCTCTTTTTACCAGGGGAAACGTAGATAGCAGATGTGTTAATGCTCACTTGCACGTCTTCGGCATAATGACAGAGCAATGATCAGATAGATATGCAATGTCGGGGCAGATCAAACCATGCATATCAGTTTTGATATTCTGTTGACAAGGCTGAATATATCAACATGACTAAACCAGCGTAGCCGACTGATCATCAAGAGGTCATAAACATAGATAGATAGATAGATAGATAGATAGATAGATAGATAGATAGATAGATAGATAGATAGATAGATAGATAGAGAGCGATTAAGTTTTTACAAAAATGCAGAGAATGAAACAAACTGTGTGTTATCTATATTGGATAGAATCAAACCTACAATCAAATCCAGTTTGTGGTCATCTTCGGATGAAGTCATCAATTAGTTTGGGAAACTACCTCAAGGGATCAATGGGAAGTTCTTCATGTTTGATATAGGCTCATATTACCCCTCAATCTCCCCCTCCCTTCTAAACAAGGCTCTTGATATGGCACGAATAGAATAGAAACAACTATAACGAGACTAGAAATAAACATTATAAAACTAGCTAGAATAAGTCTGATTCAATATGATAACAAACTATGGACAAGAAAAGATAGGAAAAATAATTTTGACATCACTATGGGATCACCGGACTCTGTGAGATAACAGATTTGGTAGGCCTTTACATTCTGAAGGAGCTCTATAGAGATCTGCCACGTATGAGGGGGGATTATACAGAGATGATGCACTATTCTTTGTCAACTCTGGCAATATAAGATTAGAGAATACGAAGAAGGATATACCTAACTTCTTTTAAAATGTGGACCTTAACGTAACGATAGACATAAACCATAGGATCCTTAACTTCCTAGACATCAGCCTAGACCTAAAAAATACAACATATGTACCATATCCTAAACCCAATCATACACTCTATTATGTAGATTTTAACTCAAACCGGATCTATTAAGAAAGCCATAATCCCTAGTATTTCTAAGAGAATATCAAAGCTAACATCAAACGAGACACTATTCGATAAGAATAAATAATATTATAATAGAGCATAACTAGATCTGGATATACTGGGAAAATAAAGTATATGAAAGGAAAATCGGTGAATCATAATGGTGATTCTAATACAAATAGGAAAACACCTTACAACATGGCTATGGGAAATTCTAAACTAAACAAAAATAGAAAAAATACTAGTAACATGCGAGATACTACACCTAATACAACGCTTAACACAAACAGATCAACACACCCATCATCAGTGGAGAATATCACTAGAAAGAAAAATAGACGTAGAAAGTCACTTTGGTTCAATTCCCCTTATAGCTTAAACATCCTCACTAACATACACAAACAGTTCTACCAAATTATAGAGAAGAATTTTTCTAGGGATAGCATGCTAGTTAAGATTATAAATAAAAAATACAATAAACATCAACTATAGTAAGTTCAAATAATACCAAAATAAACAAGAATAGGAACTTATATAGTAGCACAGTCAAGAACCAGAATAATAACTCCCAATGTACCTGTAAAGATGGCAATGAATTCCATTTAGAGGGGAGATGTTTAACTTTAGATACAGTATATAAATGTAACGTCATAGAAGAGTACGGAACTAGAACATACATTAGGTCGACGGTATGTAGATTCAAGGACAGGTTTAGAAACAATATACACTCTTTTAAAGAACCTAGTGCAAACTCAAAGAAAGTCTCTACATATTTAGCCAAACATGTAAGAGAACTAAATAGTAAAAATATTCAATACAGCTTGAAATGGTCTATATTAAGTAGAGCAGGGAAATACAAACCTAGCAAGTCTAAGAGATGTAATCTCTGTATCTTGGAATCCTATAATATAGTTATGTCTAAGGAGAATTTATTAAATAACAGAAGTGATTCAGAACTGTCTACATTAAATTGCATATGTTCTATCCCGTTACAGAATAATATAGACACCTGAGGTATTAACCCTTCATCAATGTAGATATGAAAATATCTATGGTATAGAAATACTCTAAGATTATGTAGCCAATAGAAACTGTAAACCTAATGGTATATAATGGAATAGTAATACCCTCATAAAAACAATTAAATATAGAGTAGATCACATATAGGCGAACTGGCATAGTCTATACCTATCCTATAGATAAAATAGCCAGATCATAAGAACATCAGAAGACATTTTTTTTTAGATTAGTGAAATAAGGTGAAGTCAAAAACTAAGATGATTTAGGGAAGGAGGTTCGAACCAGCAAACAGTCAAAATAAAAAGTATACTGCCAAGTAGATCCTAAACAGAGATCGGAAGTTATTAAAAAATATGAAATGAATTCACTGTAACATAGATATAGACATACAATTAATGTAGGGAGATAATATAGGTATTGGTGTTTTGGCGTTATTTTCCCTTATATTATCTTCTTTTCTTCCACACTTCTTTTATAACTATTCGACATCACTTATTCTTGACAGTAAGAACAAATAAATAGGAACTATATTGTAGATATTTAATTTAGTGGGGGTTATGACATCTCTCCAGCTTCCACCAACCTGCCAGTTGGGAGAGTATTCAGCCCCTACTAATCGATGAATTTATAAAACCTCACAAAAGGCGGAATAATACACTAACTAACCCAGATTAAATCCAGAAATTCATAATAATAGGGTTAGACGCCCAAGATAACTTAATATGGAGTTTCGAGCAAAAGAAAAACCTTAATCGAACCCTAGGCAATACCTAATGGACAAGTAAACGATACCCAGATATCAAAACCTAGTAAAAATTGGTCTAGTTTTAAACATCATTAATACATTAATAAATATCGTGAACTCAAACAACTTTAAATACTTGACATCCTAAAACTATACCCACTTGCAGAGAACGCAAATTGACAATTTTGTTTTATTTTGAATATGTAACTTTATGGAATCTTATCTAGATTAAACGATAAAATACATATTTGAACTAAAAGGAACACATAATCGGGTAAACTCCGTACTTGGTTTTCGTATTCAAAACTCACAAAACGAGTTAAATATAAAATGTAATCACAACTTGCCTTAGGTATAAATTTTCTTATAAATTCTCTTAAATCCTCTCAATACTTTACAAAGAGGTAATCAGAAGCATTTAATAGAACATAACAAATCTATAATTGCTTCTTTTTGGAGATTTGATCTTGTCTCGATAGCTCTAAACTTGCGCTTGAAAGGAATTAACTCTGTTTTTAGTTTTGCATTCAAATAGAAACTTACTACTTAAGTTAAGTAATCTGGGCAATTAATCTTATCTTAGTGTTTATTTAAACAATTTATAAATAAATACAAACATTATCTACCAAAACAAAGAAGTATAACAATTTTAACATTGGTCGAACGGGTGGCTATATCAATCTAACTAACTCATAACTGGTGAATTTAAAATAGATTAGCGCTGCACTTAGTTTCGTATTCAATCGTGTATCCGCCAATTTTTTGGTGTGCTAACTCTGAACGAAAAAGATACAAAATGGCGTCCTAATGAGATTTTTTCCCAGGTGTAAGTTTGATTTTCTTTGTTTTTTTCTTTATTTTTGCCAACAATGAACCACTGTGTGGTGTAGGTTTTTTTCAAGACATTTCCATTTAAGAACTTTTCTTCTTTGTGGATTTTTATGATGATCTTGAAGTGCTGCAGAGACGATATTGATATAATAATATTGTTTAGCTCACCTCCAGAGAAACAGACCGTAAAATATACATCTCACATCTCATGTAATGTTTTTTGAAAATGTGAAAAAAATAAAATTAAAATTAATAAAAAACATGGTTATAGGAATATAAAATCAACCTGACTTATACACACACACACACACACACACACACACACACACATATATATATATATATATATATATATATATATATATATATATATATATATATATAAAGTTTTAATTATTTTACCCTTAAAAATGATGATAAAGAATAGATGGTCACAGGAAAAAAACGTGTTTAATCAAGGCAAACAATTGTTTCGGCTAAAACCGAGGATAATGTTTTCAAGAATTTTAAAGTATTTCAAAATATTTACATATGTACATTTTAATATACGTTTTAAAACACATAAAAATACGTTTCAAAAATACGTTTAAAACACATTTTAAACTTCCTATCCTTCATCATCATTATTCAGGGTAAAATAATTAACACTTTGTAAAATAGCTCAAGTCACGCACTATAGAGCTATAGCTGACTTTATGTTATCAAATAATCTTACATTTCAAGAACTTTGAATGGTGAATTAGAAAACATATTTATATATATATTTATATATATATAAACACATATAAATATGTATATGTATATTTAGTCAGCAAGTTATTATTTATAAAATTGTATTGCTTTTTTGTAAGGTTTTCGAATTGTCCAGCAATCCTTCGGGTCGAAAGCGCTAGAGAAATGGCCGAATTACGAACAATCGGCGAAGTACTATATAAACTACGACCCGAAACCCGAATGATTGCTCGACGATTCGAAAAACTCACAAAAAGCTATACAAACGCGAAAATTCTGTGTTGTTTAACAAAGCCTGCTTATATATATATATATATATATATATATATATATATATATATATATATATATATATATATATATATATATATATGAGAAAATGAAAAAGGAAAAACCAAAAAGATGTTTTTTATGTATTCATCAACGTTTCATCTTTATTTGTAAGACTTACTCAGGATGATAATTTTAAAGAAAAATGTCATGCAAGTACATAGAAATATTAGGTTGACATGATGGGTTGATGAGAAGAAGTAGTAGCCACTACTGGAAGCACAGGACCAAGATCCGGGTGAGGGAAGTCGGTGGCATGGAATGAAATTAATGTGGATGGCTGTGAGTGAAAAAGTGGAGGGGTGGGGAAAAGAGGAGTGGAGGGGGAAGGCTTTGTGTTTTTGGTGTGTAGGTTTTAAAAAAAGATTTGAAAAAATGAAGGTGATTGGAAGTCTTACGAATAAAGACGAAACGTTGATGAATACATAAAAAAACATTTTTTGGGTTTTTCCTTTTTCATTTCTCATTACGTCGGATTACCTTCATCCTTCCTTTTTCATATATATATATATTGAAAAAAAACATAATAATGTGTATTGTTAAAATAACTAAAATTTAATTAAATCTGAGCTTTCGAAAACTAACATTTTCTTTATCAATTCTTTGTTTTGGGGTCAGAAAATCATGTTATGTCTATTAGGGCGGCTACGATAGTTTGAATCAGCAGGAGTGTGAAGGCATATTTTTTAACCCATTGTTATGTAATAGTATATATATATATATATATATATATATATATATATATATATATATATATATATATATATATATATTGAATCTCGCTAAGTCTAGCCATGCTGATGAGCCACACACAGCGAAACAAATGTCCATGGATAATTATATTTTATAAATATATACGCTCACATGTAGGGTCATCAAATTGTTAAAGGAACAATGTTTCCCCCTCATCATTTAGGTAAAGCGCTCCCCAATAAAAAGATATTTGAATATGTTCAATTGTCAAAATCACAAAACAAAAACAATGATATAAATAAAAATAACAACATGTATATGTGATAAACGTCTCCCAATGCTAGTGATTTTCTGTGGCCCAGTGATAGGGTGCCGGACATCAGGCACTGCGGTCCCAGTTTCGAATCTTGCTAGGTCTAGTCACGTTGAGGAACCGTAAATGGCGAAACACGTGTCCATAGACAATTATATTTCATATATATATATATACATATACATACAAACAGACAGATAGAAAGAGAGAGAAAGAAAGTGTGTATATTTTTATTACTTTTAATTAAATTCTTTAGAAAACCCATTGTGAGTCAGAAGTCAATATAACCTAAATTGAATTCAGTCAAATTCTGAAACTTGAACAAATATAAATAAGAAAACGTAAACTATTTGAGTCATCGCATTATATACGAAAATGGATTACATCCAGAAGGATCATCTTTATATCAATACCATCACCACTACCTACCTCTTTACTTAGCTACCTACCTACCTACCTATGTCACTCTGTATATTTCTGCTCACTAACAAAAATGTTTAATTAATAAATATTGCAATTTTTTTCATTTTCTTTGAAAATTTTAACTTTGACCCAGATGCTACAAGTAGGAACTTACACTAATAAACAATCGCAGACAAACTTTGAAAAGTGAACATGTGTAACGAGATTGGATGTAGGTGTGTAAAAATATGGTTAAAAGCGGAAAAATGTGAAAAATTCTATCAGAAGTTAAAGAGTAGAATTAGAGTCACGTGTTCATGATGTTGCGTCACGGACAGGAAGTCACCAGAGACGTGGTGCGGATAAGCTGATAAAATTTCTCTCTTTATTTTAAACACAAAGAAAATCAGTTGTGTTTGGGGGAGGGGTTGGAGAGACCCACGGGATATTATGTATGGATACTGTATACTGGAAAAGAAGAATAAAAACCCTGAAAGCATTATTAAACCATGGACGACGGCACTGGGGGGGGGGGGGGGGGCTCAAGCCCCCTCACTTTTTGACTTGAGCCCCCCCACTTTACGGTCATCAATAATTAAGTTAATATGCATGTGTTTAATTTTATCTAATTATCGAACAATTGATTGTTGTTTCAGAGCGATCCTTTTCTGTTATGAGACGCCTAAAAACATTCTTACGGTTCACAATGACATCTACACGTTTAAACACTGTGGCAATTCTGAATATTCACAAAGATAAAGTGTTTTCTTTGAACTTGCATTCTATTGCAAACACTTTTGCACAGCTTAATGATACACGTTTTAATACGTTTGGAGTGTTTTAAAATATATTCATTGATATGAATATGTGCAATTACATTTGAGAATATAAATTGTTTTATGTTATTAGTATCGTTTTATATCTACAAAAGATTGTATACTATATATATAAATGTGATACTTTGTTTCCCCTATGTGAAAGTACATACTTGTATAATACACAATGTATGGATATTTGGTTTGTAAGATTTATGTACTTAAATAAATTAAATTAAATATGTATGTAAAAAATGTATTATATGTTCATCATATAGGCCACACAGTGTGCTCAGACTGAGAATTTATTAATTTTGGAATCTTCAATAAAATACAGTCCAGGGAGTACAATGCAAAAAACAGAAGTTAAAATATTAAACGATTGAAATTTGAGAGCAACTTAAAGTCGGCCTTTTTTGTAAACCGGTCAGTTAATCGTTTTTTTCGTGTATTTAAGTAAAATTTCGCCGAAAATGGTCAATTTCAAACCGTCACCATTCTTTTCAGAAACAAGATGGAAAAATTCTGTTTCCATCTATCTGAAAGCATTTTTTTAATACCTTTTCTGAATATGTAGAAAGATAAAGCCTTTGATTGCATTCAATTTGGAAAAATTTAACTTGAAGTCGGGTAGGGGGGAATTATTCAGAACACATAATTCCCGTCAATTTTCCCCAAATTTTTCAGAAAAATTATAATTTTTGAAAACGTTCTCATAATTTCTCACTGTGGGGACCTGGTGTACTACAAAATAGATTTTATACACATTATCATTAAAAAGAGACCAATCAAAAGGTATTAAGGAGTCAAACACAGTATTTTCTCGAAAATTCTTTATTTTTCAAGGAAAATTGAAATTTTCAGATATTTAAGTAAAATTTTGCTGAAAATGTTCAATGAACGAACAAACAAAAGTAAACTTGTCAATAATACAATGAATCTATTTGAGCTTGTTCCATAGTTGAAGCAGTCGACTTGGTATGTCTGATTGACCTTGCTGTGTGTCCAGTTTTATCACAAATATTACAGTGAGGTTGGGGGCGCTGTGAAGCGATTTCAGGGTGAGACATTATTAACATTCGTCGAAGTATATCATAAATATTGTCCTTGATGGACAGTTGCCGAGACAATGCAGCTGGGCCACTTAGCAAAGACCGAACGTGCTTCTTCCAAGACTCTACTGGACTCTCCCTCCATTTTGCTATCGAGTTACCGTTATTCCACTTGAACTATGGGAACACATTTGATGGTAGCTCGGGATTATCATAATCCATGGTTTAGCCTTCTCATAGATGAAGGCAATTCTGAGATGAAGCATTATCTCGATGCCCAAGGTTTTCAATGCTTCCACATGCACACATTTGTTTGTGACAGACTGGGTGATAGTAGGATGATGTTGGTGTTACTAATGAACGTTTCATAATTTTCGCGATCGACGCTGTTCCGGATGAGAGAACATCCGTAAAAGCGATTTTGGATTCGAACTTGGCACACCCAAGTCGTGAGTCAACGTCTTTATCCACTTAACCATCATCACCTCCAAATAAATAAAGCAAGTGATCCAAAAAGATCTAAAAGTTTTTTCTTTTCCCATTCTGAGATATATCTATTAATAAATTCATTTTGCATAACTAAAAATCATAAGTCTCTTTACTTCTGTTATCTTATGGATAGACGATAGAAGTCAAGAGTTCTATTATTTTGCTATCTAATTTACATACGTGTTTATGGTGTATATGAACACATTATATAAATTATCTGAAAAGAGAGAGTCACTCTTTCTCTTTCTCATAGAGACAGTAAACCTATTTGAGAGCAGTTGAATCAACATACAATGTGAGAAGAAGATAAAGATAGACAGAAACTGATGGGTAACTTAGTGAGTTCATTGTAAATTGTGGCTTATTAAACGAATTAAAATGGACTTCTTTTTTTTCATAAACTCAATCCCAAAACTAAAGAATATTTTGCATTATTAAAATATATATGAATAAAGTCTTAGGGAAACAAGCGTTGAGGAACTCAACTGTTAACTAGCAATAGTTAATAATAAACTTAGTTCACTGAACAGAACAGTTTTGCACCACTTTTATGCCCATATCAAAGAATAAAATCAAGATATATATGCTACTAAACGTCTAAATGTCAAGAATCTTTATTAAAATTTTGATCAAAATATATTGAATGATTTTGATCAAAATATATGGAATGATTTTGATCCAAATATATTGAATGGTTTTGATCAAAATATATTTAATGATTGTGATCAAAATTTATTGAATGATTTTGATCAAAATATATTGAATGGTTTTTATCAAAATATATTGAATGATTTTTATCAAAATATATTGAATGATTGTAATCAAAATATATTGAATGATTTTGATCCAAATATATTGAATGGTTTTGATCAAAATATATTGAATGATTTTGATCAAAATATATTGAATGATTTTGATCAAAATATATTGAATGGTTTTTATCAAAGTATATTGAATGATTTTTATCAAAATATATTGAATGATATTGATCAAAATATATTGAATGATTTTGATCAAAATATATTGAATGATTTTGATTCTAGAAAAAAATCATTAAAATTTGGGGCTTAAGCTTAAGGAGTCTTAAAAAGCGATTGAAATTCAAGGAATCTTGCTTAATTTGTGTCTAATGATAATGGATCAAATTTAATCCAAATCTGAAATATTTGACTTTTCAAACAAAAGGTTAGAATAAATAAAAATATTTGGTAAATATTTTTAAAATATTTATAAAAATATCTGCTTAACAGATCAATTCATTCTCGAACATCGAATTTTATGCTTTATTCAATTAAAGTGAATGCGCTCAGGAGAAACTAAAAGAGAAAAAAAGGCTCTGTCATCCTTCTCTACGAGAGCTATAAAATTCTCGATGCAGCTTATATCCACATCAGAATGATGCAGCAAGCAAATCTAAGCCAACCATGATATATCAAGTGTTCAGTCCATTTTGTAACATAAGTATTTTGTTTTATATATCCGGTTCCTTTTACCGGAAAAATTAATGATACAAGGAAAGAAATAAGAAAAGTGGAGCTCTCTTTCATTTGTTGTTATTACCTCTGAGATTTATGGCTGCATCCCCCGTTCCCTTTATCAGAGTTGTAAATGTAGCATTATGTGAAGTATTTCTTCGATTGCCCCAAATCTCTTTCGTTGACAGAAACAGCTGAACGTCTCTCTGAAGTAATTGGGAACGTCTAGTTGTAAAGATGGGGTCGTAGTGGTGATGTGGCAGTCATGCAGATGTTGATCTTTTCTGCTTCTTTCTCCCGGTGGCTGGAATAATTAAAGCAATTAAAAAGAACAACAAATAACCCCTTTAATTGCTCTGAGATCTGATTTACGTCTTATAGGAATTTTCAGCAAGTACAGCATCTTCACCTTCCAAACCCCAGAGGAGACTGGAGGAGGACTCAAAATTTGCGTCTGGTCACTTTGATGTCTAATTACCAGAGGCTGGAACTCTCTAGCTTTAGTGCAACTACTAGTACACGGTAGCCCCTCCTCCCCATCCTCCTCCTCCTCTAAATCATCCTCCTCCTCTACATCCTCCTCCTCCTCTTCATCATTATCTTCCTCCTCATCATCATTATCTTCCTCCTCATCATCATTATCTTCCTCCTCCACCGTCCTCCTCCTTCTCTTCCCCCTCCTCCTCTTAACCCCTCCTCCTCCTCTTCCTCATCATCATCATCATCATCATCATCATCATCATCATCCTCATCCTCATCCTCCTCCTCCGTCAGTAGCTGTCTCCATCTAAACTATTTCTGTTGACATGCAGTCAGTCAATTCTCTGTAGGGACCAGTTCTGTGATATGCTTTTGAGACAAGATCTCTACACATATGTGTAAGTCCGTGTTTTCATATATCTACGTATTAGAAAGCTTTGACCTGTGTGCATATTAGGTGTATTACTTGTAAACACAAATGAATCCTGTTATATTTTTATAAGCAAGGTCTTTTAGTACTCTTTTGATAATTCTTATAAATGTATTTCTTACTATTTTATGGATTTATTATCATTATTATTTTTAATTTAAAAGAGAAATGACATTAATACTCAACATAGAATAATAGTAATGAAGGAGAGGCTATCAGGCACGTGTGTGCAGTGTGCTGATGTATGGAAGTGAAACCTGGCCAGTGAGGGTTGAGGATATGTGTTGCATGGAGAGTAAGGATATGAGAATGATTGTCAATCTTAAAGACAGGCTTAGATCTGATGAATACACATGAAGATTAAATCTGGACAGTATAGGGAGATGTGTATGGTCAGGTTGAATGAATGGATTAAAGTTATTGGGTTAGTAGATGTAGAACAGTTGAGGTAGAAGAGTCGGTTAACAGGGGGAGACCAAAGAAAACAAGAATAGATTTGAGAGAAAGAGGGATAACTAAAACCTGGTCAGAGATAGGTTAGTTTGGAAGTCTATTTCTAAAAGCTGGCCAATGCATTTCAGCATGTAAAACAGACGTTAAACTGAATATGATGGTGAAAAATGGATGAGAGTGGTTGGGTTAGTGGAAGCCGAACAGTTGAGGTAGCAGGGTTAGTTAGTAGGAGAGGGCAAAGAAAAACATGGGAGAAAGTGATAAGGATAGATTTGAGAAAAAGAAGGATAAATAAAAACTTGGCCAGAGATAGGTTATTTTGGAAGTCTATTTTTAAAATCCGCTTAACATATGCCGGCCTGTTAACGGGACGTTAAACCAAATTATAATGACTATGGCTTCTTTATCTGGATTTACCATACTCTGAATATAAAGGATTACATATTCAGTCAATCATTTATTGGTGTCTTTTTGATATTGCCTTATCTTTTACTTGCTCTACATTGCTTTGATCATTGTTCTTGCTACTACTGTATTGCTTGTTTTTTTATAATTTTATCATAGTTCACCCCAAACAAGACAGGCCGCCACTGTAGATGTAAGTGGCTACTGAGAATTAGGATGAAAGTTTTTGGGGGGCATCCTAAATTGGGAGCTGTGCAGCGGGATGTCTGTTTACATTAGTTTTAAATTTCTGCATGTCGGTACAGTCGGGAAACAGGGAGCAGGGAGGGAGTTCCAAAGGCCGGCAGCTAGAGAAAGAAGCTATTGGAGTAGAAGGCTCTCTGGCATCTGGGGACCTCCACAGTGAATGGATGTGATTTAGCTAATTGTCGGGTTGGTCTAGTATATTTACGGCAAGGGGGCACCAGAGCAGCAAGTACATCGGAGCACAATCTATTGAAGTACTTGTAAAACAAGTGTACGGTTTAAAACATTTTGGCGATGGGACAGGCTGGAGCTTGGAGGATAGTGAGGGCCCTATTAAATTAGCTACTCTTTTTTTAACTTTGTCTAAGAGGGAGAGACTAGTGGATAGTGAACCAGCTCAGATGTGGCAACAATACTCCATGAATGGGTGGATGGTGGCTTTATAGAGATATAGGATGATGTCAGGTGTGAGAAATTTCATTGTTTGTGCTATAACCATGTCAACTTTCACAAATGTAACAGCAGCAATCATTCAATAGGGTTGAAGAATTAGAGTATTATATATTCTATTTCTACGTTTTTGTAGTGACCACGTGTTTGGGTTTCTCTCCAAACAAGTGGTCGATATGTTATATGTTGTGTTATCATGGATAACACATGGTGGTCAGAAGAAAGATAAAATGGGGGTAATAATTAAGAAACAGATGAATTTACATATATATACATTTATTCTCACAGAGACGGTTTGTCAAAGACAAACGTAAGAAGGATATGCTGAACATGATACATGAAAAGTAGTTACAAAATAAAAGACTACATTAATTATCAAAAATAAAAAGCCCAAAAAACAACCCAAACTTAAAAGCTCGGAATAAAAAACAGTACCAAAAAAACAAAAGAACAACCCTAATTTATTTTCTATTTTTATTATATATTTTTTCAGTTATTTCGTTATATTTATTTCGTAAAAACATATATATGTTGTGTGTCATTAAACAATAAGAGATTCAAAAGAAAATTAAATCAAAAACACCATTTAAATGTGAATTTATTTTTGATGGAAATCGCTCCAGACAAGGCATGAAGCCACTTGATATAAAGAGCTAAAAAAATACTACTTCAAGGTTAAAAACTAGCCAACAATAAGTGTTAGATGGATAGATTCCGACCCAGATTTTTTGTCAGAAACATCGCTCATGGAATGTGAGGACTAAAGGACAAAATAAGGGAAGCAAGATTTACGAGGTTGCCGAAAGTAAACCCAATGTGCACTTTCTACTCTCCTTGTAATTGTTTAAAAAAACATTTGTTCTGGTAATTGGGGAGGTCATAATGGTGAAAAACATTATTATGTTCCTTGTGTGAAAAAGTCTTTTCAATAGTTCCGTGTAAGAGAAAACGCTTTTAGAGCAGATTTGTTCATTCTCAAGGCTGGAATAAGTGAACATGCATACGAATCCAGAAAAAATTCACGTGATAGACGAAACAATCTTTGGTCCTGGCATTGTCAGGGTAAACAAATAGAGCAAGATATGCGATTAATAATGTACAAGTAGACATCACTTACTGTGTTAGTAATGTTCTGGGAGCCTGACTCTGCGATCAGAGGAGCCATCTGACGGGAATGACATTAAAGTTTTGAAGCCCATGCAAATAAGCAGACCAGGCAGACCACATCTGCCTGGGATGAAGGGCAGCCAGCAAAAGGGGAAGATATCTCGTTTTTAAATTCACAGATATATTTTTGGTTTCCGGAAGTAGAAGATTCGATTTCGTCGTTGGCTCGTATAATTCAGGGCAGATAACTTGGATATGGTTCAAGAGAGATAACTCATGATAATTTTGAGCCAACAGCGTTATGAGAGGTAGTTTTAACTTGAGGTTTCCTTTAAGCATTCATGTAATAAAACTTATTCTAAGAGTAAAATGGCTTATTTTCATCTTCTGTTATCTTTAAGTGCCTTACATAAGTATAAAATGGCTTTCAATGAGGGTGTTGGGTCTGCTTTTTCTTAATGTATGGTGTCATAGATCATGTGACGATGAAGCAGTCTCCCATTGGTTGATTTAGCTGTGTAAAAGGTGTGACACGATTTTAACTTTCTCTTTCCTCACGTTTTTACTTAACTAAAACCTCCGAATTTACAACCTCTTTGTCAATCATTGGTCACGCATAAAGAAGCCATCATTCAGCAGTTCACTTTCTCGTTACCCCTTTATCGTCTCACCACTGAGGTAATAAAATGTTGTTAATTCCCTGTCGTTTGAGCTGGGATCAAAGTGTAATATCTGTTCTGTCCTTGTTCAGTTCTAGAACCAGTAAATTTATTTGGATACCCCCTACATAAAAGCACGACCTTCTGTCTAAGTTTACCCTCGTCGGGAGGCAAGTAAATAGAAACAGCATCAATTCTACTTTCCTTCCCTTTTAGTTTTGACCTTTGATGTGACGACATTGTCTATCAGTAACCTCTGTTGACATGTGGTTAGTCGTTGCTCTGTCCAGACCAGTTCTGTTGACGTGCTTTTTGGAGAAAATCTCTACAAAATATCTGTAAGTTTGCTTTTCATCATATCCATGTATTAGGAAGCTTTAACATGCATGTATGTTGGAGTATTAGTTTTAAGCACAAGCAAGTACTGTTATATTCTCTAAGTATAATATTTTAAATTTCTGTTGTTTATGTGCTAGAATGACTAAGAAGTCAAAAGTTCTTATGGGAGAAATATAAAATCTAGTGTTTAAAAGCCGCATAAAATAGCGTTCAACAGAGAGAATATATAAAGTTCTTGTAATCGTAGTCGGTATTGACTAAGTATTTCGACTAGATAGATTGCTCTTGTCAAGATTGAAAATCAATGTCAATTTAGACTTTGACGTTTATGTCATTTTCCAATTAACACTGCTGCTCTGATACACTAAATTTTGCCTTGGGTGGACAAGACATCCTGAATTAATCATTAGATCTGAATCTTAAATGGCGGCAATTTCTTATTTCTGTTAAGAATGATTGCACTGAGGTGATGTTGTTTATGACTATCTTAAACTAGAAGAATACTCGTCCTAGGACAGGTAAAATTAATTCCCCAAACAAAACAGTTTTGCACCACTTTTATGTCCCCTTATGAAGATTAAAATCAACGTATAATGCTACTAAACCTTATGTCTAGAATCCTTATTCTAATTTTGATCAAAATCACTTACATGATTTCGATTATAGAAAATATCTGAAATTTAAGGCTTAAGTTTACAGGGTCTTAAGAAGAAACTGAAATTCAGGGAATCTTGCTTAATTGGCGTTGGATAAGTATGGATTAAATTTAATGACAATCTGAAAATAATGAATTTTCAAATGGGAGGTTGTGCTCAGATTATGACCCTTAAAACCTCTTTAAAATATTCCAAAGAAGCTGAAATGTGCAGAATATATATTAATTCATGCCTAATACCTATTGTTAAAATTTCACAAAAATTAGAAGTATCCGAATCTTCACAAAGGGCTCCAATCTCTATTTGCCCTCTTTGCATAAAACTAAAATAAACTAAATACAGCCCACATTACTACTCCTTTACGCCTAGCAGCTGTGTTCCAAAATTCATAATGATTGGTTAATTAGTTTAGGAGTTAATCATGTAGATATAAATATATAAACATATACACATATCTATCTTTATATAGATAGAGATGTGAGTTTATCAACGTTTGTTTCCTTAAAGCTTTTTTCTTATATACTCTCATAACACAAAATACATGCTAGAATATAATTTAGTTCTGGGATTGAGTTATGTTTGAAAAAGAAATTGTTTCAATCGTTCTAATTAGCGGTAATTTATAATTAACTGAACAAGTCACTCATCTCCCTTTTAGCTATCAATGTATATATCTCGCCCTCCCTCACTCTAGGTTGATTCAACCACTCTCTAATATTTCTTAATATTTCTGTGAGCATTTAAAGAACAAGTGACTCTTTTTATTGCAGTGTGGCAATCTACTTTACACGTGTGGCTGTACACACCACAAACACGGATGTAAATTAGATGGTAGTCTCTTTATTTCTATATAATAATAATAATAATAATAATAATAATAATAATAATAATAATAATAAAAAATTTTTTAAAATGGTACCAGCCTAGGCTGACATCACACAAAATATTTGCATAGGGTCAAGGAGGATGAGAAGACCGGGGAGGGACAGCACAAACCAGACCTTCACTGGAAGTGCAGAGAGTGCTGGGACCTTGTGGAGGCTTATTGCCACCCAAATCCCAGAGAAATCAATGGTAAACGGCTGTTGTGATACTGCAAGTTTATTTGAGGTGACTATTGAAAAGAGGTGAAGAATACTGGAAATCTGAGGAGACTTGTTGTCACTCAGAATCCAGGGAAAACCACCGATTGTCGGTGAGAAATTACTGATGACCTGTGTGAGAACTCCTAGTGAGTACAAATAATAATAATAATGTAAAGGTTCAAGGAGGATTAGAAGACCGAGGAGGGAGAGCACTGACCAGACCTCCACTGGAAGAGTGCGAAGAGTACTGAGACTTTCGGGAAGCTTATTACCGCCCAAATTCCAGAGAAGACCAATGATCGTTACCAGCGAGAAAACAATGGTTAGCAGCTGTTGAGATACCGCAAAGTCATTTGCGATGGTGGAGAGTACTTGAAATCTGGGGAGGCTTGTTGTCACTCAAACTTCAGGGAACACCACCGATTATTATCAGTGAGCAATCACTGATGATGACCTGCGTGAGAACTCCTAGTGAGTACATAATAATGATAATGATGATAATAATAATATAGAAGTAAAGAGATTTATTATATTTAGTTATGCAAGAAAAATCTCTTCAAGGCCATGTTACAGTTTATAAATTTTCGAATGTAATCCAAGTAGAATAAGTAGTGGTAGTTGCTGTGACCCAACGGGTCAGGGATATGTCGAGTATGAGCATAAACTTACTCAGCCAAATGAGTAAGGTCAGAAAACGTAGGAATTTTAATCTAAATCGTTTGTTTCTATGTACGTTTCGATTTTGTTTGGTGTTGCTGATCAAAGTGTTCTTCATGCCTTTTTTTCTATTATCTATCAAATCTCGTGAATTGATTCCTGAAAGTAAACGATGCATTAGATTACATGCTACTTAACTTTCTTGGTTCTGAACTTTCCTTCGCTTCAGCAGCTCCATTGAACTCTCTCCACGCTCAAGCGGTGTTGAACGAGAACTTAAAAAAAAAAAGTGATGTCTTAACAACGGGAATGCAAATCTACCTTTCAAGGGGTTTTAACCTCAACAGCAGGTCGTTGTCTTCGTAGGCAGCCACAGAAGATCTACCATTGTTGCTCTCATCTTAGTTCCTGTCTGTTTTCCTTGCCAGTCAGATTATTTCCACTCTGACTTATTATTGTTATTATTAATTATCTATATATTAATACGTGTCTGTTCGTGTGTCACGCTTACATAAAAAAACTCTGCGCACCTAGATTTGGAAAAGCATTCAAGTCACCTAATTTTCTGTAATATTTTCAAGTATTTCCCTTTGGCGCAATGGTTGACGTCGGTTTTTGACGTCGACCCGACTGGTTTATAGTTTGATCTCAACCAACCTCTAAGGTTTTTTTTTCTACATCGAAGGAGGGGGAGGTAGGGAGGGGGCGATCGGGAAAACACAATACGATAGCGTGTGTGTTATTTTGTGTGTCACGCTTACATCAAAAGCAACGACCTTCCGAATCTTTGTATGCTACTCATGAATTGGAGGCAAATTTAATTTAATCTAAAGCATTTACAAAGTAATGTAGAGGTTAGGAACAAGATAATTAGTATTGAAAACCTCATTTCGTGTAATTTACACGGGTCCCCGCTAGTTATTATTATTATTATTATTATTATTATTATTATTATTATTATTATTATTATTATTATTATTATTATTATTATTATTTATTGTTGTTGATGATGATGATGATGATGATGATGATGATGATGATGATGATGATGATGATGACGACGACGACGACGACGATGACGACGACGACAAACATTCAAATTAATTTCAGTAAAGGTTACACTTTTTTACAGAATTTAAAGGCAGCATTGAAATTTTTCTTCTGTCCCATTTGAGGTCACTAGGGGCAGTTATCGGTTGGGTCCATAAAATAAATGAAAGTGAAACAACCTGCCGGAGGAGGTGGTGACAATGCCTACCATACCCACGTTTAAAGTCGCCTTGAACAAACATTCACACTGTCTTTTTAGATGGTTTCTTGCATGTTCCTACATACTTGCCTCCCCACGAGTGCCGAGTTAGACACAAGGTCGCTTTTTAATGTGGGGAAAATTCAGCTTTCTATAAAGAGGCACTCTGGATTGAGACAAAAATTAAAATTACCTCATTCTAGAAGGATTTCTTCTTCGGTGACTGAGGACAGAATAGTTGAAGTGTAGTATGAGAACAGATACTACATTTTGCTCCTAACCGGAGTGGATTGGATTGGATTCGATTTTCATTGCTTTTTTTTTCCACTACAATCAACCAATTTTCATAATGCAGCAACATTGTGCTATAATCCCTCAAATCAGATCTATTTCTGATTCAAGTTACATATTAATTATTATCATCCTCCCGGATATGAACATACCAAGGACAGAAAAGAAAATGAGAAAATGCCTCTCTGCACAGGTGCTTCACACATTTATTTTTCTTTAATTCACCCCAAACAATGCACATTACCACTGAGAGGTAAGGGGCTACTGTGAATTTCGAGCCATATCTATAAAGGCATCCTAAGTGGGGAGTTGTGAAGCAAGATGTTTGTTCACATTACATTTACATTTCTGCAGGTTTGTACAGTTAGGTAAACAGGGAGCAGGGAGGGAATTCCAAAAGCTAGCAGTTCGAGGAAAGAAGCTATTAAAGTAGAAAGCCCTCCGACATCTGAGGACCTCAACAATGAAGAGATGAGATTTAGCTGATTGTCGGATTGGTCGGGGAGTATTTAAGTCAGAGGGGCACCAGAGCAGCAAGTTCATCGGAGCACATTCTATTGAAGGTACTTGTAAAATAAGCACAATGATGCAACATTGCCGCCATGAGAAAGGGGATGGAGCTAGGTAGACAGTAGGTAGATTAGAGATTCTTTTTTAAAACCTGTCTAAGATGAAGAGACTGGTGGATGGTGCACCATCTCATATGTGAGAACAGTAATCCATGCATGAGCGAATAGTGGCTTTGTAGAGATATAGGATACTGGTAGGTGGTAACAGTTTTCTAGCCCGGTAGAGGGAGACTACCTTCTTTGCAGCCGCCTTGGCAGTATCTTCTATATATTTGCTCTAAATCCTGTGTATGTTAGGAGGCTGAAGAGCTTGAATGTTGGAATTTCGGGCAGGGTGCTATCAGCTATAACTGCAAAATTACAAGCACCAGCATGCATTTTAAGTCAACCATTTTAAACTGTTATTAATAGCTAAGCTAAAAAACTTACTTTGTGACTTATCGAAGTTTGAAAGGAAATTGGAAGCTTTTAAACCGTCAAATTGAAAGTCATTTCTCACTTGATTCAATCATTTAATAAATAGATAAACGAAACAACATGACCTTAACGTAATCATGAGTTATGTTTTTGTTTTTTTCACAGTTTAGTCATAATTTAATGAATAAGCGATACCGAGAAAATGAAAATTCACTTTCAAAATCAAATTTAATAAAGCATAGCTCAAAAAACACATACAAAAAAAAAATCAAAAACGAAAAATAAAACCACCCCGGGCAACGTCGGGGAAATGTAGGCAATGTATTATATGATTTCTAATTTCGAACGGTCAGGAGATTAACATGAGATTAAAATGGACGACTTTTTTTTACAAAGAAACCGAAAGGAATTCTTGTGGATCAAAACGACATAGTTAAAAAGAAAAGATAAAACAGAAAAGACTCCCGGGCAACGCTGGGTAGATACAGCTTGTATAAGTATAAAAAGTTTAATGACGAAAAATAATTGTGATATGATTGTGACGAAATACTTTGGATATTGTCATATAAGAAATTAGAGTATCACTGCTGACATCGGAGTTAAAACTCTAAATAAGGAAATAGACGACCACTATTTACTATGAATAAAGATGCCGTGCTAGTTAGTGACTATTCTGTAAAAATATCTATTTCTTAGTAATTAAGTGTACATTACATGGACTGTCCATACCCCTAGAAGTAGACACAGCATGTAAATACATATAAAATTACTTTTTTATTTATTTATTAAATTTTAAATAATCAGGCATGTGTACGCAGTGTGGTGATGTATGGAAGTGAAACCTGGCCAGTGAGTGTTGAGGACATGCGTTGCATGGAAAGAAATGATATGAGAATGATATGATGAATGTGTAATGTGAGTCTTAAAAAGCAGGCTTAGTTCTGATGACCTCAGCGGAAGATTAAACCTGGACAGATTAAACCTTGAGAGATGTGTGCAGGAAAGGCATGTTCGATGGTATTGCCATGTTGAAAGAATGGCTGAGAGTTCTTGGGTTTGTAGATGTAGAATAGTTGAGGTATCAGGTTCAGTTCACAGGGGAGGGCCAATGAAAACATAGGAGGAAGTAATAAAAATGGACCTGAGGGAAAGAGCGATAAATAAAGACCTGGCCAGAGATAGGTTACTTTGGAAGTCAATTTCTTAAAGCCGTCCATCGCATGCCAGCATGTAAAACAGACGTTAAACCGAATATGATGATGATATGATATGAGTTTATATTTTTAAATAGTTTTATGCATCATTCGACCTGAAAATAATAGATAGGTCAAATGCGCAATATGTGGTTCTCGGCCTTTTGGCAAAGATCAAAGTGTAGTATCTGTTCCGATGGATACTGCACCCCATAGACTGGTATTGACTTGGCCTTCGAGGCTTGATTTATGCCTGTCTATGGGTCTGTCCTGTGCAGTTCTAGGAGGTCCATCCTCCCAGACTTTGCCTCCCCTCTTTGGGGAGGAGTAAGTTTATTGCTTACTGTGGAATTCCGACGGGGCTGCCCAGGCAATTTTTAATGGCCAGAGTGCTCACCTTCTCGGGCGCTGGCTTTTCAAATCCCACTTTCCGACCTTGTGTCACATACTCCTATTGTGGGTAGGTGTTGAATAAACACTGTATTAAGTGCAATTATTTGTGTTCTTTGGATGCTGCATCCGATTCATCTAACAATTTCTATTCAATGGTTCGTGGCATATTATGAAAAAATAATTTCACTGCTGGCACCAAATTTCCTACTTGAATCGCTAAATAATGAAATGGACGACAACCCTTTACTATAAATAGAGATACCTTACTACTAACTCGATGTTTTTATTTTTGACTATTGTTTTATCAGAATTATTAAAGTCGTGTGTAGCCTGTTCAAAGACAATTCAGTATAATTAGTACTTCTTAGTAACTCTATGCGAAATGTGTAATAACTGTTAAGTAACCAATAACTTCGTTGATTTTTTACTTTTTGTTTCTATAATATATCTAAATTGCATTTCGTAATTAAATACTTATTACTTTACATTGGAGTTCTTCTTTGATTACTTGTATTATGTGCAGGTAACGTCACAAAAGATAGCTAATGGCTACATTGTACAGAAACCCCAATTATTTCTCATCGACAGTGATTTACTAAAATACATGTGTCGTGTGCATAAGTTTTGGTTCACTCTGAAGATATTGGATATGTTTGCCTACATTTTTATAGCTAAGACAACGTAATTACTATTCTCAGTTGGATAAAAAGAAAAAAAAAATAATTCACAGAAAAGAAAATAGAATCAGACAGACGTTTGAAAAATGGTGGAAATTAGCAATTCAAGTGACTGGTAGTTCTAAACTTGCCCTATTTTCTTCTTTTTTTTTGTCTCTTTTTGGATGTAGCAATGGTATTCTTAGAAAATAAAAATTATAGATTCAAATTTAGACAAGAAGAATTTGCTGTCAAGGTCGATAAATCATCTCTTTATTGGGAGATTTACTAAGAAGTAAAACGCCAAATGAATTGTGCACATTTTGGTTGAGATAACTTTTAGAGTTCCATCAGAAAAAAAAACACATACCGGCTTTGACTTTTAAGAAAAAAAAAAGAGAACCAAAACCAAAGACACGCTAACTGTTCTCTGGCATTCGAGCTAGGATCGAAGTGTAGTATCCCCATTTCTAATGAATGTGTACATACATATATTTATGAATAACATCTAAATTTGTCGACACTATGGTGATATTTTAATTAGGATGGCCCCTAGAGTAAATATGGTATTGTGGTGACGGTAATGATTCTAGCCAGAAGTAGGATAGACAAATATGTTCGAGTAAACAAAGGATGGCCAACGAGCCCCATTACCCCACACCTTTGATGCCTCTGTGCCTAATTTGTTTAAAATGTAACTTTTATATTTTTTTGCAAATAAATAATTCAAATGTAATATCTGTTCTATCGTCGATCAGAGGAGAAAAGATCCTTCTTGACTGGGACAATTTTTATTTCTGTCCCATCCAGAGTACTCCTTTTGGGGGGAGCTGGATAACCCCCACATAAACCCCGACCTTGTGTCTAACTTTGCTCTTGTGTAGAGGCAAGTAGATAGGGGCATATTATACATTTAGTACTCTTGTTGTGCTGGCCTCTGAAAAGAACATGTTTAGTATAACATTCTATGTGACATCACTCAAACGTGCCAAACGTTTCCAAAACATAAAACAGATACAAACAAGTAGTAGTAGTAGTAGTAGTAGTAGTAGTAGTAGTAGTAGCCCCTTTTTCAGCCTGTTCTTTTTTTGGTCCAGTGCTTATCTCTAGTCTTATAGTGTGAAACGAAACTTATAACATGAACCATCTCCGTAACAGGACGCTAGTCTATCACCGGTTATACTTCCCAGCAAGGCTAGTACCTATTCACAAATCTGGCTTACAGCACTTGGTATTCCCAAATGGCCACCCATCTAAATACTGACCAGGCTCAATGTCACTTAACTTTGGTGATCAAGTACATAGTGTAAGACGAAATTCAAAAAATAATAACTGCCTGTTTAAATTCGAATGTCTGTAAATAAACTGTAAAAATGGGAGGTGACGGTGCTTAAGTGGATATCGACACGGACTGAAGACCTGGGTGTTCCAAGTTCGAATCCAGTCGGTTCCACAGTACCACTTTCACTTAAGGATGTTCGCAACCTTCTTGTGGTCCTTCCCGTAAGTACCCGATGTCTTTCCAGAAAGATTTCTAACTAGAAAATCATCAGGGAAACTAATGCCGACACCAGAATCATCTGATTCACATGAAAGAAGAAGAAGAAGAAGAACTGTAAAAATTGTTCCATGCTTATTTCTTTTTCAAAAACTTTGAGGAACCAGAGAAACCGAAATTCTCAAGAGACCTAAAATCCTCAACAATTCAAATTGTTGCTGCATCCTTGTCTTTGTTTTACAAGTACTTCCACGGAATGTGCTCTGATGAACTTACTTCTTGCTGAGCTTAAATAAACAATTCTGACCATCGTTACTAATCCCCCTCCCCCACTTCGATGTTTCACCGTCCAACTGTCAAACTCAATTCACCCTGATCCTCAAGTGGCCTTTGGGCCTTGATAAGAGGTGACTCATTTGTAAAAGAAAAATGCGTGTTTATCTCCTCCCCGACTCATTCGACTAACATTAAAATTCCACTTCTTCACTGTAGAGGCTGGAACATTTTCTATTCTGATAGTTCTTTCTGGTTCGTCAGTCATTTCTTTCCACTATTCTTCACCACCTTCTCCTAATAATTCCACTTTTTACTAGCAACGCTTTTTTTCTGTCTCTCTAACTGCAATCATTTTCACTCCCACTGTTGCTGTACTCTGCCTTTTAAGCAGGTGGGTCTCCTCACATGCAAATTATGGATAAGCATATAATCTCGACCTTACTTATGCGCTTTACAGCTCTGGCAAATCGCTGCCAGACACCACAAGCACTTTTAACCGGGTAAGTGTGAGCATTTATCATCACACTACTTTCCTCAGACCGCTGGTCTTTGGAATTCCTTCACTGCTCCCTGTTTCCACGACCATACAAACCTACAGAAATTTAAATGTAATGTGAACAAACATCTTGCTGCCCAACTCTCCATTCAGATTACCCCCTATAAATCCGACCTCTGTAACAGTAGCCATTACGCTCAGTGACAATATGCTTTGTTTGAGGTGAACAAAAGTTTTTATAAAAATGAAAATCTAACACCTACGGCTTGCCAACCGCTTTGACTCACTATCAACCAAACGAGCCATGGAAATGTTGTTAACGCATCATTTGGCAATAACCAATAAAATTCGCCATTGCTTAATGTTATACACTGTCTATGGTTGCGACAAAGCGAAGACTGATAAGAACACGTTGCTGATGAAGCGAAAGGCAGAGACAAGGTTTACTTTGAAAAATAAAATTGCATTAAAAACAGATACAACTTACAGTGTCTATTGTTGAGGAGGGCAGCAGTGGTCAGTGTGAAAGAGGAATGAGAAAGAGAAAAGTAGAAGATCAGTCAATGGTATGTTGGTAGAGGACGGTAGGTATGTCGGTATGTGCTTGTGACAGCATCATTTTGAGGTCAGCTGAGAGGACGGTTATTTTGTATAGGCCTCAGGACAAAGCTGGCTATGAACGAATTTAGTTGGCGAATGAGCCGTATCTATTTACTAAAAACGGATTATGACTTGACATGGTTTGTCAATTCCTTTTCTTTGCTGCAACGTTCATCATTCGTTCTTTAATCTGCGCTTTCTTTAGCTTTATTGTTTGATAACAGGAACGATGTGTAAAGACTTGTGCAGGGAGACGTTTTTCTATTTTCCACTCTGCCCTCGCAGTGTTCACATCCGGTAGTGAAAGGTTTCTTGTGTAGCTTGAATCAGAAGATCTGATTCGAGCAGGCTGTAACATTAATACCATTTACTAACTGCGTATCATGTACCTGAAGACGACTCAGGTCAAAAGCACTTGTGCACACACAAAAGGAGAACTTTGAACAGTTTTGGTTCACTTTATAAAGAAATATAAAATTTGGAAACCAAAATATTTGGATAATAGATAAAGCCGGCAAAGACTATCGAGCATATAGCTAATCTACAAAGTTAGTTTGTCAGACCCAAGTAGCATTTAAGCTGACAAATAAAATTTTGCTTCTGATGACCTAATTTTCATTTCCAAGGTTGAGGTTATGTTTTCGGTTCAGTTTATTTGTTTGTTTGTTTGTATTGAGCCTAGCGTCCACATCGCTTGACCAATCGTCACCAAACTTAGTCAAAATATCGGTAATGGTCTAACTTAGAACTGATTTAGTTTTTGATATTTAGGTCATGGGTCAAGGCCCTTACGTTTGTAGGCAGAGGTATGCAGTCTCACAACTGACTTATGTTATTGTGTTGTATTGTGCGGGGCTTAATAAAAATGACAACACATGTATCTTAGGAAAATATAATATGTATATTTATTTGTCGGTTATGATGAGAGTGGTGGTTGGAGAGGCTTTGTGCACAGGGAACTAGACGGTTAATTTTCTCCGAGGTTCGATCGTCAACTGACTGTCTTTTGATTTTCGGTTGTTATTATATAACGATTTTGTCACCACCTGGACGACCTCATTGAGATTGCACTCGGTGACAGCTTGAACTTTATTTGACACTTCCAAAATCTGTCCATCTTTTCCTGGCATGACACAACCGCACCTGGCAATATGATCTTTAACCTTTGCGACATCTATGTTTCTTCTGACATCACTGTTTAAGTGATTCTTGCAGGTGCATCCTTTTTTTGTCAGAAGAAACTTATCTTTTGACAATCGATCATATGTTGCCTCTTCCTGTGCAGGTGTTTGTCTGGTTGTGAGTTTTTTATTTTATTTTCAAATAACTTTTTTGGTCATCCGACAGTTATCTTATCAACTGACAATCGCCAGGTGCATCTGTTTTATCAACAACCTTTCCGTGCCCGACTCGGATATGTAACAATTGTTGTGCCATGTTATTGACAATATGATGACATACTTTGTTACAATTTATTTTAAAAATTACTTTTTTTTTAACTAAAGGGTCACCACTTATCAAGGACCAAAAGTCACTCGAGGATAAGGGTTAATGAGTTTTCTGGTGGATGGTCGACAACACTGTGATGATTGGTAATGATGGTGGAAACTGGGCAGAATTTGATTATTTAAGAGGACAGCTAAACAAAGGACTATGTTTTAGTCAGCTGGGAAGCAACCCTGTGGAATTATGTTCCACAGACAGGTTGCTTTGGGAAAGAAACTTTGCTCATTGAAGTTTCATTTAGTTTTAGGCACAGAGAGAGAAAAGAAATTATTGACAGTGGTTGTAGTAAGACAAGTTTTTGTTGTAAATGTTTTACTTAGTCCGGCCCAGACTACTGATGCTATTAAATATTTTTAAATAATCACGTAAAATTAAAATCCGCAAGGGGAATCACTCATATTTTACTTCGAATAATTTAATACAAGTTTTCTACCTTACAACTAAGGATTTTTTCTTTCTCTGTATAATTTAAAATATGTGCAAACCAATAAAAATAATAAAACCTAAAATGACTTTATGCATCCCGAGCAACTCCGAGTAAGTATAGATAGTATATAAATATATGGATATATATAACTAAATGTAGATATTATTGAATTTAGTAGTCAGAGCTCAACTGTCTGACTAGTTAGTATTTACCTCCCACCTACCACGGGAAGATGTGACACAAGGTCGGAAAGTGGGGATTGAAAAGCCAGTGCAAACAAACTTAAAAGAACACTAGAAAGCCGGTTTATAAGAAGGCTGGAATGTTCCATTATGTTCAGATGGGCAAGTCCATTCTCTAAGTTCTGATTGGCTGCTAGTCCATGAGTGGATAATATTATAGGAAAATTCTTGCTTGAATTAAACAATGTTTACATATCAAATATTAGAACCCTTTATGCTGGTAAGTGTCAATTCAAGATCAAAGTGTAGTATCTGTTCCGATGGATACTGCACCCCATAGACCCCATAGACCAGGGTTTGATTTACGCCAGTCTATGGGTCTGTCCTGTGCAGTTCTAGGAGGTTCACCCTCCCAGGCTTTGCCTCCCCTCTTTGGGGAGGAGTAAGTTTATTGCTTACTGCCTGAGGCGCCCCTACCGGGGAATGCCGACGGGGCTGCCCATACCATTGGAGCACAAGGTGGAGAAGGTGTTAATGTGTTTGCACGAGTGGATGAATTAAGTTCAGGGAACTTCTACCATTACTAACCGGGAGAGCGTTAATACTATCGACCAAGGGAAAAGTCTACCACGCATGTGTATGGAATATGATGATCTATTGAAATGAAACCTGGCCAGTGAAGTTTGATGACATGCGTTGCATGGATAGAAATAATATGAGAATGATACGATGAATGCATAATATGAGTCTTAATGACAGGCTTAGATCTAAAGAGTTCAGAAGAAGATTAAATCTGGACAGTATAGAGAGACGTGTACAGAACAGGGGACTTCGATGGTATATACATATTGAAACAATGGATGAGAGTTCTTGGGTTAATAGATGTATGGCAGTTGAGGTAGCAGGTCCATGTTTCAGACAAAGGAGGAAGAATTACAGTTTTCTGGGTCGGAATTTATCCATCTAACACTTATCGTTGGCTAGTTTTTGACTTTGAAGTAGTAGTATTTTATGGCGTCATGCTATGTCTGGAGCGATTTCCATAAAAAAAGTGATAAGAATTAACTTGAGAAAAAGAGGGATAAATAAAGACCTGGCCAGACATAGGTTAGTTCGAAAATCAATTTCTTACCGTCCAATGCATTCAGCATGTAAAAAATGTTAAACTGATGATGATGATGATGATGATGATGATGATATTTCTCTGGACACCTATGTGTTATTCTCGATGATACAACATGCAAAATGGCGACTACCAGTTCGAGAAAAATACACCTGAATACGTGCGTCTCTAAAAACATAAAAGTTAGAATATAACAAACTCATTGGCTTTATATTGACGACCCTTCGTTAAAAACACGTAAAATAAAAATGGCTTTGCCTCCCCTCTTTGGGGAGGAGTAAGTTTATTGCTTACTGTCTGTGGCGCCCCTACCGGGGAATGCCGACGGGGCTGCCCAGGCAATTTTTAAATGGCCAGAGTACTCACCTCTCGAGCGCTGGCTTTTCAAACCCCACTTTCTCGACCCGATCTTGGGTCACATCTTACTTGTGGGAGTAAGATAAAACTGGCCTTGTGCCTAACTCCTGGGGAGGAGTAAATAAAACCGTGAAAATAGCTTAACATTAGTGACTATAAAGAAAAACATAGCTTTTAGCTGGTTATCACTTGTTAAGAACACAGAAAATAAAGGAATATAACATCTAATATTCACATTTTTTGGGTCGTGACTCTTTTGTTTGAAGCGCGCAATGAATTGGTTGCCTCAAAATGTTTATACTTTGCATGATTATCGTTCGAAAGCTTCCAACAAATTTCGCCTCTTCCAGAGGAAGAAATGTTACCATTTTACTCTTGAACCACATCTGTCCTTCTGTTACATTTAGGTTCAAATAGTCACCAAAATAACTTGGAATTAGAATTAAGGTTTTTGATTTCTCGACTGTAAATAACGGAAGAAATGGCTCTTGGCTGTTGATAAAATTAATTAACAGTCGAAATGACTTCTTGATTGTTGAATCAAAGCAGACAAAAACGTGACCGAATACGTCCATCCAACCATTACTTTCTTCAATCACTCATTCTCTCCTTCTTTCTTTCTTTCTTTCTCCCCCCCCTCTCTCTCTCTCTCTTCCTACTGCTAAATCTGTTTCTTTTTTCTCTGTGTTCGTTTTGACACAAGCTACCCAAAATAAATTACTTGTGCCGTCCTGTTAGCAGTGCTTCCTTTCTGTGCCTCGTGGATATATATTGATTGGATTGAAGTATTTCTGACATCCTTTTCACTAATTAAAGGGTCCATAAGTATCCCAGTACTATGAACCATTTTTGGATGAGTACTCCAACTGGTAAAGCTACATTAAATGATGTAAAAGCTGTAACTATTGAGAGAAAAAAAATCATCATCATCATCATCATCATCATCATTATCATCATCATCATCATCATCGGATTAACATCCGCTTTACATGCTGGCATGTGTTGGACAACTTTTAGAAATTGACTTCCAAACTAACCTATCTATTCCAAGTCTTTATTTATCCCTCTTTTTTTCTCAAGTTCATCCTTATCACTTCCTCCCATGTTTTCCTTGGCCTTCCCTTGCAAACTGACCCTGCTACCTCAACTGTTCTACTAACCAAAGAACTCATTCATTCTTCCAATGTGACTAAACCAACAGAGTCTTCTGTTCTGCACACATCTTGAATTGTCCAGATTTAATTTTCCTCTTAAGTCATCAAATCTAAACATGTTTTTTACTGAGAATTAGGATGAAAGTTTAAGGAGTCATCCTAAATTGAGAGTTTTGCATCTGATGCTTGTTCACATTAGTTTTAAATTTCTGCATGTTGGTACAATCGGGGAAACAGGGAGCAGGGAGTGTGTTCCAAAGGCCAGCAGCTTGAGGCTATTGGAGTAGAAGTCTTTCAGGCATCTGGGGAACTTCAAAGTAAATGGATAGAATTTAGCTGATTGTCGGTTGTTCGAGTCTATATACGTCGAGGGGGCACCAGAGCAGCAAGTTCATCGGAGCACATTCCATTGAAGTACTTGTAAAACAAGTACACGGATGCAATATTGCAGTGATGGGACAGGAGCTGGAGCTTGGTAGATAGTGAGGGACCTATTAGATTAGAGACTCTTTTTTAGACCTTGTCTAAGAGGGAAGGAATAGTGGATGGTGACAACAATACTCCATGCATGGGCGGATGGTGGCTTTGTAGAGACATAGGATACTGTCAGGTGTGAGAAGTTTTCTAGCACGGTAGAGAGAGCCCACTTTCTTTGCAGCAGCCTTAGCAATGTCTTGCAACACTCCGCTGGTTAGTAATGGCAAATTCTCATATCATTTCTCTCCATGCAACGCATGTCCTCAACCCTCACTAGCCATGTTTCACTTCCATATTTCATCACACTGCATATACATGCCTGATAAACTCGATAATGGCGACACTTAGCTGGTTAGTAATGACAAAAGTTCCCTGAACTTACTTCCTCCACTCCTAACTCTTGCAATCACACTAGCATCTGCTCCTCTTATGCTCTACTGGTATCACCAAGGTAACAAAATTACCGAACCATCTCAATAGTCTCACCATCCAAATAGTTGAGTTCTCATCCATCTTTATTGTCTTACATCTTTTGCACATAAACTTGTTATCATCTCTCAACCTAAAAAATTGAATTTATTCTATATATAGAAATAAATAGCACAGGTGTAATGGCAAGGTTACGGCCATGCTACCTAACTAACGGAATTATTATTATTACATAAATAACTAGCTGTATTTACCCGATGTTGCTAGAATACAGTGAAGTTATTTTACTTTCTAATTGTTATTAGTTTGCACATTTTTTAAACATAAGGTAGACAACTCCTGTTATATTCTTTAATTTAAAATCATGCTTATTTTTAGGTGATTATTTAAAAACGTTTTCATATTAGCAGTCGTCTGGGCTGGATCAAGTAAGATTTTGAATAACGTGTGGCTAAGTATGTTATTATATTGCCAATAACATAGTACAACAAAAAAAAAATGAAAATTTGCAACTCAGAAACAAAGTCATCTTAAATGCTATTTGGGTCTGGCTTTGAAAATCCGACATAATAACTGTATATGTTAGATATATAGAAGAGGGAAATCTTCATAATTTGAAGATAAATAACAGAAACAATATGTTACGACCATGTAATGTTTTTGTTTTTTTCAGAAGACTTGTTTTTTTTTGTTTCCATTTTATATATTTAGATAAATATATATTTGTAAAATTTAGATATTAACACTCTGAATTATCAATTATGTTTTCATATTTCGTTTCCCGGTTTTCTCAATGTTTAATATATTATAATTAAATATGTCATTTCCAAGGACATACAGCACTGACAAGGACAAAACAACACAGAGGACACAACACTTGATTTTTATTTAAGTGAGAAATGCATGATTATCAACAGTGCAGGATATAACCATAAATATGTATTATGCACAGCTTATCTTAAACTAATCTAGCATACAGCTAATATATAATGATGCCTCAACACAGTGGTTAACTCAACCTGGAAGATGAACAAGTATCTTGTTTAAAGCTTCTGATTTGGCTAAATGTTAACAAGTATTTCATAGTAATAGTAAAGAAAGTATTAATAACAATAGGAGGTAATTCAAATAATTATAGAATCATATCAAGAGGTAGTGATAAGATACCGAATTTTTTCCCCGATTCCAATACAATTACCGATTCCGATTCTTTTTAAATTTCTGAATATTTAATTAGAGATTTGTTGTTGTTTTTTTTAATTTTTAAATTACTGTAAAACCGTCATGTAATGTCCGCATATATTTTTGGAAACGTAAAAAAATTAACTTCGGGTGGAGGGACGTATATTACACGAGTAGATCTTTCTAAATACATTTTTTCTCAAATGTTTTCGTTGTAATTGATTGAAAATAGTGAGATAACTAAAGATTTATTTCTTTTTTAGAACAAACCCTATTTGCATTAGTTCGTCATTAGTTGACAAAATGGTATTTTTACTTTTTTCATAAACAATTGAAAATAGTCGACGATTGGTATACAAAATTGTATCTGTGTAGAAACAGAATAGTGAAGAAAGACCCATACCCATGTTAAGAATGAGTTTCTAAATAATAATGATACTATTTAGAAAACTATTCTAAACATGAGGAGGGCGGGGTAGGCTTTGTTAACTATTCTGTGCTTTCCAGATAATAATACTAATAATAACGAATTTGTAGATTAACATCTTAAGCTTAATCAACCCTTAAAAATGAGATTCTACTATTTTAGCTGAAAAACTTGTCGGAAAGGGAAAAAAACAATTATTTTAGAATTTAGAGTGGGAGATCAGTTTCGTATATTAATTTAATGAAAAATGATCATTTCCGAGTCATTCTAACTTTTTAGGGATGTTCACTAAATTTGTTACCATTACTCATAAGTTCGACCAGCAAGGTCGTAAAATAATGCATAATCGCTTAAAGATGTAGACCCCCTCAACCAAAATAATAAACGCACAAAATTTATCTCCCAGAGCAAAATACATTTTTTTGGTTAACTGCACTAAACGATCACACCCTATCTACACGTTGTAAACAAACTGATGTATCAAATTTTTCAAAATCATCAGAAAATTATCTGATTTTAATAAGATTTGCAGTATTTATTCAATAAAATATATATTTAGATCAATACGAGTTGTTAAATTTGCAAAATGACCGGCCTACAAATAATGCTGCCAACACATGGCACTGGAAATCAAATAGATTTACCAAAGTTCAGCTAAGTTTTCTTTGCATGCTCTAATATGACTTGTATTTTTATTAATTTTAATTTGTTATCTTATTAATTACTTTTTTTTTAATTTGGGAGCTCTGAAATATCTGACTAGTATACAGGCGCAGGATTACCCCTCTCAGTGTGATGGACCCGTAGATCTTATCAGGTCATCCATCAAGGAAAAGCAAACTCTGATATAAAAACTGTGCTACTGACTACTTACGTTTTGGCAGCAACCTGCTTGGGGAGGGAGGCCTCCTTAGTTTTGATGGACAATCCTAGAGCTGGAGACTTGAACAAAATATTCGGTTTGCAAACCTAAAAGCTTAAAGAGTAGATGGGGTCTGCCTACTGCCCGACCTTTGCACTCCTTCTTTGTCTATTAGCCAGGCGCATAGGTACTAACGCAGGGACACCTCAAAGACACCCAGTGCTTGACCTTGTTTCCTGACTAGGACAATGAATGCTGTCTCTCTTTCTCTCAATCTGAGCAACTTGGGGAAAAATTTTTATCACTACGTCTCACATGACTAGTCTGGGTCGTTCTTGCTCCAACAGGTTGAGAGGGTACAGATTAGACAGCTTGTCTGGCTGCTGTTTCCGACTAGTAGTACAAGAACCCTGACTCTTAGGTAACGCTAAGAACGGCTGCTCTATCCACAATTGTATAATATCGTGGGTAACTGTACGTGCCATGTCGTGCATGGAAAGTGACCCTACAATTATCCGTGGTGGCTTTTTCTGAGGCCACAAACCTCATGGATCAAGTCTCGACTAGTAGTCTGGTTGTGTGAGCTTATTGGCACCAAACAAACACCCACTTTGCCCCCCACCTTATTTAAAACCAAAATGACAGTACAAAGAAAAGGAAACAAGCCTAAACCAGACACCCACCAAAAAACATCTTCACCTCCCCCCTTGAGGCTAGCATTCACACATATCCAGAGCCTTAGAACCAATTTCAATGATGTAGAAACCTTTCTCCTAGTAAACAAACCTACAATCCTCAACCTCATCACACCATTTTGACATGACTGAATATCTCCCACTCTACCATAAAGACTCTGACAAACATATGCACAGGCTAAGAGTTTACGTTCGGAACACCCCCCCCCCTTGACTAGAAAACATAGTCTAGAATCAAATGATCAAGACTACATGTGCTTTAGATTAACGTTACAGCACAGCGTCAGTTACTTATATTTATTATACTGTTCTCCTTCAACCCAGGGCTGTATCCTGCCTAACTTTGTCTCTGAAAGCATAGATACAGCACTCTCACTTGATCCAAGTGCCTAAATACATGTATTTGGGGATTTTAATGTACGTCACTGTGATTGGTTTGGATTCTCCAGCTATATAGACGCAGCTTGTAACTCAATGTATAGTTTCTCCATAGCACACTTCCTCTTACAGACTTTCCTGTCTCCCTGATCGTGTGGACAAACAAGCCTCACTTCTCGACCTGTTCTTGACCTCATTTCCCAAGGCTTGTGCGACAAATGCCCATATGCTGCTTTGGGAATGCTGATCACCTTGTGGTAATGATTGATATCACCCTAAAATCTTGAACCAAAGCTGATGAGCCATTGTCAAAACGACGAGACACTACTACAAGCGGGCTGATTGGAAATACATCAGAGATCACATCAGGGATGCCCCATGGAGGGAAACTTTTTCTCTCCCTGCTGATCAGTGTGCAAATGAGGTAACCGAATGGACTAAAGTAGGCATTGAAGCACATGTCCCCATTCGAAAATTCTACAACATGCCCCACTGTCCACAATGGTTCACCTCGAACTGTGCAGCTGCTATTGCTCAGAGGCAGAAAGCATTCCAACAATTCAACCACCACTTGTCAACTACAAATAGACAGAAACATATAGCGTCAAGAAATCATTGTAAGACTGTAATAGATGAACAAAGAGAAGGTATACAGATATGACCAGAAAACGCATTTAGTCACAGAAACTATGGACTTGAGACTTCTGGAAAATCTTCAATAATGTGGTGAATAATGGGCAATCAAAAATTCCCCCGCTATCCAACCACAATGATGTCGTTTGCATGGGAACTGATAAGGCTGAACTACTTTCCCAGCATTTCGCCTCAAACTCCACTTTGGACTCAACAAACCACTCTCTCCCAAATTTCCCATTGCAGACTGACGCCACACTTGATGATCTGACCATCACCCCATCTCATGTCCGGGATCTCATAAAAAATCTTCACACCTCCAAGGAATGTGGGCTTGATCTTATACCAGTAATAGTAATAAAGAAATACTCTGCTGAAGTGGACCCTGGCCTTGCCAAACTCTACAACAAATGCTTTGCTGAATCTTGCTTCCCTGGTAGCTGAAAAATTGCCTCTATGGTACAAATCTTCAAGAAATCTGGAGATAGAACTTACCCTCAGAATTATCGCCCCATCAGTCTACTCTTGCTCTTCGCTAAAATCTTTGAATCCTTAATCAATCTAGCTATAGTCCATCACCTCGTTAATGCTAAACTTCTTTCTGACCATCAGTATGGATTTAGGCAAACAGTCTACTGCAGATATCCTAACAGTCAATATCTGAACATATATACCATACACTGGAAAAAGCAAGTTAAGTAAGGGTTGTTGCACTTGATATATCCATAGCCTTTGACAAGGTCTGGCATAAGGTCTTCGCATTTAAAATTAATTCATATGGTATTACTGTACGAATATGTAATATAATTAGATCTTTCCTATCCAAAAGAATAATCCAGGTTGTCCTCGATGACCATTCATCCAAACAACATGACATAAATGCAAGTGTACCTTAGGGATCGATCCTTGGACCTTTATTGTTCCTGATTTTAATAAACGACCTTCCTGATGACATTGTATCTGAGATGGGAATATTTGCTGACGACACCACGCTCTACTCTCATCATGTGGGTAAAACGAACATGCATATATCTGAAACAATGGCTGAATCCTTAGAAAGTGACCTCCAGTCTGTAGTGGAATAGTGTCATAAATGGATGGTAACATTCAATGCTGCTAAGAAAATGCTCCTTTCCTTTAACAACTACGAAAAAACCTCTTCAAGCATCGATTGCCATGGCAAATAACACTCTACCTGAGAGTCCAACGTTCAAACTTCTTGGCTTAACATTCAAAGGTAACATGAATTGGAACAGATGCATAGGAGACATTGCCAAGACTGCTTCTCACACCTGACAGTATCCTATGTCTCTACAAAGCCACCATCCACCTATGCATGGAGTATTGTCATCACATCTGGGCTGGTGCACCATCCACTACTCTCTCCCTCTTAGACAAGGTCTAAAAAAGAGTCTTTGATCTAATAGGTCCCTCACTATCCACCAAGCTCCAGCTCCTGTCTCATCACCACAATGTTGCATCCTTGTAATTATTTTGCAAGTACTTCAATGGAATGTGTGCCGATGAACTTGCTGCTCTGGTGCCCCCTCAACGCAAATACACTCGACCAACCTGACAATCAGCTAAATCATATCCATTCACTGTGGAAGTCCCCAGATGCCAGAGAGCCTTCTACTCCAATAGCTTCTTCCTCTAGCTACCGGCCTTTGGAACACCCTCCATGCTCCCTGTTTCCCCGACTGTACCGACATGCAGAAAGTTAAAACTAATGGTAACAGACATCTCGCAGCACAGCTCTCAATTGAGGCTGACCCCCAAAACTTACACCCTAATTCTTAGTAGCTCCTTACGTGTATGGTGACAACTTGCCTTGTTCAGGGTGAACCAAGTTGAAATTTTTTTTTTTAATTTAATAACGATTAGACCAGTCATGGCCCATTGGGTCAGTATTTGTTATATATCTTATTAAATGGTTGAAAATTCCGGAACGTTTTTATAAATATTTGGAAATTCCTAGTTATATCTGCCTCTGCTGCTTTCAAACAAACATGTACATCCACAGACTGTAAACCAGCAACAGCTATAATTACTGCTTCTTTGTTGTTGTGTCCAGCGGTTTATACTTCTGCATAGACACCATGAAGATCGTGCCTCAGGATTGTCTAATCATCATAATGTCATCCTTGTTAGGCATAGTTATTTGTTATACTTTCAAGATTCCAGGCTTTTACACTCAACATCCAAAAAGGCCAAGGGAAGCTTCAGCTCAGAACGCACAAACAACTGATCGTTGCACATATGAAAAAACGACATGGATTTGTCGTTCAGCGCCCAACACATCCATGTTTGTCATACACAGAGGCAGATACGACCAGAAGATCATGGATCCTGATATTGACTCCTCCTACATTTTCACCAGAGCCCTGTTGGCCGAGTAGCTCTGACACTACCAAGGTGACGAAGAATAATACTTTAGAGGCTTCTGCTGCTACTGCTTTCAAGCAAACATATACGTCCATAGACTGTTAGTGTTATATGGATCAGCAGCAGCAAGCAGTTACGGCTGCTGATACTGTTTTCAAACAAACATACAAGTTTATAGACTATCAGTGTTATATGGATCAGAAGCAGCTAGCAGTTACGGCTGCTGGTGCTGCTTTCAAACAAATATACAAGTTTATAGACTGTTAGTTTTATATGGATCAGTAGCAGCTAGCAGTTACGGCTGCTGATTCTGCTTTCAGACAAACATACAAGTTTATAGACTGTTAGTGTTATATGGATCAGCAGCAGCTAGCAGTTACGGCTGCTGATGCTGCTTTCAAATAAACATACACGTCCATAGACTGTTAGTGTTATATGGATCAGCAGCAGCAAGCAGTTACGGCTGCTGATACTGTTTTCAAACAAACATACAAGTTTATAGACTATCAGTGTTATATGGATCAGAAGCAGCTAGCAGTTACGGCTGCTGATGCTGCTTTCAAACAAACATACAAGTTTATAGACTGTTAGTGTTATATGGATCAGTAGCAGCTAGCAGTTACGGCTGCTGATGCTGCTTTCAAACAAACATACAAGTTTATAGACTGTTAGTGTTATATGGATCAGCAGCAGCTAGCAGTTACGGCTGCTGATGCTGCTTTCAAATAAACATACACGTCCATAGACTGTTAGTGTTATATGGATCAGCAGCAGCAAGCAGTTACGGCTGCTGATACTGTTTTCAAACAAACATACAAGTTTATAGACTATCAGTGTTATATGGATCAGTAGCAGCTAGAAGTTACGGCTGCTGATGCTGCTTTCAAACAAACATACAAGTTTATAGACTGTTAGTGTTATATGGATCAGCAGCAGCTAGCAGTTACGGCTGCTGATGCTGCTTTCAAATAAACATACACGTCCATAGACTGTTAGTGTTATATGGATCAGCAGCAGCAAGCAGTTACGGCTGCTGATACTGTTTTCAAACAAACATACAAGTTTATAGACTATCAGTGTTATATGGATCAGAAGCAGCTAGCAGTTACGGCTGCTGATGCTGCTTTCAAACAAACATACAAGTTTATAGACTGTTAGTGTTATATGGATCAGTAGCAGCTAGCAGTTACGGCTGCTGATGCTGCTTTCAAACAAACATACAAGTTTATAGACTGTTAGTGTTATATGGATCAGCAGCAGCTAGCAGTTACGGCTGCTGATGCTGCTTTCAAATAAACATACACGTCCATAGACTGTTAGTGTTATATGGATCAGCAGCAGCAAGCAGTTACGGCTGCTGATACTGTTTTCAAACAAACATACAAGTTTATAGACTATCAGTGTTATATGGATCAGTAGCAGCTAGAAGTTACGGCTGCTGATGCTGCTTTCAAACAAACATACAAGTTTATAGACTGTTAGTGTTATATGGATCAGTAGCAGCTAGCAGTTACGGCTGCTGATGCTGCTTTCAAACAAACATACACGTCCATAGACTATTAGTGTTATATGGATCAGCAGCAGCTTGCAGTTACAGCTGCTGATGCTGCTTTCAAACAAATATACAAGTTTATAGACTATTAGTATTATATGGATCAGCAGCAGCTAGCAGTTACGGCTGCTGATGCTGCTTTCAAACAAACATACACGTCCATAGACTATTAGCGTTATATGGATCAGCAGCAGCTAGCAGTTACGGCTGCTGATGCTGCTTTCAAACAAACATACACGTCCATAGACTGTTAGCGTTATATGGATCAGTAGCAACTAGCAGTTACGGCTGCTGATGCTGCTTTCAAGCAAATATACAGATTTCAAAAGCAGGGTCGTTTGACAGGATTAAAATTTTGGCTAGATTAGTGCATATGTGCAGCAACGTTTTCGTTTCTTTTTGTTTGTTGTTGTTTGTTTTTGAATTCGTTTTTGTTTTTGTTACGGTTAAAAGCAACTGTATATTATCTTTTTGCGACATGTGACGTAAGTTGACGAAAACTAAAACTAAAGAGACTACTAGAATTCTGCTGAAATTCTGCCCCTGCCCCCTCCCCCCAACACGCTTGAGCATCACACACTTGTGGTGGTGGGGGGGGACCTAGTACAGAATATCTCAGACTGACTTTACAGCAGAAACTGAATGACTCAATTAATCAATTCCTTTTTATGTCATTCCCAGTAAGATCGATCAAATCTAACCGATCGTCAATGTCCATCGATAGCATTGATTGGGCAATAATAGAAGCATCATCCCCTCACCTTATCTCACTTTCAAATATCTGCTTAGTAATTGGTCGAGCCAGAATTACATTTCACACTGTTCTTAAATGACGTATCATCAAACGATTTCATTTAATCGCCATCTCTTTCTATTCACTGTTCACTAGAGACAAAGGAAGAAACCAATAAAATCATTTAAACTTAAGAATAAAGAAGACAGAAGAGGTTATTTAGGTGCAATGGAAATGTCCTTGGACCATAACCTGTTTAGGAAGTAGGCATGCTTACGCAAAATTGAAGTAAACTGACAATTAACATCTAACATTAATAAAAATTATGAGACAACTCATGTGTGGTTATTACGCGTCAATGTAACTTCGATAATTACACATTGAATTATTATTTTTATTTACTTTGAATTTTCAGTACATTTCATATTAATTTTCAGTTTGTTTGGCCATGTGCAGCATGCTACCCCTTGCATCAACTCCTGTACGTGTCTGGATATCCTGGGTAGTATGGAGTGTGGTAGACCGACCAAGACATGGCCCAAGCTCGTAAGAAAAGAAGAGATATGACCGCATTCAACCTGGCTGATATCAACCCTTTGAACCGGACTTCATGGATAGAAAGCATGAGACGTTGCCTGATGTTGCTCAGAATGGAACACGCGTCACCTTAAATGCCAAAAGTGGATGAATAAGACAATGCACAAAACCAGAACACTTTTAATCTATCTGTCTTTTCCAAGACAAATCCTGTCCTTTTCAGGACAATGCACAAAACAACAACACTTTTAATCTATCTGTCTTTTCCAAGACAAATCCTGTCCTTTTCAGGACAATGGACAAAACAACAACACTTTTAATCTATCTGTCTTTTCCAAGACAAATCCTGTCCTTTTCAGGACAATGCACAAAACAACAACACTTTTAATCTATCTGTCTTTTCCAAGACAAATCCTGTCCTTTTCAGGACAATGCACAAAACAACAACACTTTTAATCTATCTGTCTTTTCCAAGACAAATCCTGTCCTTTTCAGGACAATGCACAAAACAACAACACTTTTAATCTATCTGTCTTTTCCAAGACAAATCCTGTCCTTTTCAGGACAATTTCTCTTTCAGTCTGCTGAGTTGTACTTCAACCTCAGTGTAACGTCCAGTATTGACCCGCATCCTATGTTCGTCATTTATATTTGACCATTGTCATATTGTCTTAGCGTTTCTCAAAAGTTGTAGGGACGACCTTCACAGGGTACCCTGCAACAGACCTTTTGATCTCGACAGATGGATGGTACCACCTGACAGAAAACCAAAGAGATCAATGATTACGAGAAGAAGATCAGTCTGAGTCGTTAAAACAGACTGACTTATTGAAGTAATTATATAACATTTAGAAACATATACAAATACTAAAAGAATACCCGTCCGAGGAAAGGTAAAATAAATTCCCCGAACATAACAGTTTTACACAAAGATTAAAATCAACTTTATGTCTAGAATCCGTATTCCAATTTTGATACCTGCTTTTGATTGTAGAAAATATCTAAAATTTAAGGATTAATCTTATGGAGACTTAAGAAGAAATTGAAATTCAGGGAATCTTGTTTAATTCGTGTCCAATGACTATGGATTAAATTCAATGCAAATCTGAAATATTTGAATTTTCAAATGGAAGGTTGTTCCCATATTATGCCCCCTAAAAACCCTTTTAACATACTACAAAGAAACTGAAATTTGGGGAATATTTATGTCTTATACTTATTGTGAAAATTTTACAAAAATCAGAGCTATCAGAATTTTCACAAAGAGCTTCAACTCACTGTTTATTCTCTTCACATAAAACTAAATCAAATGAAATATAGCCCACATTTCACGCCCTTACGCCTCGCATTTGTGTTTTAAAATTCATAATGATCGGTTAAATAGTTCAGGAGTGAATCCTATACATACAAATACTTTGAAAACAGTATTCGTCATTTGATTCTAAAATTTTATTTATCATCTTCACTTATTTAATTCCTCATTCTTTGATATTTATTAAAAAAACTAGCTGCAGTTACCCGGTGTTACCCGGGTGTCGTTTTACTTTCATTTGAACACCCCCTCCCGCCCCCGTCTTTGTCTTTTCTCTTCATTTCTTGTAAGAAAAATATTTACATGTTTAGAAATATAATTCAATGAAGGAATATCATTTAAAAAGATAGGGTTTGCAATAAAATAGATCTATAAATCTTATAAATACATTGGATTTTTTAAACCATGCCGTTTTTGGGGGTTTTTTTTGCCAAATTACTTTTTTAAATAGGTAAATTTAATTATTGTTATCGTTTGGCGATTGAATTATTAATTGAACCAAAATGTCAGAAAACTATCACTAAAATCGAAGATAGATGCGTTTTCTCGTCTAGAAAGATCCGGCAAGCAGAGTGAAAACAAAGTTGTTTACAATATCAGCAGGAAGGCCTATAGAAGGAGTGAGTTAGTGAAGATTTATGTAACAAAATACAGGGTGGGGAAACTGGCTGTCTGTCTGGTGTGCAAGCAAGAAGCATAAGAACGTTTAAGAAATTGAAATGCCTTTTGGCTGATTTAATTTCTGCATTAAATTATTATCTTAATAGGATTTTCAAAATGTCCCTTTATTTCATGGTACTGTATTTTTATTTTTTTGATAAAAAAATATCAAAGTTACGTTGATGCTTGAAGTTGTTTTATAATTTTATTAATATCGAAATTCTATGTGCTTGTCAAATATTAACAATACTTTGCAAATTTTAGCCCTTGTCTATTTTGGGGTGTGCCTGAGTGACACAATGGACACTGCATATGACTATGAAATCGGATATGTCAAGTTAAAATCTTATCAGATCTATTCCTATTCAATTATGCACTAAGATAAAGGTATGACCCCCCACCCCAATAAAATAAATAGGTTTATAAGTCGTGAAAATGTAAACAAAGCCACAGTATCGTTCAGATCAAAAATCTTAATGATTTCCTGTCCTCATTTTATTCCTATAAGATAACTCTCCTAAAATGCTACCTATGAATTCAGTAATAAAATTTGCAATCTTTTCTGTCAGGTGTGAGAAGTTTTCTAGCACGGTCGAGGGAGCCCACTTTCTTTGCAGCAGCCTTGACAATGTCTTCTATGTATTTGTTCCAATTCAGGTTGCCTGTGAATGTTAGGCCGAGGAGTTTGAATGTTAAACTCTCAGGTAGAGTGTTATTTGCCATGGCAATCGGTGCTTAAAGAGGTTTCTTGTACTTGTTGAAGGAAAAGAGCATTCTCTTAGAAGCATTGAATGTTACCATCCATTTATGACCCTATTCCACTACAGACTGGAGGTCAATTTCTAAGGATTCAGCTATTGCCTTGGATATGTGCGCATCCGTTTTTCCCACATGATGAGAGTAGAGCGTGGTGTCGTCAGCAAATATACCCATCTCAGACACAATGTCATCAGGGAGGTTGTTTATGAAAATCAGGAACAATAAAGGTCCAAGGATCGAACCCTGGGGCACACCTGCATTTATGTGATGTTGTTTGGATGAACGGTCATCGAGGACAACCTGGATCTTACTTTTGGATAGGAAAGATCTAATTATATTAAATATCCGTACAGTAATACCATATGAATGAAGTTTTATGAGAAGAACTTTATACCAGACCTTGTCAAAGGCTGTGGATATATCAAGCGCTACCGCCCTAGCTTCACCGGTATTGTCCAGTGTATGGTATATGCATTCAGAGACGACCGTTAGGATATCCGCAGTACACTGTGCTTGCCTAAATCCATATCGACGGTCAGAAAGAAGTTTAGCATTAACGAGGTGACGGACTATCGCTAGATGGATTAAGGATTCAAAGATTTTAGCAAAGAGCGGGAGTAGACTGATGGGGTGATAATTCTGAGGGTCAGTTCTATCTCCAGAATTCTTGAAGACTGGCACCACAGAGGCAATTATCCAGCTATCAGGGAAGCAATATTCGGCAAGGAATTTTTTGTAGAGTTTGGAAAGGCCAGGGGCCAGTTCAACAGAGCATTTCTTTATTACTATTAGGCCGTTTTGAATTCCTGCTCAGTCCGAAAATTCCGTGGAAAGGTCACATTGTAACTGGGGGCCATGCAGCCTATAGAAGTCTGTAGAGTGGGCAAGTGAAGTCTGCACAGAGACTACCTTAACTTAATTTGTGCATTTTCAGGGTAACTTATCTTTATTCCATCCATTATACATTCATTTTGCTCCTTTCCCAGGCCAGAGGGGTTTCAACTTCTGGTGTTAAATTGCGAACAGGGTGCCAGAGGGAGGGCACCCTAATATGTAGGGGGGGGGACTAAAAGCTGCAGTCAAGAAATCATGTGACTTCAGCAAGAGAGTGGTTCTTTCTCTTAGCCTGCCGACAACTGAACGGACAGGAGTCGTCATTGTCTCAGTTAGCCCGGGCAGGAGATTGGACGGTAGCATACAATTCAGCTAAATTAGTAGTCGGCCTGTCTGTCTATATGTTATTGGTGTATCTCCCTCATATTCTCTCTCTTTCTCTCTCTCTCTTTCCTTCTTTCTCTCCTTCTCTCTCTCTCTCTCCCTCTCTCTCCTCTCTCTCTTTCCCTCTCTCTCCTTCTCTCTCTCCCTCCCTCTCTCTCCTTCTCTCTCTCCCTCTCTCTCTTTCTCTCTCTCTTTCTCTCTCTCCCCCTCTCTCTCTCTCCCTCTCTCTCCTTCTCTCTTTCTCCCTCTCTCTCCTTCTCTCTCTTTCCCTCTCTCTTCTTCTCTCTCTCCCTCTCTCTCCCTCTCTCTCTTCTCTCTCTCTTTCTCTCTCTCCCCAACTCTCTCTCTCCCTCTCTCTCCTTCTCTCTCTCCTTCTCTCTCCCTCTCCTTCTCTCTCTTTCTCTCTCTCCCCTCTCTCTCTCCCTCTCTCATTCTCTCTCTCCTTCTCTCTCCCTCCCCCCCTCTCCCTCTCTCCTTCTCTCTCTCCTTTTCTCTCCCTCTCATTCTCTCTCTCTTTCTCTCCTTCTCTCTCTTTCTCTCTCTCTCCCTCTCTCTCCCTCTCCTTCTCTCTCTCCTTCTCTCTTCTCTCTTCTCTCTCTCTCTCTCTCTCCCTTTCTCTCATATGCACGCATTTCAGTTTTCTGTATTTGTTCTGTTTAAATAAAACCTTTAAAACCACATGGTTCTCGATCAACAAGCGAGGAACAGGAATCAACGACGAAACCTGGGTTATGACAGAAGATGCACAAGTGTGTGATGGTATACACCCGATGGTAAACAGCATCATACACTACCATTTGTTTTCTTTCTTGAATTAGGATTCTATAGTGCTTTAAGTTTAAATAGGGTAATGATTCGCATGTGGCTGTTTAAACTCTTCTCCTTTTAGAAGTATTACTTCTCTGTCGGTTTTATTTGTGGTGGGCTCATTTCGGACCGCTTCCACTACCTTCCCGACACTCATGTACTCGAAGGTTCATATTTTCCAAGGACTCTTCTTTCTTCGAAGAGTTTACATAGTTACATATTTGTGTCCGGTGGCATTGGGTGGACTTTGAGGGTACCCGGGTCTTTCCTTTTCTTGGGGCGAAGTTATTTGTTTCTTCCTCAGATAACCTTTTTTAACCTATTGTGATTAAAATGCCCTCTTTGCAGTTTATTCAATTTTACAGAAGCGTACCCACTAAACTTCTTATTCTCTATAGTTTTGTCGGTTTGCAACAGCTGTAGCAACCATGGCTCTTCTCAGACCATTTTTGTTATAGGATTCGGTTTAGGGCACTCTTAATGAGGTATGACCTCTCCCGCATACGCACATCTTTGTACCGGCTGCCAACTTACCTTGTTTGACAAGCTATCATTTGAGCTAGCCTGTTCTTTGATATGACAAGCTCGGAATTGCTCATACTCTTTCACTCTCCTTTGCGATTACAAGACCTCCGATACGGTTGTCAGATTTCATCTGGCCACATCTTCATTTATGAAGGGGTTAATTAGTTCATTTACTTGCACTTGCACTTGCATTGCTGAACCTTCTACGAACTCGACATATTTATACGCGAACCTAGCAAGTCTATTCATTTGGTTAGTTAGTTCTGTGAGCACCGTCCCTCGACCTGTATGTTAATTAAAGCCTACACTGCATCAGTGGAATGTTTTAATTCACTACACACACACACATATATATATATATATATATATATATATATATATATATACAACATTTCATCACACAAAAGTTAGTGGAATGTTTAAATTATATATATATATATATATATATATATATATATATATATATATATATATATATATATATTCAGACTTTATTTTATGAATATTCGTGTGAAAGGATCAATTTTCCCGTCATTTTTGTACACTCGTTTTAATAATAATGAGAAAATTGTACGTAGCATTTTTGTACACTCGTTTTAATAATAATGAGAAAACTGTACGTAGCATTTTTGTACACTCGTTTTAATAATAATGAGAAAACTGTACGTAGCATTTTTGTACACTCGTTTTAATTATAATGAGAAAACTGTACGTAGCATTTTTGTACACTCGTTTTAATAATAATGAGAAAACTGTACGTAGCATTTTTGTACACTCGTTTTAATAATAATAAGAAAACTGTACGTAGCATTTTTGTACACTCGTTTTAATAGTAATCAGAAAACTGTACGTAGCATTTTTGTACACTCGTTTTAATAATAATGAGAAAACTGTGCGTAGCATTTTGTACACTCGTTTTAATAATAATGAGAAAACTGTACGTAGCATTTTTCTACACTCGTTTTAATAATAATGAGAAAACTGTACGTAGCATTTTTGTACACTCGTTTTAATAATAATGAGAAAACTGTACGTAGCATTTTTGTACACTCGTTTTAATAATAATGAGAAAACTGTACGTATCCTTTTTGTACACTCGTTTTAACAATAATGAGAAAACTGTACGTAGCATTTTTGTACACTCGTTTTAATAATAATGAGAAAACTGTACGTAGCATTTTTGTACACTCGTTTTAATAATAATGAGAAAACTGTACGTAGCATTTTTGTACACTCGTTTTAATAATAATGAGAAAACTGTACGTAGCATTTTTGTACACTCGTTTTAATAATAATGAGAAAACTGTACGTAGCATTTTTGTACACTCGTTTTAATAATAATGAGAAAACTGTACGTAGCATTTTTGTACACTCGTTTTAATAATAATGAGAAAACTGTACGTAGCATTTTTGTACACTCGTTTTAATAATAATGAGAAAACTGTACGTAGCATTTTTGTATACTCGTTTTAATAATAATGAGAAAACTGTACGTAGCATTTTGTACACTCGTTTTAATAATAATGAGAAAACTGTACGTAGCATTTTTGTACACTCGTTTTAATAATAATGAGAAAACTGTACGTAGCATTTTTGTACACTCGTTTTAATAATAATGAGAAAACTGTACGTAGCATTTTTGTACACTCGTTTTAATAATAATGAGAAAACTGTACGTAGCATTTTTGTACACTCGTTTTAATAATAATGAGAAAACTGTACGTAGCATTTTTGTACACTCGTTTTAATAATAATGAGAAAACTGTACGTAGCATTTTTGTACACTCGTTTTAATAATAATGAGAAAACTGTACGTAGCATTTTTGTACACTCGTTTTAATAATAATGAGAAAACTGTACGTAGCATTTTTGTACACTCGTTTTAATAATAATGAGAAAACTGTACGTAGCATTTTTGTACACTCGTTTTAATAATAATGAGAAAACTGTACGTAGCATTTTTGTACACTCGTTTTAATAATAATGAGAAAACTGTACGTAGCATTTTTGTACACTCGTTTTAATAATAATGAGAAAACTGTACGTAGCATTTTTGTACACTCGTTTTAACAATAATGAGAAAACTGTACGTAGCATTTTTGTACACTCCTTTTAATAATAATGAGAAAACTGTACGTAGCATTTTTGTACACTCGTTTTAATAATAATGAGAAAACTGTACGTAGCATTTTTGTACACTCGTTTTAATAATAATGAGAAAACTGTACGTAGCATTTTTCTACACTCGTTTTAATAATAATGAGAAAACTGTACGTAGCATTTTTGTACACTCGTTTTAATAATAATGAGAAAACTGTACGTAGCATTTTGTACACTTGTTTTAATAATAATGAGAAAACTGTACGTAGCATTTTTCTACACTCGTTTTTATAATAATGAGAAAACTGTACGTAGCATTTTTCTACACTCGTTTTAATAATAATGAGAAAACTGTACGTAGCATTTTTGTACACTCGTTTTAATAATAATGAGAAAACTGTACGTAGCATTTTTGTACACTCGTTTTAATAATAATGAGAAAACTGTATGTAGCATTTTGTACACTCGTTTTAATAATAATGAGAAAACTGTACGTAGCATTTTTGTACACTCGTTTTAATAATAATGAGAAAACTGTACGTAGCATTTTTGTACACTCGTTTTAATAATAATGAGAAAACTGTACGTAGCATTTTTGTACACTCGTTTTAATAATAATGAGAAAACTGTACGTAGCATTTTTGTACACTCGTTTTAATAATAATGAGAAAACTGTACGTAGCATTTTTGTACACTCGTTTTAATAATAATGAGAAAACTGTACGTAGCATTTTTGTACACTCGTTTTAATAATAATGAGAAAACTGTACGTAGCATTTTTGTACACTCGTTTTAACAATAATAAGAAAACTGTACGTAGCATTTTTGTACACTCGTTTTAATAATAATGAGAAAACTGTACGTAGCATTTTTGTACACTCGTTTTAATAATAATGAGAAAACTGTACGTAGCATTTTTGTACACTCGTTTTAATAATAATGAGAAAACTGTACGTAGCATTTTTGTACACTCGTTTTAATAATAATGAGAAAACTGTACGTAGCATTTTTGTACACTCGTTTTAATAATAATGAGAAAACTGTACGTAGCATTTTTGTACACTCGTTTTAATAATAATGAGAAAACTGTACGTAGCATTTTTGTACACTCGTTTTAATAATAATGAGAAAACTGTACGTAGCATTTTTGTACACTCGTTTTAATAATAATGAGAAAACTGTACGTAGCATTTTGTACACTCGTTTTAATAATAATGAGAAAACTGTACGTAGCATTTTTGTACACTCGTTTTAATAATAATGAGAAAACTGTACGTAGCATTTTTGTACACTCGTTTTAATAATAATGAGAAAACTGTACGTAGCATTTTTGTACACTCGTTTTAATAATAATGAGAAAACTGTACGTAGCATTTTTGTACACTCGTTTTAATAATAATGAGAAAACTGTACGTAGCATTTTTGTACCTCGTTTTAATAATAATGAGAAAACTGTACGTATCCTTTTTGTACACTCGTTTTAATAATAATGAGAAAACTGTACGTAGCATTTTTGTACACTCGTTTTAATAATAATGAGAAAACTGTACGTAGCATTTTTGTACACTCGTTTTAACAATAATGAGAAAACTGTACGTAGCATTTTTGTACACTCGTTTTAATAATAATGAGAAAACTGTACGTAGCATTTTTGTACACTCGTTTTAATAATAATGAGAAAACTGTACGTAGCATTTTTGTACACTCGTTTTAATAATAATGAGAAAACTGTACGTAGCATTTTTGTACACTCGTTTTAATAATAATGAGAAAACTGTACGTAGCATTTTTGTACACTCGTTTTAATAATAATGAGAAAACTGTACGTAGCATTTTTGTACACTCGTTTTAATAATAATGAGAAAACTGTACGTAGCATTTTTGTACACTCGTTTTAATAATAATGAGAAAACTGTACGTAGCATTTTGTACACTCGTTTTAATAATAATGAGAAAACTGTACGTAGCATTTTTCTACACTCGTTTTAATAATAATGAGAAAACTGTACGTAGCATTTTTGTACACTCGTTTTAATAATAATGAGAAAACTGTACGTAGCATTTTTGTACACTCGTTTTAATAATAATGAGAAAACTGTACGTATCCTTTTTGTACACTCGTTTTAATAATAATGAGAAAACTGTACGTAGCATTTTTGTACACTCGTTTTAATAATAATGAGAAAACTGTACGTAGCATTTTTGTACACTCGTTTTAACAATAATGAGAAAACTGTACGTAGCATTTTTGTACACTCGTTTTAACAATAATGAGAAAACTGTACGTAGCATTTTTGTACACTCGTTTTAATAATAATGAGAAAACTGTACGTAGCATTTTTGTACACTCGTTTTAATAATAATGAGAAAACTGTACGTAGCATTTTTGTACACTCGTTTTAATAATAATGAGAAAACTGTACGTAGCATTTTTGTACACTCGTTTTAATAATAATGAGAAAACTGTACGTAGCATTTTTGTACACTCGTTTTAATAATAATGAGAAAACTGTACGTAGCATTTTTGTACACTCGTTTTAATAATAATGAGAAAACTGTACGTAGCATTTTTGTACACTCGTTTTAATAATAATGAGAAAACTGTACGTAGCATTTTTGTACACTCGTTTTAATAATAATGAGAAAACTGTACGTAGCATTTTTGTACACTCGTTTTAATAATAATGAGAAAACTGTACGTAGCATTTTTGTACACTCGTTTTAATAATAATTAGAAAACTGTACGTAGCATTTTGGTACACTCGTTTTAATAATAATGAGAAAACTGTACGTAGCATTTTTGTACACTCGTTTTAATAATAATGAGAAAACTGTACGTAGCATTTTTGTACACTCGTTTTAATAATAATGCGATGGCCTTTATAGAAAACAAATACTTGCTTATACCAAAATATCGTGATCGATTTCGTGCACAAACCAACTCCCAATAGCCGGGACTATTTGAATCAATTTATTTATATTTTACAGCCAATCAGATTGTTTATTTAAAGAAATATTGTCTTTACTTCAATATTAGTATTCCCACTAGAAATGTTGCAGGCTCCAAGCTGAAACATTTTAATAATTCTTTCCGTCCAAAAATACTTGAAATAAAAAAAACAATATAGTTTAGAATCATTGAAAATCTTCGATTTAATGGTTTTATGAATTACTTTCTTGAACGCATAGTTGTCGCGTCCATTCTAAGGTTCTCAAGAATCCCTTACTGTACCTCGTTGTCAGTTGTTGTGACCCTATAAAGGGGCCGGAAGGTAAACACGAACTCTGAGGTAAGAGAAAACAAGTATATTGAAGAAAAGTATAATACAACAGAAAATAAGAGTAGTTGTATGCCAGTCTTGACTGCTAGTATAGACTTGCGTGGATCCAGATATTTACTTCCTCCCCACCGTAGGAAGGTGTGGCACAAGGCCGAAAGGTGTGGAGAGTAAAGCCAGCGCTTCTAAAGTAGGGACACTATGCCTTCTAAAAGAATTGTCTGGGCAACCCCGTCAGCATTCCCTGGTCGGGGCGCCTCAGGCAGTAAACAATAAAATGACTTCGCCCGAAAGAGGGGGGCAAGGCCTGGGATGGTGGACCTCCTAGGACTACCCAAGACTAATGCCTCAGCCTGACAGATAGAAGGTCACCGAAATGGCCTAGTTTCTGCAGGGCTGGGGTGGATCCAGGTATTTAATCGCTTCCCACGGCAGGAATATGTGACACAAGGTCGGAAAGTGGGGAGATCAAGCCAGCCAGCGCCCCTAAAGGAGGAGCACTCTGGCCTATCAAAAATAGCCTGGGCAATCCCGTCGGCATTCCCCGGTAAGGGCGCCTCAGGCAGCAAGCAATAAACTTACTCCTTTCCAAAGAGGGGAGGCAAGGCCTGGGAGGGTGCACCTCCTAGGAAAACCCAGGACAATATACCTCAGCCCGACAGATAAAAGGCCACCGAAATGGCCCAGTTCCCGCCGGACTGATTGTCGAGAACGAATCCTCGACTGGTATTACCCCATCCCGACGTCCTCAATCAATCGAAGTTAATGAGAGACTGATCGGGCTGGGGTTGGTTCCAATAGTGAGGAGCAAGTGCTCCGAGTATTTATGGTGAGTTGAAGAGTCCAAGTAGTTCGTTATAGGTAACGTACCATAACAGAAACCAAGTGACTTTTAAAAAAGCAGACGGGGAGTCGTATATTCGACAGCTAAGAGAGAGCTTTGGTGTTGGACATTTGTCAGTATTTATTACCGTGTTGTTTGAAGAGGGGGTCCTTCTCAAATTATAACACCAAGTATAGCACCAAACATTAATTTATTGTGAACTGTTTAAAAAATAGTTATGCTAATTAGGCATTCAAATGATTGTATTTAGATTGTTCGTCGGTACTATAGATAGAGTATTTCAAAATATCATGTTGTGTTATTGATCTAAATAACAGTAACCCGTTTTGATGGTAATATGGGAATGATAAATGAAAAAAAGCATTCGCATTTATTCATTTAGAAGAATAAGAAAGCTCCTTATATTATTTTCGTTCGTAACCCTTTTTTTGTGTCTCAGGCTGATAACACTAGCTTTGGTTGATGTGACGTCACCAAATTGTGGCCGTACTCATGGGATGTCAGCACTGATGAAGCCCACTCGTTGAAGAAACTAGGTGGGGTCAGAAAGTCTTTGTCGACTAAACAGTACCCGCCCCCACGTTGTGTTTCTTTAATCAGGATATACAGTCCGGTGCCGTACAGGCGGCTCACCAACGATAGTATGAATGCTACATGTGAAAAAAATAAACGGTAACTCAAACAGACAGTTTAGGTATTCAAAACAAGACAATTCTATAACTTACAAAGGGGGTGTTACATTTATCGACTTGGTGGGATCCCCAGACACACTCGTGACAGTTCTACCCCGCTTTAGACGACCACTGCCCAGATTACATTTGTGACACTCACTGCGAATGGCAACACAACATTTGTCAAGACTTCCACTTGGCAATTTCTTTTTATTCCAGCCTCGTCTTTTTTGAACAGCTTGTGGCTACCTGTTACATAAACTAGGCTCACGAACAGGCAAGTCTCCAGTGCAGCTATCTCACACTTCTTTGCCTCATCTCCGGTCACAAGCATGAATTTCGTCCTGGTCAAATTAAGGGTTATAAACTCCATCTCGAGTTAATACCTGGTCACTACTGCTAACTTCTGATCAGCTTTGGGGTAGGGAATGTGTAAATTCATAGCCTGATAGATTTCAAGTTGACTGTCCCTATCCGACAGAGAGACAGATGCAACACTAACAGTTTATTTGGTTCTATCAACGTCATACACCCCAAGACATTATAGTACTTCCATAATTAGCTGGTCGGGTCTACCGACAATCTTAATTTATGAGGTAATTTGTTTTGTATCTCAAATCAGGCCTCCCTCAGTCGTTCGGGAGTCACTATCCTCGGTTATAAGTGTCCCAACAACAACATATCCAGCTGCATCTAGATATGCTCCATCAGCTAGTAACTGCAAACATTGCTGTACAAACCCCTTCAGTTCATGTATCTCCTCGTTCGTAGCCTCGGTTATGTTAGAGGGCATACACCTGGGAAATCAACCAATTCAGACTTCTCCTATTCTGGGCCACTTCAAACCTGTGGTGACATTCACTACAAACATGCTCGCATCGATCACCTGAGCAATACTTTCTGGTTTCCATAAGATTCTCTAACTTTTCCCGGATCGTTTTCACGTTCCCTTCCGATATGGTTTCAAACAGGACACTGAGGGTCTTCCCGACTATGGGTAAAGGCGCCTTTTTTTGCTTCGTTTGCAATAGATCAACTATTTTTTAATACAGGCTTACATCTCTTCACTCACCCTCCAATACTCGCGTCTCATGCTCCAATGAGTGTAACAATCCGAGATAGTCTACTCTCTCCGAATATCTCTTGGCCACCTGCTGTTTGACCTAGGTTAATTTTATTACTTCGCATTCCAGCCGGCATAATATCACTTTATCAACACAACCTTTGTCAGGACTTCTACCTGGCAATTTTTTCTTGTGATTTTTGCCTAATTTTCCGTTCGAAACTGCCGGCTAGTCGACCAGGGGAGCCATCCATGCACATAACGACACCACCAATAGTGATGCCTACCCAAATTTTACTATGTTTCGTTTCCTTGAGAGCCAGAGTATGCATCTCCTCCCAACCGTAGCTTCAATGACAGTTCATATAGAATCATTTATGCTTTCTTCTCAATTATCGGCCATCTTTGCTGTGTCACGGAGAACCCATGTGAGAAGAAATACACAGGAACCTCCTGCGGTACATTCTTTTCTGGGACATGGCTGTGTTAACAGCATGCCTATACACTTGTCATGGTCGTCCATATAGAGGACCATGGGCCTACTTAAATCTGGACATGTTAACAAGAGCACTGCGGTTAGTTGCTCATTGAGTGCCTCGAATGCCCTCAGTCAACTTAAACTTGGCATGCTTCTTTGTCAGGGCTATAAGTTGTCCAGGTAACTAGTTAAAAACTGGAACGAATGGCTCCTATCTACCATTGAATTTGTCTCACCGTCGTATGTTCTGGAATGGCCCGGATTACCTCCACTTTGTCCAGATCCGGACGAATTTCGATCCTTGTCGATTATGAAGCCTAATTACCTAGTCCCCTCTTTCAAGAACTGGCACTTCGGTAACCCCAACTTCAGCCCGTGCTCTCTCAACCTACTAAATATTAGCTCTAGGTGTTTAAAATGCTCCTGGGGGACTCTTGGAAAATACCATTTTATTGTCCAGGTAGGGCATGGAAAAATCCTTCATGCCCCCTAACACTATCGACATCAGCTGGGTAAACACTCCAGGGGCGTTGGACAGTCCGAATGACATAACTCGAAATTTGGTTTAAGGATGAGAATATGTATTTTTTCTAAAAAACTGGTATGTACAGGAACTCAACATCTTTTGTTATGGATGTTACTTAAGGATTTTCAGCTTCAACTTTGCTACTTGCTAACTAATGGACAATCCACTTGAAATACATTTTTTTGGGGGCTTTAGATAAGTAATACATATCGAAGGGAGGAGGTGCAAGTGTGGCAGCACTCCCTACTATGGCTGCATCTCTCTTTGATATCCACCTGCTCAAACTTCAACTTTTACTCTAACTGATCCAAACTGATAGATTTGCCTTCTGCATAGCTTTATATATCCAGGCAAGGTCACTTGGCATCGCCCGGACAAATTCTACTTGCCTCAACTAGCGAGCGATTATATTGGTCGCTGGTTTACATTAGCCCACCTTAGGGCTGGATTTTCAGTGTCGCCTAGTTCTCATTCGGCCCAGATTTCTCGTGCACTCAGTTTCTCCGGCCTAGACATTTGTCATCTCATGACAGCTACGACATTCCAGCTGACTTCTGACCTCTCATGCGAGTCCAGCCGAAGCAATCTCTTTTAACAACAACTTGATTATCATAAATTCGTGTGAACATAATTTTAATTCTCTCGACACAGTTTCCAAAATGCATATTAGAGATTTAATCACTTTAAACCCTACATAGGTTCTTAGTACTTATACTTAAATCAGCTCATGTCTAAAACCAAATTATATAGTAGAAAAGTAATAAAAGGAATAAATACCTGATCACCATCCCTAGTAAGATACTCTGGACCCTTAATAAGCTGAACAAAAGAATAACTCAGGCACCTGGCTCAATTACCTTTTGTTTGCTTTTAAAATCCTATGAACCGTTATTTCCTGTGAAAGAATTATTCTGTGACTCTTTCCTTGTTGTTCTTCTATTGTTTTTTGGTTCATTAACGACTTTGTTTTCCTCTCTTGTTCCAGCAAGCGAGTGCGGCTGTCATTTTTGTGTTTTCTGCTTTCTAGAGAAGCTTAAATTAAGACCAAATGCAAACAGAGATGATAACAACATTCATTTTGTCGTTAACGAAAGAAACTGTTAATGAGAAAACAATCCCGAGATGGAAACGCTGCAGGGAAGATTGATTGTCACCAGAAAAACGAAAGTGAGGGGGAAAACTGAAGAAGCAAACTAATTCCAGTTCTTCGTTTTACCATTTCCGCTGTTTTCTCACAACCAGAAATATTGCAAAAATAAATTAAACATTTTTTTCACAGAGCCCAAGAATTAGAATCAGAAACTGTTATTTTGATTAAAATGTTTGATTGTTTTTGTTTTTGTTTTTTTTGGAGGGGTCATCTTTAGTGACATATCAACACTAGTTACTGGGTTGTCCAGACCATTCGGCATAATTGTAAGAGTGTGCGCTAATGGTCCGGGAGATCAGGGTTCAATTCTCCTGTCAAATCATACCAAAGACTTAAAAATGGTACTTGATGCTCCCCTCTTGTTGAACACTCAGCATTATAAGGTGATGATCAAGGGTAAGTGGAGTAATCAAAGGAAAGGAGTGTCACTCTCCCGTATACCTTCGTGTAGTAGCTAATAAAAAGGGAGCCTTTTGGTCGCCCTCGACTATCGCCGTTGATCGATAAAGGATAACAGCATAGCCTGAGATTGAATGCGAACAGCTGTGTCCTTTTGCGGGTGTGAAATTGTAAGATCATGTCCTTATCTAAAGCGGCGAACGCCTCAACGATGGCACCCGATAAAACCCTTTGTGAACGTGCTCGTTGGTCTTGGACTCGATCACACCCTAGAAGAAATAATCAAGGGAGTTACAGTCGGGTGAAGGGTGAGGGGTGACGGCCACAAGTCAGACGACCAGTGTCGAGCAACAGTGTTAAGCACTCACACCTGGGTCGTCTTGGCCTGCTGGAAGACGTAAGGGCGTCCGGCGGAAATCTAGTCAATCGAGAGCTTCACCCTAACCCTAACCCTAACCCTAACTCTAACCCTAACTCTAACCCAAACCCTAACCCTAACCCTAACCCTAACCCTAACCCTAACTCTAACCCTAACTCTAACCCTAACCCTAACCCTAACCCTAACCCTAACTCCTCAGCATCTCCTTGTATTTTGTTTACTTTTAGTCTCCTGGACAAAAAAGCTGGGGAAAGAAGAGAATTTTGAAAAAGACAGCGGAGAAACGCACAGAGAACGTTTTCGCATTATATTTGCTTTTATATTCTCAGTTTTTACATTATATATTAAATTTTTGGAGTGGAGCCCAAGGATGTATTCAGCATTGATTGCGTCAGAGAAGTGCAAGTATGGCAACATTAATTGAAATACGTTTCAGTATTTATTTTTAGTTCCCCTCAAGATACACCCAGTGTTTCGCCGACATCCATGGAGTCTCCTGCGCATTTCTGAACCCCTTATTATGATTTCTATTTTTACTTTTTAATTTCTCTAATTTTCAATTCATGAATAAAATAAAGTAAAATATACTATTTCCTTTTTATGGATGTCAATAGATTCTTAGATTTGTTACTGTAATTTAAAATGCATGTATGTATGGCTTCAGCCATTTTTATTAAAAGCAACAATGTAGAATGCAATAACAGTTTCAATATTATAACAAGACACTAATTCTTAATATTTGGAGTTAAAAATACTTTGAAAATATGACGTAATAACATCATGAATTGTGACGTCATTTCGATAAATGATTGTTATAGAGAAAAGAACTAACACCCTCTTCCGAAGAATACGATTACGACTCTAGTATCAGTACAGCCGGGCCATTCCCCGTATACATTACAAACCCGTTTCTAAACTTGTAACTACCTTTTGCATTTTTCATTTACAGTAATAAACCTGTAGAGACGAAATATCCAAAATTAAAATGCTTAAACTCGTCTTTGCGCAGATGACTCGACGCATGCACTGGCCTGAATTCATGAAAACAAATAAAAACATTTTAACTCAATCAGATGCATTTCTTTGAATTTATCAAATTTGCTTTTTTGATCCACCCCGAATGCATAAAAACAGATTTTTCTTTCAACAATTTTTTTTAGCCCAAATCCATGACAGAGCTAACATCGACTTTTCTCCAGCCCCCTCGCCCCTCTGTCAGGCTTTGGGAAAGCTGAGTATGCCTTTTCTAAACTCATGAACACATAGCCACTCTGACACCAACGCACACACATACACAATGCATTAACTCTTTCACTGTCTTATGCATACGCACACTAAAGACGACACACACACACACACTGTTTGAATCCCCTTTCAATGCCATCTGCTGATTTACGCTGATTGGAAACAAATGTATAAATTTAACCACTTTAATACTTATAACATTTCTCACTGAACTTTCTATAATGAAAACAAATGAATGTTGACTCTTATTAATAACTTTCAATGAAATGTAATTTATGTGATTGAGTGAGAAAGTTTTGATTACGATTTTTCAGACCCGTAGATAATTCACAGCTCTTAAATTATCGACTCAGGCACTCGATATCTCAACTAATGATTCCACCTTGTTCTGCAAAGACTCTCAAAATATGAACAATTATTCTGTTTTCCTATCTATATAGACTTCAAATTTTAAACATATATAAAATATCTCTTTGTGAACTTATGCATTTGAATTCATTATTTCGTTTGTTTTTAGCATACAACTTTTCTCCTGCGCTCTCACATATTTGAATATTACTTAAAACGCTTTTCCTTTAAACATTTCTCTAAAACTCGGCCCTTTCAAAAATCTCCCATTCGAAACTGAAACCCTAAAATGGGTCCTTCATAAACAATTTTATATTAGTACGTTGACCGTTTGAATTATTAAATATTTTCAGATAACATTACAGACCAGACAGACACCAACTATCCATTATAGTAAGATTGTTTTTATTACTTTTATTTGTATTTTATTATGTTGTATTGTATTATTGTTTGAATTTTCTCTTATATATTTTATTGACATTTATTTATATATGAAATAATTTTCTGATGTCAATATTCTCTTCTATATTTGATTGTCTATTCTGTTCCATTGTCACTTTTATTGGTCTCTGACGTTAATTGGAAACGACTTATATTTTTGTCACTGTCCGTTAGTCTTCAGATTTTCTCAAAATTGGTTCATTAGTTTTTCACAAAGTTTTGCGTGGAATTATCTCATCATGAACGCATAAAACTGGATGAGTAAGATCTTTAGGGAAAACTGGTTTGTCTCCTGAAAAGATGAAATGGCTTAAACAAAACAATTTTTTTGAAAATATATAAACTTGCAATCGTTAGATGTATATCAAAATCCACAAAATAGGGAAAAAAATTTATAAAATACGAAATTATTTTTAGAAAAACGTTATGCTCAACGTCCACAATTATATCTGAATGGTTTTAAACATTAGCGCTGTCAGTAAACACCCCAAACTGTATAATATATAAAATTAAGTCGTTTTATTTTTCGAGGTTTGACATCGATAGCATTGCGTCTGACAAATCGATATTTGATTCTTGCTAACATTTGTTTTCTACTATATTTTTTAGATGAATTTAATATATTTCGTTTAAGTTTATTTCTGAAAATGCTTATTCCGGTAGCTAGGAAAAGTGTTAAAATGGAGACATTTTTCGAGAATGACCTAAGCAGCATCATTCTAAAACGAAATTAAGAAAAAGAAAATTCTACATTGCTCGAGTTGTTTACAATAAATATTAAACTATTGTTCATCAAGATAATAGATAAAATTGTATTTTGCACAACTAATTACAATGTTGTTTCAAGTAAATAATGCAAGCAGCCGATTTTTAATCCTGATTAATAAATTTGCTATGATGCAAGCGGCTCTGATGAAATCAATGGGTTTAAACGTTGAACCTGTCATATATATTATGGAAGTCGCTCCAGGCAAGGCATGAAGCCACTTGATGTAAGAAGCTAAAAAGAATGAAAGCTGATTAAGTTGCATAATAACAAATAGTGATGAATGTAGAATCACTTCAAAACAAGGTAGTCTTTTAACTGATGGTGATAAATTCAGAGGCCAAATAATCGGATTTAAAGCCGAAACATTAGCGTGGCTATGACAGACCAAGTCATCCATGCCGGAAATAACTCAAGGGACACACATCCATGCACATCATTTAGAATACCTCAACATTTTGCAAGTGCTAGTGAAGAAACCTCTTAAGGAGTTTGGTCTTCTGTATTATCAGCCGGGGAAGTGCAGAGTAGAAAAGCACTATGACCTTCTGTATTATCATCCGGGGAAGTGCAGAGTAGAAAAGCACTATGACCTTCTGTATTATCATCCGGGGAAGTGCAGAGTAGAAAAGCACTATGACCTTCTGTATTATCATCCGGGGAAGTGCAGAGTAGAAAAGCACTATGACCTTCTGTATTATCATCCGGGGAAGTGCAGAGTAGAAAAGCACTATGACCTTCTGTATTATCATCCGGGGAAGTACAGAGTAGAAAAGCACTATGACCTTCTGTATTATCATCCGGGGAAGTGCAGAGTAGAAAAGCACTATGACCTTCTGTATTATCATCCGGGGAAGTGCAGAGTAGAAAAGCACTATGACCTTCTGTATTATCATCCGGGGAAGTACAGAGTAGAAAAGCACTATGACCTTCTGTATTATCATCCGGGGAAGTGCAGAGTAGAAAAGCACTATGACCTTCTGTATTATCATCCGGGGAAGTGCAGAGTAGAAAAGCACTATGACCTTCTGTATTATCATCCGGGGAAGTACAGAGTAGAAAAGCACTATGACCTTCTGTATTATCATCCGGGGAAGTGCAGAGTAGAAAAGCACTATGACCTTCTGTATTATCATCCGGGGAAGTGCAGAGTAGAAAAGCACTATGACCTTCTGTATTATCATCCGGGGAAGTGCAGAGTAGAAAAGCACTATGACCTTCTGTATTATCATCCGGGGAAGTACAGAGTAGAAAAGCACTATGACCTTCTGTATTATCATCCGGGGAAGTGCAGAGTAGAAAAGCACTATGACCTTCTGTATTATCATCCGGGGAAGTACAGAGTAGAAAAGCACTATGACCTTCTGTATTATCATCCGGGGAAGTGCAGAGTAGAAAAGCACTATGACCTTCTGTATTATCATCCGGGGAAGTACAGAGTAGAAAAGCACTATGACCTTCTGTATTATCATCCGGGGAAGTACAGAGTAGAAAAGCACTATGACCTTCTGTATTATCATCCGGGGAAGTGCAGAGTAGAAAAGCACTATGACCTTCTGTATTATCATCCGGGGAAGTGCAGAGTAGAAAAGCACTATGACCTTCTGTATTATCATCCGGGAAAGTACAGAGTAGAAAAGCACTATGACCTTCTGTATTATCATCCGGGGAAGTGCAGAGTAGAAAAGCACTATGACCTTCTGTATTATCATCCGGGGAAGTGCAGAGTAGAAAAGCACTATGACCTTCTGTATTATCATCCGGGGAAGTACAGAGTAGAAAAGCACTATGACCTTCTGTATTATCATCCGGGGAAGTGCAGAGTAGAAAAGCACTATGACCTCGCCCTCTACCAAGATACTTAAGTACCTTCATTATCTGTCGATGATCAGACAAACCAAGCTTGAAAGAGACACCACCACCAGCGTGTAACCGCCTGGTAAGCCCCCTTAATACAAAAAAGTCTACCCCTGAACTGGTTGAGTGACTGCCTAGAAACCGATGTCTTATTGTAACACTATCACCAGCAAGAAAAAATATATAAATTCTATTATTTGTTTTGTTTTTCAAAAATTGCGACGCTCCAAACAAACGTCTTTTAAAATATTCTTTCAAAGTGAAATTTAACGTTCGTTTCTGCACCTTTTTTTCTTTTTCTCCTAAACTTGTCACTAGTTTTCATTATACTTTTTTTTAGTTTTTAGTCGTATTGTTGATTTACTTCCACGTAGATACACTGATGAGTGTAGACGAAAGCCGACTCAGTACATTCATGAATTTTTAAAAATTATTTCCTCTCGTTTTTATACTTTTTCAATTTCTTTCTACTCAAAGAAAATGTCCCAAACGTCTGTATTCCATGCCGTAATTAAATGTTGTACCACGAAGAATTTATTTAAATATATATATATATATATATATATATATATATATATATATATATATATATATATATATATATATTATAATAATATTATAATAATATTAATGCTCTATCCAGTATATTGAGCTTCAGTGTTTATCCGGATGTTTCACTAATTATAAGATATTAGTTGACGCTTATATCTTTTGTTGGATTGCTTCATATATATATATATATATATATATATATATATATATATATATATATATATATATATATATATATATAATGTATATATATTAATTTTAATTACTGTCTGTGTCACTTTCTCGCGGTTGTGTGGTCCTGAGCGTCTGTCTAATAATGCTAGCCTGAATGTACAAACTGTGTTCGAGCCCATGCGACCGCCTACAACCACCACTCCTACACTGATGAGGGTAAGATCCCAGAACGCTATCGTCTGTAGATGAAAAAACACTTAAATATTTAAAAAATATTTATAGTTAAAAGCCCCTTTAAAGATTTAATAGTCTTAAAAATGAGCCCTGTTTGAAATTGAAAAGTTTGCTGTAATTTCTGCGATAAGCAAGTTCCGTTCGAGCGTCGAACACTGTAGACGACAAGACACTTCCCCTGCCTCCCGGGTAAGTGTATCTTAATTTCAGTTACTGTCTGTGTCGACTTCTCGCGGCCGTGTGGTTCTGAGCTCTTGCCTCGTAATTCTAACCTGAATCTACGAACTGTGTTCAAGTCCGTGCGACCGCCTACACCAGCCACTCCTGCACTGATGAGGGTAAGAGCCCGAAACGACGTCGTCTGTAGGTGAAAAAACACTTTAATATTTAAAAACATTCTATAGTTAAAAGCCCCTTTAAAGATGTATTAGTCTTTAATGTAGAGCCCTGTTTGAAATTGAAAAGTTTGTTGTCATTTCTGCGATAAGCAAGTTCTACTCGAGCGCTGAACACTGTAGACGACAAGACATTTCCCCTGCATCTTTGATAAGTGTATTTTAATTTCAATTACTGTCTGTGTCGATTTCTAACACTTTAATATTTTAAAAAATATTTATATATATATATATATATATATATATATATATATATATATATAAAATTTGAGAAAAGCTTAGTCCTTGGCTCATGAAAACACTTACCCGTGGAAGGGAAATAACAATGAATCTGATTCGTTAGCTATCTAGACTAAACACCACGTGGATATATAACAAAAACTAGTAAAAAAACACCCGTGCACTTAGCCTGACGATTCTCTACGGGGATGAAACACGGATGCCTCTGTGTGTAGCTTAATTGCCATAAATATATTTTCATACCTAACTATATATATATATATTATATATATATATATATATATATATATATATATATATATATATATATATATATAACGAAATAAAATTCATTTAAGATAATATGGTGTGTATAATGCTACTTTTCTGTTGACACTTGTTATTACGTATTATGTGGCAAGCGGGGTTAAATACAGCCAATACTTCATAAAGTTGAGTATGTCTGCTTTTCTGTGAAAAGGATCCTTTGGATGGTCCTCGACTACGGTTGATCACTTTACTTTACTTTCTTACAGCTACAAATTAATCAAATTAAACTCATGTGCGTAGCTAATATTTTGTATTTATTTATCGAAAGATTTATTTATGGTAAGATAGAATGTTTAATATAAATATCAGCAATCGATATGAGAAGTTAAGGATAGGGAAGGGTATAAATAATAAAACAAAGGAACGGAAACTAGACAGAGAGAACCAGGAGATACAGTAAACCTATGAGATATTTCAAAGTTCAATATATGGAGAAAGTGGGAGCTAGTCCGAAGTTGGTAAAGTCCAGAGTAAAAGTGAGAATGGGAGAGTGAATGAGTAAGAAGGAGATAGTTAATAAATGAGAGTGAGAAGGAGAGAGGGAATGAGAGAGAAAGAAGGGAAGAGGGAATGAGAGAGAGAAGAGTGTGAATGAGAGAGAGAAAGAGAGTGTGAATGAGAGAGAGAGGAGAGAGAATAAATAAGAGAGAGAGAGCGAGGAGAGAAAGAGGGAGAGTGAATAAAAGATAGAAGAGAGAGAAAGATTGAGTGAATGAGCGCTCAAACTGCTGGTCATCAAATGCTCACATTCGGTACTAATGATCTGTGTATGTATATTGTGTTAGAAAAATTAAAGTCATCTATTTTAGTGCTGACTTTGTAAATAATGCACTGGCCAGTTCCTTTTCTAGAAATTTTTATCAACTTAATACAACTGATCTCTGCACGTGTGTCAATAGCTTATGGACACCAAGCCACTTGACAGAGAAAGCTAAAATGATCTCGTTTTTTGTGCATATGTTTTTATGCTTTTGATTACTTTGAAGGAGAGTAGAAAGTTGACCTTGGGTTTATTTTCGGCAGCCTCATAACTCTCGCTTCCTTTATTTTGTCCTTTAGTCCTCACATTCCATGAGCGATGTTTCTCACAAAGGGGGAACAATTGTTGTTTTCTGGGTCGGAATCTATCCATCGAACACTTATCGTTAGCTAGCTTTTTACTTTGAACTAGTATTTGTTTAGCTCCTTACATCAAGTGGCATCGTGCCTTGTCTGGAGCGATTTCCATTTAAAAACATCCGGTTGTGATCATTATTGAATATTCCAAGCATGTCTCATCATTTTGAACGTTGTCCTGCGACGACTATTGCATCTAGTTTTATTCCTTGCCTTTCAAAATCTTATGTTTTATGTGTCTTCCAATAATGGAGAGCCTGGTTCACTTAAGGCTTTTAGCTCCTTACAATGAAATCAGCAGAGATCTTAAATCATTGAATGAATGTCCACGTGTTTGCTGTTTCTTCGACCAAAGTAAAAAAAGAGCTGAATCATCATGTCTTCTTATTGTGGGCTTTTAAGAGAAAATCATTAAAAAAAATCTATTAAATACCGCAGATAAAAATCCAGCTCACTTTGGAACGCACCTCATTTTCTAAAGAGCTTTTCAGCCTAATAGCTATGACCGTATGCAAAGCCTTTGACAGTGGTTGTTTTCTGCTTCTCTTTATAATGTGACATAACGGTCTATAACTCTGAATGGACGATTTAATAAGCGTCAGACTTTGAACTCCAAAATACTTCAAACCAACATTGAAAATAAAGGAAAAAAGTTTGTAAAAATTAAACATACATTTCGGACTTAGAAAAATGTTAATTTTGAAGGGTCATAAAACGATCGAATTTGTTGAAATTTTAAGAATTATATAATTTTGCATAAATTATGGTAACATCCGTTTCAGAATAAAAATCAAAAGAAAAAGGCATTAGGACGATTGTCTTAAAGTTGTAGGTTACGTAATATTTGCAAATTTAGGTCAGTAAAAAAACTTTTGTTAAAAAGTGTTACACCGGCCGTTCTTACACAGGAGAAACTACACCGGTTCTCACTATAAATAGTGCGAGTCACCAGAGACACTGAAGACAAAGCACAGTCTTGTAACTGTCTAGCCAAGTGCTAGTCACTTTCTTACTTTGTTAATACACTTGTTAAACCAACCCTCGACTTGACTTCCTTTATTTATTATTTACTGTGGGACAACTTCACAACAAAAAGAATAATAAAATGCAATAATAAGTAAGAAATGTTTGTGAGGTATATTGATATGGTAAGTTATACGAACAAAGAAACCATTAGAGATAAATGAAAAAAAGAATTGGAAAAGATAAAACAGTCAGAAGGAGAGATAATGGCTTGGAGAGTCAAGCTCGATATGACTGAACGAGTTATGAAAGCCAAGCAAACACATATTTTAGTGAGTAGAAGGAAGATTATGAGCATCATAAAACAAATATTAACAACAGACATTAATGAACTAATAAGAGCGCTTGGTTTTTGTTTGAATATCATTAAAAGTAAATCGATTCGTATGTGTTTCTTTTGTCTTCTGTACTACTAAACCTCTGAAATAAATACTCCATATGATAAAAACCATGTTGAGAAAATATACACGGCGATAGGTACGTATATAATATGCACACCGGGGAGGAGATAGGTACGTATATAGTATGCGCACCGGGGCGGAGATAGGTACGTATATAATATGTGCACCGGAGCGGAGATAAGTACATATATAGAAAACGCAGATAGAGGTGGTACTTTTAATAGAAATATGTCAACCTTCTCCCCTGGGCAACGGAAGAGGAGTGGTAGGGAAGAGACAGCTTTTGCCAAAGGCAACAGGGAGAAGGTGGAAACGGGGAGAGGGGGCGGTGAAATGGGGCGACCAGGGAAGAGAAAAGGAGAAAGATAAAGATACGGCTATAGAAAGACATTGAGAAATAGAAGTTTGAATATAAAGATGTTATGAACGCTATTTTTCTTCTATTTTGTGTTTTTATGACCCCGAGCCCTGCTAGTACTCTATATAATAAAACCACGTTGAGAAAATATACACAGTTGGGTCATCACTGTAAAAAATCTCGTTTTAGGTTCTCTTGTAACATTACATATTTTTTTCTGTTGTCATGAAAAATGGTCTTTCATCAAAAAAGCATGTGCCAACCTAAAAACAAATGTCACAATGACAAAGTAGAAAATGGAAATTCACAAAGCTAAATATATCAACAAATGAGAAAAAAAGACAAACATACAATCAAGCTACAAAAAAAGAAAGTAATACCAACAAAACACAAGTAATACTAATAAAAATCAAATAATACTAACAAGAAACAAGTTATACAAACAGAAAATGAGTACTACTAACCAAAGAACAAGTAATACCAACAAAGAAACAAAAAGTAATGCTAATAAAAAACAAGTCATACAAACTAAAAAAGTAATACCAAATAAAAAAGTAATACCAAATAAAAAAGTAATACCAAATAAAAAAGAAATACCAAATAAAAAAGTAATACCAAATAAAAAAGAAATACCAAAAAAAAACATGTAATACTAACAAAAAAAAGAAATACTAACAAAAAAAGAAATACCAACAAAAAACATGTAATACTAACAAAAAAAAGAAATACCAACAAAAAACAAGAAATACCAACAAAAACATGTAATACTAACAAAAAAAAGAAATACCAACAAAAAACAAGAAATACCAACAAAAAACATGTAATACTAACAAAAAAAAGAAATACCAACAAAAAACAAGAAATACCAACAAAAAACATGTAATACTAACAAAAAAAAGTAATACCAATAAAAAAAATAAGTAATACCAAAAGAAAATATCTAATACTAACAAAAACAAAGAATACAAACTAAAATAAGTAATTATGTTTCGGAATTTTTTAGATGAGGGTTGATAATTTGAACGAGAGCATGCTACCCCCGTGGATTTAATAAAGGGTTTCGTTCGATATTCCGTCCATATTCTCTAGTTCGACAGAAAGATTCCTAAGTTCGACACGGTACACCTGAAGACGGTCGGAGGTTACATCGGCCGAAACGTTGTGATAAAAACACCCAAGATGAGAACAGTAGTCAGAATATACCAAATTCTACAAAAACAAGTAATACAAACAAAAAAAGCAATAATAACAAAAAACAAGTACTACCAAGAACAAAATAAGCAATATTAACAAAAGCAAGTAATGCCAACAAAAAACAACTAATACCAACAAAAATAATAAATACAAAAAACAATAAATACCAACAAAATAACAAGTAATACAAACAAAACAAAGTAATACAAAAAACAAGTAATACCAACAAAAAAAAAGTAATACCAACAAAAAACAAGTAATACCAACAAAAATAATAGATACAAAAAACGAGTAATACCAACAAAAAACAAGTAATACAAACAAAAAAAAGTAATACAAAAAACAAGTAATACCAACAAAAAACAAGTAATACCAACAAAAATAATAGATACAAAAAACGAGTAATACCAACAAAAAACAAGTAATACAAACAAAAAAAAAGTAATACAAAAAACAAGTAATACCAACAAAAAACAAGTAATACCAACAAAAAACAAGTAACACCAACAAAAAACAAGTAATACAAATATAACAAATACAAACAAATAACAAGTAATGCTAAAAAAACAAGTAAGTCTAACAAAAAACAAGTAATACCAACAAGTAATACCAATGAAAAATAAGTAATACCAAAAAAACAAGTAATACAAAAAACAAGTAATAGTAACTAAAAACAAGTAATACAAACAAAAAATATCTAATACTAACAGAAACACAGGTAATAAAACCAAAAACCAAGTATTACCAACAAAAAAGCAAGTAATACCACAAAAACTAAGTAATACCAACAAAAAATAAGATACAAGTAAGTTTACTTTTTTACTTTTAATATTTTCTGTCCAACTCCTAATTCGTGCTTTGTATAACTTAAAATGGTTTTGTAGATGGTGTAAACTAAATAAGAATAAACTATCTAAATATCTAATATAGAGCAAGTACAATTGTTCAGAGAATATTTTCAGTGGATAACTTTGGAAATTAAAAATGTTACAAATTTATTGCAGCTAAGCTCATATTTAAGAGAAATAAGACCAGTGATACATAAGAATGAAGGCTATTATGATTCTGGATCAAAGAAATGAAAAACTCTTCCCCATAACAAAAACTGCTAAAGGGAAAAATATAACTATCACCAAAAATATAATAGAGCTTTCATCCAGAGAAAAATTTCTACTATCCAGGGAAAAAAAATTTCTACTATCCAGGGAAAAGAAATTTCTACTATCCAGAGAAAAAAAAATTCTACTATCCAGGGAAAAAAAATTTCTACTATCCAGGGAAAAAAATTTCTACTATCCAGGGAAAAAAATTTCTACTATCTAGGAAAAAAAATTTCTACTATCCAGGGAAAAAAATTTCTACTATCCAGGGAAAAGAAATTTCTACTATCCAGGGAAAAAAATTTCTACTATCCAGGAAAAAGAAATTTCTACTATCCAGGGAAAAAAAATTTCTACTATCCAGAGAAAAAAAATTCTACTATCCAGGGGAAAAAAATTTCTACTATCCAGGGAAAAGAAATTTCTACTATCCAGGAAAAAAAAAATTCTACTATCCAGGGAAAAAAAATTTCTACTATCCAGGGAAAAAAAATTTCTACTATCCAGAGAAAAAAAATTCTACTATCCAGGGGAAAAAAATTTCTACTATCCAGGAAAAAAAATTTCTACTATCCAGGAAAAAAAAAATTCTACTATCCAGGGGAAAAAAATTCTACTATCCATGGAAAAATATAATTACCACCAAATACATAATAGAGCTTTCATCCAGAGGTCAGTTAATACTAATCTTTGACTAACATGAAAAAAAGAGGTTTGAGTAATTCTATGAGATAGATCGCAACCTCCATACATATTTGGTGAAATTGGCTAGAATCCTGTCGAAAGCTGTGTACTGATCCAAATTGATCAGCACGGAATCCATGTTGTCTTCTATACCTTTTAATGCATCAGATTGTTCTGAATCGATCTCCCCTTCACAACATAGTTCTACTCAGGCTCGATCTTGAACACGCCCATTGTGATCCTTCAAGACTGAGTGTTTGTCATCCTGAAACCAAAGCTCCTTATTTATACTTTCAAAAAGACTAAGTCAAGACAAAACTGATGAAAGACAGAGGAGGTTTATTCGACTTGATCTTCGCTCCAAATTACTAACCAGTAGGATGAGGGAGACAGAGAGAGATCGGTAATCACTATTTAATGATATTTTGTCAGCACATCGTACTTTCTCATGTTCACACTTTCATGCATCCAAGGAACTAATTGTTTCTCTCTCTCTTACTGTCTTTCTCTTTAAGCCACGTGACATCATATCCGTTTCCATTAATTCCCACAGTTTTGTAATTCTAACCTCTAGTTAAGAAAGTTGACTCCAACTGAACTTCCATTTTCTGTTTTCCTCAACTAACTGTAACTAATATTTAACACTAGTTAACTGCAACCAGGCTATAATCAATTTATTGCCTGATTGCCCTTAACCAATGAAACGTAGGAAACAATAGGAGAGTAGAAAGTAGGCCTTTGGGTTTACTTTCGGTAGCCTCGTTACTTTCACTTCCCTTATTTTGTCATTTAGTCCTCACATTTCATGAGCAATGTTTCTGACAAAAGGGGGGGGGAGAACTGCTGTTTTCTGGGTCAGAATCTATCCATTTAACACTTATTGTTGACTAGTTTTTAACCTTGAAGTGGTATTTTTTTAGCTCCTTACATCAAGTGGCTTCATGCCTTGTCTGGAGCGATTTTCATAAAAAATTTAAAAAATGAATAAAATGTACGCCATTTTGCTCTTTGTTCCCATCTCAAAGGTCGGGAAAGTATACTAAAATTTAACCTACTGATTGAGATCTGCTTGCACCCCCCCCCCTCCACTCCAAATGAGGAAAATCTTCATGCCCCGCCATGTCTATACAAGTATAATCCAGTTTGCTATAAAATGCGTATGACCCAAGCAACACAGATTTTGTCATTTATATATTTGAACTTTTCAAAATTCAGCAAAAATTATTCTTGTATTACTGGAAAGAGCGGATAAAATTGCAACATTTATTAATTAATCATTCAGTTAAAGCCTTCTTTTCCGGGCTTACCTCAGGGCTAAGATCAAAGTGCAGTATACGTTCGGTCTTTGGGTAGAGGAAGAGAAAATCCTTCTCTACTGGGGTGATTTTTATTTTGTTTTTGTCCCATTCAGAGTGCCCCTTTTTGTTGAGCTGGAAAACCTCCAGATTAAGCTGACCTTGTGAGACAACAGTATCGATATAGTTTTTATTAGTAAGTAGATATTCACAGATATGTTGGGATATAGTTAATGACAACAGTATCGATATATCTTTTATTAGTAAGCAAATGGCCATAGGTAGGTTGTTAGTGACAACCGGATTGATATAAAAACTAAACAAGCATGAGTCTCGATTTAGATTGATTTTCTTCATACTATTCTCATAAACATTGATATAATATATATATATATATATATAAAGATAGATGAAAGAAAAGGAATGAACATGTACAAATGACAAATTTATTTCAACTTCGATTGTTCAATGCAAGGTATACTTGGTAAAAAATATTTTATTTTATATATATATATATATATATATATATATATATATATATAGTGTGTGGATTTCAATTTTGTGTAGAGAATCTGAATAACAGAGCTCAATGTAATTCAAACAGAGCAAAACAGAATTATAAAAAGAAAAACTATACACACATTAAGGTTGTACACATAATAACTTATTTCGACCCCTTTAATTAGGTCTCCTCAGATGTATGGACAACCACGTCATTAACTATATCCCAACATATCTGTGAATATCTACTTACTAATAAAAACTATATCGATACTGTTGTCTCACAAGGTCAGCTTTTTTTGACGTGGTTGTCCATACATCTGAGGAGACCTAATTAAAGGGGTCGAAATAAGTTATTATGTGTACAACCTTAATGTGTGTATAGTTTTTCTTTTTATAATTCTATATATATATATATATATATATATATATATATATATATATATATATATATATATTGCTATTTCATGTATCCACATAAAATTTTATAAGGAGATATATCCACATAAAATTTTATAAGGAGGTACAATTTTTTATGCATCAATTTTCAGTATTTACTTCAACAGTGCTCGATATGTAAATAGAGCTAGGTAGTAAGCTATGAAAAGCTTAATTTCCATAAATATATTTTCATAGCTTACTATATATATATATATATATATATATATATATATATATATATATATATATATATATATATATATATATGCAAACATTGTTAAAAATAACAGAATTTGTCTGTTTAATTATACCTTTTTTATTTTTTCAATTTTTTTGATGGTCTTTTTTCTATTAAAATCGAAAAATCAATAAATGTTCCATAGGTTTCACAGGTTTCACGAACGTTTTCGATTCTTCATCGAATCATCCTCAGGTGTCAAAAGCAAATGAACAAAAAAGCTGAAGAAAGAAGAGAATTTTAAAAAGACGGTGGAAAAACGCGCAAAGAACGTTTACCGCATTGTTCCAGGAAGTCGTTGACGATTTAAATTCAGTAACGCTGGATGGCATCACGGCACAAAATCGCATTACGTTAACGTGGTAACATTTTAAAATGCTTAACATAATGCGATGTTGTCCTGTGATGACATCCAGCGTTGCTGAAACATCAATAATTGATAGTGAGCCACACTGGAAAATAGGACGTGTGAAAAAAAATCCAAAGGTTGTTCATGTATTATAAGTCAACCTAGCATAGATATTAATTGAATATAGGAATTTTTATTATTTGGATTATTCGGACTACTGTCATCATCTTGGATGTTATTTTGGCCGACAATCTCTTCAATGGTCATTACGATATACCTCAGGGCCTATTATTTACTCCTGCCCCCAAAAGAGGTCTACATGGGCACCACAAGAAATTATTTCACTGCCGATTTTGATTGAACCGAAGGAGAGCGGCTTTCTAAATCAGGATCCCTGGACCTTTGGAATAAACTTCCAAGAGAGGTAATAAATGCGCCAACAACGCATCAATTCAAGGTGAATTTGGACGAGTGCTGGGCTACTGTATCCTCTTCTGTGTAAATTTCTACCACCCTTTCCTTACATAGCAACTGAAGTATGCTTGTTTTATTTTTTTCTAAATTAATTGAATTGAATTGAATATTCTCATAACGTTTCAACCGATGTCACCTCCAATCTTTTTCGGGTGCGTCCTTTCAAACTCTGGAATCTTTATGTTGAAATTTGGAATCTGAACTCTTTATTTAATCCATGGAGGTAGATTGTTCTCGTTCCTTTAGCCGTGACTGGGTAGAAGAGTTAAGTAATTTTGTATTATAATCTTAGTTTAGTATCACCTGTAATAAAATTGTCAATCCTCATCCAAAAAATTCCGAAAAATAATCTAAGAATTGTTGATTAAAAAATAACAGAAAAAGATATTGTTCTTATAAAAATAATCTAAGAATTGTTGATTAACAAATAACAGAAAAGGATATTGTTCTTATAAAAATAATCTAAGAATTGTTGATTAACAAATAACAGAAAAGGATATTGTTCTTATAAAAATAATCTAAGAATTGTTGATTAACAAATAACAGGAAAGGATATTGTTCTTATAAAAATAATCTAAGAATTGTTGATTAACAAATAACAGGAAAGGATATTGTTCTTATAAAAATAATCTAAGAATTGTTGATTAACAAATAACAGGAAAGGATATTGTTCTTATAAAAATAATCTAAGAATTGTTGATTAACAAATAACAGGAAAGGATATTGTTCTTATAAAAATAATCTAAGAATTGTTGATTAACACTAACAGGAAAGGATATTGTTCTTATAAAAATAATCTAAGAATTGTTGATTAACAAATAACAGGAAAGGATATTGTTCTTATAAAAATAATCTAAGAATTGTTGATTAACACTAACAGGAAAGGATATTGTTCTTATAAAAATAATCTAAGAATTGTTGATTAACAAATAACAGGAAAGGATATTGTTCTTATAAAAATAATCTAAGAATTGTTGATTAACACTAACAGGAAAGGATATTGTTCTTATAAAAATAATCTAAGAATTGTTGATTAGCAAATAACAGGAAAGGATATAGTTCTTATAAAAATAATCTAAGAATTGTTGATTAACAAATAACAGGAAAGGATATTGTTCTTATAAAAATAATCTAAGAATTGTTGATTAACAAATAACAGGAAAGGATATTGTTCTTATAAAAATAATCTAAATACAACAGTTTATAAGAATGTTCATGCTATGTTATAAGTGATTGTTTATGTTATTCTTATTATGCCTCTGAAGATTCTTCCTTTTTACCTCTCTTATTAATTCAGCTCTTTAAAACACATTGTACAAAACATTAACACTTTTAATACAGAGTGATACCCCCCCCAAACACACACAAATTTCAATGATGGAATCGTTAATAAAATTCATAATCTATTCTACCATCCAAACATATTTTGTACAAATAAACTTTAGTCTATGATCGACATGTCCACCAACTGTCATTCAGAAGTGTCCAACAGGTTTTGTCTTATCTTCGTTCAAAGATATGCTGGGACAATTTGGTGATCGTCGCAGGTGTGATTCGGAATCGGCTTCACACTCACCAGACTTTTCCCCTCAGACTTTTATCTGTGTAGTTTTCTCAAAGATAATGCGTATCAAAACAATCTCAAACAATTCCTGAACTAAAGATGGCCATCACAGTGAAAATCAGAAGGGAAGAGTGTGTCAGAGTTATTGATAATTTTGAACGTTCTACACAGGTGCACTTATTATTGAACAGCGATTAAACAAAGATTGCGCCAAATATTGATGTTTTAATCTACATGAGCTGGTGAGCACCCCCTTACAAAGGTGACAAACAATGTTTGACTTCTATACCCTCCATTCCCTAATTACGTTTTTTTTTTATGTTGTTCCTTCCTTATTCTCAGGGGCCAACCTGTTTCTCCTTTATAGCCCTTTTGGCAGAGAATACATTCAGTTTTGGTTCACGTTTTCTCCTGTGTTAAGTTTGACTTGGAAAAAATAGCTAATTTTTTACATTTTCAATCGTCTGCAATCTAAAATTGATTTGTCATCGCTGGCCAGAGTCTGGTCAATACAGATCACAAGAACAGCCTTGCTGTGTTCATTGTAGTGGAAGGTTGGTAGGAGGTGCTCCGCTTGCAAAAACACGAGGACCATATTTTTATATACAACACCTGCTATTTCCAAATGGTCACCCTGTACTGCCATCGTCAAAATGATATTTATCATCTTGTCTAGACAGCCAGATAACTCGGAATCACACGGAGACAAAGGAAGCAATGAAAAACAACGAATTCCAATTATAATAAAAATCCTTTATTCCCTGTAAAACAGGTAAAAAATCTGAAAATAAAAAATAAACAAAAGGTAACTCACTACGACGAAGAAGAAGAAACAAGTATTCATAGATAAACGAAAGGAAAAAAGATTAAGCAAAGCAGTACAATAAGATAGATGACTTAATTTAACTATTAGGGGGAGCGAGGCGAAGATGGGGTCGCCATACTAGGGAGGTAAAAATCTCGGGACGCCGTCGTAGGAAACCTGAGCGACGCCGGGAATGAGTTGTAACATTGTTACGACGGGGAGACATTGTTAATGAAAACATGGGAGGCATAATAAGGAGGATTAGCTTAGCAAGGAAAGGAGAGAATTAATTTACATACCAAGTTATGTTAGCGGGGGTCAGAATCTGCGACGCGAAGCGCCCTTGAATTTTGTTTACAAACTGCAGGAAAAATGGCGACGGTTGAAAAAACCGCCAAAAGAACAAGTCTCTAGCAAGTCACGCTAACGAGAGTGGGTGATAATTATTATTAGAATAAATAAATCGAAAATGAAGAATTAAAGCAGGATAAACTAGCTAAAATCCTCATAGGAGAACGCAGAATAAAAAGGAATGAAGAAAAAGAAAGACGAAAAGAAGAATGTCGTAGCGAAGAATGAAACGCAAACTAAAGAAAAAGCGGTGAAGGGATGAATCTGTCCCTGATGGGAAGAAGGGCCGGGTACGAAACATGACACTTAGGCTTAATCTTGCTTAACTTAGCTAATCGTAAAGCAACCGGTATGTGAACGTAATTATAGCTGTATAACTTTTCAGTCATATAAAAAATTATTTACTTTTATTTTTATGGTCAGCAACCGTGATTGAAAGATCTACTGAGTAATTTTAACTACAAGACATTTGAAAATCTACATTTTAGATTTGACTCGTATAATTCATGTTCAACTGAGTTGAATTGTTTCTGAATGTTTTCCTGGTGTTATATTGTTTGCATTAAAGCAATATAAATACTGATACACTACACTGTCATAGCTGTGTTCAACCCTTGCTTCCATTGTAACAAATCAAATGGGTTAGTTTCTGTCGAAACAAGACCGTATGTTCTTTGTTTTTTGCTAATTCATCTCAAGATCGACAAATGTTGAGTCACTTTTAAAACATGAATTAGGCAGTCAACCAATAGGTGAGAGCTATTTAAGACCAAGCAACCCAGCATGATCACAAAACTACAAGTGTTGTATCTGTTTCTTCTACCAGGAACGTTGTCATTCATTACTTAGATTTCCTTCCCTCTGATACTGTATTAAATTATTGGCTCAATTTGTTTTTGTCTGGCAACAGGACGCTTTGTAACCTTCATTTTAGCTGTGTCCTGTGTCTAACCTTTGACATGTTCTGATGCTCCAGTTATTGTTCTTACGGTTTCGTCCAGGTGTTGACTAACTCTATTTATTTACTCATTGACATGACCAGCTGTCTACTAACACTACTTGTCTAGTCAGTGACTTGATCAGCTGCATCCTGGTCATAGAATTTGACCATGTCTGTGTCGAAACGCAATAATGATCACTACAGTTCCTGACTCGTCTTGCCCGATTACCAACTAAACTTTTCAGGACAAACACGAATTACAACATTTTCTGATTATCAGCTGCCTTTTCAGGACAACGAGCTGTCCTTATCAACTGTATTATAATGTCAACATCCGACCATGATAGTAAAGAAATCAGTCGACCAAAGACTCGATCCACGTTCCTATGATGCCAGCAATTGAACCAAATTATTTACACAAGGGTATTGTTATAGCCAAATAAACTGGCTATTTGATATTTAAAAACTCCTTCCGCTGTTTTTCCTTTCTTTTTGCCTATTGCCGTGGTGCTTTGTGGTGAAAAATTGCTAAGACCGACCCCCATATTCGGTCACTGCAACAAACTCAATGTCCAAATTGATGCCATCATACAATGGAAAGTCTACTTGTTAAGTTAACGACTTGGAGGAATGCCATGGAAAGTAAAGGTTTGAGAATGAATGTTACCAAGACCAAAGGGATGATCAGTGGTTTTAGTGTTGGAAAGCTCCCAAAATGAAGAAAGTTCCTCTGCTCAGTTTGTGGAAAGAGAGTTATGAGCAGCTCAATGTTTTGTGCTACTTGTAAGCATTGGGTGAAGTGGAATTACAAACAGGTTGATCAGAGGTTTTGTTACCTTAGTAGCACCATTGGAGCACAGGGAAGAGCTGGTGTTAGTGTGATTGCAAGAGTTAGGAGTCGATGGAGTAAGTTCAGGGATATTTTACCATTACTAACCAGCAGAGTGTTTCCACTGTCGACCAAAGAAATGAGTCTATCAGGGATGTGTATGAAGTGTGATGATGTATGGAAGTGAAACCGGGCCAGTGAATATTTAAGACATGTGTTGCATAGAGAGAAATGATAGGAGAGGGATATGATAGATGTGTAGTCTGAGTCTTAATTACAGGCTTAGATCTGATAAGGAAAATTAAATCTAGACAGTATAGGGAGATGTGAAGAGAACAGGCGACTTCGATGATATGGCCACATTGAAAGAATGGATGAGGGTTCTTGGGTTAGTAGATGTAGAACAGTTGAGAGAGCAGGTTCAGTTCACAGGGAAAGGCCAAGGTAATCATGGAAGAAAGTAATAAAAATGGACTTGAGAAAGAGGGATAAATAAGACCTGGGCAGAGATATGTTGATTTGGAAGTCAATTTCCTGAAGCCATTAAACACATGCCAGCATGTAAAACGGACGTTAAACAGACGACAATGATGATGATGATGATGATGATGATGCTGATGATGCTGATGATGATGCTGATGATGATGATGATGATGATGATGATGATGATGATGATGATGATGATGATGATGATGATGATGATGATGATGATGATGATGATGATGATGATGATGATGATGATGATGATGATGATGATGATGATGATGATGATGATGATGATGATGATGATGATGATGATGATGATGATGATGATGATGATGATGATGATGATGATGATGATGATGATGATGATGATGATGATGATGATGATGATGATGATGATGATGATGATGATGATGATGATGATGATGATGATGATGATGATGATGATGATGATGATGATGAATGTAATTTTAGCAAGATATATTTAGTGCAAAATATTCACGAAGCAAATATATTAGAACTGTAAATGTTACTAGACTCATGTATGGGAGGGCATTATAGGCAGATAAAAGCTGTTATCTCGTATGTCTGGGGTCAGCAAACGTCTATCATAGAAATAAGAAGACTTTGATGGTTGATAAGGATATCAAGTTTGTATCGACCTTAGCTGCTCGGACCAATGTTGGCCGCTTGACTTGCTCGACTGGTACATGCACAGTGTGATATGTCATGAATACATAATTGATAGATGTTTTCCGGAGATGTAGTATATATATGTTTTACACTGACAAGTATGTATGTCTTGCAGATGTAAATCTATAATATAAATGTGGTGTCATTGTCTGTCTGTCTCTTTGCTTGAAAATACAACTGAAAACAAAGCCCTATACCAAGATCGAACGAAACTTTTTTCGGGTAAAATTTTTACAGAATTTGAATTTGTATAAGAAAACTTCTTACAACAGAAATTGAAAATCATAGAAATTAAACAATCAAAATCAAATGCTAATATGAGTTTTAGGGTTGGGAGCAGGAGTAAACGGTGATCCTCATTTATTCGTCGGAATCGCCAGGAGTACCAGCTAGTATTTAATATTTTGTGAATGCATATAAAAAAGATTAATTCTTTCTTTCTCTCTTTCTTTTTTAATGCGTTTTCCATTATATTGATACACAAAGCTGCTGCTTTCATATATGCAAATCAAAACTACAAAATTAAAATCCAATCTGGTCACCTTGTTACTTTGTTCCTTGTTTGTCATTAAAACTCGCACCTATTTGATCCGGTAAAGTTTTAAATTTCATATATAGTAGGACGGCTAGTGGAAAAAGCATGCATTTGATGATACAAGCACCAAAATTGGCATGATGCTTCCATAAGGTAAACTAAAACATATCTGTCAAACTAGCCATCTCAAAATCCAAGATGGTGGCCATTTTTCAAGATGGCTGCCATCAGGAGCTCGTGATAAATATATTCCTTATAAATTGGTATCTATTCAACCGATTGTTGTGATCTTGGTGTCAAATTGTATCTTTTGGGGCATGCTGAATTCATTTATGCATTTAGTTGCCCCACTAATATTTTTTGTCATCAAGACTCTTACCTATTTGATCTGGTAAAGTTGTAAATAGACGAGAAGTCGTGTGAGGAGGGGAGAAGGATTTATGAAATACAAAGTCTCATAATCTGAAGGCTGTGAGTTCAATCCCTGTAAAGGCAGTAGATTTTCATTTTATCTTCAATCAAACCTCAAAATAAATTTAAGTATTATATAGATCGAGTCGAGGCTAAAGGCAGCAAAATATTAAAGTTCTTGTTAATAATGGGAAATGTGTAAAATATTGTAAATAAAAATGTTTTGTAAATATTTTTACAATTTCTTCCAATCTCATATATGTTTCATAAACTGCCAATAAATAAATCACGATCGAGTAAGGACATTAAATATATACATTAATGTATAATGTGCCAACGTTGAACCAACGAGTCACAAGTTCTTTAGTATTATTATAAGTATCAATGTTAGTCTGGCTTTTCTCAAGTAAAATTTTACAATAAATCAAATAGTGGTATTCATTTTGTATTGTTTATTTTTACAATAATATTGTGGGGTTTGCATAGACACAAGACATCAATAATACAACGTATTATTTGATCTATATATAAAAGTTAATGTTTGTTTGTGTGTTATACAAATAGATATGTTAACAGTTAGAACATTTAAATAAGTTTCAATAAGGGTTAAATTTTTCAAGGAATCTAAAGATACTATTGAAAGCGAACTTCAGTTCAATCTGAGATCAATAGGGACAATATAGGTTAGGTCCATGAAATTGCTGAAACATATTAGAACGTAAATGAAGCGTAATTATTTTTTTTTAATACATTTTCTTTATTTCATAAAACCAAAATAAAACAAGCCGCGCATGCGTGGTCCCCCTCTGTATGTGACTCGATGTGGCGAGTGTAAAATGCAATAAATTTGGGCAATTTGGGGCATTTTTGACCCCATTGTACACCCTGGGGGCGCGGATCAGAATTTTTCTGAGGTCAAGGATGCTTATTTTATATCCATAACAATTGCCTCTACATTTTGGCCAAGTTTCAGAAAAATTGAATGGATGGATCAAACGTTATGGGAGAAAAGGGTCATTTTTTGCCATTTTGGGGAATTTTGACCCCCTGGGGGTGCAAACCAGATTTTTCCCAAGGTCAGCAATACTTATTTTCTATTAGGAACAATTGCCTCCACATTTTGGTCAAGTTTCAGAGAAATTGAATGGATGAAAAGTTATGGGGCAAAAACATGTCATTTTTTGCCATTTTGGGGCCTGTTGACCCCCTGGGGGGCTAACCAGATTTTTTTTCAAAAATCGGCGAATGTCACTTTCTAACCTGACAAAAGTTACAACTTCATGCAAAATTTCAGAGAAATTCAATGGATGGTTGCGGAGAAAAATACGGACGGACGGACAGACGGACGGACGGACGGATGGAAATGCCTCAAAACATAGGTCTCCCGATTTTATAAATCGGCGGACCAATTAAACAAAACGTATCTCATTGAAGAATGTATTTAAAAAAGGTTTAAACGTTTCGATTATTATATTGGTATTTTTAAGATTTAAAATAATTAAATAAAAACGAATTTGTTTCGATTCGTTAAAACCATTTGCCGTTTTATACTGCTGTCTGTAAGAAAGTATATTTAAAAGAAAACACTACCGCGCTAACAGTTTTTTTTTATATTGTGTGACCTCATATTGCAAATCTTATTTTTTAAACTTTTCTTTCATGGAAAAACTTGTAAATATGACTATATTTGAAATTATTTCTGACCAACAATATATTTCCACCCCCGGGTGTATAAGATTAGTTTTATATATAACGTGAAATATAAAATTATAGAAATTAGAACATAATAAAGAAAAGAAAATATCGTGGTTAGGATTGGCAAGAGTATACAGAAATTCTCATTCATTGCCATGGGAGGTGACAGTGACTAAGTGATTAACGAGACGGACTGAAAATCAGGATGTGCCAAGTTCAAATCCAGTTGGTTCCACAGAAACACTTTCACTTAGAATGTTAGCAACCTTCACGTGGTCCCTCTTGTAAGTACCCACTGTCTTTCTAGAAAGAATTCTAACTAGAAAAATATAGGGGAAACGAATGCCAACAACAGAATCATCTGATTCATACCTAATGAATGAATCCCTAAGAAACGCTTTCACTTAGGATGTTGGTAACCTTCATGCGGTCCCTTCGGTAAGTACCCAATTTCTTTCTTGAAAGATATCATGGAAACCAATGCCAACAATAGAACTATCTGATTCATACGAAATGAAAATGAATAAATAAATTCATTGCCATATTATATATAATTAACATGGCATGTTAATAATATCCAGGACCTTACAAACTCCACTAGTTTTAAAGATGATTTAACTATTGCTCTTCCACCCCAAATTCAAACTGACTCTCACTTACAGTTCTCACTTCTTTTTTACTTACTTGATCTCGACTATAAATTATTTCACAAACAAATTTTGTGCATCTTAAAAAGGCCATAATTGCTGTTTACCTTATTGTAGTAATATGATAGGTGGTTATGTAGAAGAAAAAAATTTCCACGAGAAATAAAGTTGATATGTTCAAAGGAAGTGACGTCATGAATGGGAAATCGACGCGGCATAATTAGCTAGTCTGATCTTTCTCTTGTCCCTTATCTGCCTACCAGGAGAGAAGTGGTTTTCATTGATTCTCCTCATACCACCACTTGATATGTAATAGTATTATAAAGATGCTAAGAGGAATTTAAAGAGAGAATAAACGAAAAAGATATAAAAGCTACAACTTTGACGATGAACAACAGCATAAGAATGCTACTGTTGTTCTTACACTAAGAGAGACAGGTTACTGCTATCAACGTCACAAGACAAAGAGAGAGGGAGAGAGAGAGAAATTAACTCCACTGTGGCCACTGCGACTACTGCTGCTACGACGTGTCAACAGTATGTCAGCTGTTACAAGATGAAGAATCATCGTTCGGCTATGCTACAAATCAGCTTCTTAGAGCTACCACAATGAAAAATTGTGGAAATTTTAAATATCATGGTTTCCAAATTATTATCAGTCACAGATTTGAACTCGAAAATGATGAGGAGAAAAATGTCAGTCAGTCATCCCTTTTTCACTCATTACTCTCTCATTTAATTATATAACTGCAGCATCTTCTGCTTCATCTTGATGAAAATGGAGTCTTCTGCTCTTTGAACCTCTGAAAAGAGGAGAGCACTCTTTTCACTAGTTTTCTTTAGAGGTATGTATGTATAATAATCAAGGGGAAATAATTATGAGAGTATTGTGCATATATATGCACAATAATCTCATAATTATCTCCCCTTGATTATTTTTTCTTTGTATAACTCTATCTTATAGAAGTATCTTTCAATAAAGATCAATCTTATTCTTCAGTAAGGCTTTTGGTAATATCTATTAATGAGAGAGGCTCTTTTGAATAAAATCTCAATTTTTACAGAGATAATAGCAACATTATTAATATTGTATTTCATTCTGCCTTTTTGGGCATATCTTATTTCGACTTTAAAGGAAACACATATATATATATATATATATATATATATATATATATATATATATATATATATATATATACACTCCTAGTACATATAGTAGAAATATACAGATCGAATTCACTTAAATATTTAATCAAATAGACCCCAACAATGTTTTTGTAAATTAATTCAGTTACTTTTATTTTTGAATTAACCATGTCATTCTTTAAATTTTCCACACGAGTGCTATTTTTAACTTGGTTAGGAAATTTTTTCCAAAAATATATTGCTCTATTGAAAAAAAATCTAATGGTGTGGTAGATTGAGTTTTTCAAATTTTTCTTGCAAATAAATATAATACAATATATTTTGAGAAATGTAATGTTCCATTCATAGACAGAACATCTTCATTATAGTAATATCATGTTTAATTTTTTAAGAAACACAACACGTCGGGGTCACCAGAATATAATTATTTTATTTCACAGCTCATGTATTAAACATTTTCTGAACATATCCATCATTAGAACAAAAATTTAGAAGCAAATATGGTTAACACTTTTATTACAGTTGACATTTATGAAAGACAGCAACATAGATTATACAAAACAATTTTTTAAAAAATAGTTCTTATTCTACCTTTAAGATAGGGAACATCGATATCCGGCAGAACTCAGATTTTTTAATTATTTGGAGCCTCGTAGGAGAGGTTCGATAGCAGTGAATTCTCAATACTCTCTTACCCTTTCAGGGAAACAACTCGATGATGCCCAGAACCGGTGCACTGCAAGGATCGGTTCTCTACATGCTCTTTAGCTTGGTAGGCAATTACCTAGAGATCGTGTAAAAACACTGGATCCCATCACCTCACTGGGTTGGCGTCAGGAGGACATTCGGCAAATAAAAATCTTGCCTCAATTAACGTAATAACTCCCAAGAGAATTGGTTCATATAAATGTTGGAAGCTTGTGTGGAAGGTCTGGTGAGATTCTTGAGTTTCTTGAGAGAAAATCTATTGACCCGTGTTGTGTCCAAGAAACTCGATGAAAAGGTAAGTCATGGGCAAACCTGATAAAGATGGATTTGAGAGAAAGAGAGACAAATAAAGACCTGGTCAGAGATAGGTTAGTTTGGAAGTCAATTTCTAAAAGCCGTTCCACACATACCATCATGTTAAACGGACGTTAAACCGATGATGACGATGAGGAGGAGGAGGAAAAGGAGGAGGAGGAGGAAACATATTTCCCTTGTCACTTGCACCCAACATATTTTGCTTAATGAATTAAACAAAAATCTGAGATTTAAAAACCACTTAAATCGTTTCTTCAAAGAAATAAAATGAATAATGGCGTTGTTTACTTTTTTTCTCAGACGGCACACTTTATTTGTTTTATGACCTTTTTTGCTTTTAAATTATATATTTTTTTCTTTTTTACTTTCATTTTCTTTTCCGGCCACTCCATCGAATGGTCAAACTTGTTTTCCCGTATCTCAGCGGAAATGTTGCCCTCTTGACTGGTCACTCACCATTTACAACGATGGCACCTTTGATTTCGGTGGTCAGCCATTATCAGCAAAGAGGCTAAGCCTAGACGGGTGATTTCCAGCTGAATATCTTTTTGTAAAGCAAATCGGAATCTGTTAATTCCGGCTAAAGGTCACAGACAAACAGACAAACGGATGAACTCTCGGATTAGACCATTCCCTCACCCATAGACGGAAAGATGATAAAGATAAACAGGCACTCACGCACGAACGCACACGTGCACCTTTAAATTAGCAAAGAACAATCGTATATTTATATAATCGAATGCAAAGTGTAATATATATGGTTAGAGTCGCGGACTGTGAACTGGGGGTATTGAGTACTGCATCACTTTCTTAAATACCCTTGCTAGAGTTAAGAATCCGTATATCCTCCATCCAGCTGTAGATTAAAGAGTAGGGTGGACAAAATTCTCAAGCTTTGGTTGTGCAATTAGTCTAGAGAAAGGACAATTCTGAAAAAAACCAACTAGTCTTTCTCCGCTGATCTCAACATTGTTTCACAGTCTCCTTACCACTAAACAAAAGGAATGTTGTTTCAGGAGAGGTGTGCTTATGAATTGCGCAAACCTTGCTTCACCGGTACCTTTACAGGGAATATACATTGTCTCTTGATACTGAATGGAGATCTATCTATCTATCTATCTATCTATCTATCTATCTATCTATCTATCTATCTATCTATCTATCTCTCTCTATCTATCTATATATATATATATATATATATATATATACTAGACAGTAATAAAACGTAATAAAGAATCTCTTCCGACCCCTATCTCTCTCTCCCTGATTTGATGGATGACGTCATCATTTTGTGACATCATTCACTGTGCACGATTATATCTCATCTCTTTTTTAATTTATGAAAGACAATTTAGTAAATATATTAACAATTTACTAAAAATAATTGACTAAATATGATACTGTATTATTATTCATTAGGTCGTCATTTTGTGCTATCCTTCATCTCTCTTTTAATGACATCATATTTTATGACGTACACATTTGTGACGTCATCAAATGTGCACGGGGACAAACACGTAGCAAACAATATAAATAACAAACAAAATCTACAGAGATTTAGTAGTAAATATTATACTAAGCCCCTTTAAGAAATTAAAATCGAGCACTCTCGGGGATGTTAAAAATAGACTGTCAAAAGCTCTAATGCAAAGTTCCGAATACGTTCGTCGAACACTCTCGACTAGTCTTCTATCTGTGCCCGCTTCTAGGTACATATAGATCTTAATTTCTCTAAATTACGTGACAGTTTCCGTTGGCCGAGTGGATATGGCGACTGCTTGCACATTTTAGGCTGACTCTGTGAACCAGGTTCGCGCCTCCCGACTGTCTGAAATTGTTACTTTCCTGCACTGATGAGAGCAATAAGCTTGACACGCTAGCGTCTGTAGGTATTAATAATTTAATATTTATTTATAAATATTATATATATATATATATATATATATATATATATATATATATATATATATATATATATATATGTATATACTAGCATAAAAATCCGGCGTTGCTCAGAGCCATAAAAAAACAAAATACAAGAGGTTAAAAAGTGTGTAACATCTTTATATTAAAACTTCTATCTTTCTATCTTTATAAATCTGTGTTTCTCTCTTTCTTTCTTTCCCCCTTCTCTCTTTTACTTCCACCCAGTCCATTCCTCTTTCAGTTTTTAATAACTCCTCCCCCTTCCTCAAAATATAATTAAACCTCTTTTACTTCCCCCCAGTCCATTCCTCTTTCAGTTTTTAATAACTCCTCCCCCTTCCTCAAAATATAATTAAACCTCTTTTACTTCCCCCCAGTCCATTCCTCTTTCAGTTTTTAATAACTCCTCCCCCTTCCTCAAAATATAATTAAACCTCTTTTACTTCCCCCCAGTCCATTCCTCTTTCAGTTTTTAATAACTCCTCCCCCTTCCTCAAAATATAATTAAACCTCTTTTACTTCCCCCCAGTCCATTCCTCTTTCAGTTTTTAATAACTCCTCCCCCTTCCTCAAAATATAATTAAACCTCTTTAACTTCCACCCAGTCCATTCCTCTTTCAGTTTTTAATAACTCCTCCCCCTTCCTCAAAATATAATTAAATCTTTTTTTTTTTAATTCATTCCCAGGCACCGCCAAGTTCCTTATCTCCCGTTTTCTCCATCAAGCATATACCACATAGGAAATATACTACTGTATTATTGCACACACCTACTCTATCTAGGATATTGAGTACTGACTCCTGAGCAATGTAGAGTACATTTTCTGGTATACAATAGTATAACAAAATACAAAGAAAATCTTTTTCCCGGGCAACACGGCGTTTAAAAACACCTGCTCTATGTAGGATTGATCTATCTAGGATATTGATGACTCCCAGGTAACACTGAGTAAACACACCGGCTCTATCAAAGATATTGAGCACTTTGGACTTACTTATACTATTTACTAAATATGATACTGTAGTATTAATATTATGGCTTCCGGGCAACACCGAGTCAACAAAAGACAGAGAATTTCTTTCTCCTGGGCAACGCTGCATTTAAGCATACATGCTCTATCTAGGATGTTAAGCACTTTTTGATTACTCTTGCTCCCGTTTAGAGCGCTACTGAAACCACTCAAGTAAAATTAAGGATGCCTCCAGAGCACTACTAAAACACTCCTTTTCGAATTGTTTGCCCCTCCCCTACCTAGTCTGAAAAGAAGCTTTAGAAACGTTAAATAAAGAAAATACCGAGTCATTTCCGGAAGTGCTTTCTTTCCAAACTTGACCCCCACCCTCCGACGAAATCTGCCCCATAGCCCCTTTAGAGGTGCACAGATATTCGAGAACACTTCTGTTATCTTGCCCAGTTACTTTTACATAAGAATGCACTTTTAGATTTTATGTAGATTCTCTAACAGTTCTTTCTATAGGGCACACACAAACACACATACATACAGACTGAAGTAAAATGAAACATAGACATTAAGTTTTATATATATATATATATATATATATATATATATATATATATATATATATATATATATATTGTTAACAGTGTATGAGTCGCTGCAATGCCTCTTCAGAGTGTGCTACATCATCAGCGAAGAACATTACTTTGGTTTTAGCTCGAAGGCAGGCAAGGTTGAAGAGGCTGCCACTGCTTCTGGTATGGAAGTACACTCCATCCTCCGACTTGTTGAAGGCGTAGGACAGCAGCAGAGAGAAAAAAATATCAAAAGTGTCGGGCGAGTAGGCACACCTGTTTCACCCTGCTCTTGATTGGGAAAAGGTCTGAGAAAGAGCCATCGTATTGTATGATGTCCACATTAAAAGATGTGATAATTTTCAAGAGCCTGGGGGTGATATCCTATCTTCTGCAACAGAGTGAAAAGTCCCTTCTGCTGACAAGGTTAAAGGCTTTGGTTAGTTCGATGAAGGCGATGTACAGTGGTTGTCTCTGTTCATGACATTTTTCCTGGAGCTGTCGTAGGGAAAAGATCATTTCGATAGTTGATGTTCCTGCTCGAAACCCACATAGTGCCTCGAGGTATACACGCTCTGCAAGTAACTGCAGCCTGTTGAGGAAGACCAGGGCGAAGACCCTCCCAACACTACGGTAGTTGTTGCCGTCACCGCAGTCACCTTTATTTTTTTACAGAGTGATGATGTTTGCATCACGCATCTCTTGGGGCAATGTTTCTTTTTCCTAACATTGCAGGCGTGGAACAGGGCTGTTTTCTTTCCCACCTTGATGGTTTCAGGTGGGATGCCATCTTTTCCTGAAGCTTTGCTGCAGTTTAGGGAGTCTATTGCCATGTTTTGTTCTGTCACAGAAGCTCTTTTTTAATAGGTAGGTTGATGGTGCTCTCAGCAGCTGTATCCGTGACACCATTTTTCACCATGTAAAGTTCCTGGTAGTGCTCAACTCACCTCTCCGTCTGTCTGCTGCGGTCTAATATTTTGTTACCAGCAATTGATCTCAGAGGTACGATCTTGTTTATGGTTGGGCCAAAGACTTTCTGCAAACAAACGTACATGCCACGAATGTCGCTGCAGTCAGCACTGAGCTAGATACGTTTAGCCAGTAGTCATTGATACAGTGCCGAGTGATCCGTTGAGCGTCATTCCTGGCCTCAGAAGGCTTCCTCTTGTAGTTAACGAGGGCTTCCTTTTTCGCATTTTTGTTTTTCTTTTTTTGTTTTTGCAGGGTTTTTAGTCTGCTTTTTGGTCTTTTCCCTAGCTCCAAGCACCCATTGAAACAGGCAGACTGTGGCGGGTTAGCATCTTTCTGGCTGGGACTGCAAGACAACCCGTAGCGCCTGGAGTTAGGCCAATGGTTTCTAGCTTATTACTCATAACTGCTATCTCTAGTATTGTTTCTGATGCTGCAAACAACGACACTGAAGTGGCCTCCCCAGGAAGCAAGTCTGAGAAATTATTATGGAAATCCTGAGTTGCCCAAACATCAGGATTCCCCTTCCAGCCTTGCTGATGTGGTACAAAGGAGAGCTGAGCAATACATTTGGTACCTGCTTAGCTGCAGGAGCTGCCGGAAGAAGTAATTGTGATATCCAACCGCCTTAGGGGCTCCACTCCGGATTTAGTTTCTGGGTTTACTCCCATAGCCTTTTCTAGGTAGTGGGGTCATAATCCAATGGCTGAGTTTCACGTTGTCATTGAAGTTCTTGGAACTCTTTTGCCACGGCCGGTGATCTGGATCTAGGAGATTCATATGCCAGTGGTGCTGTGTAAACACACCACACCCTCAAATAGTTTTGCCTGCTAGCTGAAACGGTTTCCCGGGGCATTCTGAAGTTTGACTATTAGGTTCTTAAGTTGTAAAATATGTTACATCGACCGAAACATTGTGATGAGTAGTAGTTCAAATAATCCAAAACTTTATACGTCTAAAACACGAAATGGAATACTTGAATGAAGTGGGATTATGTAGGTGGAACCTCTCGGTTCACATGTCAAAAAATTACTCCATTGAATGAAGTGGTATAATGTTGGTGGAACCTCTAGGCTCACATGCCAAAAAGACTGGTCCATTGAATGAAGTGGGATTATGTTGGTGGAGCCTCTAGGTTCACATGTCAAAAGATTAGTCCATTGAATAAAGTGGTATAATTTTGGTGGAACCTCTAGGTTCACATGTCAAAAAGACTGGTCCATTGAATGAAGTGTATAATGTTGTGGAGCCTCTAAGCTCACATGTCAAAAGACCGGTCAATTGAATGAAGTGGGATAATGTTGGTGGAGCCTCTAGGCTCATATGTGAAAAGACTCGTCCATTGATTGAAGTGGGATAATGTTGGTGGAGCTTCTAGATTCCCATGTAAAAAAACTGGTCCATTGAATGCAGTGGGATAATGTTGGTGGAGCCTCTAGGCTCACATGTCAAAAGACTCACCATATTTGGCACAATGGTTAGAGTTTTCATTAATTGGTTGGGAGACCGGGGTTCAATCCCTGGTCGAGTCATACTAAAGACTAAAATAATTGTACTCGATGCCCCTTTGCTAAACACTCAGCATTAGAAAGTGAGGATCAAGGGTAAGTGGAGTAATCCTGGGAAGAGAGTGGTGGGCGCTCCTACATACTGGTGTAGTAGCCAATGAAAAGGAAGCCTGCAGGCCGCCCTCTACTCTGCTTGACCATTTCACTTTTTTTAATGCTCTTTTTATAAATAACTTTAATACAAGAGAACCTTTCGTCAGAATTATGTAAATCATGAGACACAACATCATGTAATAGAGTATTTCATTGATGAGGACAACAATAAAACAAAACTAATGCTGCCACATCTGGGGAGGTGCCGCTCACCACAACCTTTCTTTTCTTTGACAGAGTACAAAATCCACTTTGCAATATTGTGGGGGATGATCTCTCCTGTTCTCTACAGACTCTTTCTCAGAGAAGAGACGTTGCTAGTCTTTTTCTACTCAATCGTTATTTCCAGGGCAGATGCTCGACTAAATTCCAATCTCTGGTTCCTCAATGGAAGACATTCACAATAAGAACACGTCTAACTACCACAACTGAAAGGGGATTTTCTTTTCTTTCTCCGTATGCCTAGCGTCAGACAAAAAACCAAACGAAGTTTCCATGACTAAAGTTTGTTTCCAAGAACTTCCTGTCTATGGAACGCATTGTTAGTTTGTTAATAACATAATCCAGTCACGGACGCTATCGTGCTTAAACACAATCAAGGGAAATCACTCTCTAACCCCGATACCCAGGTGATACAAGTTAGATAATTAGCACAAGGGAAATAACTCAATAAAGGAGATAACTCAACCCACATTACCACAAGACGGCTTCCCTGTAGACTACAACATGGGCATCTTCAAATCCAATGTCAAAAAATATTTGTCATAAACCGTTCTCATAAGTAATCACACTTTATTAATTCCATTCATAATTTTTATTGCGCTCATAATATTCTTCATCATTCAACTGAATATCAATCCATGTCGTTAACCCTTATCCTCGAGTGCCTGTTGGCCTTAGTAAGTGGTAAAGATGCATAATAATGAAGGTAGAGATAAAGTGAGCAAATTCATTCGTTCTGCTAAGTATAGTTTGTAAGTAAAATGGTGAAGTGATACAGGAAATTATGTCAACAGATTGAATAATTCAAACTCGGTTAGAAATAAACATTTTCTTTGTTCTGTATTTTCCTTTCATGTTTTAGACGTAGACACCTTTCGATCATTTGGATTATTCGGATTACTATTGGTTGTTAGTTTGACTACGTTTTAGCTGATGTAACCTCTTTTTTTTAGGTTCATTTTTTCGAGCTCAGGAACCTATACAAAATTTCAAACTCGACCCTTTATTTAATCTAAAAAGGTAGATTATCCTCATTCCGTCAGCCATGACCAGGTAAAAGTGTTAATTTTATGTTGTTCTTATTTATTACTAGTAGGGCTACCCGGCGTTGCCCGAGGCAATAGAGTAACATATTTCTATTGAAACTTCTATCTCTTTACCCCTCTCTATCCGTTTCTCCATCTTTTTCTCACCCTTTCTCCTTATTCCAACCTATTCCTCTCTATGTTCATACATGCACACACACACACACACATACAGACAGCTCTCCTTTCTATAAATTCTTCGAGGAATGAGTCGACATTTTCTTTCCAAATTAGTATATAAAATGGCTGAAAAACCCAAGCCCCCTCCCTGACGAAAACTGACTCAATTGACCCACAAAGAATGAATAATTGTTTATTTATTTTAGATATTATTCAACCAGGGAAACGCCGATCAAGTGTATACCAACTTTGTGGATGTTTGCTTTGTAGTTTTTTACTTTTATCTGGGCATGCACACACACACACACATATACACACAGACAACTGCCAATTATATTATAGATAATTTCCTGTAGAATAAGAACAATCTAACCTAAAAACAACAAATAACAGTATTAACATAATCCCAATGCTACTGTATGCGTTACATATTGAATGTCAAGTACGTCAACAAAATTGACACTCATACCAGATCATGGCTGATGGAATGAGAACAATCTACCTTCATGGATTAATTAAAACGGTTTAGTTCGAAACTCTGTATAGGTTCCGAGTTCGAATAAAAGGTTTCCAAGTTTTTAAAAAATGCATGTGAAAAAGGTCAAAGGTTACATCAGGCTAAACGTTGAAGGATGAGAATTGTTGTCCAGAAAATACAAATAGTTCCATGTGTCCCAAATGTCTTCTTCAACATGTCCCTATGATAGTTGCAAAAGTAAATGAGTTGAATTCCCATTTTACTCATTTACTTTTGCAACTATCATTTCAGTTCAACATGTGTACGCATGTCTATACATTTTTAACCGGAAGTTTGCAGTCATTTATGCAAATTATTCAAATTATAAATTCTACAGATAACATCCTAATTAAAACGTATTCACATAATTTATATATAGCCACCTTTCATGGAAAACTGTATGCGGATATCGGTATGTGTTGCCAGTCTAAGCATTTTTCTATTAGAGGCACCAGTTCATGGTCGGTTGTCTAAAAGGACTCTAAAATAAACATTACAGACGTTTGATATTTACAGACTCCAGGGACGGAGCGTCTGTAAAGGCGTTTATGTTTGAGTTTATATGCATAAAGATGACAAAGGATAACGCTGAAGTGGTTCCATCTCATTTTCAGTTTAATTTCGGTAACATTTTCCTTTAATCTATACCTGTCTGTCTGTTTGTCCACTAGGGAGACAGAAATCGTTAGATGGATTTCTTGCTATGCAAATAGGCTATCACACTTCCTTGTTAATAGTAAAGTTTTCTCTTTTAAATTTTACTAAAGACTCAAAGTTAAAAGCAATGCTGATATCTAAGTTCCTGTTGCATGAAATAATAATCATAATACAGATATCTTTTTGGATTATTTGGATTATTCGGACTACTGTTCTCATTTTGGATGTTATTCTCACAACGTTTCCGCCGATGTAATCTCCGACCTTCTTCTGATGCGTCTTGTTAAACTCAGGAATCTGTATGACATTTCGAATGGAACTCTTTATTTAATCGATGGGGGTAGTTTGCTTTTGTGCCGTTAGACATGGCCGGTCAGTTACTAAGAATACAGTTTCGAATTACATAAGACTTCTATCCGATCATGGTTGATGAAACGAGAGAAAACTACCTCTTTTCAAAATTCTGTACAGATTCCCGAGTTCAACATAAAGATTCCCGAGTTCGAACAGATTCACCAGAAGAATGGCTGAAACGTTGTGAAAATAACATCCAAGATGAGAACGGTAGTCCGAATAATCCAAATAATACAAATTATCAATCCTCATTTAAAAAATTCCGAAACAAATATCTCTATTATATTTGTGCTAAGATTTGCCCGCATTTTGGGATGAAGAATTTTCATTATTATTCATAATTCTGCAGATTGGTTTCCTCTTCTGAGTTGTTGTTATCACAACACGGTCATAGAATTTTGAACCCAACGATTTATCAGAGTTCTGGAGGTACACCATTTGCATTCCATTTTTAAGTCCTTGTGATACATAGCCGAGGCGATTATGGTGTTGGTTAATTGAGGTTTTTAGTTCAATCCTGAGCAAACGCAGCAAGATGATGCTTAACAAGTAAACTGAATGTCACAAGATCTTCAGAATGAAATATGAATAGTGTTGCTACAGGACTCTGATTCAGAGATGTGCTCAAATTTCCATGACGCTCCCTCGAGTTAGATACAAGACCCCTGAAAATAAAAAACTGGACACAGCCAGAAAGTTGTGATAATAACAACTAAGATGAGGAAACTAGTCCGAAAATTATTTATGTAATAAAGTGAAGCCGGTCTATTTCTCAAAGTTTGCCATCCATAGCTTTGAGTCTGATAATCAATTTTTGATTCTGACTAGCCAATTTTTATTGTTTGTCCTTGCACCATTGTCTTTAAAATAAACAAATGTTTTCGTTTCAGTTTCTTTACAAAAAAGCACTTATTCCAGCTCGGAAAATTGTTAAACTTGAGATATTTTTCAATAATAATCTAAACAGAAGCAGCCGCTTAGAGCATTAATAACAAAAAGAATTATACATTGTTTCATCTTTCTTAGCTTTCAGATAAAAAATTCTATTTGTTTAAAAAATATTAAACTATTCATTTCATAATAGTATGTTAAATAATTTGATTTCAAACACCTAATTTAAATATTGTCTTAATAAAATGATACAAGTGGCCTTCAGTGTACTTACTAATATTGAATACCCGATTCGTCTAATGGTAAGTTTATTATTTGTAATCAAATAAAGGTTTATATACATTTCTGGCAATGGTCGGTGCATGATATTTTTAAAAGTACATTTATGTTTAAAAACAAGGAGATAATAATTGAAAAACGCTGTTAGTTGAAATAAGTAATTTTTTAAAAATATACGTTATTTTTTATTTAAACATTTAGATTACAATTATATTTGTTCAGAAAAATTTACTATTTATTTCGTAATATTACTTGCATATTATAATTGTAGGTAAAATTTCGAACACCTAATTAAAATATTTTCTTAATAGAATGCTACAAGCTGCCTTTTGTGTCAATCATGAACTTATTAATACTGAATACTTGATTTTTCTTGTGGTAAGGCTATAATCTTATACAGATTAAGGTGTTTTTGACATTTTTTTAGGGTATAAATGACGTGTAAAAAAATTAATTAATTTTGAAAATTCAGTATACATGATTTCTACTCTTAAAACTTATATTTAAAAACAAACAAATAATAATTGGGAAATATTAAATAAAACAAAAAAATAAAAGGTATGGTAGTTTGCTCGAAGCATTCTGCTACATAAGTATGTAGATATTTAATATAACGTAAAAAAAGAAACGGTGAAAGAGGATATCAACAAAGACAAATAATTAAAGACAATATATACAATATTTTCTTCTATTTTTCAGTAGATCCTTCATTTACTGTTAATAGATGGTGGAAAATATTTTGATATTTCGAGAAAATGTTTTAAATACATTGTTTTATTTTTTTGGTAAGGGTAATTAGACTAAAATCTACAAAAACAACAACAACAACAAAACATCATGATGAAGATGTTTTTCCCTTTTTAATCACAATTTTTAAAAGTCTGAAAAGGAAATCGTTTTGCTTCAGGTTTGAACACACAACCTCTGTCTGTAAGTATGACACAGTAATTGTTTGAGTCACCTCAGTAATTAGTAAATGGCGATATAAACCAAAAACAGGTGACTTTCTTTATTCACTCTCTCTTTGCACTGTCTCCCTGTTCTCTCTCTCTCTCTCTCTCTTTATATATATATCTACAATCACCAGTGAATATCAAAACATTGTATCATATTAAATTTGTTCTGATGTTATGGGTGACAATGTTAGAACTTCTGCATGTGAGGGTAAAACCTCCTCTACCTCCTCTATTTGTTACTAATCAAAAAATGAAATATTGATCAGGATTAAATATTAAAATATTAAAATCGATTGGAAATACAATTTTTATGTTTTTGCAACATAGATCAATATTTACCTTATAAGACTGAGTAAACAGATCTTATTATGTACTTTGTATTAAAAAAGCTATCAACATATTGGGAAAAAATATTTTATATATAAGATTAAATGTTTGTTATCATTATTGACTGTCAACAATTATTAATATGTTGCAGAGACGTGGCGGTGTTAAAGTGGATACTCGTATGGATTGGCGATCGTGCCTGTTCCATAGTATCACTTTCATTCGGAATGTTGGCAACCATCTCATGGTTCCTTCTGTTGTAGCTATATTTAGATGCGGGCGTGTAAAAATAAAGTTATAATCGGAGATTCTTTACATGAATTTAAAAATAAAAAATAAAATGGAACATTTCATTAGAAGTTAAAAGTAGAACTAGAACTATGTGTACAGAAAGTTGAATCGTGGGAGGAAGTCAGAAGTGACACGTAGCGAGGAGGAGAGAAAAGTCTTGTGTGTAAGTCTTTTGTGAGAGTATAAAACATCAAAGATCATGAACTATTGAGAAACAAGGTTGTTGTAGTTTTTATGTTATGTTGCAGCTACCAGGCTAGATTTAATCGAAACCAGTGGAAAAAAAATAACATCATCTTTATAGACAGAAATTCGGTAATCCCTACACCGTGCAAGTAAACTTCTCACACCTGACATTATCCTATATCTCAACAAAGCCACCATCCGCCCATCCATGAGTATTGTTGCCACATCTGGACTGGTGCACCTTCCACTAGTCTCTCCCTCTTATCCAAGGTTAAAAAAAGAGTCGCTAATTTAACAGGTCCCTGACTATCCACCAAACTCCAGCCCCTGTCTCATCGCCACAATGTTGCATCCTTGATCCTGTTCTACAAGTACTTCAATGGATTGTACTCTGATAAACTTGCTGCTTTAGTGCTCCCTCGACGTAAATACACTAGATAAGCACGATAATCAGCTAAGTCCCATCCATTCACTGTGGAGGTCTCCAGATACCGGAGAGCCTTCTACTCTAATAGCTTCTTTCCTCCCTACTCCCTGTTTCCCCGACTGTACCGACATGCAGAAATTGGAAGCTAATGTGACCAGACATCTCGCTGCACAGCTCCCAATTTAGGATGACCTCAAAGACTTTCACCCTAATTCTCAGTAACCTCTTGCGTCTACAGTGGCGGCCTGCCTTGTTTGGGGTGAACTATGATAAAAACATGTTTTTAATACTACACTGAAAAATAGAAAAACAAATAATCGATTAACAACAAAAATATTAAACCGGTTTTGAAATAATCACCGAAAACAATGGAAGTGGTCTTCTGCTGAGTACCCAGCCATATTGGTGTACATGGAAATCACAACCAACCAGACTCAAAACAATCACTAAAATTGGAACCTAACCCTAACCCTAACCCTAACCCTAATATTCCTGCCACATATTTTAAACCATCAATTAACAAATATCAAATAAATAAGTGGTATGAAATGTGCAACTCTTGCATCAACAATAAATTACATGCAATAAAGGAACAAATTGAAGAAAAGAATGATGACTTAACTAAAATGACCAGAAAAAGAACTAGTTATATTATCAAGACTTCGTATAGGACACATGAATATCACTCATTCTTACTTCCTTGGGAGGGAAGCAGCTCTAATTTGTATACCATGCCAGGAGGCGTATGCGATACATCATGTATTGACGAATTGTTTGGAGCTAACTAAATTCGACAAAAATATTACTAAGAAACAAACCTGACGGAGGTAATTCTCCAGATAAATTCAGGTAAAATATTTAGATATGTAATAAAAGTTGCTGTTTACAACAGAATCTAACAGAAGGTGTAATTTCTACAAACTTTGAAGGGTTGATATGCCATAAAATAAAACAAAAAAAAACATGAACAAATATTTGAAGAAGTTATGAATTCGAAGCACAAATTTTTTTTTTACCATAATGAATAGATTCAGCATTAAATGACGCAAATTGTTATATCACACCTTGTCTTTATACCTTGTGTCACTGCTTTTGCCCTCACTGTGAACCCAGGTCGTTTTCCGCATGTTGATAAAACTCATACCTATACTAGTTGTTTAGTTTTTTAAACAAGATTTATTTAACCTTAATAAACCTTAAATAAACCTTATTAAAATGAACATTGATGCCTGAGTACTTTTGTGTCAACAGACGATCAACAACCTGGGTTCATAATGACGACAATGGCAATAAACTTTTTATACATGCCTAATAAGTGAAAATGCAACACAGTGATTGGATACCTTCTGTCTAATCCATGCGACCCTTAAAGCGACAAGGGAGACAACCGCTGACGAATAAATGAATGTCTTGTGAATTCCAATATTTATTGTAGCGCAGAGAGTGCTGTGTAGAATTTGGGTTAGAATTTCAGTTAATGGTGAGTTCTCTTGGCTTGGATTTGCCTTGTATGTGTTGGGATTAAATATCCCTGGAAGAAAGTTCAATTCTCGCATGTGAGAATGCACTAACAATTATGTAGATAAGTGCAAAATAGAAACAGGGCAACAGCTTTTGTGAGAAAGAACACAAAAACAATTGTATATAAGTTTAAAATTGTGAGAAAACATGAGAGCAAATATATACAACAAATGGTGTGTTCAAAGTTCAGGAAGTAGGAAGTAGGAAGTTAATTTAGGTTTGCGAGAATGTGCTTCGCGAACTTAACTTGTGGGAGTTCTGGTAACAGGTTGCACGGGTGCCCACCTCCAATTCTGGCTCTTGTCGAGATGTAGTCACTTCAGTCCAAGATGGTTGGTAACAGGAAGGAGTAGAGGCTCTCTGCGACTGCCGTCGACGGCTTTGTCTCAGAAGGTCCTACCAGGTTCAAAAGGTGGATCGAAAAGAGGCCGGGACACAGCGTGCAATCGTTTTTATGGGCTGACTCACGTGATCCCTAAGGGAGTAGGGGTTGGGATGCCTGACAGCCAATCTGTGAGACCCTTCAGGGACAAGGCTGCAGCTAGTCAGTGAGGGGGACGTTAATAAATTCCAATATAGGTTCGAATTTCAAAATTTGCAGGGTTTTCCCGTTTCTCGATTGATATCATGTAAATATTGACATTGTATGCATGTAAGAAAGATAAAGAGAGAGAGAGAAAGAGAGAGAGATATACAGATAGCCCGTCTCGCTACATCAACCGCCTGACACGTGCCCCCCCCCTCTCGTGGGGAGAGTTGCCCAACACCTCTATTCTGGTTGAAATATCACTGGTTAAGAAATTGAGAGACGTCCCACTAGAAGTTATGTGACCTCTTCAACTTCTGCCGAAGGTGACTTCCGACGTTTAAGACCATCCCATTGAAAACACAGCTCTCATTATCTGTTAAGCTGGGTACGTTTAGATTTATATTTATATTCTCGTTCTATAGAAAATAGGTACCGTGTTGCTAGTAAATAACTAAGCATTACCCTGGAGGAAGCGGGTGCAGGACCCGAAAATAGGGTTGACTTCACCCTAGGAAGGACCAGCACAATAGGAAGAAAAAAATCAGGGGGAGTTCTCGAATCTCGCGAGAACCAGGCTATGGTCACGTGTCTTCCGAGATCATAAGACCTGACCCTTTTTCTCAAGGGAGCACACCTCTGAATCTCTGAAAAAGAGGAATCCTATTGAAGGGAGGTAACTCTGTCGTCCCTACACAACAATCTACTGTAAAACAAAACAAACAAACAAACCAGGCGAGAGAGACTTTGGCTGCTTCATCACCACTGCGACTACAAGGAGACGAATAAAAATCCCCACATATGTTACACCGTGTGTACCTGATTCTATTGGAGAAACAAATGTCAGAAAAAAACAGAATCAAGCAAGTACAATTATCATAACTTGGTGATTCATATACGTCACGATTTTAATTTTCTGCTTTTTTTTTTTTTGATAGTTAAGACATTTTCTCGTGAACACACCTAAGCGAAACAATTGCGACTGCTGGAATGTTGAATTCCCGGTCTGCAAACAAAATGTTAACGTGTTCGTTGAACAATGTTTCTGACATTCTCTCAGAGGAAAACGAAGAGAAAAAGCTGTAACCTCTGTCGTGGTGGCCATGCATGCTTTCGAACTGGAAGAAAACTCTTTGCAGACGAATAATTTCTACTAATATTTAGCTAACTTTTATGAATTAGTATTCCTTTTAGATTTCGCTTGGTCATCTTTTTTTACGGCATATCAACCCTCTTTGGCTTATAACATGCTTAATCCAATTATTTTGGTAATAGTTTTATGCTCCAAGTTCTAAAAATGCAACGGTTTATTAGAAAATTAATGTCATCTCCATGAAAATTTTCAAACATTTAATATATGAATGGTTTGTAGATTATTTTAATTCAAGCATGTTTACTGCTCAGACTACGTTGGTTGCCAGTTGGCTGTATCCTCAAAGATCTCCTGCATGAAGCTGTGGTCTCTGGAAGGAGACCCATCGCACGGCAACTGTTGCGTTACCACAATGTCATGAAGTGTGGTATGGGGGTTGTGTACAGCAACATAGTGTCCTGAGAAAGCCTGGCAGCTAACTGACCCAAATGGAGAGGAACCTTGACCAAACCAAACATCTCAAGTCAAAGGAATAGAATCTGACACAAGTCGCTACAGAGAAACAGGCCTGCAAAAAAACAAAGTGTCGGTTCCAGCAGAATAGGAAGATAGCACACATGTGTTCTTTGCTTCAGAGCCTGTCACTCCCACATCAGCGTCTACAACCACAGACGTCGATGCTTCAGTTAAACAGACAACTGGGATGCTACTTATGGTCAGCCCTGACCGATGGAGGCCTACTACTACTACTACTACTACTACTACTACTACTATATTACTACTACCACTATACTACTACTACTATACTATTATACTACTACTACTATACTACTACTACTATACTACTACTATACTACTACTATACTACTACGATACTACTACTATACTACTACTATACTACTACTAGTACTATACAACTACTATACTACTACTAATATAATACTACTACTATACTGCTACTGCTAATATACTACTACTATACTACTACTACTATACTACTACTATACTATTACTACTACTACTACTAGTATTATTATTAGTAGTAGTAGTAGTAGTAGATTAATTTGTTTTGCAGGCGTATATTTTGTCTGCAAACGATAGTTTCTATTTAACTCATAAATAGGACCCTGACAGGTTCTACCACTTCGGGTCAGAGTGGGTCTGGAAATTGTGGAAACTAACGGGCGATATCAAGCGCCCCAAAGCTTCCAAATTGAGATCTTACCACCGGATGTATATTTTTGTTCTACTCAGGACGGTAGAGGGTAGATTTATTAGTTGGTTGTTGAGTTGTACAGCATGTCAACTATTGTCGGATCATTGTATACCGAAACTGTACATATGTTTTCTATATGATTGGTTTGTAGATTAATTTCTTTTGCAAGCGCATATTTTGTAAATAAATTGTTTGTAAAAGATAGTTTATTTTTAACCCATAGATGGAGTCTTGATAGGTACTACCACTTCCGATCAGAGTGGATCTGGAAGTAATTGAAACTGAGGAGTGGGCTACACGTCCTTAAACTCACAAATTGAGTCCTCATCACCGGATGCACTAAGGGTAGGAGGTAGAGAGAGATTTAGCAGTTGATAGGGTTTGGTAATAGGGTAGGCATACAAAGTAGGTAGAAAGGACTAGGCAAGATCGATTTCCGGTGGTTGGTTGGGGTTAGGGTTATGGTCAGGGTTAGGGAATAATGGTAAGTAAGAGGACATTCAAGACTCTCCTAAGCTCCCAAATTGGAGCCTCACTATTGGATGTAGTCTTATGTCATTTTTCATTCTATTTCATTCTATCAGATTTGAAAATAAAGTAGGGAGAAAAAAGTAGAAATGGTTGGGAAATATAAATTTCCGGTTGGTGGAATGGGGATTAACACCTTGCCCAAGGGTGTCCAATGCAGTTTGATGTCGTACGAAGAACAAATTCTAATTAACCCATTTGACAGAATGGACTTGGGAATAAGGCAACTAAGGAACGATTCAACAGTCTTCAAAGCTCCCAAATTAGGGCCTCACCATTGAGTGCATTTAAGGTCATACCCAGGACGATTTTTAGATTTAACTAATTTACAAACGTAAGAAGCGAAATTCGACTTTGCATTGAAATAAATCTGTAAAAGAGAAAAAGATAAATAGGAAAAGAAAGTTTTGCTTCTTTTGATGAGTTTAACAAATACTCTTAAATAAATGGGTGTTTAGGGTTAGGGTTAGGGTTAGGGTTAGGGTTTTGTGTTAGGGTTACAGTTTAGGGTTAGGGTTAGAGTTAGGGTTAGGGTTACAGTTTAGGGTTAGGGTTAGGGTTAGCGTTAGGGTTAGAGTTAGGGTTAGGGTTACAGTTTAGGGTTAGGGTTAGGGTTAGGGTTAGAGTAAGGTGAATCATTCAAAGTGGACGACAATTTTTACCTGCATTCTAAGGATGATAATTAATTTTTTTATCCGTGTAAATTTCACTGAGCATAGTTGTGTTTTTTGCTACTAAGGTTTCAGAATAATAATTTATCATTCTTTGCCTTGTTTCTTTTGTTTCCATGTTTTCACCATTGCCATTTTTAAACCATATTTCTGCCCATGGGTTCTTCAGCCTTCTGTTTGATAATTAAAGTACTCAAAGCTGGTGACTTTGAGTTAGATAGACCGAAGGCGTGTGTGCAAAGGAGCACTCAGGCTCCTGGTGAATAAAGGTGAAGCAGTTGAAGAAATACAGGAGGATGCATAAGAACCCTAACGGCCTCATCTTATCCATATGCAGGAAAATCGAACACACATATATCCAAGGCAATGGTAGAATCCTTAGAAAATGCCATTCTGTCTGTAGTTGAATGGGCCCAAAATTAGATGGTCACATTCAATGCTACCAAGACAAAGATCCTTTTTTTAACAATTATAAGAAACCTTTCCAAGCACCGATTGCCATGGCTGATAGCATACTTACGGAGAGTCCGACATTCAAACTCCTCAGCAAACATTCAAAAGGCAACATGAATTGAAATAAACACATAGAAGATACTGCTAAGTCTGATGCAAAGAAGGGTGCCTCCCTTTACCAGGCTAGAAAACTTCTCACACCTGCCAGTATCCTATATCTCTATAAAGCCCATGCATAGAGTATTGTTGCCACATCTGGGCTGGTGCACAAACCACTAGTCTCTTCTTTTTGTACACAGTGCAGAAAAAAATTGTAAGTGAATAGGTTCCACACTGTCTATCAATCTCCAGCCCCTGTCCCATCGCTGCAATGTTAAATTCCTGTGCTTGTTTTACAAGTACTTCCACGGAATGTGCTCCAATGAACTTACTGCACTTGTACTCTCAACATAAATACCTTGATCAACTCGACTAACAGCAAAATTCTGCCCCTTCATTATAAAGGTCCACAAATGCTGGAAAACCTTCTACTCTAATAGCTTCTTACCTCGAATCGCTTCTTTTTAGAATTCCCTCAATGCTCCTTGTTTCCCTGACTATACCAACATGCATAAATTTAAGTGTAATGTGAACAAACATCGTACTGCACAGCTCCCCACCTCTTTAAATCTCGTCTCTAATCACAGTAGCTCGTTATGTCTTGTTATTGGGTGAATAAAAAAACAGGAAGTATGAAAGCGTAGCATGATGGTGGACAAATTCTTTGACTCCAGCAGATTATTCGGACGGCGGCTCATCATGTAGACACGTTGTAAGTAGTCGGCTCAATGGATAGTGGCATCTCTCTCTCTCTTTCTTTCTCTTCTTTTCCATTTTTAAGTCATCGTCATAGTCATCATGGAAATATAGCAGCAATCTTCCTCTCTCCCTTGGATCTCTAATGGAGTAACAATTAAAAATATGCATTATGTTTTTAAATTTTTGAGATAAGGATTAATAAGCTGTATTATTTAGAATCATTCGGACTAGTGTTCTCATCTTCGATGTTATTCTCACAACGTTTCGGCTGATGCAATCTCTGACCCATTTCAGGTGTATAATGTCAAACTCAAGAATCTTTATGTCGAACTCAGGAATCTGTACGGAATTTCAAACAGAACCTTTATTTAATCCATGGGGGTAGATTGTTCTTGTTCCGTCAAACATTATTGATTAATTCTTAATTCTTAATTGTATTCTTAAAGAATTCCCTTTGAAATTCCGTACGGATTTCTGAGTTCAACATAAAGATTTTTGAGTTCGTTAAGACACACCTGAAGAAGATCGGAGGTTATATCGGCCGAAACGTTGTGAGAACAGTAGTCCGAATAATACAAATAATGCAAATCATGTTTGTTGTTGCTTTATTTTTTTTACAGCAAGTTATATATTACTTAAATCTCTACTCGCTCGTTCCCAGTACTAAGACAGAGCAGTAGAAAAGATGTCCAAATCCAATCAGTTCATCTGACAAATAGGAAAATCTTGCTACACTCTTCACCACGTCTCACTTCTAATTTCCTGTCCATGACACGTAACTCTAATTCTACTCTTTAACTTCAAATGTGATTTTCCGATTTCTCCTTACTCTATCCTCATGTGGAAAATTCCGTTTTTAATCTCTTGGTTCACCCTCCTTCCTCTCTGCCAGTGACGTTGACAATCGGATGCTAAGCAGTCTCTTGAAATCTACTACATGGCAAAGATCAATCAGCAGGAGTGACATCAATTAGAACGGAAGAAAAAAAAACAGGATAATAAATAGAACATAGAAATCATAGACGGTTACGTAGTGTAGATCAATGGTATGGGTAGCCGTCGCGTTTGGAATTCAACTGCGATTGTTTTGATTATCGCAAGGGTGAGGCTTAAATTTAACTTGTAAACATTTCTTTTGATTTCCTTTTGAATTATGCTGATTCAGGAATGTATCAAAAACAATTGCCGACATAGGTGGCTGATCGACAAAGAATTGGGAAAAGCAAGAGAACAGACTTGACGACCGAGTTTGAGAGTTGATTGTAGCTAAAAGGAATGTCGACATTCTACATGCAATACATTTTAAGCTATATATTAAAAAACTTTCTTGTTTTCTGATTTCTTCATTTCTGCTGCAATACTTGTTTATTTAAGGGGCCAGTAAAAGACACTGGGGCCAAACTAAGGTCCATAGACAATGACAGAAATATCAAACTCAACTCAAAAACCAGATTGATGCACTCCCTGATCGTCTACAATATTTTGTATATCCATGAGTCGTAAACCCTACTTGCAGACCTGGAGATAAGAAAACAGGCCACAGAGATGAGATACTTCTGAAAGATCCTCAATATCTCATACAGAGATCATATTAAAAATGAGTTGGTGAATAAAAGAGTTAGCAGTATAAAGATCTGCTGACCACTGTGAAAAAGAATAAAATGAAGTGGTACGGCTTTGATTATTTACCAAAGTGCTTTCGCCTTACTCCTCTTGTCCTGACACACAAAAGTTGTGGACGTATTCCTAAAGTTTTGTGGGTTCTGCACTTGGGTGGAACTCTCCAACTGCTTCATATATTTCCTTTGCCTTCCATTTAAGTCTGTTTGAACCTTGAAGATCTGCAGATGCGCTCTCTTGGCAGGAAAGGAAACTTCCTCGATTTTTCTTGACAGGAGTTGCTTCCGGCTCCTTTGTTACCGTTTCTGAGGACCTAGCTCTAGGACTATTTAAGAGGATGTAGAATAAGAGAGAGGTGTTTTGCTCAAACCAATCAGAGGGAGCTGAAGAGTTGGGAAATTTGAGTGAGTTCAATTACTTGTTTTGTTTCTTTGACTTTCTTGATTCTCTGGTTCTGATGAGGGGGATGGATATTTTCTCTTAACCGAGTAGTTGCTCGTTTCTCTTGTATCAGTGTTTTTACAGCTTCCGAGTTGGAGTTAGAGGGAGACTTTTTCCCCTTTTTGGCCGCTACTGTACTCCAGCTTGAAGTAGCTGCTTTTGTGGGAGCTGCTGTTGGACTTCTGCTGACACTTTCATTTGAGCTGGATGAACAGTTACCGAGGACTTCACTGGGTTCCTTTTGGGGCACACCTTCGCCATGTGCCCTCGCTGCTGGAAGTGCTAACAATGCGCCCTTCTGCTTTCCATAATTATGGACATCATCCAAGATTCGCATTTTAGCTGTGCTTGGATGGAAATAAACCTGGCATGGTCCACCTGCATCTTCAGGTCATAATTTCCTGCTAAAATATTGCAGAGACCGCAACAACCGCCTCGACGTCTGCCTTTTATCTAAATATTCTGGTTTCAGTGATATCCAAGTGATATCCACCTTTTCACCCCTTTGCTGATTCGGGAGTAGGATATCTCACATCGTGTAGCTTTTCCTCACGATGTATGCACTATGTGCAATAGCAGCTGCACAGGTCGAAGTGAACCATTGGCAAAAGTGGGGCTTGCTATAGAATTTTTGTGATTCTATGCCTGCTTTGATCCATTCAGTTACCTTATTTGCACACTGTTAAGCAGGAACCGAAAAATTTTTACTCCATGGGGTGTCTCTGATGAACTCTCTGATGGATTCCCAATCCATCCGTTAATAGTATCTTGTCGTTTTGAGTAACAGGGGTCAGAAGTTTAGGGTAATATCAATCATTATCACAAGCTATGTGCATCTGTCACACAAGCTCTGAGCAGTATAGTCAAAAATAGGTCTAGTGACGATCTCGGAAGCAGGTCGGGAAAGTGGCTGCGTCTGTACAGCTCGAGAGACCAAGCCAGTCTCTGTTGTGGATATCTAAATTCCCAAATACATGGATTTTGGCGCTTGGATCTAAAGGGTACAGTCCTGAGTCGTAGGAAAACGGTAGAAGAAAATATTCATAACTAATGCTGTGTTGTAAAGTTAATCTAAACCACATGTAGGTCTGACTATCTGATTTTAGACCATGTTCTCTAGTCAAGTGGAGAGTGTTATGGATATAGACTCCGAACCCGTGACTATGGTTTTCAGTGTCTTTACGGCAGAGTGTGAAGTATCCTGGCATATAAAAATGATTAGAGGAGATTGAGATGTGTAGATTAGTTTCGCTTAGTGCTAGGATATATGGGGAGTTTACAGAAAGGAATGATTCTACATCATCGGGGTTAATTCTAAGCCCTTTGATATTTGTGAATGCATGCCTCAAGGGAGGAGGCGAATTGGCTGGTTTTAGGTGTGCATCTGGTTTGAA
>OY744516.1:25037879-25117879 GCA_963556195.1 Sepiola atlantica | reverse complement strand
CCCCAAACAAGGCATGCCACCACTGTAGTCATAAAGGGTTACTGAGAATTTGGGTGTGGGTTTTGGGTGTCACCCCAAGTTGGGAGCAGTGTAGCGAGATGTCTGTTTACATTCCATGAAAAATGCCAGTATACTGAAATCATATGCCCTTAATAGGGTTAAGATGAAAATTCATATACACTAAATGTACAAAAGCAAGGAAATTCCCAAATGTTTACACTTTTATTGTCATTAAGGGTATGACTACATATCAACCAAACCATTTCATTATCACATCACTACAGTATAAATCTCTATGCATGAGTGGATGAAGTGTGTGAGGTGCACTGAAGAAAAATTCCTACCAGTAAAATACATAGCCCTGTTGTGCTCGCATACCCTTAATGACAATAAAAGTGTAAAAATTTGGAAATTGCCTTGCTTCTGTACATTTAGTGTATATGAATTTTCATCTTAACCCTATTAAGGGCATATGATTTCAGTATACTGGCATTTTTCATGAAATGTCACTACTTTTGTAAAGGCTATGCCTCAATACAATGGTCATTTTTAAGGTGTTTTTTTAATTTTCTGGAAAACTAAGGTATATGGTGAACTGAAATTAAAATGCCATCAACTAGACCCTAGAACCTCTATCTCTGCCAAAAATCAGCTGAATCCATCAAATAGTTGATGAGATACAGGGTGGCACATACGTACGTACACACAGATAACATGATTTCATGATTGAACTTTCTTGATCTCTGGGTTGCCTTGACTAATGATGCTGAAATTCTACACACTTATAGAACCTATCAAATAAAACATTTTGTGCAAAGTTTTAACTAATTTGGTTGATTGGTTTTTGAGTTATGATTGATCAAAGAAATGAGATTTCCAGCATAGGCCATTCGTGTAGTCTATTACGGGATAGAGCGCTCTCGCGCTTCCCTTGATTAGTTTTAAACCTATGCATGTCAGTACTGTCGGGAAACAGGGAGCAGGGAGGGAGTTCCAGAGGCCATAAGCACAAGGAAACAAGCTGTTAGAGTAGAAGGCTCTCCAGCATCTTGGGACCTCCACAGTGAATGGAAGGGATTTAGCTGATTGTCGAGTTGGTCTAGTGAATTTACGTCGTTCATAAGAATAATGCGAAAAATAAGTTTTGTTTTAATAACATTCAGAAAACTGTATCTACAGTCTGACGCTTGAATCTTATTCATGTGCTCATTATCGAATTCCCCATTTTTATTAGTCTCTGCTACAGAAATAAAATGTGAGTTTAACTCTTACTGATAGAAGTTCGATGAGCCAATGGATGGTAACGACAATATGGAGCCGATAAAGACCATAATATTCACATAACTCAATATTAAAGTTATGATGTCTAATAATATATGCAGTTATTTATGAATAATCAAAGATACCACTTTGCGGATAAATGTGCAGTTGTCGTTCGTTTGAGTCTTGTAGAGTCTTTAATGCTGCAGGCCATGTTTGTTTTTTTATTCCCCTCCCTCTTCATTATATGTAAAACGTTTTTGTCGTATGTACCCAATTTATCTCTGGCGGTTCTTTTGATGAACACGATAGATTGTTATGTTTCGGAATTTTTTAGATGAGAGTTGATAATTTGTAGAATTTGGTATATTCGGACTACTGTTCTCGTCTTAGGTGTTTTTATCACAACGTTTCGGCCGATATAACCTCCGAACTTCTTCAGGTGTACCTTGTCGAACTCGGGAATCTTTATGTCGAACGTGGGAATCTGGACGGAATTTCGAACGGAACCCTTTATTAAATCCACAGGGGTAGCAGGCTCTCGTTCCATCTGCCATGACTGGGAAGAAGTCTTCAGTAATTCACAATTCTTCGTATCGCCTGCACTCAGGATTGAACCTTCAACCTTCAGATGACTGAAGGACCCGTGACGCAGTGGATATAGTACTAAGTAAAATCCAGTTCTAAGTGACAGTCATCTGCTGTGTGTCATCAAAACAACAAGATTCAAGCTGTCTCTATGATGAACCGCCGTCCAGATAATCTGCTGGAATTACAGAATTGGTCCATTATAGTGCTACACTTGTAAACAAAAAAAAAATGCCATTTTGTGTCCACGTTTATCATTGATCTACTAAATTCTTGACTTGCTTAGAATTTCTCCAAGAAACTCATATTCAGCAATAGAATCTTGAAAACTGTGGCCGTAATCCTAATTCATAACCCCGTCATTTGATTTATATTTTCTCGGTAGGGGAATTATGTTGTTCGCACCAGTGTGTTTTATTGATATGTAAACCTCACACTCCGTTAAATTTTCTGACACAATCACACGTTGTAGCCAAATACAAGGCCACGTGGTTTTCATTCAATCAAATCAGTACGATGGGTGATATATTCTCTCTCCTTGCTACAGTAACCTGCAGGGGATTCTTTGGTTGTTGTACTGTTTATAATTTACATAAAATTCTCGTCTTTCCAAGGTGTCACTCACACGTTTCAAAGAGTCACTTCATCTTTCCGATACATATTTATATTAATTGTATGAATATCGTTTGAAAGAGATAAATGTATTAAGCTGTGATTAGCAAGATCTTTCTATTTGTTATAGTATTAAATAATAATATTAGCTATCAGAACCCTGTGGAAATTCCACAGTTGCTTACTGTTGTGACCTTAAAGAGATGAAAAGAAATAAGACAGTAAGGAGGTAGAGTTAATAAGAGTATGTATTTACAGAAAGTACAAAAGTAATGGGTTGTCAGAGACGGCTTCTTGCTTAGTCATAGGACTCTCTCTTTCTGTCTGTCTCTCTCTCTGTCTCTCTCTCTGTCTCTCTCTCTCTCTCTCTGTGTTACTACTAGTATCACTATTTATAGTGGTAGGAAGAGTCCATGTAGTGGCACAATAGGGTAGATCACTATAACACTTGCCTACTGTCTTCTCTTTCTGTTTATGATGAAAAAACTTGTCAGTTCAGTATTCTTTAAATGAGTACAACGAATATAATTTTAAATTTATTTATTTAGAATTGTAACAATGGGATGTGTATAAAAATCACAATGCAAAGAGTAAGTTTTTAAATTATTTCAATCTATGTGACGACAGAATTCTATTCATGGCGGTGTGTTTGATTTGGAGAACAATCCATTTTGAAATAGGTAAAATCTAAAATAAAAATATGAAAAGGGTATGTTTTTAAAATTGTTTCCAATAGAATTCTATCTATGACGGTATATTCGATTCTGGAACACCTCGTTTTGAAATGGGTAAAATCTTAATTAATGTCAACCTATGATATGAGATATTTCTCAATTACTTTTTGCATTTCATCTTTGACAGTCGGACGATCTCATTTTTTTAATGGGTATCGAAGGTGATAATGTACATACAAACGAAGGTACGAGTATATTATAATAATACATATTAATACTCCGGTTAGTGGAGTTCTATAAAGACATGGAGGGGGTGTAATGTTTTAGATCATAGTCATAATCTATTTACCTGGTGTTGTAATGGATGGTTTGGGTAAATTAAAAAGCAAAAAATTATAATATAGTGTCTGTAGGGTGTGTTCGAACATTATATGCAAATCACATTTCTTCAATTATCCACTGGTCGGTTGCACGTATTGTCACAAATCTATACTGTATAAAAACTGATAATCTGTTTGCCCAGTTGGTTGTTTGCAGATTGAACATTTTATATGGTGGCAGAAAGACCAAATGAAACGGGAAGTGGTGAGAGGAGGAGAATAGATTGGTTAATAGTAGATGCAGCAGTGTAATAAAAAGAGGACTAAAAGGATGACGTCAAAAGGTATGTGACGTAAAAAGGAAGAAAAATAGATTAACAGCAGCATATGTTTGGTGATAGGATGAAAAAAGGTGGAAAGAGAGGAATAGAAGGAGTAGTAGCAGCAGCATGAAATAAGGAGTAAAAGGGTGGTGTAAATAAAACGAAAAGAAAAGAAAATGAGAGTAAAATAAAATAAAGAGTAAAAGGATGGTGTAAATAAAAAGAAAAAGAAAAGAAAATGAGAGTAAAATAAAATAAGGAGTAAAAGGATGGTGTAAATAAAAAGAAAAAGAAAAGAAAAAGAGAGTAAAATAAAATAAGGAGTAAAAGGATGGTGTAAATAAAAAGAAAAAGAAAAGAAAATGAGAGTAAAATAAAATAAGGAGTAAAAGGATGGTGTAAATAAAAAGAAAAAGAAAAGAAAATGAGAGTAAAATAAAATAAGGAGTAAAAGGATGGTGTAAATAAAAAGAAAAAGAAAAGAAAATGAGAGTAAAATAAAATAAGGAGTAAAAGAATGGTGTAAATTAAATTAAAAAGAAAAGAAAAGGAGAGTAAAATAAAATAAGGAGTAAAAGAATGGTGTAAATTAAATTAAAAAGAAAAGAAAAGGAGAGTAAAATAAAATAAGGAGTAAAAGGATGGTGTAAATAAAAAGAAAAAGAAAAGAAAAGGAGAGTAAAATAAAATAAGGAGTAAAAGAATGGTGTAAATTAAATTAAAAAGAAAAGAAAAGGAGAGTAAAATAAAATAAGGAGTAAAAGGATGGTGTAAATAAAAAGAAAAAGAAAAGAAAATGAGAGTAAAATAAAATAAGAAGTAAAAGGATGGTGTAAATTAAATTAAAAAGAAAAGAAAAGGAGAGTAAAATAAAATAAGGAGTAAAAGGATGGTGTAAATAAAAAGAAAAGAAAAGGAGAGTAAAATAAAATAAGGAGTAAAAGAATGGTGTAAATAAAAAGAAAAAGAAAAGAAAAAGAGAGTAAAATAAAATAAGGAGTAAAAGGATGGTGTAAATAAAAAGAAAAGAAAAGGAGAGTAAAATAAAATAAGGAGTAAAAGAATGGTGTAAATAAAAAGAAAAAGAAAAGAAAAAGAGAGTAAAATAAAATAAGGAGTAAAAGTATGGTGTAAATAAAAAGAAAAGAAAAGGAGAGTAAAATAAAATAAGGAGTAAAATGGTTGGTGTAAATTAAATTAAAAAGAAAAGAAAAGGAGAGTAAAATAAAATAAGGAGTAAAAGAATGGTGTAAAGAAAAAGAAAAAGAAAAGAAAAAGAGAGTAAAATAAAATAAGGAGTAAAAGTATGGTGTAAGTAAAAAAAAAGAAAAAGAGAGTAAAATAAAATAAGAAGTAAAAGGATGGTGTAAATCAAATTAAAAAGAAAAGAAAAGGAGAGTAAAATAAAATAAGGAGTAAAAGGATGGTGTAAATAAAAAGAAAAGAAAAGGAGAGTAAAATAAAATAAGGAGAAAAAGAATGGTGTAAATAAAAAGAAAAAGAAAAGAAAAAGAGAGTAAAATAAAATAAGGAGTAAAAGTATGGTGTAAATAAAAAGAAAAGAAAAAGAGAGTAAAATAAAATAAAAAGTAAAAGGATGGTGTAAATTAAATTAAAAAGAAAAGAAAAGCAGAGTAAAATAAAATAAGAAGTAAAAGGATGGTGTAAATTAAATTAAAAAGAAAAGAAAAGGAGAGTAAAATAAAATAAGGAGTAAAAGGATGGTGTAAATAAAAAGAAAAGAAAAGGAGAGTAAAATAAAATAAGGAGTAAAAGAATGGTGTAAATAAAAAGAAAAAGAAAAGAAAAAGAGAGTAAAATAAAATAAGGAGTAAAAGGATGGTGTAAATAAAAAGAAAAGAAAAGGAGAGTAAAATAAAATAAGGAGTAAAAGAATGGTGTAAATAAAAAGAAAAAGAAAAGAAAAAGAGAGTAAAATGAAATAAGGAGTAAAAGTATGGTGTAAATAAAAAGAAAAGAAAAAGAGAGTAAAATAAAATAAAAAGTAAAAGGATGGTGTAAATAAAAAGAAAAGAAAAGGAGAGTAAAATAAAATAAGAAGTAAAAGGATGGTGTAAATTAAATTAAAAAGAAAAGAAAAGGAGAGTAAAATAAAATAAGGAGTAAAAGAATGGTGTAAATAAAAAGAAAAAGAAAAGAAAAAGAGAGTAAAATAAAATAAGGAGTAAAAGGATGGTGTAAATAAAAAGAAAAGAAAAAGAGAGTAAAATAAAATAAAAAGTAAAAGGATGGTGTAAATAAAAAGAAAAGAAAAGGAGAGTAAAATAAAATAAGGAGTAAAATGGTTGGTGTAAATTAAATTAAAAAGAAAAGAAAAGGAGAGTAAAATAAAATAAGGAGTAAAAGAATGGTGTAAATAAAAAGAAAAAGAAAAGAAAAAGAGAGTAAAATAAAATAAGGAGTAAAAGTATGGTGTAAGTAAAAAGAAAAGAAAAAGAGAGTAAAATAAAATAAGAAGTAAAAGGATGGTGTAAATTAAATTAAAAAGAAAAGAAAAAGAGAGTAAAATAAAATAAGGAGTAAAAGGATGGTGTAAATAAAAAGAAAAGAAAAGGAGAGTAAAATAAAATAAGGAGTAAAAGAATGGTGTAAATAAAAAGAAAAAGAAAAGAAAAAGAGAGTAAAATAAAATAAGGAGTAAAAGTATGGTGTAAATAAAAAGAAAAGAAAAGGAGAGTAAAATAAAATAAGGAGTAAAAGAATGGTGTAAATAAAAAGAAAAAGAAAAGAAAAAGAGAGTAAAATAAAATAAGGAGTAAAAGTATTGTGTAAATAAAAAGAAAAGAAAAGGAGAGTAAAATAAAATAAAAAGTAAAAGGATGGTGTAAATAAAAAGAAAAAGAAAAGAAAAAGAGAGTAAAATAAAATAAGGAGTAAAAGGATGGTGTAAATAAAAATAATTTCTATATGAGATACATAGATATCTGAGTGTTCAATCAAGATTCTCCTTTACCTCTCAAACGTTGAGTTTTTAAAGAAGTTAAGAACATTAATTTTCCTCCCCAATTGACCAGTTAGCTATGTTATAGTATATAATTATTGTGGTCTCTTGATCTTACCGAATTCCAGAACAAGAATTCATCTAGTCTGGTGGAGTATTTAGCTTAGTTTTGTTACTTGAGGCAACATTACTTGGAGAAGGTGCGCCATTCCTCATATAAGCCAGTGACGTTAGGATGCGACTACTATGTTATTTTTAATATTTTGTCAGGTTTAACTTGTAGGGTGGAGTGTCCTCATTCTAGGTTGTTCTGACAAACCCTGTGTACACAGAGACCTTAGGCATTCAAGGACAGTGTCTAGAAAGAATTCAAATTCTCTCCTGATTATACACTTGTTTTCATTTAACTTCATTAAGTAATTTCTCAGAAATCAAACGGCCATTTTCTGTGGCTAACATTTGATTTCTATATGAGATACATAGTTATCCGAGTATTCAATCAAAATTCTCATCTACCTCTTAATCGTTGAGTTAGTAATGAAGTAAAGAACATTACTTTTTCTTTCCCCAATTGACCAGTTGATTATGTTATAGTATATCTTTCTTGTGGCTTCTTAATCTTACCGGTATCCAGGACAAGAATTCATCTAGTCTGGTGGAGTATCAAGCTTAGTGCTGTTACTTGAGGTAACATCACTTGAAGAAGGTGCACTATTTCTTCGTATGAGCCAGTGTATATCTGTGTCAAGGTCATCTTATTTGGGTTTTGAATACTATGTTATTTTGAATATTTTGTCCGGGTTTATTTGTAGGGTGAAGTATGCTCATGTCAGGTTATCCTGACAAACCCTTGTATAGAGAGACCGAAGACACTCGAGGATGGTGTCTAGTACATAATTCAAACTTCAGCTGATTCTCAGTTATGTCTGGTGCTAATAAATCAGGCTGCGTGAAGATACCGACTTCATGACTTAAAATGCACCAAACATTGATGTTATTGTTTTTTCCTTTCTCTTTGCAAAAATCAATCATGTTCTTCAAAGCTAAAAACAAAAACAACATTTTTCCTCTACAAAACAACTAAACTAAACACCATGAATAAATATGTGAGGATATAAAGAACTTGAAGCATAAAACTTTTACAAAAAATGAACTGATTTGGCATTAAATAACCCGAAACGGATTGATATGTCGTAAAACAAAACAACCAAACAACCATCTTAGTTATAAATAATTATAAATGATTTTTGTTGTATCACTTTTTTACTATTTCAAATAATAGTTAACACAAGAAAGTCTTTCCGGTATACGTTGGTGGCAGTGGTAGTATATCTGAGTGTGAGAGTGAAAACTCCTCCGACCTCCTGTATGTATGGCCAATTACAAATATATGGAGCAGGACTAAATATTAAAATCTAAGAAGCAAACTAAACTAAAATTTTGTTTTCTAACAACATAGACCGATATGTGGGATAAACACGAGCTGAAAAGATTTATGTATGTGGCTTTGTTATTGAAACTATCAAGCACCCATGTAGTGGGGAAAATGAACTTTATTTTATGTATAATATAAGCTATAAAGCATTTTTAAGCAACAATGACACTGGAAAAACATAGAGTAAATACATGGATGTCTGCCAATAACTTGTTGAATGAAATAACCTTTTCAGTTAAAACTGTATAAGCACTCTCTTAAGAGTATCAATCAGTTATTTGTTGCTATTCCTAAAATCTCATGATGCACTTAGAAATGTGAAGCAAACCTGTTCTTCACCTGAAGATAGAATCACCTCACTGAACATGTTTCCTCAGCCAAAAAGTATCTCAAATTAGATTTTCGCTAAGTATTAATTATATATAAATATTACTTTATCCATTGCGCCACAGGTCAATGTGAACCTCATGGACCCGTAGCACAACCGATAGTGCTAAGTAATAATTAGTTATAAGTTACATGCTTCTAGAGGTCGAAGGTTAAATCCTCAGTACAGATAATACTAAGAATATAATTAAAATTACTTAAGACTTCTACCCAGTCATGGCTGACAGATCGAGAACAATCTACCCCTGCAGATTAAATAAAAATTTCAGTATGAAATTCCATACAGATTCCCGAATTCAACAAGATTCACCTGAAGAAGGTTGAAGGTTACATCGGCCGAAACGTTGTGAGAATAACATCTAAGATGGAGTGACGTTTTGATTGTCATGAATTATAAGATCAATTAGGATGTAAGGGAAACAACCCAATTTGTACATACGTTTGATTGTTGCAAAGTTACTTCCCTTTCATCGATTCTTTCGTTGACTGTAAAAATAATAAATAACAGGTTCGGTAAATTATACAAAAAATGTCTTTCATTTCTTTCACATTTGATACAACATCTTTTGACAACAACCTTTTCTGGACTTAATTGTTTCTATGTGTCGTCACTGTCTGTCAGCTAAAATATTCCTGTGTGTTAACTAAATGCTTCCAGGTTTAATGTGACGTTGAGATTAGACAACAGAGTACAGCAACACATCCCCAGTAAAATCCGGAATGGAACCTTCCGGTCACGGGACGTTCTAAGAAATACATACGGTTCTTCAATAACTGACCACCTGATAAATAACCCGTTGTGCGCAACGAACTTTAGCACAGATTCATTTTCCATCTTAAGCTGTGCTCACTCATCTTATCATTTGAAAATCTTGGAGACTATCCACGTACGCCTCAAGAGGCCCTCTCTCTGCAAATAGAGGGAGTGTCTCTTGGGGTTGAGTGTGATTAGTCTCTAAGACACAACCTCCATTCCATAGAACATCACGCTTATTTTATTCTAAATTCGAACTTTTTTTTCCCCCTTTCATAACATAACGCTAATTTCATTTTAAATATAAAAGTTTGTTTTTTTTAAATCCCACGATATCAGCCTTGTAAAGTGTGGGCGAAACTAGTCGACTGGCAAAATTTTTTTTTATCTCATCCCCTAAATCCCCTAAATCTTTTAATTATGAAAGATTCAACACGCCTTCCCTTCATTATTGCATTAATATATATATATATATATATATATATATATATATATATATATATATATATATATATATATATATATATATGTAGAGAGAGAGAGAGAGAGGGGAGAGAGAGTATAAATTTCTTGTTAGGATTTGTGTTTACTCACGGTCAAACTCTTCACACGAAACCTAGATTGGACTGATTATTAAATATGTGGGTGATCCATTCATGATAAACATACAAATCGAACTGAATCCCTTCCTAAAAATTAAACAGTGTTTGTTTTTAGAAAAGTAACTGATGTTTCACCGAAAGTCATCTGAAGATATTAATTAACAAACATTCTTAATTTATCCTTTGACGAAGAGATTTATCTCGGAATATTGGTCATTTAACAGATCTAAAGAGAGAACAAAAAACTGAACACAATTTACATCTCTATTTAATACCGAATTAACGTATTGTGTCAGCCTCTAACACAAGTATTTTCTATACACTATGCACAATGCTTCAAGCAAACTACAACATTTTATTATTGAAAATCTTTGAAACATCATTAACAGATCCTTTTATTCGGGTGACAAACAATTTTCATTCACGAATGAACTGTGGGAAACTACAACATTCTATTATAGAAAGTTTTTGAGGCATCATCAACAGATCCTTTTATTCGGGTGACAAACAATTTTCATTCACGAATGAACTGTGGGAAACTACAACATTCTATTATAGAAAGTCTTTGAGGCATCATCAACAGATCCTTTTATTCGGGTGACAAACAATTTTCATTCACGAATGAACTGTGGGAAACAATATAAGTTGTTTGTGAAGCCGTCATCTCTGCGGAAATTATGTACTTAACGACTTCAATAGACAGCAGGCGTTTTGCAGTCATCAGAAAAAAACGGAAATTATATCAACAAATAATATTATGTTTCTCCTGTGTTATTTAACCAAACTTGTAATACATTCATTTGAATGAATAAGTGTTGTATTTGACCACCGCCATTCTTTTGTTATACTTCTATCACTTCAAATTGATTCGTTTGTCACGTTTGCAAATATAGTGGAAGAGTTTAAATAAATAATCATATTTTATATATTCCAATATAAATGAAATTCGATATTTTAATAGAACCCCATATTTTCTGAGATTCCATATAAACGAACGACATAGTTTATGCAGTAACAGTTTATAGAAATAAATAAACTATATATCTTTTATTCTCGCTCTCACATGACTCAAATAACAAATGCATAGTCCTTTATAGTCCTTTTCAGACTTAGTCCATTATTGTCATGAAAGGTGTTATCACCCCACAACATCTCTCGCTTTTGACATTTTTCTCCTCCAGAAGTTATATGTTTGTCTTTAGAGATTAATGTTCAACGTTTGTGAGAGCTTCCCTGTCTTGTAGATACCGAAGGTTTCGGTATATAGTTAGATGAGATACTCCTATATAGTGATGTAGTAAAGTGAAAACCAGGGGTTTTACACATTCAGGTAAAGAAAATAATCCGGTTCTCACTATTTAGACAAATAGATTCACTAGTCATATCTCTATTTCCCCCTTTTATATATTCTATCATAAATGAAACTCTATATTTTAATAGTCACATATTTTGTGAGATTGTTGTATAGTGTGGTGATCGTTCAGTGCCTCTGCTTTTGGATTCTGCTCCCTTTTGCAGGAATTTGTTTTGGGGCGACAATGTTGATGTCTGCAACTTGTTGACACTGAAGTAGTAAAAGAAGTGAAGCCGTTGTTAATTTAAATTAATAGAATAACTTATGTGGAACAACGGATAAAAGTGGTAAGTAACTATCAGTTCCAAATACCAGTCCTCTGGAGGTTGAATGTTCAATCCTCACTACAGGCAATACTAACTAAGAATGAAATTAAAATTACTTAAAACTTTCAACCGCTCATTGCTGACATAATGAGAGCAATCTACTCCCATGGACTAAACAAAGAAATCAGTTCAAAATTGCATATAGATTCCCAAGTTAGACATAAAGATTTCCGAGTTCGATGAGACTCACCTGAATAAGGTCGAAAGTTACATCGGCCGAAACGTTGTGAGAATCACGTCCAAGATGAGAACAGTAGTCCGAATAACCCAAATAATACACCACAAATATAGTATAGAATTTTCTTATAAAACTCAATCCAAAAGATATTGAGTATTGTAAAGAATGTAGATATCATTTTGATTTTTTTTTAATAATAATTTTGTAGAATTGAACTCGTCAATCATCAAACGACCTCCATAAATTTGTTTGTTTTGAGTGATCTCAACCTCAAACACACTTTCCTAAACGGGAAATTAATGACTATACAAGTGAAGTGGAACTTATATATATATATATATATATATATATATATATATATATATATATATATATATATATATATATATATATATATATACGATGAAAATTATGGAAATAATATTCCAATGTGATGTAAAATGAAAAAGGAAAATCAAAAATTATTTATATATTAATCAACGTTTCATCTTTATTTCAAGACTTTCTCGGGATGATTGATTTGAACTAATAAAATACAATATTTGAAATATTTTGTGCGTTTGTGATGTGAAAAGACCTTTTTTGTTCTTTTTTCGAACGAAACATAGCCGTCAGAATTCAAAATGTGTAATGCGTTTATGACATCGAAATTAGTGTTTTCTTTTTATGTTTGTATTTGTTTTTCCCCAAACGACACATAGTCGTTAGAATTCAAAAAAATGTGGTGCGATTTTGACGTGAAAAGAATGTTTTTGTTCTTTCATTTCGAACGAACAATAGTCGTTCGTATGCAAAATGTGATGTGTTTTTATGAAATGGAATGAGTGAATGTGATAAATATATAAATAATTTTAGTTTTACCTTTTTCATTATATATATATATATATATATATATATATATATATATATATATATATATATATATATATGAGCACTCTGGTGTAACAAAGAACAGTTTCTACTTAATATATGCAAGATTTCCCCGTGGACGGAAATGAACCGTCTCCTGAAACCGATTATCATAATCAAATATAGTAAAATTTCGCCTGCGGTTTAAAAACTAGCAATCCAAACGAAACCGTTTTCAAGGTGAGTGGTGATTGAAGATCCAGGGTTTCTAGCCTCAGGGTTGGTGAGTAGGTTGGATAGAGTCATACTGATGAATCTTTAAAAGATGAAACACGTGTCTGTGGATGATACATATATATATATATAAATTGATCAAGTCTAAATATGTTTGTAAAATGAACATGAAACCAATATTTAAAAAGTGCTCAATAACCAAGTAGAGCATTTAAAAAATTATGTGTCTGTGGGTAATATATATATATATATATATATATATATATATATATATATATATATATATATATATATATATATATATATATATATATTTGAATTCCATAGACAGTGGTGAATTAATCCAAAACCATAATTTTCATTGGTTTTAACAACTCTTTTATTTCTGTACTTCGATGAGTTTTTTTGTAACATCTCTTATTTTACACACAAAAGTAATTTATTCAAATTTGATATTCATTCCTACCCCTTACGCGCGTTTCATGGCAAAATTCGGATGAGTGGATTTTTGTCAATTATCAGAGAGTTGCAATGTATGTTGTTGAGTAGCAAAAACGTATAACAAAAACACTGGAGGAGAAATAAGGTTAAAATCCAAATTCATTTCTGATAAAAATTCAGCAAACTGAAGTATTGTTGGATAATGGCCCTATGGGAATGGACGTATCTGTTGGAAATCGTTGGTCTGACTTGCGCGAATTAACGCAGGGTCGACCCGGCAGTCGAGTGCAGAATAGGGCCTGTTCTCACAGTTGGAAAACACAGATGTGACAAGGTCACCGTGTGACGTCACAGGCCCTTGCGTGGGAAACAGAGGGATCCGTGGCGTCACTCGTTCTTCGTGAGAAGCGAGTTTCATCAGTCTGGGTTTTGGAGACAAACCGATGAGACGTGATTGTTAAAATGTAAACTACAACAGATAAGGGAAATATTTCCCTAAGAAAATACAAGCGAGATATTTCCTTCCCTCCTCTATAAATGGTTAAGAAAATAATTGTTAAGTAACTACGATAAAGTAGTGATTTGCTCTCTCTCTCTCTCTCTCTCTCTCTCTCTCTCTCGACGTAGTGAATGTCCCCAAGCCGATAAATAACTAACGCTTGTAATAAAAACTTAAGTTGAAAGTTAAAAAGGATTGTTTGTCTTCGGAGTCCATCTTGAAGTTTTGTTGTAGCGGCGATGTTCGGCAGAAAAAAAGAAGAAAGAGTTCAGCCACTAGACGACGCGACCATCTACACGGCGAGGGAGAAATCTAAAGGTATGCTAACAATATAGGAACTATGTGATTTATGATGTTTTAAAAATGACGAGTATTAAATGTGAACTGCTATGACCCTTTCCGGGACAAAATAGTAAACGTGAACCGCCGCAGCCCCAAGCAGAGGCCTATGCAATGATATATAAAGGCAAAACACTCACTTGGAAAAAAATTGTCACTTCCAGAAAAAAAGAGAAAAAAAGAAAGAAAAAAAGAAAAAAGAAAATACTCACCCCTAGATTTTCACACTCTAAAATTGAGAGATGTTAATAAAAACCTTATCAAATTACAGAAATAAAGAAGTTGTTAAAACCAATGAAAATTATTGTTTTGGTTTAATTCAGCATGGTCTGAATATTGTAAGAAGCTTCATTGAGCTTACAATTGGATACATACTATACTATAATTAAAAAAAATGTTTTTCTTTGTAAACACACACACATATATATATATATATATAAATATATATATATATATATATGTGTGTGTGTGTGTGTGTGTTTACAAAATGTTTTGGAAACGATCGTACGCCATAATAGACTTGATGTTCTAATTCTTGTAACAATTGTAATGTTTTAATTCATTGAATCTTTATATATATATATATATATATATATATATATATATATGTATATATGTATATATATATATATATATATATATATATATATATATATATATATATATATATATATATATATGTATGTATATATAAGGTTGGGAATATATAAATAATATATATTAAAACAAACAAACAAATTATTGAAAATTGAACATATTAATTGTTTATTTTTTCTAATATGTTCAATTGGAATAGTTATAGCCACTTACATCCGGGAATTTCAAAAACAAATTAGACGAATAGAAAGATTATCTTTAAAATTCGCTTCATGGTCTTTAAGTATCAATTTTTAAGTGCCTGGGGGTTATTATTTCTACATATTTGTGTATTTTCATGGATGTAAGAAGCCTGTCTATTGATATTGTATCAGATAGAAATAGAGGTTGTTTTATATGCCGTATTAAGTTCTTTATATATTAATTTTTTATAAGTGTTACATTCATTCTATAATAGTTTTTAGCTTTATTGGCGGGGACTATTATGTCTATCTGGGTTCTAATACTTCTAGTAAAATTATCAATCTTTCTAGTTTTTTCGAAGTTTGGGTCTTGTTTCTTGGATGGGTACGTGATGGAAAACCTTCCATCTGACATTACTCAGTAAGGTGTTTAAACTTGTTATAAATTTCCGATAGTAATCCTCCTCAGATGGTGGGGGTATATTTTTAGTGGAAAGTTGAACAAACTATTTGTTAAACATATAGAAGAATAAGCTCTACCTGGAGGGAGCATAAAATTATTCAAAATTGATTATAATATTTATATAAATAAGTACAGTTTCAGGGAAAACGCTGAAACCCTTTTAAATTAAAAAGCAATTTTCTTCTAACTTTTTCAAACTCTTTCAATCTTATTTAAAGATATTTTTTTCAATTAATATTTCAAATAATATTTGAAACATCTTATTTTATAACATTTAGTATTTTACAAGATGTACTCCCTCTTACGGGAAAAAAAATGTTTTCGAAAAGTCCGGAGTTATAACTCAGTTAAACATATTAGAGAAATGATACAATATATTTTTAATAATTTATTTGTTTTTAATATATATTCCCCAACCTAATTAATGCTCTATTTTCAATATTGCATTATGGCTTTCTTAAATAACCTTGGATACAATACCTCAGAATATCCTTGAAGTTGTAATTATAAATATAAATACTATAATTAATTTTTAGTAATATATACATAACAATATATATAAGCCGCTGAATAAAGTGTTTAAATTATCACTGTTTATTCAGCTATGCAGCGGTGGTTCTAGATGTCGGGATTTGAGTGGTAAAATACGCAAAGACCGGGGTTTCGAGTAGTGAATAGTTATATGTCTATGCTGATGAGTCCCGATTATAAAAGACGAAACGCATACGTACATATATACGTGCAATATATATATATATATATATATATATATATATATATAAATTAGGAAAGTTCATTTTATAAAGCATCTTTTGTAAGTTAATATAAATATAGAGGCAAACAAGCCTTCAAAAACATGTATTAGATGCGAGTAATTAAATCAAAAGAAAAATAAAAATATTTCGAAACATTTAATAAAATATTTCAAAATACCTTCCGTTTTTGTTTTTTTCTTCATCTTGATTTTTTTTATTAGCTAATATTTCGCTTGACAAAACAAGCTTCATCAGAGCCAAGACAAATAAAGGTATAACCTTTTTTTTTTTTCATAATTTACTTCCTGGTGTTGGTGAAAAAAAGGTTATACCTTTATTTGTCTTGGCTCTGATGAAGCTTGTTTTTGTCAAGCGAAATATTAGCTAAAAAAAAAACAATCAAGATGAAGAAAAAAAAAAAACGGAAGGTATTTGTTAAATATTTTATTAAATGTTTCGAAATATTTTTATTTTTCTTTTGATTTAATTACTCGCATCTAATACATGGTTTTTGAAGGCTTGTTTGCCTCTATATTTATATATATATATATATATATATATATATATATATATATATATATATATATATATATATATAGGCAGCACCTTCTCTTGCAAGCAAGTTATGTTGAATATAAGAGATATCCATTGGTAGATCCTTACAATAGTCCGAATTAGGATCTTAGTTTCACTGATGAATTTGCCATAATTTGGATTTGTTTCCAAGTCTATACCTGATTAACCTCATTCCCCCGAAGATGGACCCAGATGGGTCCGAAAGTACTTGGGAGGCAAATCCAAATTATGGCAAATTCATCAGCCAATTCCCCTCCGAAACTAAGATCCTAATTCGGACTATTGAAAAGATCTACGAAAGGATATCTAGACATGAGTTGTCTCTTATATTCAACAATATATATATATATATATATATATATATATATATATATATATATATATATATATATATAAATCCGACCGTATGAAGGAAAACTCAACGTTTCGCCCATATATAGCCAGGAAAGCTAAAAGTGATAAAAAACGAGATCTGTTATTTTTGGGAATATATATAGTGATAGTGAAAGGGTATAATAAATTTATGTTTTTCTTTTTTAATTCATATATATATATATATATATATATATATGTGTGTGTGTGTGTGTGTGTGTGTGTGTGTGTGTGTGTGTGTGTGTGTGTGTATAAATTATTTATTTAAAATATATATGTTACGTATTCCAGAAACGTGCTATGGTTATATTGACATGGATAAACCTTTGCTGTTTAGAAAAGGACCTTATAATCCATCCCAAATCCTTGGCGACTCACGAAATGCCTTCATTCATTTTTTTTTATTGGAACAAGTTTATTAAAGTAACAAAGACAACGTGTTTAATCACTTTTATACAGGAGAGATATTTTGGGAAAAGGTAGGTGTCATAGATGGAGGAGAGTAAGAGGGTAAAATATATTATGTAGTAATACTGTATAAATTATGTATGGAAAAACATGATCCAAACGACATCTTGTAATAAAGATAGATGCTGACTTTATATACATGTGATAACTTTTTCAACCAGTTTACCTGTTCAACATTAAAAACTGCGTTCAGTTAAACTTAAACAATAACTGCTAATAACAAATGCATTCTATGGGCGTTTTTAGTGATAATTTACTGTATATATTACTAGCAATGCTACCCGCTGTCGTCGAAGGTTCTAATTTATGTAAATATTCAATCCAGTAATTTGGGTAGCAGTATTAGGACTTACGACAGTGAGGGTGAAAGTTCCTCCAATTTTTTTTATGACTAATGAAATATAAAATATTTGATGAAATCCATTGAAAATAACAATATTTCTTTTTAACAACATGAAATTATATTTGTCTTATCTGACTAACGAAGCAGATTTTGTATCTACTTTTTGTTAAAAAAGTTATTAATCACAAATATAGTGTTGAAAAAATCGCCTTTACTTTATATATAAAATTAAACTTTATAACTTGGATATTGAGTCATGTGAATATTATGGTCTTCATTGGCTGAGCATCTATGAGTAAGAGCTAAACTAATTTTGATTTCTGTAACAAAGGAGGGACAATTATGTGGAATTTTATTATGAAAAGACGAATAAGATTCGAGAGTAAGGCTGTAGATAAAGTTTGCTGAATATTGTTAAAAGTAGGTAAACTAAACTTATTGTCACCAAAAATGAATCATCATCATATTGTATCATGCCAATGCCTTATTCATAGAATGAATGAAACTGGTTGACCTACGTAAAAAGGACCTAAGGGGGAAGAGGGCCGCGAAGTATAAAAGATCGCTGAATAACTTACAAAAAGAACCCAAAAAATAGATAACACAAAACACAGAAAGGCTGATCATCGTTGCAAGAGGCACCGCACAAAATTCCGTGGCGCAACAGATAACAGTCTTAAGTATAATCAGTTTTAAGTGACAGTCTTGTGGGAGTTGAATGTTTAATCCTCAGTAAGGACGATACTAAGAAGAAAAATAAAACTTCTACCCGGGCATTTTTTTTTGGGGGGGGGGGTCTTGGTCAAAGTACTGAGGGCACAACGGGGGACATCTTCGTATGATGTGTTCCATAGTTTCTGAACATCCAGGACTATTCGCTTACTACCATTAGTGGCTAGTGTCTCTCGGAGTTTGCCTACTTTCACTCTTTCTCTAATTAGGGGTAACTAAACGTTTCTATCAGGGGTTGATCAACTGAACAAAGTTTCCTTTGTGTTTGGTGGGGCTCTAATAAAGAGGAGGTAATCTATCATTTACAGGTCACCTTTCCAGTCTGTAAGCCACTGTTTGGATTTCTCTTAGTTATCCATTACATAAATTCAAACATACAAATGTACATATAATAAACTTGGAAGCAAGTAGGAAAATGTTTGGTGGTGAATTTCTTGTGATGACAAGGTTTCTTGATTAATTTAGATGCAGCAAATATAAATGTGGGTGTGGTGAGTATATATATATATATATATATATATATATATATATATATATATATATATATATATATATATACGTCTGTCTATAATAAGATGTAAGTGTGCCTAGTTATAGTGGCAAGTATGTGTGAAAAGTTTAATGATAGTCAGAAGCGTTCAACCTAAGGAATCAATTAAGGAAAAGATAGAAATTAATACTTAAACGTTCTTTGAATAGCGATAGCCAATTGTGAGTACGTGTTGTGAAGAAAGTGTGTATCGCACTGAGCAAGTGTTAGGGTTAGGGTTAAGGTTAGGGTTAAGCTTGAAGAATGATATCTAAGTGGTGAGCAAGTGTTTGAAGTCATTGTTGTTGCAAAAGGTTGGTGGGTGAGTAGATGAAGATGAGAATGCCAAGCAGATCGTCGAAAACTCTGCTGCTTGATTTCTGGATTTTGTCGCCTTCATATTCTTGGTAAAAATCACATAGGCTCGCAAAATGCACAACTTTGTATTTAAGCGGAGACACTTTTGATTGGGTTAAATACAAACATTTTTGTATTGAATTATTTTACTGGGAATGCTGCGCGGAGCCACATGCGTATGGATCATTTTAAAACACTTTTTATTTTGACATCACGGAGTGAATATCCGATTCTCTATACGTCACTACACATGTACGTTGCGAAGAATATTTTTAAATGTATAAAACGTATTTGAAAATTAAATTTTGATTTAAACACTAATAACAAACTTCGATTTTCAGAAAGTCAAAAATATTTTTTGAGATATGGTCACTTTTCTGGAAGTGGTCATTTGTTATAATTTTCCCCACTCATGAGATAAGGTGTAACATGTATGGCGCCATTGTTGTAGATTGTCACACGATGACAACTCTTTTGGCGGAACCTGTTATCACATTTCTAAGCACCTGCAGTGCTAGGGATTGAAGTCTTTGTACAGTACGAAGTCTTATCAGCGTTTGCCCGAGGCTTAGCGTTCTGTCTAAGTAGCTCAGATTTAGCATCAATATGTAGATTATATCAGTGAATACAACTTTGATAAAAACAAGTTGGGACAAAAAGGCTAATCATTCAAATTGTATTTAAATAAAAGAAAAGCTGCTCTTTTTCATCAATCTGATCTTTAAACTTAACCAATTGTCCCTACCCGATGTTGACCAAGAAGCTCATTATCTCCCTTTGATTTTTATTTTAATTAATTTCACGTGAGAAAATATTAAAATTTTCGGAAAGATAATTCAAAGAAAAGAATGTTATTTTAAAAGAATTCGGTTTTTGTAATAAAATCAATCGGACCTCTTACAAAATGTTGAAATTTAATTCCTATAAATATTTTCGATTTTTTTTGTCTTTAATTCATAAATAATAGCAGGAATTTCCGACGTTACCCGGGAATGAATGAGAAACTCCGTGTTCATATATTTAAAAGTCAAAGATTTGTAAAATGTAAAAATTAAAATTAAATTAAATTATTTCAAAATATGATCTCAAACATTGCTGCAAATGTATGAGATTTCAACTTCAAAAATTCTAGGCGATCTATATTAACAAAATTAGGAAACAACTTCACGTGTGTGGGTGTATTTCTCGCGTCTACGTAACTTTGAATTATGATTATTTTATTTACTATTAATCAAAGTTTAATAATCAAATGTTTAATGAGATAAATGTTACTACAGTTAGAAACGTCGTTGAAATGATAAACTTTGAAATTTTAAAAACCAGACAACTTGAAGCGAGATTTTGCCAAATAAATAAAATATTTATTTAATAGTTTGTTTTTTTTAATCAAAATTTTCGGTTTTATACAACTCTATTAATGGTAGTACAGGCAATATTTTCCTTTTTCTCCTTTTTCTTCTTTTTTTCTTACAGTGTAGCTGAAGATCGACGATCCTCTGGTGTTATCGAAGAGACCGTTTTTTTTAATGTCCGATCTGTAGTGGAGCGCGCGTGTGTACAATAATGAAATAAGTGTTACTACAGTAAGAATCGTCGTTGAAATGATAAACTTTGAAATTTTAGAAACCAGACAACTTGACGCGAGATTTTGTCAAATAAATGAAATATTTATATGGGAGTGACATCCTAATATTTTATCAATGACGTAAACAGAAAAAGAGAAACAACTCCCAAATTCACTTCAACAACAAAAGCTTAAACTGGGGCCATATAAACCAGCTCACAGAGACAGTCTAACAAAAAAGCGCAAAAAGCCAAAAATGTTGCTCACGTGAGGTGCTCACAACTACGTCGGCCAAACCACCGATTAAATTATATAAAAGCAGACCCCGCAACAAAATTTGCCTCTTTTCTTATTCCTCTTTTTTTTCCACTTCTCGGACGCTTAACAGAGACGACAACGTCAGGCTACCCTTCGCCGAAAGGCGAGAGGTGCCAGCATGTCGGTTGACTACTAAACACCCACACACAAAAATACTTACACTCCTATCATTCTTCAACGCACGCAACCACACGCTGCTGACAAAGGCACACACACATACAAATGCCTAAACGAATTATCAACTCTCACGCACACACATTCGTAGTCACGAACAAAAAGCGTCACGCATATTCACACACTTCGACGTACTAACGCCAAGCCTCACAGATGGCTACACCACGCACATGCATACACATTCATAAATCACAGACATGAACATTTATCGTTTCTCTAACTGAACATTTGAAATAAACAATTATTGCCTTGTATTTTGTAAATAGATAAATATTTTGTGTTACTTTTAAACTACGTGGTCTTCTTCTTTCAACTTATGCATGCTTTATCTTTCATTCAACTTTCATACATGTTTTTCCATGTTTTATCTGTTTTTACTCTTTTAAACATTTCTTCAACAATCTAAATGTGAGCGTAGATCTTAGCATTTTCTCTAAGACACAATATTTTAACAAGCTAAGGTCCGCTCTGCTGCATATAGGGGACCACGTCCCCACATTTATGAAATCATTTTTTTAAATCCAAATTTTCGGTTTTATAAAACCCTATTCATGGTAATACAGACAATATTTTCTTTTTTTTCTTTTTCTTTTATTTCACGGTCGAAGTCTTATCGAAGAGACTGTTTTTTTTTAATGTTCGATCTGTAGTGGAGCGCGCGTGTGTACAATAATGAAATAAGTGTTACTACAGTAAGAATCGTCGTTGAAATGATAAACTTTGAAATTTTAGAAACCAGACAGCTTAACAACAAATATTTATTGAAATCAACACAAAAATGGTAAAATGCTATTGAATTTTTATTTGATGCTAGTTTTTTTTTAATAATTAAACTACTAGAATGTGACTGAGATGGAGTTGAGACGATTTCGTTGAGTGGAAGATAAATTTTGATAAAAACACTATAACAAGTGTTACGTTTTCACTTACCGAGGCGTGTGTTATCTTATACACCCGTTTTAGGGGGGGATCCAGGTTCTAGATCGTCTATTGACAAAATCACTCGGACGCTGATGTTGATTCATAAGAAGATTTATTAATCAGAAAGGACAGCCACACAGTAGCGGGTTAATTGCTTGTAGGCAAGAGAGAGGGAGAGAGTGAGAGATCATACGTCTTTACCGTACACTCATTAGGTTAATGTCGTGCGCCCCACCTCCCCCCGCTCTCAATGGGGCTAAAATATGGAACACCGGCTTTTAGGCTTAAATAGTCGCCAGGAAGAGACAGAATTATCTCCCCAACCCGGTGTCACGTGATTTCGCTGACTTCCGTTTTACTGAGGTCACCCCTGACCCCTATGTGTCATTCAACCATTGAAATAACGGTGTTCGTTATGTAACACAAGGGGTTCAGTGTTGAATGCAAGAGGACACAGATTTCTTCGTGAGTATGTAGGTAAATACAAATATGTATAAATATTTTTTTTAATCTATCAAAGAGTTATGTAGATAGATACAGCAGTATTAATAATAAAATACGACAATAATCCTCAATGTTTCAGAATTACAAAATCCTTGAGAATATAATGAGACATCTTCACAAACAGACACCTGTCCTTATAAAGAAACTAGCAGGGTTACCCAGCGTTGCTCGGGTTAGAGTGTGGGATAGCATCATATGCAATGTCATATTAAGGAGTTTACTTTAACAGCAACCTTGATGTTGTCAGCTAGATAGTTGGTACTTGTACAGTTTATGACCCAATTTCCGGCAACTTCGCGTCGGCATCTTATGGCAGGTTACGTAAGCAACCGGAAAAAGCCATCGCGAAGACTGCCAGACGATAAATTACAAAACGCGGCGTTGTAATTAAAAAAGACAAAAACACTTTTTTCCAAGAAAAGTTTCAAATAAATAATTCTTGTTTTACCGAAGAAAATAAAACTGAGCAACTTGTCAAAGTTTTTTTTTTACGAAGAAAACGTAAGTTGTTATAATAAGATTAATAAAAGTTAAGGTCGGTTAAACTTTTCTTTTTTTGTTAAATGTATTGGGGGGGGGGTCTTTTTACTTCTACAGATTTTTCGTTGCGATGATCACAGACGACAACAAAGCAGAAGAGGAAGGGGTAGAGAAAGTGGAAGGAAGACGGTTAGGGTTAAGGTTAGGGTTAGGGTTATTTATAACGGTTGTTTTCCTATGTTTTCGTTGTAAAACAAGAAAAAAAAACTTTGACCAGTTGTTTAGTTTGTAGCAGTCGCATAAGCGAACTATTTTGTATCTGTCTATATGACCAGTAGTGAGGTTGCAATTTGGCTTGGGATTATGTAATCGTCGCCTCATCACCGCGTGGGCGTATGGAACTTCTGTGTGTAGCTAAATTCATACGCGATGAATCGTTTAGGGCGCGAAAGCCAAATCACGCAGATCTTCAGTTTGCAGTTTTTCTTGTAGCCAACAGGACGCGCCTTTTCCCGTTCTCAACCTGACTCAACAACGAGTGGGTCAGATACTGAACTCCAGGATAATAACACTTTATCTAACCGACATGAATCGGCCCATTGTGCTATATTCATTTTGTCCTGTGTTCCCGTGAATATAACTTAATAGCTATTTAGTTGTGGAGCATATATATATATATATATATATATATATATATATATATATATATATAGATAGATAGATAGATAGATAGATAGATAGGGGGAAAGAGAAAGAGAGAGGGACAGACAGACATACAGATAGACAGACAGATAAACGGAGGGGTGTTACGTACTAAATATACCAAAATTCTACACTTTCATTTTATTATATTAAAATAAAAGAAACATATATTCTGTGATTTCATATATTTTTTAAAGAATCGGGGAGTATAATTAAAACCAACAATCGATGTTTTCAGTTTGATTTTTTCCCAGATAAACAATTTAGACATTTATTAAGTCGACTTTTAAAATAATACTCATACGAAAAATCGAATATATGTATTTAAAGTTTTAAGGGGGTTCTCTCCCCGTGGGTCACTTAGAGGTAGGACATGTAAATATTCAGCACATAGAGGGTAATGTACAGATTCAATACGACTTACATTGTCTTCCCTAGAAAAATTTATACATATGATATAAATGTCATCAAAATAGGATATATTTGAATTTTTTTTAAAGTTCGGCCCCCATAGCTCCCTTAGACATTTGGGGCCACTTCCATTGTCTTCTCCAGAAAATGTTATACATATGATTTAAGTTTCATAAATATAGGATATATTTGAAGTTTTAAGGAGGTTATGCTCGCATAGTCCCTTTAGGAGTGCACTTAGAGATTCGGGAACACTTCCATTGTCTTCCTCGTTAAATTTTACATAAGAATAAACGTTTATATTTTATGTAGATTATACAACGTTTCTTTTTATAGGGAACACACAAACATCACACACACATCATACACTATGAGAGAGAAGACAGTAAATTAATTACTACTGCATGTCATTTACCAACGAGACTCAAGCTGTCTATGTGATGAACTTCCGTCGTCCGGATAACCTTGAAGATCAAAGAACAACACCCCATCGTACGGTTAGTTAAATGGTGAAATAAGATATGCCATATGCCTGTCTTTATAGGGAAATTTCTCAGCCTGAAATTCCACGTCAGAATTATTAATTAATTGTATAATAATATTTGTCCTATTGATAGATAAAATAAATGTTAAATAGGTTTTCACTTCTTAATGGCAGATTAAATTATTTTTTTTGATGATATTTTACTTTTCTCGTTAAAATGTGTTGAAAACTTAAAAGTTACTGACAATTTTTATATATTTGGATCTGATGGAATCTTTGGAGCTCTAGATAAAAACCTAAATAAAATTGGTTTCAGTTAGTCTAGAGACTAAAAACCAGGAAGCCCATGAGGTAGAAATGGTTTTCATCTAAATACAAATTCAATGTGACAAGACTGAAACCAAATAATTCCCATGACTTTGACGAAAGAAATGTGAAGGCACAATCGGAATTACTAAAATCTAGAATGTACAGAAAATGAATTTGAACTGGTTGATATTGTTGCGTTGTAGTCTTTTCTTTCTTCGCATCTTCCTTTCTTCCTCAGGACCATGTCGTCGTTTTGCCGCTTCTTTAAGTTTTCTTGTAATCAAAGTCAGAACAATTGAGAGAATACATGGTTTCAGAAATGAACATTTTATTAAGAGAAAAGGTTTAATATATCACAAGTACAATTTACAATTAACTAGGTAAGAGAGAAACAGAAATATTTGTCTAAGGTAACTATTAGAGAGTCAGATAGATAGATAGATAGATAGATAGATAGATAGATAGATAGATAGATAGATAGATAGATAGATATCAACGCTCATGGCCGCGTCCTTAAGACATTGTTGCATCTGTCCACGTCAAAATCCAAACTGATTTAAAATCCAACCATTGTTCCGCTTTTGGTCCCATGTAACGTCACATCCGTGAGATCCACATATCGCTTTAAGTCTTGCCCCTCTGACCTCCCCTTCAATCTCCCCTGGTGCCAGGTTATTCTCAAATACACTCTGTTAACTTTTTTTGTTCAAAGCATGGCAATGTTGCCTGTACTAGTACCCATTCAGCTATGCTAAAATATATATTAATAAAGAAAATATTTAACTAAAATATGACTTTCATTATTACTGTTGTGAAGTTGTTCCACAGTAAATAATAAATAAACGAAGTCAAGTCGAGGGTTGGTTTAACAAGTGTATTAACAAAGTAAGAAAGTGACTAGCTCTTGGCTAGACAGTTACAAGACTGTGCTTTGTCTCTGGTGACTCGCACTATTTATAGTGACAACCGGTGTAGTTTCTCCTGTGTAAGAACGGCCGGTGTAACAATTACTTTTAGATTTACAGTCATATCACAAAATTATGTCATAGACAAAGTTATTAATCATAACGACTACAATAGTAAACTTATGCTGATTGGATTAGGCAGATAATTATCCTAATTGGACTAGGCACATTATTCTGATAGAACTTGGCATATAACTATTCTGACCAGACTAGACACATAATTTTTCTGATTGATTATGCAGATAATTATGCTGCTTGGACGAGTCAGATTATTATGCTGATTTAATTAGGCAGGTAATTATGTTGACTAGACAAGGCAGATAGTTATGCTGATTGGACTGGACAGCTAATTATACTAATCAGACTAGGCATGTAATTATTTTAATTGGACGAGATACATAATTATGTCGAGTGGATTTCAGTTTGTCATGTAATTATAAATAGGCCTATGCATCTATTTTTTTATTGGACTAGGCAGATAATTATTGGACTAGACACACAATTATTCTGATCAGACTATGTACATAATTATTCTAATTAGACTAGTCAGATATTAACTAATAGGTCTATGCATATCATTTTTCCGATTAGTCTAGTCAGATAAGTACACCGATTGGACTTGATGACTTCCGACTCAGATTCTCCACTCCAGAGATGCGACATTGGATGAAAAAATATAACTCTTGACTCCAACTTCAGGGTCAATTAGAAAGATCCAACGCTGAATACAACTCTCAACTATAGTAAAATTTGTCGCCTTCAGACTCAGACTCCCTACGTTAGAAGTCTGTAGTTTGTTGAAAAAGATCTGACTCCGGAGTCAGTTTTACGAAACTGAATCTAACACTGATCCGATTCTTCCTTTAAAAATTGCAGATTGATAATTTCAAATAAGATTTCAAATAAGCAATCAAAAACTTTTAATGAACAGAAGATAAATGTATTCTTAATTTAAACTTTATTAACATTTTCTCCAGCTTTAAAAATAAGAATGTAGGTAGTTTATATTTTAAAACACCAAATTCATATTGTATTTATATCTGGTGCTGTTGGGTACATTGCAGTATCACAATGACAGAGTTCTCTGAATCCTTACTTGTTGGCAATGGCAAAGATACCCTGGGCTCTGAAACATCTTAATTCTGATTGCTTTTGTCTTTTAAGCTTAGGTAGAGGTTTGCATATAATTAATCTCATGTACTTCGTAGATGGCCAGTGGCTCCTCTTGTGCAGATAGTAAAAGTGATTCATGCCCACCTATCTGTGGCTACCTACTGTATGTATAAAAATATTCTCACCTGCAATGTCTTTCAAACCAAATTCGCACATATTCAGATACTAGATTATTGTGCATGTACCAATATATATCACAATAATGAATGATAATAAATACGACTAATCATTATTTATTATTGTTATAAAGTTCTATCTGAAAAGATATTGAGCACTTAATACATACAAAGTCTGCTGTCTCGATTTGGTTCGGTTTCAAAATTTATATCTGAATTACTATATTTTAGAAGTTGATACATATATATATATATATATATATATATATATATATATAGTACATGTATTTCATTAGTTTCTGTAGATGTAAATCCGTTGAAACTCAAGTGTTTATAAAAAGTCTTCAATAACAAGTAGATGTGTTCTTAAGTATACATTTTTATTTATACAAACATTATTGGTTACATATGTGCATACAGTTTTCGGTTGTACTCTTCACAGAGAGTCAACCTCTTCTTTGGTCTGAAGAGGTTAACTCTCTGTGAAGAGTACAACCGAAACATGTATGCACATATGTAACCAATAATGTTTTTATAAATAAAAATTTATGCAGTATATATATATATATATATATATATATATATATATATATATATATATATATATATATATATTGTTTTTATCTACATGCGTATACGTTTCATCCTTTCGGAAATCGTCAGTGTAGCGAAGATTATTCATACCGGTCGCCGAACTCGAACCCCGGATCACGAGTCATGTTCAAACTCAAATTCAGACACCTTAGCCCACACGGCCGTTATCAACAACTCGGTAAATTAGCGAGATTAATCCTATTTAAAGGCAGCCGTCATACAAAGTGTTCCACTACTGAAAGGAACATGCATTGAAGCAACGATAACGGCTGTGTTTATACTACTCACTACAAAGCCCAACTAAGATTTGGGGACGACAAATAATTATAAGTATTTGTTTTTATCTACATACGTATACGTTTCATCCTTTTGAAATATATATAAGAATAAAAGAAATTTAAATAAGAAATGAAAAATAAAAATCAAATGTTTTAATTTTGAAATTGTTTTAAATACAACACATGTCACGTGATCATATGGTTTGTCACCCTTCTGAGAGTTTCTTATTATCGTCTTTTTCTTTGTACTAACAGGTTGGCATGAAGAGGTTCGGTTGTAGCTGAAACATGTCTTCATATCCATAGCCAATAATGTGTTTTTATAAATAAAAGTGTATAGAGCTCTATTTGTTATTGAGCACCATTATATAAACACAGTAAGGATCCACTGGATAAACTTCTATGAACAAGATATCATCAGACTTATATATATATATATATATATATATGTATATATATATGTATATATATATATATATATATATATATATATATATATATATATATATATATATATATATATATATATATATATAAAGATAGATGAACGAAGAGTGATAGACATGTACGAATGTCCAGATTTATTTCAAACTTCGATTGTTCAATGCAAGGTATATTCTGTAATAAAATTATGTTTAGTATTCTTTCCTTAAGCCAAGGCTTATAATATAATAATTATTACAGAATATACCTTGCATTGAACAATCGAAGTTTGAAATAAATCTGGACATTCGTACATGTTTATCACTCTTCTTTCTTCTATCTTTATAATTGCTCTATCTCGTATATTGAGCTTAAACCATTTCACTATACGTTCTATCTACTAAAAGTTTACTTTTAGTTTCATATTTGATTTGATTCTACTATATATATATATATATATATATATATATATATATATATATATATATATATATATATATATGTATATATATATATATATGTGTGTGTGTGTGTGTGTGTGTGTGTGTGTGTGTAAAGTCAGTACTCATGTAATAAGATGAAGTAAGGAGACAGAACAGCTTAGGATAAAAACATAGACGAAGGTGTCTCAAAATATTAACAAAGCAAAAGGAAAATTAAAACTTTTAAACATTATTTATGTTATTTATAATCTTTTTGTGTATTTTATCGAACTCGGGAATCTATACAAAATTTCGAACGGCCAAAACGTTGTGAGAATAAGATCCAAGATGAAAACAGTAGTCCGAATAATCCAAATAATCCAAATTATCAATCCTCATCTAAACAACTTATTTTCTTTTCCTTTTATCTACAGTGGTTTATCCGACAGTTTCCCACTTTTTTTTACACAGTCCTTTGTATTCTTGTTGTAATCTGCAAGATCTTTCAAATTGGGCAGTAGAGGACAGACAAGGCAGTGTTGCATCGTATGCTCCTCCTCTCCACATTCTCAGATAGTTGGGTCAGGTTTGTAGCTCCATCTAGTCATAGCAATTTTTTGATAACCCTATTCCCGTTCTCAGGCGGTTGAATGTTATTAATGATGTCATCCACTTAATCATTTTCTCCTTCTGACTCAAAAATTATATAATCTTGACAGATGTCCAGTTTAAGTTTTGCTTTATTCCTGTCTGAATGTACATAATGTTGTTGTTTGAATCTTTCTTGTTAGCTTTCATCAGCTGTTTCTCAACTTTGACAAATGAAAGCAAGGTATAAAAGTATAAAATAAGTGGAGAAATATTCTAGAAACCAATACTCAGAGGGAAGTAAGATGTGTCCATAGAACCATTGCTTACAACTACGTCTGCAAAACCGGACCACATTACCAGATCACAATTAAAAATTAAAATAATCCTGACTAAACAATCATAGTGTTTCCTGCTCGATTTATTAACACAGGTTTGGAAGCCTAAAAATAAAAGAAAGAAATTGTTGGCTCATAAAATCGTTTTTTTTTTCAGCTGACACCAGAGCGTTGCACAAGAGTATGCTAAAGAAAACCATGAGTTTTCAAACGACATGCGATACAGTAGAATGCGAATGACAATAGCCAGATTTCAGACAATAAACCAACATAACTTCTTCAGACCGCCAAAAACGACATAGCTGAATGTACATCCACACACGTTGAACTCATGCAACTATGAACAGTAAAAAAAAAAAGATAATGACATAAATCTTTACCACATAATAAAAATGAAAAAAATATGCAAATCCTAATTCCTGTTCTCCTTATTTGAAACTATCTTAAATGACACATCTGTTTGCTTGACTAAGGCACATACAATTTTAAAGTACAACTTTTCATTTTTCTATTTTGTATTGTAGCAAAATGTAACTCATAATTGACTTTATTTATATCTCTAGGATTTCCTCAGATATTTACTGTAGACTTTGTTGGGAGAAACCAAAATATACTTAATTGTGCCCTGCGGCTTCTAAGGTCATTCCGGACATGCTACATTTAAAACTAACGAGCATATTTTGTCTATTGTGTCGCGGGCAAATGGAATAATTGGATGAATGGTAAGAAATATTATTTCAAGAGAGCCAAACTTTGTTTCTTAGATAAATAAAGCTCTAATATTACCTCATATAGATTATTGTACTCATATCTCGGCTCCAGTGTCTAGACATGGAAACTGGAATATAAAGATTGGAAGGTAGACAAAAAAGAATGACAAAACTAATAAAGATAAGTTACAGTTACAGATTGGGAAAAATAGGATTAACTAATTTACAAGAGAAAAGAATGAGAGTCGATTTAAATAAAAATTTTAAAAATAATTTATGACAATTCTGTAGCAAGATTTAAAGTGAGTTAACCAGATTATGTAAAAATAGAATTTTCACTTCGCTTAAAGTGGTTTAAGAAAAGATCATCATCATCATCATCATTATCATCATCATCATCATCATCATCATCAATTTAACGTTCGTTTTACATGCAGGCATGCGTTGGACAGATTTAAGAAATTGACTACCAAACTAAACTATTTCTGGTCAGCTCTTTGTTTATCCCTTTTTTTCTCAAGTCTATTTTTATCACTTCCACTCATTTTCTTCCTTGGCCTTTCCCTACTGCCTCAACTGTTCTACAGCTACTGACCCAATAACTCTCATCAATTCTTTCAATGTGGCCATACCATCGAAGTCTTCTTTCCTGTACACATCTCCTTATACTATCCAGATTTAATCTTCCTCTGATGGTTATCAGAACTAGACCAATCTTTAAGACTCGTCTTACATATCTATTGTATCATTCTCATATCAGTTCTCTTCATGCAACGCATGTCCTCAACCCTCACTAGCCAGGTTTTACTTCCATACATCATCACATTGCAAACACAGGCCTGATAAACTACCCTGGATCGACAGTGATAACGCTCTGCTTGTTAGTAATGGCATAAGTTCCCTAAACTTACTCCATCCACTCTTAATTTTTGCAATCACACTAGCACCTGCTCCACCATGTGCTCCAATGGTATCACGAAGGTAGAAAGTGGGCTTAGGAGAGTAGAAACTGGACTTTCAGATTACTTTCAGCAGCCTCATAACTCCTACTTCCCTTATATTCCATGAGCGATATTTCTGACAAAGGGGGAAATATTGCTGTTTTCTAGGTTTTAATCTGTTCATCTGACACTTATTGTTGGCTAGATTTTGACCTTGAAGTAGTTTTTCGCTCCTTACATAAGTGGTTTCATGCCTTGTCTGGAGCGATTTCCATAAGAAAATACTAGCAGTAATTCCACTGCACTTTTTGTATACTCAATGTTTAAAAGTGCCACAAAAAGATTGAATTACACACGATTCCCTTTCCACAAACTGAGTTGGGGAATTTTTTCTTTTAAGGAGCTTTCCAACACTACAACCACTGATCATCACTTTGGTATTGGTAACATTCACTCTCAGACTTTTACTTTCCATAGTATGCCTCAAAGTCTTAAACGTTACAATACATGTTCCATTGCTTCAGAGACAAGTACTAAATCATCAACAGACAGCATCTTTGCTGAACAACCCATACAAAACTCCATGGACAATGCTTCTAAGACACAAATAAAAAGCAATAAACTAAGTACAGAACTCTGATGTACTTCTGCCTTAACATTAAAGCAGTCACTAAATGTGCTGTTAATTCTAACACAACCTTGAGCATTTCTGTATATTGCTTGAACAACCATCATCAACCACTCATTTGTCTCTAATTTACGCAAAGCCCATCAGACAGCATCTCTTGGCATTCTGTCAAAAGCTTTTTCTAGAAAAATACAGGTTCTTCTTATTATTAAGGTACTTCTCTTGGATTTGTCTCAAGATGAATATAGCACCAATGGTACTTTGCCTAGACAGTGGCATTCCAAGCATCTCTCTTGTCCTGTTCATTTGTTGCTAACACTCCATTGTCATTTCGAATGCACTTCTCTCCAACAATATCCATACTTGTCGTTACCATCTGTTAAGCTATCCTGAATACTTCATTCTTTTGGTCATCCTGTCGTAGTATATCGGAAACCTGGATTTCTCTGATTGTTCTTCTTGCTTCTCTCTTTACATCCTTATTTACTAAACCATGACACTTTGACTTTTCTTTGATACACTTCTCAACTTCCCTTCTGTCCACCCACAAGTCAGGTTTGTTACACCCAACAGTGTATCCTTCAGCGTCTTCCACTGTTCTTCCGCACTTCCTGTAGTGGATCTGCTATCTGAACGCTCCATCACTTGGTCTCTAAAGTTGCGTTTCACAAGTTCTTCATTCAACCGCCACACCTTTTCCTCTGGGGATAAACCTTTACTTTGTGAACTTTTTTCAGCGTGAAATTGCAAATCACCATAATTGACAGAGCCAATCCCCCCACCGACATAAACGACAAAAATGGCCTTTACCGTGCATGAAAGCTTGGCAGGAAAATTTGCATAGCATCCAGATGAACTGATGAAAAGAAAAGAGTTAGGAATGAAAACAGAAAAAACTGAGAAAGCGGCAAGAAGATTTTGTCCCGGATTTTATGGGTTTTGTGCATTACATTCTTACAGCTATGTCACGATTTCTTCACCAGGTATTACTTTCACATCACTTAAGAGCCATTTTATTCACACGCAGATACTCTACTTGAGATTCATATGTAACAAGATGGCTTTCGTTTTTCTTGAAAAGGGTGTTTGCCACCAATATATCCATTACAAAACCAAATTCTAAAATTCTTTCTCCTTCTGTATATCTATTTCCTCCTCAAAATCACCAACATGACCATTCAAATCTCCTGCCACAGCAATTACTTCCTTCTTCAGCATCATTACTAGTTACGTGTTAGTAAGTTTACTTGTCAAAGAAACAAGTAGCGACGTAAGAAAATAAGTACCTGGCAAAAAGAGGAAAAAATTAGAGCTTTTTACATCTTGCTAACGAAACTGAGCAGACATATTTTCTTTATCGTCTATAGTGGATAGATGGTGGGATAACTTTTTTTCTTCTCTGCATCCTCTTTCTCACAGACGTGATGATGCTAGTCTCAATCTTTTTTATAAATACTATTATGGCATGTGTTCTTCAGAATTATGGTATCTATTCCCTTCTTCTTTTGTTCCGGCTCGTTTGATTCGTTGGTCTCCATCAATTTACTGTTTTTATACCTCATTGTTATACAGCTTCTTATTCCAGTGGCTTCTTTCCAAGAACTGCGGGCTTGTCAAACTCTCTTCCTGCTGACTGTTTTCCTCCTACCTATAGCCTCGGTCTTTTCAAGACTAAGACCAATAGGTATACCTGTCTTTGCAATAATCATCTTTCGTTCTTATTAGCTCCTTACATTAAGTGGCTTCATGCTTTGTCTGGAGCAATTTCCATTAAAAAAAACCTACATTGTATATTATGCAAAGAGCAATTTAAAGAAAAATGAATAAGAAAGAAATATTAAACTCAAAACGAATATGTGCTGTTATTATTAACAGATGACGAAAAGCTATCACAACTGCTACTAACAAGAATGAGAGACGCAGACAACTCTACACACACAACTATGCTGTCTGCTACGTTCGCCGTTTTCGCTACAAAAGAAAAAGAGAGGCAGAAAACTCTATAGGCACTACTACAACGACTGCTCTGAAGAGAAAGAGAAAGAGAAAGAAGAATTCTATGAGAAATGATATGACTAACGTGTTAACAACACAGCTGTTTACACACGCTCTGCTACTTGTTACAAAGATTCGTAACAGTAATGCTACATTTATAATTATGGTGGACATTTTTTGAATTATCCACGATCTGAAATGTTATTTTCGAGGCAGATTTCAAAAGCTCGATATAAATCTTGTTTTAAGAATTGTACCTTTTTGCCCATGAACGAGTTGCCAGATCAGATTAATAACAGCAATAGTGTAGAACATTTTAAAATGGAATTGGATGATTTTAGAAATAATAGTAAAGGAGGAATTAATAGGGTATTTTGGGGGATTATCGGTTAAGATATTCAATCGAATTTGATCTGTGTTTCTAAAATTTTTATTTTTTAAAGATAGAATCGAGAAAATATTTAAAAGAAGGGAACTGCTTAAAGAGGCAAATAATAAGAACTGTAATCTCTATCTGTATAGAGTTAGGTATATTTATACGTTTATATATTTGTATATGCAGGATTCACTCCTAAACTAATTAACTTATTATTATGAATTTTGGCACACAGCTGTTAGGCGCAAGGTGTCCGAATGTGGCCTATATTTAGTTTTATACAAAAGAAGTAAAAAGAGGGTTGAAGTCCTTCGTGAGAATCCAGATATCTTCGACTTTTGTAAAATTTTAACAATAGGTATTAGACACAAATTAATAAATATTCCTCAAATTTCAGTTTCTTTGCAATATTTTAAAGGGTTTTAAGGAGCATAATATAGACACAATCTCCAATTTGAAAATTAAAATATTTCAGATTTAGTAACTAAAAAACAATTAAACAAGATACCCTGAATTTTAATTTCTCCTTTAGTATCCTTAAGGTTAAGCCTTCAATTTGAAACATTTTCTAAAATCAAAATCATGTAATGGATTTTGTTCAAAATTTGAATAACGATTCTTGACATAAGGTTTAGTATCATTATATCTTGATTTTAATCTTCGTAAGGGGGCATAAAAGTGGTGCAAACTGCTCTGTCCGAGGAATTAATTTTACTCGTCCTGGGGCAGGTATTCTTTTAGTGCATGTATAAGAATTCATAGATCAGTTATGAGGCACCAACATTTCACCCAAAGAATTTGACACATATTAGCTGGACATAATTTGAAAGATGAGAAAACGGTCTGGAAATCACACCCTTCAGCATTTCTCTTTATTACTCAAATTGATTAGATTAGTTTTCCGACGATGCATTGGAAACAGACCATTTTTTTCTTCCCTCTTGAGAAGACGGACATCATTGACGAGAATACTGGAAAAATGCTCTTCTATTTTTGAAGTATGTCTTTGAGCATATATTTTTAATTAGAAATATTGATATTTGCAGCCGCCTGCATCCATGCAGAGAGAGAAAGTGGGGTAGGTGTAGAGAGAGGGGGTAGGTGTAAAGATAGAAAGGGAGAGGTAGATGTAGAGAAAGAGAGGAGGAGGTAGGTGTAGAGAGAGGGGGGTAGGTGTAGAGAGAGAGAGGGGGAGGTAGGTGGAGAGAGAGAGGGGGAGGTAGATGAAGAGAGGGAAGGTACGTGAAGAGAGAGGAGAGAGGTAGATAGATAGAGAGAGGGGGAGGTAGGTGGAGAGAGAAGAGGTAGGTGTAGAGAGAAGGGAGAGCTTGATGGAGAGAGAGGGGGAGGTAGGTGGAGAGAGAAAGCAGGAGGTAGGTGTAGAGAGAGAGCGTGGAGGTAGATGGAGAGAGAGAGGGAGAGGTAGATGGAGAGAGAAAGAGGGGTGTAGGTGGAGAGAGAGAGAGAGAGAGTAAGAAGGTTAAGTGTCTGAAAGATTCACAAGTAAGTAAAAGTGAAAAATGATCGGATGTTGAGAAAAAAGAAAAAAGTACAGAACAAAACTCCAAAATGGGGTTACTATGTTCTGTTTTGGTACGTTTTCTTAAGAGGCAGAAATAGATGGAGTTCATAATTGTTCTAATGGATACCGTCGCAGACTATGGAAGCAGCTATGGCAAGTTCAAATCCTATCGGATATGTTGTCTTCAATTAATAACTAACATTCTTGGAATAGGATGAACCTGCAATTCCCCAATCTATAGGTATTGAGAAAATGAAAAACATTGAATATAAAAAATAACATGAAACTGTAAAACAATGAAAAAATTGGATTTAAAAAAAGAAAAGCACGAAACTATTTAGAAAAAGTTTTAGATGGAATCGAAAAAGAAAAACTGGAAACAATTTAAAAAGAAGAAAGAATGGTATTAAAAGAAAAACAGAACAATATTTAGAAAACTGAAAAACTGAAAGCTATATACTAAAATAAAGTCGTGTTTTCCTCTAAGCTTTCAGACATTATAGAAAAATAACTGACCACTTCATATATTAATCTGTTCTGCACTCCAATTACATTAAGCACTCGTGTTTCCAGAAATTCTGCATTCAATTCACCCTCATTCCATATTTATTATATTTTATCCATCTTTCCAGACTCTCACAAACAAACCTTTTAAAGAGAAGGTAGCATCAACTTTCACCCGCTATTATTTTTCTACTACCACCGCCACCAGTATCACCGTATGCAACTTTTTAATCGTTTAATCCAGAATACTTAAAGAATGCTTCAAAATCGCAACAAATATCATCTCTAAAAAGAACTGTTCAATACAGATTTCTGCATCGGAAAGCTTTTCTCCTTACTTCTTATTTGAACTTACTTCTTTCTTTCGTTCTCTAAATTAATACTCTGATATTTATGTATTTTTTCAAACGCACAACGCCGACACACTTTCTACCCTAGCACAGAATAAAGGATTATCGGATTGAAATTCATATATTCTGAACAATCATTACTAGTGATTTAAATTATTTTTCATCTTTTCATCACTCAACATTGCATGTCAGATATTTCACACTGTCAGTAGTAGTGGGCTAAATTATTTTGTAACTTTTCTTACAAATTCCATTTTTGCTAATTGACTCAAACGAGAAGGAGTTCACCTGCCCAATAACAGAACAGATTATATTTACATTATCACTAAACTAGAAAAAGCATTGCCTTTGTATATTTAATTCTAGATTTAAAGTCTTCGACTTAGTTATACAAATATTTTAGTTAAAATATTAATTACAATAATTAGCACTGGTACTTTTTTGATACAGATAAACCGAATAAAATCGAACCGGCATCAAAATCAAAATGCAGCAACTTTTTATCAGAAATCAATACTAATAGTAAAATTTTTTTTTCCCTTTTGGCCAAGATCAAAGTGGAGTATCTGTTCCGATGGATACTGCATAGACTGGTATCGTCTTGGCCTTCGGGGCTTGATTTACACCGGTCTATGGGACGGTCCTGTGCAGTTCTAGGAGGTCCACCCTCCCGGGCTTTGCCTCCCCTCTTTGGGGAGGAGTAAGTTTATTGCTTACTGCCTGAGGCACCCCTACCGGGAAATGCCGACGGGGCTGCCCAGGCAATTTTTAATGGCCAGAGTGCTCATCTTCTCGGGCGCTGGCTTTTCAAGTCCCACTTTCCCGACCCAACCTTGGGTCACATCTTACCTTGTGGGAGTAAGATAAAACTGGCCTTGTGCCTAACCTCCTGGCGAGGAAGTAAATAAATTACGAAGAAATTCAATGAAATCCTTTTTTTTATGGGAAAATTACCAGTTAAATCTTCTTTTCCTTTTCTTTAGAGAAATAGTGTTTTTTTTGTCAAAAACAAGCGTTTCGGCATCTTCCGGCTTTTTACGTAAACGGCCGGAGCATGCCGAACAAAAAGTCGGTTTTGTTAAGTTCAAAAGCTGCATCAGTACCCACTATTTTTAAAAGAAAAAACAGATATCTTCTTCTTTTGTTCTTGTTAGTGTGGTGGAGGGGGGGGGGGATTACAAACCATTTTTATGTTTTGCAATCTTCTACATTCAACAGCTCATTATTATGCTGTTTACTTTTTAATGTGTTTATTTAACTACTGCAGCAAGTGCGTGTAGCAAAAAAAAACAACCTAAGCCTAAGTCCGTGTGGCATAATACAACCTCTGCATGAATACAATTTTGTCCACGTGGATTCTTCTGTCCCGTCAACATTTGCAATGTCAGACTATTTATGGATAAATCCTATTTTAATCACGTAAATTATTTACATTGAAATAGCGACTTAACACAAAGATGTCACAAATGGATAGGTAAAGAGAAAAATTGTTTTGAACGAATGAGTGTATTTGTTTTAAAATAATTTATTTACTTTTTATTTAACACCTGCAGGGCATCCATTAGTCAAAAAATTAAAATAATTAAAAATAACCCTAAGTCCGTGTAGCAAAAAAACAACCTCTGCGGGAATACAATTTTATCCATAAATTTCATACAACTAATAAATAGTAAATATATAAATTGTTTTATCACCCTTTCGTTGAATTTGTGATCAATTATTTATGGATAAATCATATTTTAATCACGTAAATTACTTACAGTTAAACGGCGAAATGAAGCTTATAATCATTCTTTTCTATTTCAACCGGGCAACAACTGGACCCGGATTCTGCTAGGCGTTCATAAAAAAGAAAAGAAAAATGAAAAAATAAAAAAACAGGAGACTAATCCGAAAAATGAAAAACTGGAATGAAAAAAAAAACAGAAAACTGTTTGGAAAATAGAATTAAGATAAACAGGAAACTATTTAGAAAAATTTTAAAAATGGAATGAAAAAAGAAAATCAGGAAACTATTTAGAAAAATGAAAAAAAGGAATGACCAAAAGAGAACACAATTTGGAAAATGAGCTGAAGAAAAACATCTTCTTTGAGTTTCCATTAAGCGGAGCCGGTGTGAAGTAGAGGTCATGTGTTACATCATGAGGGGCCCTATATCTGAAAAAGGTGTACGTTAGCTAGTATGGAGTGTGACCTTGGTGAAGTTGGGAGCTTGAGTGCGAGTTAAACTGGCATAGATTTTGGTGCATGAATCATTCTCCAGGTAATAACAGAATATACAGTTGGGTCGAGATCAAAGATTTGGGGTCAGCAGGGTTAGACACAAAACGAGAGTGAATGTGATCTTGTGATTAGTTGTAGCGAACAAAGGCTACGTGATGTCACTTGTGGTTGTCGAGATGAGGATCGGGGTAGTTTTCTATGTACCCTTGAAGCGGGCAGATGTCTGAAAAAAATGAACTGGAAACTTTAACTTTGAGGCTCAAATAAGACGGGAATAACCCAACCATCTCTCCCCTAACTAAGTCAGAAACTACGAATTAGCTAAGTTAGAAACTTTGAAGAACCGATAAGCTGATCTAGGAAACGGCCGTCTCTCTCCCAGGCGTTATCTAAAAAAAGGACGAATAAAACCTCTGCCTTGTATTAAAATCTGTCTTCCGAATTCCTTTGTCATTTAAAGAGTTTTATTCGCAGAAAACAGATACACCGCACTAGATGATCGACGTCTGAGAAAAGATATAAGACGATCAGAAGAAAATCCACGGCACAATGCAATGAATAAGAATATCAAAGAAAATCCACGGTACAATGCAATGAATAAGAATATCAAAGAAAATCCACGGCACAATGCAATGAATAAGAATATCGAAGAAGAATTCAACGTGGCTACGAAGAGCAGAACAGAAATCACAGGTAACTTTCAATTGATTTTGTAAAAGAACATTTTGTTAAAAAAAGTAAAAAGACGTTTAAAAAGAATTTATTATCATTGTATGGTCGATGGGCACCATTAAAAGAGTGTAAAATATTCGACAGATGAAATCGTTTTTTCTATTTTTAATTTAATAAATACTGGATGAATTTGCGTAATTTTTGGTGTATAGTCTTCTATTAAGCTACCACGTAAGTACATAAGAAAGTTTATACATTTCTTTAGATATTTCTTTATAAAGAGAGGCCTAACATATCGGACCTAAACAGCAGAAGCACATCATTTTTGTTATTCGACAACGGCGTATGTGACCAATAATGTGGAAACCACGTTAGTCAAAAGAAAAGAGGTCAACAGACAGTTTAAAGGGGTGTAGACCAGTTGAAAACGAGATTTAAAACAGTACAAACTTTTAGTAACGCTTCAAAATCTTTCGAATTTTGGGAAATGTTAGTTAAAAACTTTCAGTAATATATGAAAAAAGACCCGCACATGCAGCACATTGTAGTTGTCGCACACGATGCTAGAGGCGAGGATGAGGTCGCTATGCTCAAGCGAGTATAATCTGAGTACCTTCAGTTGTAGTTTGTAAGATTTATGTGGAGCTCGTGGACCATCTGTGTCACCAGCCTCTGAACTCGCTCCAGGTGCTCGATATGCCAAACGAGATAAGAGGAGGAAGCCTGGATGCCATATTCTAGAATGGGTCGTACTATGAAACACATAGTTTCACAAGTATATAGATAAATTTATATTTTAATATAATTTGATATTAAATAAGGGATTCCATACGGATTGAATCGAAATCGAACTTCAACTTTATATTATTCAGCCTATATATAAAATTTGGATAATACTATTTAATCGGTACTTGTATAGCTTCTATCTTTTTTAACATAGTTCACTCCAAACTAGGCAGGCCGCCACTGTAGACATAAAGGGGCTATTGAGAAAAAAGGGTGAAAGTTACTTTTGGGGGGGTCAACATAAATTGGAAGCTGCGTAGCGAGATGGTGTTTACATTAGTTTTAAATTTCTGCATGTCAGTACCGTCAGGAAAACAGGGAGCAGGGAGGGAGTTCCAGAGTCCAGCAGCACGAGGAAAGAAGCTTTTGGAGTAGAAAGCTCTTCGGCATCTGGGGACCTCCACAGTGAATGGATAGGATTTGGCACATTGTCGGGTTGGCCTAATGAATTTACGTTGCGGGGGTACCAGAGCAACAAGCTGATCAGAGCACAATCCATTGAAGTACTTGTAAAACAGGCACAAGGAAGCAACATTGCAGCGATAAAACAGGGGCTGGAGCTTGGTGGATAGTGAGGGCCCTATCAAGTTGGCAACTTTTTTTGGACCTTGTCTAAGAGGGAGACTAGTGGATGATGCCCCAGCCCAGATGTGGCAACAATACTCCATGCATGGGCGGATGGTGGCTTTGTAGAGATATAGGATAATGTCAGGTGTGAGAAGTTTACTGGCACGGTAGAGGGGGCTCATCTTCTTTGCATCAACCCTGGCAATGTCTTCAATGTATTTGTTTTATTCCAATTCATATGTTCACTTTGTAAATCACCTGAGAACTATTTTAAATTCCAGATGCCAAATATTTGATGCCAAAGTTTTTAGCAAGAGTATTTCTAAGATTTTGTGCTTCTGAAAAGGTCATACATTTTCGTGTATTGTCTAACTTCTGTATTTCTAAGGATTTATAAGATGAGCCAAATATTCTTTATTAACCGAAGTTCTGATGAGGATTCCAGTGCCATTTTTAGGATTTAATGAGTGCAGTTAAGCTCTGAATCAAAAGAGATATGGCTTCTTTTGTGGAATATGTCTTCAGATAAGATGAAAGAAAAATGATTCAGTTTACAGAAAAAGAGATAGAAAGGAACAAGGAGGATAAACGAAAAAAAGGAAGAAGAAAAAGATAAAAGAGTGAAGATAATAGAAAAGGAAGAGTTGTTTGGTTTTACGGCGTATCAACCCTTTTTTGATCATTTTATGCCAACACCACACATGTTTGTAGATAGTTTTCATTTATTCATGATGCCTATTAGGGCATCTCTTGTTTCAATTCAATAATTTCATATAAACATTCCTTTGTTTTTAATAAAATTATCATCACCATCACCATCATCATCATTATCATAATAATAATAATAATAATAATAATAACAAAAAATTTGTAGAGGGTCAAAGAGGATAAGATCGAGGAGGGACAGCACAAACCAGACCTCCACTGGAAGAGTGCGAAGAATGCTGGGACCTTGGGGAGGCTTATTGCCACCCAAATCCCAAAGACCAATGGTTCTTCCCAGCGAGAAATCAATGGTAAGAAGCTATTGCGATATCGTAAGACTATTTGCGGTGGTTATCGAAAAGAGGTGAAGAATACTGGAAATCTGGAGAGGCTTGTAGTCACTCAGACTCCAGGAAGTACCACTGGTTGTTGTCGGTGAGCAATCACTGACGATTATATGTGTGAGAATTCCTAGTGAGTACAAATAATAATAATAATAATAATAATAATAATAATAATAATAATAATAATAATAATAACTTTAAAAAATGATAATAATAATCATATTCGGTTTAACGTTCGTTTTACATGTTGACATGTGTTTTATGGTTTTTAGAAATTGACTTCCAAACTAACCTATCTCTGTACAGGTCTTTATTAATCCATCTTTCTCTCAAGTCCATCCTTATCACTTCTTCCCATGTTTTCCTTGGCCTTTCCTCTGTGAGATGACCCTGCTACCTCAATTGTTCTACATCTACCAACCCAAGAACTCTCACCCATTCTTTCAAATTGGCCATACTATCTAAGTCTCCTGTTCTGCACACACCTCCCTATACTGTCCAGATTTAATCTTCCTCTGAGCTCATCAGATCTAAGCATATCTTGATGACCCATATTACACATCCATCTTATAATTCTCATGTCAATTCTCTCCATGCAACGCATGTCTTGAACTTTTACTGGCCAGGATTCACTACCATACATCATCACACTTTGTACACATGCCTGATACACCTTGCAGTAATTACATAGAATATATACTACTAAAACTCTGAGGATGCTTTGCAATATTGCTTGCTTGCTTGTCAACGTGCACACTTCACCTGTACATGAATGTTTTAGATGGTGGAAAGAATGCTGAATAATGTAAATAAATAGCGAATTATGAGAGAAGGTTCGTAAGGAATGGAATAATGTAAATAATTAAAGCAGAGATAGATAGAGAGAGAGGAGAGGTGAGAGAGAAGGGGAATAAGAAGAGATGGTCTATTATATGACAATTTATTCTGAGTTTGTGATGTTGGAAGAGAGAGAGAAGGTCAATTATGGCATCACAATGTATTCTGACTGTGAAATTATTTACATTGAGCCTATTTTAACTCAGTTGGAGAATTTGTTTCTAAAGTATATTATTCTATTCTAATTGTGTTGTAGATTTAGCTTTTGAAATCTTTCTCGCCAATAAATTACCAGTGCCAGAAGAGATATCAAAATAGTGCATTCCTTATTTAGAAATACCATTAATTATTTCGAAGGTGTCAATTAAGTTAACCTTCATTCTTCTCTTTATGTTGTAGGCATATATTTTGTAAATATTCTGTTAAAGATAGATTTTTTTCTATAATAATGCACATATGTTTTGTATATGAATGATTTGTAGCTTAATTGCTTTTGTAGGTATATATTTTGTAAATAATATTTAAACCGGTTTTACTGTTGCATTCTGCTGGCACTGAAACTGGAAGTAGAGATCAAAAGTTCAAAAGTAATAAGCATAGGAATACGTAAGCAAAAACACATAACGTGATCGATTAGTATGCAGAGATCAGAGAGAGAATTAATTGGTAACAGAACATGACAGAGGTGTGAAATGTCGTTTTACAAATAGCCTATAGTGACTAAGCTATCTCTCTCTTTCTCTTTCTCTCTCTCTCTCTCTCTCTCTCTCTTGCTCTCTTCCAGAAGCATGTATCAAACATATAATAAATATCTATATACTGTCGGTATAAATGTGTTCGATGTATTCAATTTGAGAACCAACAACATACAGTCACATTGCCAATTGTCACCAGACATGACGCATCTAGCAGTGCAAAACTAACAACCGACCGGAATACATCTTCATCCCTTCAGATTTGATGTTAGTCTTCGATTTCAAGTCTGAAGTAAAGGTCAGTCCCAGAAGCTTATCAAAGCAGGGGGCAGAAATCAGTTTAGAAGAGAGAGAGTATATTCAATTAAATTCTTTATTTTTTAAATTACTCAGCGGTTGAATTGAATGAATGGCTCTGGATTCTAACAGAGTGAATGTGTTTCACATTTTAAAATTGGTTCCATAACTCTGATGTGTTTTCGGTTTGGGGAAGGACTGAAACTATTGCCTATCTACAGAAGAGAGAGAAGTTGAAAGATGCATAAAACTATATTTTCAAAGTTTTAGGAAATGAAATTTCAAATTCAGGATTTGAAATTCAAAATGATAGAACAAGACATAAATTATCAACTAAGCATAGAAATAATTCAGTAGCAGACTATATTTTGCAGAACTGTAATTTTATAAGGAAGCAAAATGTTTATTTATATTTTATGAACGAAGACCAAACGATAATGTTGTACTATCTGTGATAAAAAGGAAATAGACTTATCCAAGTACCCTTTATAATGTAGTTTTAGAATATATATAGTTATGATGGTCTATCTCCTAAGACCCTTGGAAAAGTTTGTGATATATTTCCATTCTATGAAGATTCGGCACCTATGCAGACCCCACGATATTATCATGCAACCTTTGTTCGAACTCAACCATACTTATCTAATTACTCTGGGTAATGTAGTTTCAGAATATATATTGTTATGAGGGTTTATCTCCAAAGACCTTGGAAGAGTTCGTTGATAAACAAACAAACAGACAGTAGCTACAACTCTATAAACATAAATTGTTCTTGGCTGTCCAAGTGCATACAATTAGACGGCGATAAAAAAAAAGAATGTTGAAAATTTATGACTGAAACTTGATGCATAAGTCAGATATATACAATAGTTTATTTTTACCAAATATGGGTGGATTGCCTAAAGGATTATGGATTTTATTCATGATTCCATGGGTGGCATTTTGGAGGGTCACCTTGTGTATGACAATAGCAGAATATGAAATGAAATATGTAATATGCTATCCAAAAATATTAGAAAACACATAAGAACGAAAACATTGAGTCAAGTGAAAGTTGGACAAATTTCTAAAAAAAAAATTCCAAAAGTAGCCGTTTCAAAATATCAAATTAATTATACTGAATAATCATTTAATTTTTTTCTCAATCTATCAGATCTTAAAGGTCGGAGCCATGCTCTTATCTCTGGTACCCGGATCGAAAACTCCACAGGGATTGGGTATCATACGTAAGTACATACAATAAAAAGAAATGAAATTAAAAAATAACCAGCAAAAAAAACGCGATTAATGGTGATCTTTTTTATCAATTATTAAGTTTTTATTTATCTCCCTCCTACGACGGGAAGATTAGACACACGGTCAGAGAAAGTGGGATTTTAAAAGCCAGCGCTCTAGAGGAAGGGCACTCTGGCTGAAAAAAAATTGCCTCAGCAGCCACGTCGATATTCCCAAGTAGAGGCGCCTCAGGCGATTAGCAATAAACTAACGCCTTCTCAAAGGGTGAGAAGGTAAAGCCTGGGAAGGTGGACCTCCTAGAATTTCACAGGGCATTACCTCGGACCGACAGAGAACAAGCCATCCTCAAAAATTAAATCAAAGGCTGTTTTTATTCACTTTTTTGTTTACATTTTACTCCTTGAATTTCTCATGAGTTTGTCACATTTGAAACATCTCAAAGGTAGTGGAAGCAAAATCAACCTTCTCCCATCCCGAAGACTGTTTTACCTTTCTATTTCATTTCATTTTCTGTCATTATCATATGTTCTCTCCAGTTATTCCAGTTTCAGTAATCAGCATCTTATTATAATAGATAGTCGTTGTCTGTCTGTAACCGGAAGTACATTACATTTCTCAAGTATATTATATAATATTCTCAAAGATTTTCAAACATCTCAAATATTGAGAATAATGGTTTTATTCTAATACCAGCAGATCCGATTGAATGAGGAACCCTATGTTTTTTTTTAAATCATCCTATAAGATCATATTACATTTTTTATTTGTATTTTTAACATATTCTAATGCTCAATTTTGGGGATGGGGCCAAAAAGATTTACTTACTATTGATGGGATGAGAGGGTGGGCTAAGGAGAGTGATATTTATTAAAATAAACTTTTGTAAATTTATAGAGCATATCCGCTTGTGCCTGGGAATAAATAAAAACATTTGTGCCTTTCTGCTCCAAGCCCTGAACCTATACAATAAAATAAAGTAAAACGTCACATCTTTATGGATGCCAAGCGCCAATGCAGGCGTGAAAATAATAATGTTGTCTTCCCTATACTCAAAATCAGATATATGGCTGTGCAATCCAATTGGGGAAATTGATATGTAACAAGGCAGTCAGTTGACGATCTGGTTAGCAACTGTGATGTCGGATTTGGAGCTAATACTAGAATCGTGATTGGCCGTACATCGTAAAAGCTGATGCTGTCAATCGTCAGGCTTGGAGCAAAGCAATACGAGACGTGCTCACTGCAACGTGTGGATCCTGCTGAACTCATGTCAGTTAAAATATATCTCACATACACACATAGACATGTTTACAATCAATACAATATAATGCAATGCCATTCAATACAGAATTCACAAGAAGATGAGCCATCAGTTCAAGGCAAAGCAAGGTAAAATGAAAATATATCACACATACATATATATATATATATATCCATATACAATAGTTTTTATATCAGCAGAAATCCAGTTCTGGTGACAGATGGTGCAACTCATCGGTCAGAGTACAACTGTTGCAAACAACCAAATGCAGTGATGATGGATAAATGTAGGAGAAAATTAGGTAGTCTTATGGAAAATGCACCGTGTTTCCATGACTTCACGTCGTCAACATTCGGGCAGGTCTCAGGGGCGCCTGAGAGTTGACGAAACTATTAACCAATCAGATTGCAGCAGGCATTAGACGATCAGGTTCCAAGCAAGCAGACGATAACTTTTGGAAGAAATTAATTTTTATGATCTGCAGCTCGGTAAAAAAAATGAATTTCTACGATCTGTGTCAACGTGTTGAATCTCCCGAAGGACTCATTGAGTTCTGTCAGCAACCGTCACTTCTAGCGAAAGACTAACCCTAACCCTAAACCCTTACGTTAACCTTAACCCTAAACCCTAAACCAAACCCTAAATCTTAACCCTAAACCCTGACCCAGAAATTGTTAAAAAGAATAAAACATTGAACAAAAAATGAAAAAAGAAAGCAAGAAATTGATTAAAAACAGTTGTTTTGTTGTTTGTTATGTAATAGGAAAATCACTTTTTAAAACTTTTCAGTGCACAAAAAAAAACATTTTATTCAAAAACATTCGAGTAATAATGGTTCCTTTGACAAAAACATAAACATTTAATTAATAACAGTTGTTTAGCTATGGTTTGTTCGTTCTTTATTTTTATATATGTATTTTAGTTTGATTTTCTTCATCTGAATTTATCGTCTGCCAGTCTTTAATTTAGCGTTTGGCAGTTTTCGCCTCGTCAACTCTCAGGCGCTTCCAAAACCTGCCCGAACGTTGACGACACGAAGTTACGGAAATACGTTGCGTTCTCTATAAGAGTACCGAAAATTATGACCCATTTAGTCTGAACAATAGTAAATACACATAGGAAGCAATTTCCTTTTCTACACTATATTTATGGTGTCTCTGTCTCTCTCAATTAAAAACAAAGTCTTATATCAAGATCAAACAACTTGTCTCAAGTAGAATTTTATAAGGAATCAAACGGTGGTATTAATTTTGTATTAGGAGGTGTTGCAATATAGTATCATGGGGTCAGTATTCATGCCGGACATCTATAAACAGCAAAAACGACATTTACGACATTTCATTAGATTTCTAACTTAACTGAAAGTTATACTGAAACAAAGGTAACACAAAAAAGTTCAGGACAATCTTCTAACAGGATACAGCCAATCGATAGACATCGCTTTTTGAACATCCACTATTCTCCACGATGCTTATTTTTCTGTTCATCTTCGATCCATTCCTTTCATAAGCAGTCACTTTTTCCTTCTGCCATTTAGACAATTCGACTAGCTAATGTAGTCAGCTAAAGTTGAGGATCCTGGCATTTAATGCAGATAAGGCATGAAACCACTCGATGTAAGGAGCTAAAAAATACCAATTCCGGGCATAAAACTAGCCAATGATAAGTATTATATGGATAGATTCCGGCCCCAAAAACAGCAATTCTTCCCCCTTTGTCAGAAACATCACTAATGGAATATGTGAACTAAAGGACAAAATGAGGGATGCAAGAGTTACGGGGCTGCTGAAAGTAAACCCAAGGTCCATGTTCTACTCTCCAACACTCTTCTACCATCCTGGCACCTCAAATACTCATTCACAAAAACGGCTTATTCGTCAGTCATTAATTTGAAGCTCAGAATCCAATCAGGCTGAAGTTATTTTCCACAAACACACAACCCTATGCAACACTACTCAATGTGACATCTGCGTCTCTATCCTTACCTCTATCAGAAACATTGGGGACTTAAGAATCACGGAATCGATCCTCATCTCCAGATTAAACTTCTTACTCAATTAATGTCACGAACTCTACTCACCGTTCATTCTATAATAATCTACCCTCTCACCCACTGACCAACCCTCATATCTAACACTCATTATATTCCAATTTCACTATTTCACTCACCCCTCAATTTCATCATTACTTAACTACTATATTAAGCCATCCATTACTACCATCACTACCACACACTCAATAATCACATAGGTCCATCCCCATACAAACATTTATCTCAAGACACTCTCAGTCACAGGAGGAATAACAACCCCTAACAATCAAAAACCATAATTGACCTACTCTTACTATCCCACCAAAATGATTCACCTCATACCCTGGCATTATTAATTAATCAAACAATTTGCCCCAATTACCCCACATCTACATACATATATACTGTATATAAATAAAAATAATATACAAAAAAACACGAAAATAATAATAAATATAAAACAAGAAGAGAAAATAAAGAATAAATAAATAATTTAATACACAGACTTCTATCGACTGCATCTATGAATTAATTCTCATTTAAGACCTAATTTAGTTACAGCCTTGCACTGTCTATGTCTCACGGTTAAAATCCGAATCCAACTAGATTCAATTAAGCCTAAACAAAATATATAAAATCCTATAATAAGAAACAAATTACATTAATTCGATAAACTAATTTAATGAAACCCACAATTAATAATATTTCTTGAATATATGATAACGAATAAAATTTAATAAAATTTAATAATAAAAAAGATTAATTAATTACTTTATATTAAAAACAAAACAAAAAATACGAAAGTAAAACAACAACACACAGAAATAAATAAAAGTATATTATGAAAACAAACAGTTAATTAATAACCATACAATGCTCCATTAATTTATCTAATATTACAAACCTATTTTTGAACACCATATTTATATACAAAACATAATTTTAAGAAATGTAAAACTTATTAATTTCTATTCTCTGTGGGACTGATTTGCTCCAACCCCACTCTCTGGCATCCATTTTGGTGAATTCTCTACACGGACGGATTTTTCCTTTGGTGTCTATTTTTGACAAAGGGAAGATTTTCCCGGAATATTAAATGATTTTTTATCATCATCTGAACAACATACACAGCTAACACCGCACGTGCTGTTATGTAAGATTTTAAAGAAAAATAAATAGTAAGTTCCCCCACTTCGATTTATTTTGTTTACTTTCCAGCTTATAACCTATTCGGCATTCTGTATTGCCCTCAACCTTCTTAACATATTACTACTATTCCCAGCAATGCTTCAAGCAAACTACCATTCTCTATTATATATATATATATATATATATATATATATAAAAATGTATGTATGTACAGCATATGTATATATATATATATATATATATATATATATATATATATATATATATATATATATATTAAGTAATTCCATAATTCAGGCTGGCATGGGTGCGTGAGTGTATAAATTTTGAACTGAAACGTTTGTTCTTTTATGAAGAGTCCGTAATTCTACAAACTACTGTTACTTTACTTTATTTCCCGTGGGAGCATCTGTTTTAGTTTCCGAAATTTTTGCACATCAAAGACTAAAAGGTTAGTAGATTAATTTTATTAATTATGTGGAAAAGAAAAAGAAACGAAAGCAAATGGACAAAAAAGTTAGAAGAGAATAAATGAAGGACTAACAAAAGAGGAAGAGCAATAAGGTAAAAGATACGAGGTGGGAAGTGAGAGAGGGGGGGAGAGAGAGAGGTAGAAATAGAGAGAGAGGTGATGACCAAGGGAAGAAAAGAGAAACAAAAGAATGAGAATCAAAGTTGAGCATTGAAGAGATAGAATGTTCCAGAGAGAGAATGGAAGTAAAAGTGTTCAAGAGACAGCACGAAAGAGAGAGTTTTCGAGAAATAGCATAGACGAGAGTGTTTAAGTAGTGCTTGGAAGAGAGATAATGTTCAAGAGAGAATGTGGAACAAACGGTACTCAGTAGACGTGAAGAATGTTCAAAAGATAGTGTGGAAGAGAGAGTGTTTAAAACAGAGAATAGAAAATGTTGAGCTCAAGAGAGAGAGAGAGAGAGAATGGAGTAGAGATCGTTCAAGAAAGAATCTGGGAGAGAGAGATAGAGAGAGAGAGAGAAATAATGAAAGAGAGAATGTCCAAAAGAGAGACTATGGAATAGAGAAAGAGATTGTTCAAAAGTGAGAGAGAGCATGAAAGAGAGATAGAAGTAGTGATAAAGAGAGAGACCATATAAGAAAGAGTTCAAGAGATAAAGAGAGAGAACATGAAAGAGAGGGGGTTCAAGAGAGAGAGAGACGGGAGAAAGAATAAAAGAGAGTGTTCAAGAAAGGGGGAAGGGGAGATACTGTATTCAAATGTCTATCTCAATTCAAGAATATATTAAAACGCTTCTGAAGAATGGATAAATCATGAAACTGTAATAAAGTATTCAGACATGTCACATTGTTATAAGTCACATTGTTATAAAGCTTTATCTAAAAATATATTGAGCCCATTATATGTACAAAGTCTGAGGTCTTGATTCGACTTGATTGTGGAATTCATATTTGAACGCCCGCTTTTTAAAATTTGATTTTCATGTTATACTAGACAGCTAGTCTCGGTAAAACATTCGTCTTGGTAAAACATAATAAAGGATCTCTTCCACCCTCTCTCTCTCTCTTTCTGGTTTGATAAATGACGTAATCAATTTGTGACATCATCCAGTGTACACAGTTATCCCTTATCCGTTTTAAAGGATGACGTCATCATTTACTGACGGCATCATTTATAGTGTTATTATTTTGTGACGTCATATACTATGCATATACGGTACAATCACGTTGACACACCGGTTCCCGTTAGATCACCGAAGTTAAGCGACGTCGAGCCTGGCCAGTATTAAATGGGTGACCATTTGGGACTACCAGGTGCTGTATGTGCTCTCTGTTTATCTCGGCATTGTTTCCAGTCGTCTTGAACTGCTTGCCATTGGAATCAAGCAGTGCCGACTCAGGAGAGGTGTTGTTAGAGATTGCGCAACCCTTGCTTCATAATTACACGCACAGCCAGCCCCTTATAGGGGTATCCATAGTCTCTCTAGACTGAACGGAGGGCTTAAATACTATGCATAGTTTTCCTTGTTTTAAGGATGATGTCATCATTTAGTGACATCATCATTTATGATGTCATCCAGTGTGCATAAGGAAAAACAAACAAGCAAGATTCGCGGGGTTTGAATAGTATACTTGATCCCCCCGATCTAGACAGTTCATCCAGTATACATATGCAGTCACTGTCCACATAGACGACCTGTGACCTGACCCGTGACGCTTTGGGTCAGGTCGTTTATGTTCTCTGTTTCAATGGATGCCACCATTCTTTTGTTAATTCATCATTTATGACGTGATAAAATGTTTCCCTCTCTCTGCACGATGACGATATATATTTATCTGATGTTATTATTTACTCCTTCCCAGGAGTTAGGCACAAGGCCAGTTTTATCTTACTCCTACAAGTAAGATGTGACCCAAGATCGGGTCGGGAAAGTGGGGTTTGAAAAGCCAGCGCCCGAGAGGTGGGAACTCTGACCATTAAAAATTGCCTGGGCAGCCCCGTCGGCATTCCCCGGTAGGGGCGCCTCAGACAGTAAGCAATAAAGTTACTCCTCCCCAAAGAGGGGAGGCAAAGCCTGGGAGGGTGGACCTCCTAGAACTGCACAGTACAGACCCATTGACCGGCGTAAATCAAGCCCCCAAGGACAAGACAATACCAGTATGGGGTGCAGTATCCATCGGAACAGATACTACACTTTGATCTTGGCCAAATCTGATGTTATTCACTTCCTCTTTCGTGGATAATGTCACAAAATGATGATATAATCCATTTGCGACGTCATAAAGGAGTTCCCCAATGTCTTCCACCTGCTTTAGTGGATGACGTCCAATACGATGACGACATCTATTTATGATATTATAAAAAATCTTGCCGAGCATCTGTGCTCCAAAATTCTGAATGATTATTTAATTAGTTTAGGAGTGAATCCTGTACATACAGATACATAAACATATTCACATACCTAACTTTATATATAGATACAATTTTCAATATTAACATCATTTATTCTTTTCATGTTTAAAAACATTATCCCTCTCTTTTGCCTTTCTTTTCTTCTTTCGTCTTCATATCCTTTCACTCTTATCACTATTATTTTTCTTCTTTTCTCTTTTCTCCTTTCTTTCATTCCTTTCTTGCTCTTTAATATGTCGTTTTTTTAAGATGTGTTTCTTCTTCTTCTTCATCTTCTTCTTTTTCTTCTTCTTCTTCTTCTTCTTCTTCATCTTAATTCCTTTTCGACCTTCTCTTAACTTTGTTTCTTCCGCTACATCTTTTCTTTCGTCCTCTTTTTCTTATTTTGTTTTTGCTTTCAATTCTTTCACACTCGGACTCTCATTCATTTTGCATGCTCTCTATTTTGTTCTCTTTCTCTCCCCCCCCCCCCTTTCTCTCTCTCTCTCTCTCTCTCTCTCTCTCTCTTTCTAGTCCGCTATGTGTGGGTGTCTCTCTCTCTCACCCATTCCTGCTCTCTCTCTCTTTCTCTCTCTCTCTCATTTCTTCTCTCTCTCTTACTCTTCTATTTTTGCTCTCTCTCTCTCCCATTTTTGCTCTCTCTCTCTCTCTCCCTGTTTCTTTCTCTCTCCCATTTCTGCTCACTCCCTCTCTCTCTCCCTCTCTCTTTCTCTCTCTCTCTCTCTTTCTCTCTTATATCATTACAACAAACTGCTTATATTTTTTCCGGATTACTAATCCACTCTCAGACTATTCCTCCGTCTACTGTGATTAAGACCAAAAATCTTATCAGTCGCCTGTCAACCTAAACATTGCCAGACTTTACCAAAAAGAGACACCATAAAGATTCTGACTTCTTGTCTTTTCCCCAAAGGCAAGAATACGATACCGTACCAATGATTCTTACCCAACAGACATTATCCTATGTGGACAATATACACCATTAAAATACAATTACATCATATAGATCTTTTAAATGCTGACCTATAGATCTAAATATTCTGTTCATTACCTTATCACAAAATTTATCAAATGATTTCAATGACATTGATTAAAATAAGATTTCCTTTTGACCTGATGGATTGGAATTGGGAGGGAGATTTTTGTTTTACGTCATGTAAACCTTATAGGTCAATTTGTGCTATACAATGTACTTAGATACACAAGGAAAGCTACAGACATTTTAAGCATTGCGAAGGCTCACTTTGAGAAACACGTGAATAAGCGTTTTCCACGTGGCGAGGACGCTTTACTTGAATTTGGACGATGATGCGCTTATTCCACCGGTAACCGAGCCAAAGGTTAGAAACGCAATCAAACAGACGTGAAACAGGAAGTCCCCAGGGGTTGATGGAATAACATCTGAATTAATAAAAGCTGGTGGAGATACGATGATTAAAACATTGACAACTTTGTTCAATATAATAATCACAACTGAAACAACACCAGGTGATTGATCTAAGATGATTATAATTCCAATATGCAAAAAAGGTGAAAAACTAAAAGCTGAAAACTACAGAGCTATTTCACTGTTGTCGCTACCTGGAAAAGCCTTTTTTTATAATCTTGATGAGCAGATGCCAACGCATAATCGAAGGGCTAGTAACAGCACTAAGCTGGATACTCCACCAGACTAGATGAATTCTTGTCCTGGAATCCGGTAAGAGCGAGAGATCACAAAAAAGGGATACTATAAAATAGTTAACTGGTAAATTGGGGAGAGAAAAGTCAATGTTCTTCACTTCTTTATTGACTCAACTTTTGAGAAATAAAGGAGAACTATAATAGAACATTCGAATATCTATGTATCTCATATAGAAATCAAGTGTTAGCCACAAGAAGGGGCCCCTTGATTTCTGAGAACTTCAACTGAAGTAAAATGAAAACAAAAAGCGAAAAAGCCATAACCAGAAGCTGATAAAATTAAATCTTTCATTTCATGCCAACATAGGTTGAAATGAATGAATGTCTGTGGAACCTGTTATGGAATCAACGGTTGGAACTCCGCAGTCGACCCTGATGGAATAGATGACGATGGAATCTGTTTGGTCGACTTTAACATGTTTGATTAAACTTCTGGAGTTGTCGGTTCTCGTTTAAAGATGTTTCTACCAATAAAGAACTTGTTGATTTCCTAACTTGATTTAATAAAAATAAAGTTTATCTAATTTAATAAAAAATAAAGTTTATCTAATTGAATAAAAAATAAAGTTTATCTAATTGAATGAAAATAAAGTTTATTTAATTTAATAAAAATAAAGTTTATCTAATTGAATGAAAATAAAGTTTATCTAATTTAATAAAAAATAAAGTTTATCTAATTGAATGAAAAGAAAGTTTATCTAATTGAATAAAAATAAAGTTTATCAAATTTAATAAAAATAAAGTTTATCTAATTGAATGAAAATAAAGTTTATCTAATTGAATAAAAATAAAGTTTATCAAATTTAATAAAAATAAAGTTTATCTAATTGAATGAAAATAAAGTTTATCTAATTGAATGAAAATAAAGTTTATCTAATTGAATGAAAATAAAGTTTATCTAATTTAATAGAAATGAAATAAAATAAAGATGTTTTTCAAAATTGAAATTGCCTTCAGTGAAACGGAGTTGTCCCCCACACATTATCGTCACGTTCTAGGTAAGCGTCTGATGGAATCTGTTTGATCGACTTTTCGGCGTTGAAGTTAACTTCTGGACTTGCCTATTCTCGTTTAAATTGAGTTGCTTTGTGTCGCGGTCGTGTCTCTGTCTTTGAGTCTCACAAAATGGGTTGGCTCTGGCAATGTGTCTCATTATCGGTGATGATGACTAATAGTCCATGAGCCAAACCCATAAATTTCATCGATTGGTACCACCTGGGGGGACAAAGGGACACTACGTTTTTCTGAAATACCTATGTTTGTAGTTACAGAAAAACTTTGAAGCCAGGCTGGGATCCACAGCTAAAGTGCAAAAAATCACTATCGATTATGGGTACCCTTGTCAAGAATTGTGCCATAAAAGAATGGGGTGGGGCAAATTAAAACGCCTATAACTCAGTAACTAGAGGGGATATATTGACATGTGACCACTCATTTTGTCCCTTACAAAAAAGCCTATGAAATAACATTAGATGTGTTGTAGCCCTGACATAGGTCATTGGAGGTCAAAGGTCAAATGTCAAAAAAATGAATTTAAAAAAAAATTAAGGTGTAAGTATTATTAGACGAAAATGTGATAACAAAATGAGCATTTCTCTGACAAAGATAGTCTTTTCTTGAAGAAAACAATCTAGTCCATTGATAAAAAGTACAAAATAATAAATGTTATGGTGGTTTGATGTCCTGAAAAAAAACCCGAAAAATGTATTTTGAGTATAATCTTTTTTATATGTTGCTACAGAAATTATATCTTTTTGGCTAGTCCACAACATTCTTATGAAATTTGCTTTGTTTCAGGTAAAGTATGGAACGCACTGATGTAAGCATGGAAGAAGGTGAGGTAGAAGAGGCTGAGGGCAACCAAGGAACCTGTGAAGCTTTACAAAAACGTCGTCGACATTCTTGTATTTTCAATTGCTCTGAAAGAGACTCCGATTTGAATTCACCAAAGGATTTGAACTCATGGACACAACTTGTTCGCGCTGCAGAAATGAGATGTTTTGATGCAATTCTTGATATAGCTATAGCAGCAGGTGATGGATGTGTGCCAGAAATCTTTTATCACCGACAGTGCAGGAATCGTTTCACCAAGAAGCGGGATCTAGATTCTATTATAATAAGTGAGGATCCACGAGAACCTGAACAGTCACAGGCAGGTAGTTCAAAAGTATTCTACAGACGTCAAACCGCAGTCACATCTTCAATATCAAGGGTGTACGAGGCTGTTTGTATCTTCTGTTTGAAGACTAGTAAATATATGAAAAGTACAAACAGAAGAGATCCACTGATTAAATGTGTTAACCTCCAAGCAGATAAGACAATCAGAGATGCTGCTACACATAAAAATGACACCCGAGTTATCGCTCTTCTCTCACGTGATCTTGTAGCTGCCGAGGGTCACTATCACCGTCAGTGTTACCGTGATTACACCAGACCTCCTAAATCTGGTGATCGTAACAATACCAGAACTTCCTTAAGTATTTTTACCACACCAGAGAACATTGATTCTGAACTTCTATATGCTAGAGCTGAAAAACTATGTTATGACAAACTTTTTGATAACATTAGAGATGTACTATTTAAAAAACCGAGGGTTATCAAGTTAACAGAATTAACGGAGGACCTTACAAGTTTTCTGCGTGAGATGGAAATCACTGAAATTAAATCTTCAACAAAGAAGCACATTCAAAGGAAGCTCCAGAAGGAATTTGGTCAGAACATTCACATGATACCTAATGACAGTGGTAAAATTTTAGTGTACCCAGACAATCTGTTAAGAGGTGATCTAGTGAAAGAGAACATGAGATTGAGAGAAGAGTTAGATATCTTAACAAATGACTCTGTGGACAAAGATGGAATCATTAGCAAAGCATCTCGTTTCATTAGAAATGATGTTAGAAAGATAGATATCAGCACACCATGGCCTGTCGCAGCTGCAGAGATGAGTGACCCATGTATTTTCATTCCAGATGCATTAAATAACTTTTTGAGAATTCTTTTTGTTGGTTCACCTGTATCTGATGATATTCCTCGAAAAACACAAATACTAATACAGTCTGTTGGACAAGATATTGTGTATGGTGTGACCTGTGCTAGAGTGAAACCACCAAAACATATTATTCTCCCCCAAGCTGTGAAAAGCCTCACTGGAAACACCGAACTGATACAAATTCTCAATCGTTATGGACATGGCATTTCATACACAACGATGGAAGAATTTGATACTGCTCTTGCTCTAAAAAAACTGGAGAGCCACACTGACAATGAATTTGCATTACCCAATGACATTTACCCTAACACAATGGTGACATTGGCATGGGACACTATTGATAGGTTAGAGGAAACACTCAGCGGAGGGGGCACATCACACAGGGTGAATGGAATTCTAATACAACCAAGAATATATGGCCCACATTATTTGCCAACAGCTGATAAAACGACAAGTTCTCTAGAGTCATTTAAAAGGACAAGAACATTGAGTGTTATACAACCGTGCTTACCACTATATAATGCTGGAGAACGTGTTGGTCCTTTATCTCGGGCGTACATTGATGTGAAGGATGATGAAATGAACTATGATGTGTATAAGAAAACATTACTTTGGGTTCTTGCGAGATTGCACAGCTCTGTGAATCAATGTGTTGGTAGTTGGACTGGTTTTCATATCAATGTGCGTGAAAATGAACAAGTTACAGCAGACACTGTTCGATACTTACCTACCATAAATGCACCAGCACCAGAACTGTCAACAATGCATGAGATACTGCTACAGTCACAGAAAATCAGACGTGCTTTGTCCCTCCAAAGCATTGTTCTAGTGTTTGACCAAGCTCTATACGCAAAAGCAACTGAGGTGATTTGGAAACATAAAGACACCTTTTCTGATATCGTTCCAAGGCTGGGTGTGTTCCATACAGTATGCACTTTGCTTGGTGTCATAGGGAAGCGGTTTCAGGATGCTGGTTTGAAGGATTTGTGTATTGAATCCGGAGTAATAGCTGAAGGTTCGATTGGTGGGGTCCTTGATGGGCACAAGTACAATCGTGCAGTTAGATTCCACAAACTTCTTTATGAGGCATTACTTCGTCTTGCATGGAGAAGCTTCTGTAAAAAACAAGACTTTGAAGATAGTTGTGGTGATATTGTGAGCTTGATAGAAGATTTTTCCAGCAATGTATGCTCTGAAATGTTGTCGGAGACTCTCTGTAATCCATTGTTTGTGTCTGTTGCTTACCAGTTTTTTGAATATCTTGAAACTCTACGCTTTCAGTCAGGTGAGCTGGCAGCATTTTGGATGTCTTACATAGACCTAGTAAACATCGTCCTAAATATGCTTCGTGCCTCCCGGGAAGGAAATTGGTGTTTACATTTGCAGTCAGTTCGGGATATGATACCATGGTGCTTCGCATACGACCGAATGAATTATGCACGGTACCTTACACATTATTATGCAGAAATGACCCATCTTAAAAAGGAGCACCCTGAGCTTCACAATTTCCTTGATCATGGTGGATTCTCAGTTCAGCTTAGTTCCAAGAACCCATTCGGAAGGATCCCAATTGACCAAGCTATCGAGGAAACAGTGAATAAAGACACACAAACAGCAGGAGGCACAAAAGGTTTTAGTTTAAAAGCTAGTGCAATTACCAGATACTATCTTACTGCTGAATATCGCAGTTCATTTCTACATTTACTAAGGGATACCCTAGGTACCAATGCTTGTACCGCTGTTATTCATCCAGATTTGAGTGAATCTCGAATGAGAAGAAATGAACGAGACATTACTTCGCTTGTGAATATGTTGGAAAATATTTGGGTCAATCCATTCTGTTCTCCAAATCAAGAACTTCTCAACATTTCCACAGGGATTGCTGCTCCTGGAGATATTTCCCATGATCTCTTGACAGCTAAAGAACTTGGCGAGAACTCATATATTCAGTTCAGAGAAGAAAGACTCGAAAGTCAACCACCAAAAACGAAATTCCATGATCCTATAAAGAAAGCTAACTTAAAAACATTTACTGACATGAGAGTGAAGAGAACTTATCAGTCTGCTGGGAGAGCAATCATCATCAAAGCCGATAGAGATCTATTTGCTAAGATGATATTGATTGCACAAACTCGTGAAGTTGACTTGAAAGAGGTACTTGCACATCGTTTGGGCTCTATCCCATGGGCATTAGCTACACCAGAGGGTACACTACGGAAGACTGTGAAATCATCTCTCTACAAACACTTGACAAAGGAGTCAACGCCAGTAGAAACAATTCCTGATAATTCTGCATGTATCATAGATGGAATGGCTCTGGTCCAGAAATTAGATGCAAATCATATGACTTTCACTGATGTAGCTGATACTGTGCTTAATATGGTATTGAGAGAGGGACCAAAATGTAGTCGCATAGATGTTGTTTTCGATGTTTACCGAGAGCAGTCCATAAAGGATCTAGAGAGGGCTAACAGGGGCTCATCAACTGGAACAGCATACAAGACAATTTCACCTGGACATAAAATAACACAGTGGAGAAAATTTCTATGCGCACCGGATAATAAAAATAAACTAATTGAATTCCTAGTGAATGAGTGGAGCAAACCATCACGAATAGAAAGACTGGATAACAAATGTATGTTTGTTACAACAGGAAGACTCTGTAAAAAACTGTCACAAGGCTCTGTAGAAAGTGTCAGTTGTCTAGCGTCTTATCAGGAGGAGGCTGATACACGACTATTGTTGCATGCAGCTCATTGCGCTGCAGCCAAATTTCCTTCAATCATCATAATCTCTGAGGACACAGATGTGTTCGTTCTGTGTGTTGCCTTTTCATCTAAGCTATCTTGCCCTGTCTATCTGAAAAGTGGAACTAAGACACGCACCAAATTCACTGATATACAGAAAATATCTAAGATGTTAGGAGAAGACATTTGTCAAGCATTACCAGGTTTGCATGCATTCACTGGTTGTGACACTGTTTCTGCATTTGCTGGTAAAGGGAAGATAGCTGCTTATAAACTTTTGGCAAAAAACAAGACACATGTTCAGACATTGAAAATGCTTGGATCTGACTGGAGTATATCGGATGAACTTATGGAAAAACTGGAGGCATTCACCTGCAATATTTACAATTCAAAGACAACTATATCAAGTTTAAATGATCTCAGATTCAACTTATTTTGTGCTCGAAAAGGTGAAGCAGAATCTTGGCAATTACCACCATGTTCATCATCTCTTGTCAATCACTGTCGAAGAGCGAATTACCAGTGTGCCATTTGGAAGAGAAGCTTAGAGGTTTCTCCGGAAGTTCCTGATCCGATAGGGCATGGTTGGGGTCTTGAAGATGGTAAGCTTATCATTGACTGGAGTTCTGCATCGCCTGCACCAGAAGTGGTGATGGAACTTCTTTCTTGCACATGTTCGCGGAAGTGCGTCGAGGAAACATGTAGTTGTTTGCGCAACAGACTAAAGTGTACTTATATGTGCAAACTCACAACTTGTACCAACCAAAGTGAAGATACAGATGAGAATTATTTGTGTGGTGATAGTTCTCAGCAGGAAGATGAGGATGATGACATGGATATGTGATGATCTGTTTTGAATGATCTGAATTATGCATGATTTTCTGTGGAAGAACAACAAACATTACAATTAAATTTTAATTTGGTTTATAGCGATTCGCCAGTTTAGTTTGTGTCATTCAAGCACTGGAATGCAGGATTAAGTAACATCCAGAAATGATAGAGAACGTGGGTGCAATGCCATCTAGAATATTAATGTAAATAGAGGTTGCGACTTATTGATCTTTCTTGGCCTATATAATGACTTATTAATAGGGATATCATCTAATTAAATATGAAAGTCTGCTGATGGGGGCCTTTCCAGTGGCACACATAGGTTATTTGTATAAATAGTCTTTCTTAGTTTCTAGCTACTTGGATTTTGCATACACTTTTCTACAGAGGTGGGACACCGGTACTTCCCAAAATGACTTTTTAAAAATGGCCTGAAGTAGATCAGTCTTCCCTGAAACTGGGTCTCAGAAATGTCAATATGATAACTAATATTACTTCAAGGGCATTAACTGGTAACAAATAACTCATTTTAGATTCCATATACCGATAGGTGACAATTAGAAAGGCATCTCTGATGCCTTTCTGATTTGCACCTCGATTCGATAAAAAACTGAGGGAATTGACCTTTTGACCTTTGATGATCCACATAAAATGTTGGTATACGCATAAGATGACCCTTCATTTGTACCTTAGTGTATAAGCAATAGAATGAATAGTCCTTCATTAAAAGTTATTTGAAAGTTTTGAAATTATCACAGTTTACCTTTCCCTTACCCCTAGCAACATATAAAAAAAGATTATACTCAAAATACATTTTTCGTTTTTTTTTAACTTTTTTTTTCAGGACATCAAACCACCATAACATTATTTTGTACTTTTTATCAATGGACTAGATTGTTTTCTTCAAGAAAAGACTACCTTTGTCAGAGAAATACACATTTTGTTATCACCTTTTCATCTAATAATACTTACACCATAATTTTTAAAAAATTCAATTTTTTTGACATTTGACCTTTGACCTCCAATGACCTATGTCAGGGCTACAAGACATCTAATTTTATTTCATAGGCCTTTTTGTAAGGGACAAAATGAGTGGTCACATGTCAATATATCCCCTCTAGTTACTGAGTTATAGGCGTTTTAATTTGCCCCACCCCATTCTTTTATGGCACAATTCTTGACAAGGGTACCCATAATCGATAGTGATTTTTTGCACTTTAGCTGTGGATCTCAGCTTGGCTTCAAAGTTTTTCTGTAACTAGATACATATGTCTTTCGAAATATCATAGTGTCCCTTTGTCCCCCAGGTGGTACCAATATCTGGTCTGGCTCATGGACTATAATGCTTTCAGGATCATTGAAGCTGGCATGGGATATCCGTAAAATAAGTTTTGTTTTTAAGAAAATGTTCTTCAATAAAAAATAGATAGAAAAACAATTTATTTAAGTAAATTGCACTTTCGCAGATGCAACTTATACCACATTCATTGTTTTAGAAAAGTTGTTATCGGTATATTTATAAAATATAAACATATGTCGCACTGATAGTGAGATTAAACTTCATATTCACGATCGATGAAAAACTACTTTTGTAACAAGGATAGTGACTCTTTTATAGCAGCTGGAATTCCCCACATTTTAAAGCCTTGTGCCTGTCTTTCTCAGTACTGGCGAGGAGATGAATAAAATCGATACAATAGTGTCGTCGCCTCGAAATGTCACTACAGTAGCCAGTAGAAAAAGTATTGTCGTTAATCAGATTTGATCCTAGCTGAGTTTGACAGATGTTTATGGAATCGAGGATTCGAAGTTACGGCCGAAAGGTAAAATAGGCTGAAGCCAATTAACTTGTCACCTGGGATTTGTGAATTGATAATCTCGGTGACTGTAGTATTTCTCTATTTCTTTCTTTTTTATATATATTCATATTTCTTTCTTTCTCCTGTGGAAATACAATCTCTCTCTCTCTCTCTCTCGCTGTCTCTGTCTCTGTCTCTCTCTCTCTCTCTATCTCTCTCTCTCTCTCTCTCTCTCTCTCTCTCTCTCTCTCTCTCTCTCTCTCTCTTGTGTTTATCACAGCGAAGGATAATTTAGTTTAGATTTCTACTTCGTGTGTGACGGTTGTGCGAAGTCCAGCTCAGCCGACTCTCAAGTTTTATGATATTTTCGGAAGCTGAAATAAATAAATAAATTATATATTTTCTATGTATAAAGTAGTATTGTTCGCCCCTTTTATACAAGCGTTGAAATTCCAGCTGATGGATCCAGCATATATAATTAATTATCTGGAGAGAATTAATGACGTTTAAAACCTGTCAAACATACGGACGAGATTAACCTCTTCATTGAAAAGGAAAGTGGCTAGCGTTACATTAGTGCCGTGACAAAGACATGACCAAGGGAGAAATACACGCGACAGCCAGGAGTTCTCCCCCGGCAAACGATAGTACCACACTTTCTAATATACTCAATCATATCTATGCGATCACGTTCGAAGATTAACTAATTTACATATTACTTTGAAAAACAAACGCTCATTAATTAAATATTGCTTTTGGGTTTTTTTCTCATCATCATCATCATCATCATCATCATCATCATCATCATCATCATCATCAGTCTAACGTCTGTTTTACATGCTCGCATTTATTGTACACAGATTTTTCCTCGAAAATGACCACTCTAATTACACCTCTACATGAAAGAGTATATAAAAGTGGAGTGGTCAATCGAGATACCAGCTAATATTAGAACCACCCACCTACCCACCCATCTCACTAGAATTGTCACTGGTTGATCGATAGTTATTATGGGTGAACAAAGATAAATGGTTGACTGGATAAAATGGCAATGCTACTACCATTGTGCGAACAGTGACAAAAGAATGGCTGTTATATCCATTGTCAGTTCTGTATTTGTGCCAAAACCACTGATGTTTGTAAATATTTATTTGGAAAAGATTACTTAGGTTTATAAGACACTTATTGAGGATATCATTTGGACACTGCTAATATGAATCGATTGAATATGTGTGAGGACCGTGTGCCGACTTGTTACTTCCATACTTAAATGTGGTGTTTGCTAGTCTTTTCCCGGCCGCATATCAATCTCTCATTTGTCATTCAATGCCAAAACACAACAGATGTATTTGATACACTGCAAATGATTCATTGAAAACAAATTGATATTTTACTGATAGATTAGAGACAGACTAGCAACTTGCAAGTTGATGTCTTTCTAAACGTTATTAGTTCGCAAACTATATTGTTGTTGTTATATATTTCGATATATGAAGGCCTATTTTCAGTCTCGAGATAATAGATAATCCCTGGGAGGGTCGCTTGCGTGGAGGGGGGCCTATAGTGAAGCAAGAGTCGCGGTATCCGCACCTCTTCCGAATCAGCATTGCTAGAGTCAAGTGTCAAGAAGTCGAGGACGACTGAAAACAATATCCTGATTAGCAAAGACAGACTAGTGTTATTTCGGAGGTTGCCTTTTTCAAGACTATTTTTACAAACAAGGCTTCAGAGTCTAGTCTAACCTATCATTTAATCCATAGCTGGAGGGAAGATATATGGATTCATACCTTTCCCAAGAGTGTAGAGATACAGCATAATCACACTTACACGTGGGTTCTCGTTAGATCACTGAAGTTAAGCAACATTGAGCCTGGTCAGTACCAGATGGGTGACTATTTGAGAATACCAGGCGCTGTATATGGGAGGATAGCGAAAAACTGCAAAAGCAAACAATATAATCTCCCCTGACATGCGACTGGGGACCACTTGTGAATTCTTTGCTAGAAACTTTCTCCTTCAGAAGAAGCCGACTTAACCCGCACAGGGTGAATGTCACATCAGGTACCGTGTTAGTGCTAGGTTTAATGGAGAGTATGTTTCAGGTGGAAACTAATCCCTTTCTTTCCTTCTCGGTTCGTTTGGAGGGTGTTGTTTTTTGTCACACGGACTTAGGGTTAGTGGTAGGTTTAATGAAGAGTATATTTTGTAAGAAACCGACCGTAAAAGCAAACATTGTGTTAGGACAACTAACGAAACGATTTATCTCCCTTGTACCATTTTCGGAAAGTTAAGAGTTATCGCCCTTGGAAAAGCAAGAGAGATGCTTGGAGAGAAAAGTAAACACAGACCACAGATTTAGACAGTAAATATCAAATCGCGTACCGCGACTAATGAACTCATTATTTCATTCTGTGTTCAGTTGTAATAAATCTGTTATAAGTTTCTATTGAAAGTTCATCCATTTTGTTCACGAGTTATTAATTATTATAACCTAAATTACAAGGTTACAAAAGTGGTGACGGAGGATTAGATAAACTTACATTTTTCAAAGAAAAAAAAATGGCTTGCACAATTCAACAATTACTTCAACAACAGTTATGTTTGATGGAATTATTTTCAGAGAGATTTTCCAAACCTACATCGTCGATTTCAGAAACAAATCTTAGGTCGTCTACAGATTACATTTCACAAACAATAACGGAATTTCATTACGACCCAATGGCAAATTCGACGTTCGAAACATGATGTGCGCGTTTCGAGGACATTTTTTAAGTGGATGTCAAGGATCAAGCTGACGACTGGAAGGTAAGACTTCTGCTACGGAAGCTTGGGACGTCGGAGCAGGATCGGTATGTAAATTACATATTACTAAAACATTCCCGTGACTGCAATTTCCATAACACAGTAGAAATTCTCACTCATATTTTCGGTGAGCATATTTCATTATTCAATATGCGTTTTAATTGTCTTAACATAACGAAATCTTCCTCGATCGATTTTTCTACGTATGCAGGCCTTCTAAACAGAGAATGTGAACGTTTTAAAATCTCTTCTATCACAGACGCTCAGTTCAAATGTTTGATTTTTGTGTGTGGTTTGAGATCGGCGGAGGAGGCAGATATTCGCACACAGATTTTGTCAAAAATAGAACAAAATCCAGACATAACATTGCAACAAGTTGCCGTGGAATGCGAGCGTCTAGTGAATCTAAAACCTGATTCAACTATGGTACAACAAGCATCAGCATCCATGATAAACACAGTTCAAAAACAACGTCGGCCCACCTCACCGACTTCAAAATCTGTCCAGCCCTAACAGCTTGTTGGAATTGTGGCAACTGGCATTTTGTGCGATACTGCACCTTCAAGACACCGCTGTCGCAGCTGCAATCGACTCGGACATAAAGAGGGATTTTGCACCCCTCCAGGACGAAAACTAACCCATAATAGGCAAACCTCACATACACACAACAGGCAACGACAGCAGCACAGAACAAAAACAAACAGTCTTTCAATAACAAACAGTCTGATAGCAACTTTTCTCTCAAACCAAAAATCCAAACGAAAATATGTTGCAGTACAATTGAATGGCCATCCTATTCAACTACAAATCGATACAGCATCAGATATAACTATTATATCACAAAAACTATTGGAAGCCATAGGTCAGCCTTCATTGACACCAACAAGTCAAGTAACACAGAGTGCTTCTGGAGATTGTGTTCACATCACGGGTCAATTACCCACTACCATCAAAATGAAAGGAAAAACGGTGGCAGGTACGTATAGATAGAAAATTCATCCCATAATTTGCTGGGACTTGATTTTATCGAGTTACTAGGTCTTATCGACATTCCACTCAACCAGATATGTGAGGTGGTGTCCAGATCGTCACCTCACAGCAGCATTATCGACCAGACCAAAGACATCATGAAACAATTTTCTCCAGTCTTCACAAACAAATTGGGATGTTGCACTCAGCCAGAGGCCACACTGTTCCTGAAACCATCTTCTAAGCCTGTTTTTCGACCCAAACGCCCAGTGCCATACGCTGCATTTCCACTGGTGGACCAGGAACTAAAACCACTTGAGGAAATGAAGGTCATCATACCAGTAACATATTCACGGTGGGCAGCACCCATCGTGGTTGTAAAGAAAGCCGATGGTTCAATTCGGTTGTGTGCTGATTTTTCAACGGGGCTCAACGCAGCACTAGAGGATCATCAATACCCATTGCCAATCCCCGATGATCTCTTCACCGTACTTAATGGTGGCACCTGCTTTGCAAAATTGGACCTTGCAGAGGCTTATTTGCAAGTCGAAGTGGCAGAAACCTCCAGGGAGCTGCTTACTATAAACTATATTGTACCATTTTCGGAAAGTTAAGAGTTATCGCCCTTGGAAAAGCAAGAGAGATGCTTGGAGAGAAAAGTAAACACAGCCCACGAATTTAGACTTTAAATATCAAATCATCCATTTTGTTCACGAGTTATTAATTATTATAACCTAAATTACAAGGTTACAAAACATTGTTTATTAGAAATGTCGATAGCGGCTTTGTTGCTGTCGGTCTGAGGTATAACACAAATAGATAGGGTTAGGGTTCAGGTTGCTGTCGGTCTGAGGTATAACACAAATGGTTATGTTTAGGGTTAGGGTTTGGGTTAGGGTTGCTGTCGGTCTGAGGTATTACACAAAATTACAATAAATATCAAAGCCGTAGGGCCAGGAAGAAATTAAATTTCCTACCTCTCTTCTTCTTCCTCCTCTTATCATGCGAATAGATAATAATAGTAATATTACTATTACTACTCTTTTGCTCCAAAGAAATAATTTTCAAAGGTTAAAAATAACAATATTTTTAATTAAATTCTCAAATATATTTACAAGTCAGTTTTGCTTCTATTCCTCTTAAAATAGTTTAACATAGATTTTTTTAACATAGTTCACCCCAAACAAGGCAGGCCGCCATTGTAGACGTAAGAGGGCTACTGAGAAAAAAGGTTAGAGTTTTTTTATGGGGGAAGCGGTCAACCAAAATTGGGAGCTGTGCAGCGAGATGTCTGTTTACATTAGTTTTAAATTTCTGTATATCAGTACCATCAGGAAAACAGGGATCAGGGAGGGAGTTCCAGAGTCCAACAGCACGAGGAAAGAAGCTTTTGGAGTAGAAAGCTCTTCGGCATCTGGGGACCTCCACAGTGAATGAATGAGATTTGGCAGATTGTCGGGTTGGTCTAGTGAGTTGACGTCATTGGGGCACCAGAGCAGCAAGTTCATCAGAGTACAATCCATTGAAGTACTTGTAAAACAGGCACAAGGAAGCAACATTGTGGCGGTGGGATAGGAGCTGGAGCTTGGTGGATAGTGAGGGACCTATCAAGTTGGCAACTCTTTTTTGTACCTTGTCTAATTGAGAGAGACTAGTGGATGATGCACCAGCCCATGCATGGGCTGATGGTGGCTTTGTTGAGATATAGGATAATGTCAGGTGTGAGAAGTTTACTAGCACGGTAGGGGAGCCCACCTTCTTTGCAGCAGTCCTGGCAATGTTTTCAATGCATTTGTTCCAATTCATGTTATCTGTGGAAGTTAGGCCGAGGAGGTTTAATGATGAACTCTCAGGTAGGGTGTTATTTGCCATGACAATTGGTAGTTGAAGAGGTTTCTTGTAGTTATTGAAGGAAAGTAGCTTTGCCTTTGCGGCATTAAAAGTTACCATCCATTTTTTATCCCAATCCACTACAGACTGGAGGTCATTTTCTAAGGATTCAGCCATTGCTTCAGATATGTGCGTGTCGGTTTTGCTCACATGACGAGAGTAGAGCATGGTGTCGACAGCAAATATTCCTATCTCAGTCTCAATTACATCAGGGAGGTTATTTATGAAAATCAGGAACAGTAGAGATCCTAGAATAGATCCTTGGGGTACACCAGCATTTATGTCATGTTGCTTAGATGAACGCCCATCGAGGACAACCTGGATCTTTCTTTTTGTTAGGAAGGATTTAATTATATTAAATATTTGTCCAGTAATACCATATGAGTGCAGTTTTAGGAGAGGTCCTTCATGCCAGACCTTGTCAAAGGCCTTGAATATATCAAGCGCTACTGCCCTAGCTTCACCTGCCTTGTCCAGTGTATGATATATGCGTTCAGAGATGAACATTAGGATATCTGCGGTAGATCGTGCTTGTCTAAATCCGTGTTGATGATCAGTAAGAAGTTTTGCATTAACTAGATGCCGAGCTATAGCAAGATTGATTAATGATTACAAGGTTTTTGCCAAGATCGGGAGTAGACTGATTGGACGGTAGTTTAGAGAATCAGTTCTATCTCCAGAATTCTTGAATACTGGTACCACATAGGCAATTTTCCAACTATCAGGGAAACAAGATTCAGCAAGGCATTTGTTGTATAGTTTGGAGAGGACAGGGGTCAACTCAGCAGAGCTTTTCTTTATTACTATTACTGGCAAGGTTTTTTTATGCTGACTTTGACCTGAGAATGGGTGATAACCAGGTTTTCAAATGTGTTTTCAGTCCGCAATGGGAATTTAGGGAGGGGGTCGTTTGCCGAGTCCAAAGTGGAGTTTAAGGAGAAACGCTTGGTCAGTAGTTCAGCTTTATCAGTTGCCGTGCAAACAACATCGTTGTGATTTGATAGCGGAGGAATTGTCCATTGTCCATTGTTCATCACACTATTGTAGATTTTCCAGAAATCGTGAGTACCTAGTTTCTGTGACTGAATGCGTTTTTTGGTTATCTCTGTATACCTTCTCTTTGTTTCATCTATCACTACTTTGCAATCATTTCTTGCCTCTACAAATTTTTGTCTGTTTGCAGTTGACTTATGGTGGCCGAATTTTCGGAATGCCTTCTGCCTGTCAGCAATAGCAGCTGCACGTTCTGAGGTGAACCATTAGGGAGAGTGAGGTTTGCTAAAGAATTTTCGCATGGGGACATAAGCATCAATGCCTGCTTTGACCCATTAGCTCATTTGCTCACTGATCAGCAGGGAGTGAGAAGGTTTCACACCATGGTGCGTCGCTGATGTGATCCCTGAAGGATTCAAAATCAGCCTGCTCATAGTTTCTCTTCGTTTTGAGCAATGGCTCTTCAGCTTTTGGACGAGTTTTTAAGGTGATAAGTATCATTACCACAACATGATCAGAGTTTCCGAGTGGGCTATGGGCATTCGCCACACAAGCATCGGATAGTGAGGTCAAGAACAGGTCGAGAAGTGAGGCTTGCTGGTCCGCACGATCAGGAAGGCAGGTCATTAAAAGTGACAGTCTTTGAGAGGTCGTCAGCTGAGAAGAAATTAAATGTAGAGCTCCCAGCTGCATCACTAACGCTGGAAAATCACAACCAGTCACGGTGATGTGCATTAAAATCCCCAAATACCTGTATTTGGGCAGTTAGTAATTAAATTAATTTAGGAACGAAAATCCTTGCTTCGATAAAAAAAAATGTATAAAATTAAAATTAGAAGAACTATTTGGGTGTCATGATCCGCAGATAGCCAACATGAGAGACCAGGTTGGCATTCTGAGAATTTTGACCCTTCTTATTCCAAACCAGGTAAATAAATGTGATCAGCACAAACCAAAGTTCATGTAGATGAAGAAATGGATAACAAAGAGAATTAGACTAGTAATTCCTTATTTATTTTTTAATGGAAATCGCTCCAGACAAGGCATGAAGCCACTTAATGCAAGGAGCTAACAAGAATGAAAGATGATTATCGAAAGACGGGAGATGCCTATTGGCCTTAGTCTTGAAAAGACCAAAGCTATAGATAGGAGAAAAACAGTCAGCAGGAAGAGAGTTCCACAGGCCTGCAGTTCTTGAAAGAAGCTACTGGAATGGGAAGCTGTATTACAATGAGGTATCAAAACAGCAAATTGATGGAGACCACTAGACCAACGAGTCAAACGAGCTGAAACAAAAGAAGCAGGGAATAGATCACATAATTCTGAAGAACACATACCATAATAGTATTTATAGAAAAGACTGAGACTAGCAACATCACGTCTGTGAGAGAGAGAGTGCAGAAAAGAAGAAAAATTGTGGCCAATGAAATTACAGATACGTTTCTGCACCTTATCAAGAACCTTCAAATAGGACAGAGATTCATTAGCCCAAATATGACAACAGTACTCCTTACATGGTATAATAGTATATTTATAGAGATAGAGAATAGCCTCAGGTGTGAGAAAGTGTTTGGAGCGATACGGACAACCAATTTTATGAGAAGCAGAAAGAGCAATGGATCTAATGTATGAACTCCAAGAAAAATTTGATGAGAGAGAAAGACCAAGAAGTTTCAGAGTCGATTTCTACCCAAGAGCAGATTTATCCATGAGAATCTCAGCAAGAAAAGGGACACTCCTATGATTGAAAGACACAAGCTGAGTCTTAACAGGATTAAACGAAGCAAGCCATTTCATACCCCAATTCACAACTGAACTCAGGTCAACTCCTTAGCTCGCTGTATATTTCGACTGATCCGAGGGAGATGAGCAAGAAGCAACACCAGAATATAGAGTGGTATCATCAGCATAGATGTTAATTTTCTTAACAATATTCTCTGGAAGATCATTTATATAGAGATGAAACAATGTTGGTCCTAGAATAGAGCCCTGAGGAACACCAGCATTGATAGAAAAAGAGAATGAAGAGACACCGTCCAAAGTTACTCGCAAGCTTCGACCAGAAAGAAAAGACCTAATAATGTCAAGAACCTCACCACTAATACCATAACCCTGAAGTATGTGTAGGAGACCAGAATGACAAACTGTGTCAAACGCCTTCCCTCTTCTGAATTATCCATAAATCGACAGATTTGCTCAGTTACAACAGTTAAAAGATCAGCAGTTGAACGAAAACCACGAAAGCCATACTGAAGATCACTAAAGAGGCCAAGACTTTCCAGAAAAGGAACAAGTTTGTCGTTGATCAATCTTTCAAAAACTTTGCTAATAACAGAGAGGGGATTAACAGGACGATACTTAGTTGGGTCAGACCGATCACTCGCATTTTTAAAGACAGGGACAACAGAAAACTCCTTCCAACAAGAAGGGAAAGGGGACTGAGACAACCAGAGATTGAATAATTTAAATGAAGTGCTATTATAAAACCAACGCCATACAAAGAAGCTCCTTGACACATATAGAACATAATTCCGAAGTAATGCCATCGGTTTTCCAAACACTGTATATTATGCCGAAATAGATATAGATATGTATTTGTAGTCAAGGTAGATTTTTTTTTGTTTTTATTTTTTTGTGACAATATTATCATTTGATCAGAACTTTTCATAATAGCAGATTAAATATATCTTTGAAGTTTTCGTTCGAATAGAAAATGAAATGCACTCTGAAGATATTTCAATTAAAAAATAATTACCTTTCTCTGCCAATATTGGAGTTACAAAAACGATTAATTTCGGATGATTTGCTTACGGTTTATTTATATCAATTTTCAAACATCTAATCTCGTACTCGTCCGACTGATAGTAGTACATGATGCGTTTTACCAATTCCACACAAAATTCCAGGTTCTTTGATACGACAGGGGCGCATGTGAAGATTAAAGTCTTCCATTTGCTCCTGAGGTGCAGATGAACCATAATACTTGACGTGAGCCTTTAAACTTTAATTCAAGCTATAAATTACCTTCTAATCAAAAGTTGAAAATTAATACACAATGACCCCCCGAAGAATTTCATCCATTGAATCGTTAATTAAATTCACAATCCTTTCTGCAATCCGACCATATTGGGTACCAATAAACTTCAGTTTATGCCTGACTTGTCCACCATGTTTCAGTCATAAATGTACAACTGTCTTTATGATATTTGTGGACACTTTGGTGATCATCTCATCAGTAAAGGTTTGATTCTAAATGGGCTCCACACTCATCGGACCAAAACCCCCCGCGCTGCTATTTATCTGTTGACTTATTTCCAAGATAATTTATTTCAAAACAATCCTCAGACTATTCCTGAATTAAAGGGGGCCGTCACAATCCAAATCAGGGCAGTGCCAAGAAAGGAGTATGTCAGAGTTATTGACAATTTTGCACATTGTATTCAACTGTGCTGATCATTGAACAGTGTTAAGACAAAGACTGTTGGAATTTATTCCTGAAACCTCATGGACAAGTCAAGCATAGACTGATATTTATTTGTACCACATATGATTGGGTTTCAGAAATGATTGTGAATGTTATTAACTATTCCATAGGTGGTATTTTTAGATCATCCCCTACATTAAAATGGGTGATTTGTTTACTATATCATGAGTCACAATATAGAAAATAAGATAGCTATTTTAATGCTACGTAAATGGATTAAGATAACAGTTATATGTTTGTGATGAAATGCCTTGTCGCCACTTGTAGTGTGACAATAAAGAGGAATGATTGACAGCGTCTACCCTCAGTTATGTCTCATAGTATTGTGTCCCTTTACTTTGCTTTGGTGACAATAGCTGTTAATTGAGATAGCACAAGCAATCAAGTTGTCAATTGAGTTATCTCCCCTTTGCAAATTAGCTGTTGAGAGTTTCTTCTGGCTGGCAGTTAATTTTCATCATAAGTAGTTATAGTGGTGTTATTAGTATAAAAACTATATTTTTTGGATTGAAGAGTCAGTGGACTTTCAGAGAACAGAGAGGGGGTGGATGAATGTTGTATTGCCTTTGAAACTCCTTTTTGTTGTTGTTATTTTCAGTTATGGATAGATTACAATGTTTACCCCATGACCACTTCGAAATTAGAAAGTAATTGAATTCAAATGTAAAGGCAAAAGTAAAAATATCAATGTCCAATGTTCAACCAAAAAAGAAGCTGTGTCATCGAATCGACTGTGCTCACGAGTTCGTTCCTCTGAGAACTAGCTGCACCTGTTTACCAGGAGACATTTAATTTTAATATTTCTCTGGCTCTGGAAATGTATTTAAAATAATTAGACCAATTGAAAATGTTTGTTAATTTTATAAAGTAAAGCCAGCCAACGTAGTCAGGTATAAACGCCTCATAGCTTTTATCATACAACCTCTATATTTAATTCTCTTTTCACATAATCAAATGAAGCAGATCTGAAGATATCCTGAAAAATGTATTTCAAATCGATTTTATCGAATACATAGATATTTTATTTTTGCTTAGTGATATTGAGAGTAGATAAGTGGAGTTAATACGAGTCCCCCCCCCACCTCCACAGACAGAATTCCTCCTCCTGTCATTTATTAACACCTAAAAGATATTTAGTAATATACTTTTATTGTAGCACCATTATTAATTTTATTTTTGCTTAGTGATATTGAGAGTAGATAAGTGGAGTTAATACGAGTCCCCCCCCACCTCCACAGACAGAATTCCTCCTCCTTTCATTTATTAACACCTAAAAGATATTTAGTAACAGACTTTTATTGTAGCACCATTATTAATTCATATTCCAATCTTGCTTGAAATATAAATTTAGGTTAAATCTTCTATATTGATAAAATTGTGTTAGTAAATCGGCGGCTGTAAACACATAAATAGTTAGTAATCATCTCTTATAAATTCTTATATTCCACTTATAACAATTAATTATGTTCTCGAATTAAAAACTTCCTTTTGTGCCAAACTCCAACATGCTTCCTGGGTGCCATTTTTTCTCAGATAAAAAGGATTTAATCCAGTCAGCAGCAGCAGTCACAGAGAAGCTGGTCAAAAGAAAGCACTCAACTACGCTCTGCTGCCAAAGTTCTTCTCTAGTGAGTAGTTGGGGTAAGAAATGAAACTTACATACAAGGTTGTGCACATACTCACATACTGACAAACGAAGGCAAATATAAACACACAAACTTCTTACACAAACTAATCACTTTTCTCTATTTTCTCCAAACAGAAAAAACAAATTAACTTTGCAAACCAACAGACACAAAATGAACTATTCACTCATGCAAAATTACTTCCATACACACACACATTATATATATGTATATATATATATATATATATATATATATAGGTACAAAGTTTTAATAAGCAGTGAAATAATGTTGAACACACTGCCATTATTATCTATGAGGATTTTTTTTGAATGTTTTATATTACAAAAGAGGAAAAAAGAAACAGAAGGGGAAACAAAGATGAATGACTTCGTAAACTTTTCTTCTTTCTCTGTGAGGATTTTTTTCTCTCCTTTTCCAAACGAATATTGAAAATAAAAAATAAAAAAAGGTAAAAAAATATATAAACTACCGAGACGTCTTTCACTCGACACTCTTCAAGGTAATCGTCGACTATGAAGGGGAATCACGATTAAAAACGTGATCAAACGACCATAAAAAATTATCGAGGGTGTTAAAAAGAAAATTATAAAAAAGAAAAACAGGAAGAGACATTCTTAACGTACACCCATTAGTTCTAAGTTATGGGTGTACTCTTTTTGTTTGCACAGAGACGGTTGTCGTAAATTGATAGCAACCGTTTCGAGAATTTTTAAATGCGATTTCGAACGAGCTCTGTGCAAAATAGAGAATTCCTCATCAGAGTACCCTCCAGTGCAAACTTGGCACTGTAATAAATGTTCACCAATGGCCGACTCGTGGGCTTGTGAACGCCCGGATGTCGGCAACTGCCTGTGCCTACATATCGAAGGGGGCATATGTTGGGAAATACTTACCTCTAAGCGGTGGATGGTACGCCCCACGTAGTCAGCCTCGCCCTGACCGTAAAAGAGATAAACGACCATGTTATATTGAATGGTGGGGATATCATCCTTCCGGAAAGAGGGGAAAGCGCTTTTAGTCCTAAAAACCATTCGAACTTTAGTTGCAAAAAAGTAACGTGACACGGCTGAAGAACCATGGGAGCTTCACATAAACGGGACATTTTTGGGGGCCAAAAAATCCTCCGCCTTTAAAGGCGGCGATTTTGTCCTTTATACATCTTTCGATGGTATGTAAAGGATAACCATTAGACGAAAGAATTTCTGTAATACTTTGAAGTTCTGCATCTAGTTTCACACTAGAGCAAATCAGCAAAGCCCGATGTACTAAAATTTTAATCAGAATCACTTAGCATTACAAGGTGAGGATCAAGGGTAAGTGGTGTAATCCAGGGGAAGAAGTGGCGCCCTCCCCTATATCTCAGTTTAGTAGCCAATGAAAAAGTAGCCTTCGGGTCTCTCTCGACTACTGCCAATCTATTTATATTATAAAAAGTTAAAACTTAAAAGGTGATATATGATATATATATATATATATTTATATTTGAAACACAAAATGTATCAGTCAGTATAAAATATCGATGTTTTAAACTTTTACCGCTGCTTTACCGGCCTATTTGGCATCATGGTTAGAATGTTCGAAAATGGGCCGGGAGACCAAAGTTCAATTATACCACTTACACTTGATCCTCGGTCGATTCATACCAAAAACTTTTTAAAATGGTACTTGATGCCCTCTTGCTTAACACTCAGCATTATAAGGTGAAGATCAAGGGTAAGTGGAGTAATCTTGAGGAAAGAGTGGCGCTCTCCCATACATCTAGGTGTAGTAACTAATGAAAAGGGAGCCTTCGAGTTGTCCTCGACTATAGTCAACCACTTTTCTTTTACTGATACATGGAAATGATAAGCATGATATTTTAATAATGTATTTCTATAATATATGTATTAGATCTCATATATCTATCTATATATAGTAGTATGTTTATAGGGCTGAGGGCAATGCAAAGTGCCGGGTAGGTTGGAAGTTGGAAAGATATTTTTGTTCCTTCCAACTTACAACCTACCCGGCATTTTGCATTTCCCTCAGCCCTCTTAAACATACTGCTACTATTCCCAGCAATGCTTCAAGCAAACTACCATTCTCTACTATCTATCTATATATATATATATATATATATATATATATATATATATATATATATATTCAAGGACTTTGTTTACCATGAACAAACAGTGCTTTCTTCGACAGACAAAAACACTTTCACGTTTTCATCTTTCAGCATTTTAAAAAGTGTACGGCCAATTTTATACCAAATGAATTTTAGTAAAATCTCGTTCAATTCGTTTCAATTGGAAAATAAGACTATTTTATATTTTATTTCTAGGTTTTTGTAGCGACCACGTGTTGCGTTTCTTTTCAAACAGGCTGTCGCCATGTTATATGTTGTGTTTTCTTGTGCGCACACGAGGGTCGGAAATAAACGACGGGAAAAAGTCCTGGTTAAGAAAAAGTTAGTTTTACATATATGTACATTTATTTCTCACACAGAGAGTTTGTCAAAGACAAACATAAGAAGGACGTACGAATATTGTCTATAAAGGGAGTGAAAACAAAAGACATAGTTACTAACGGAAAGAATACGTTGAAATTGTCTCAACACAATCGTAAAAAAAATGTATTGTTAGGGTAAACAAATAGAAAGAAATTCATGAGTACAGTTTTTGTTGTTGACAATATCTGGGAAAGTGTAGTTGCGGCTAGTAAAGAAGGTCATGCAAAGATGGTGAGCTGTCTGGGAGTCTGAAAAACAACTACGACCATACAAGAAACCGTGTCAAAGTTATAAAAGGCATGCAAAGATGGAGAAACGCTCAGACACTGTCCGACCGACTTGAAAGCCAGCTAGGAAAAAATCTGAATCGGCTTTCTAAATTCTCCATGTAGGCTGGAATTATACTTTTGGTTTCAAGAAAAAGAGAGTGTATTCTTGCGTTTGATAGTATGTTTCAGGGGAGATAATTTGGATATGGTTAAAGAGAGATAACTTATGAACGTTATTAGCTAACACAAGTATATAACCAATTATTTTAAAAAATAAATATTACTTCATTTTTCAAGGAAGATATTCGTTTTTGAACAGTTAAATCTGTTTAGCTGGTGTTTATTTAAAATCGGGTTCTTCTTGACATAACAATCCTCAATAAAAATGTGGATAAGAATCTAATTTTATGCTAATGTGAAGAATTTGAATTAGTAACAGATAAATAAGTTACCAGAAAAGGAAGTGGCGGTTGCATTACTCACAAAGTCAACACTGAAATCGATGGGCACGTCAATTTGGTTGATGACTTATGGCATCGGGATGAACACATAAAAACAAAGTATGAATCAAATAATATTAGGTTTCCGATCATTCAAAGACAATTCTATTTAGTGTCAGCGTTTGAGCCAAATCAGAGCTTCAAATTATGACTCCTTCTTTTCTATTGATGCCAGTTCAATTCTTGTTAAGTATACCAATGTTGATTTGGTAATAAACCCTTCACACCCAACTTCAATAGGAAAGATATTGGTTGTCCATCTATTTGGGACACATTACTCCCTTAACTCTTTTTGATTTTCCAACTTTTGTTGATATATCGATACGTATCTCGTCTATATTTACTTCAAAAGGAACTGTTAATTCAATTATGTAGCCTTTTTTGAATTAATAGACCAAATCATAAGATCTGGATGATGGATAGATAATGTGATTTCAATTGAAAACGGGAATCAGCTCTTCAAATCTACTGCTATAGTCTGATAATTGCATTGATGTCAAACTGTCATAGAGTTTTTATTCTTATATCAAAATGCATACATATATATGCACACATACACACACACACATCTATTATTATACTTAAGTTGACTTAATCAACGTTTATTTCCCTAAGGCTTTCTACATATATACTTTTTATTTATCTTCCTCCCAAAGCGGTAAGATGTGACACAAGGTCGGGAAAGTGGGATTTGATAAACCAGCGCCCGAGAAGGTGAGCACTCTGGTTTACAAAAAATGCCTGTCGGCATTCCCCGGTATGCCTCAGGCAGTAAGCAATAAACTTACTCCTCCCCAAAGAGGGGAGGTAAAGCCTGGAAGGGTGGACCTCCTAGAACTGCACAGGACAAACCCACAGACCGGCGGAATCAAGACCCGAAGGCCAAGACGATACCGGAACTTTTTACTCTTTGTGAATTTTTCTGATGATTTTGTAATGTTGCAAAGACGATATTGACATAAAAATGTTGTTTGGCACAAGACAAATGAAACGGACCGTAAAAAATATATCTCACAGAAATGTTATGTTTTTTTGGAAATGTGAAAAAATAAAAATAATAAAATAAAAACATGGTTATTGGAATATAATATGAACCTGACTTTTTACAAACAGTCCAGTGAAGATATTTACACACTCCGTTGTGTCGCATTGTATAATAGCCATCCCCCAGGAGAACCTTACAACTGGATGTCAGGTGGCTCACACTCTCTACTTCTGTGTGGCAGAACCTGCACTTGTTATTGTTGCTGAGACCACTCATCTTTTTAAAGGCATTGGTCATCAAGCCTTGATCTTGAGCAGCCATTATCATTCTCTCCTGATCATAGTGGAGAGAGCCTCTTTTCAGCCAGTCTACAGAGCCTTCTTTATCTATATATTCCTGGGATATGTGAGTGTGTATGGGTGGTAAAAAGACAAAATAATAAGAAATCTTATTGGAGAAAATGCTAAGAGTGATGTTTTTCTAACATCCATTTTAATTACCACAAGATTAATACTCCTATCCTGTACTCCTTCTTTTTCCTACTGGCTGTACTCCGTCCTTGTTCACACTGTCTGTCCCTCGTTTTTTATTCTTTCTTTATATATTTTCTCTTTCACCTTTTCTTTGTTGCTTCTCCCATTTTTTTTCTATTCCATTCTTGTGTTCTTTTCTTTCTTTCTCTCTTCTCTTAGCATATGTTATGCTTTCACACTTGCATCAAAAGATCACTCCTAATAACTTCTTATGATTTCAAGATGAATCAGTTGAAAACACATTAGGCTGTTGGATATTCCTCGGTTTTGGGATTGAGTTATGTTTTTGAAAAATCCATTTTAATTGTTCTAATTAACCGTAATTTGCAATTTACTCACCAAATCACCCATCTCTTACAAAGTTTCTATCTATTACTCTCACCCTCTGTCA
>OY744516.1:24955379-25032879 GCA_963556195.1 Sepiola atlantica | reverse complement strand
TGGTGGGTAATGGCAGAAGTTCATCGATGTTATTCTATCCACTCCTAACTCTTGCAATCACACTAACACTAGCCTCTCACAAATATTTGAAGATTTTAAAAACTTGAAGCATAAAAACCTTTACTAAGATGAATGCATTCAGTATTAAATTACCCCAAAAGGGTTGATATGCTGTAAAACCAATCTTTTACGTCTTTATTTTACTATTTTTACTTATTATTGTTATTATTACTATTTTATTATTATTATTATTATTATTATTATTATTATTATTATTATCATCATCATTAATTATTATTATTATTATTTATTATTATTAGTTTTAATACTTTTTTATTAGTACAACTAGCAGGTCTACCCGGAATTGCCCGGGGCCATAAAAAAAATAGAAGCGGTTAAGAAGTGTGTCTAACATCTTTGTATTAAAACTTCTATCTCTCTACTTCTCTCAATCCGTCTCTCTATCTTTCTCTCTTACATCCCTTCCCCATTTTTCCACATCCTTCTCCCCTCTTTCACCTCAGCCCATTCCTCTCTCTTGTTTTAATATATTGAAACTAATAATGGTGTAAGTCATTCATCTGAGCTTTCAGTTTTAAAGTTATTGCTCCCGGGCAACACCGAGTTTCTTCCCCCACCCACTTCCTCAAAAATAAAATGAAATCTATATTTGTTTTAATTCATTCCAAGCAACACCGAGTTTCTTATCTTCCTTAATAGTATATATTTATTTTAATGTATTCCCGGGCAACGCTACGTTTCTTGTCTTCCCCTTCTCCATCAAGCACGCACCTGCTTGATCCAGGATATTGAACACTGACTTCCAACCAATGCAAAGTACCTTTTCTGGTATACAATAGTATAACAACATATAGTGATAATCTTTCTCCCGGGCAACGCGGCGTTTAAAAACACCTGTTCTATATAAGATTGATCTATCTAGGATATTGATGACTCCCGGGCAACGCCAAGTAAACACACCTGCTCTATCTATGATATTGAGCACTTTGGATTTACTTATTTCACTTACAAAATATAATACTGTATTATTACTATTATGGCTCCTGGGCAACACCGAGTTAACAAAAGACATAGAAGGTCTTTCTCCCAGGCAACACTGCGTTTAAACACACCTGCTCTATCTAGGATGTTGAGCACTTTTCGATTACTATATACCACTTACCAAATATAAAACTATAATCGTACATTTATTGGTCCCGTTTAGAGCCCTACTGAAACCTGATGCCTCCAGAGCACTACTACAACCACCCTTTCCGAGTTTCTTGTCCTCCCTCCCTAGTCCGAAGAGAAGCTTAAGAAACGTTAAATAATTTTGAAAGAAAATGCCGAGCGGAAGGAATACATTGAAATTACAGTGTTTTATTTCCAAATTATGGCTGAAAAACTCGACTCCCTGACGAAATCTGCTCCTTAGAGGTGCATGTAGAGATTAAGGAATACTTCCATTATCTTCCCTGGTTAATTTTAAAAAAGAATACACTTTTAGATTTTAAAACCTTTTTTCTATATGGCACACACACATGCACACCGACATTGAGTTTTATATTTATAGATTATTATTTTTATTATTTGTTATTTTTTTTTAATTATTTGTTATTTTTAATCATCATCATCATCATCATCATCATCATCATCATCATCATCATCATCATCATCATCATCAGGGTCTTTTATTTCACTCCTGGTGGAGGAATCACTCCCTAATTTCTTTCCACCTTGTTTTATCCCTAGTTGACTATTGAGGTCGTCCCTCCACCGGGTTTTGGCCTTCCTCTAGGTCTTTTCCATTGCCTCGGCATCCATTCTGTCGCTCTATATGTCCACCTATTGTTTGTACATCTTGAAAGGTGACCTACCCATCTATGTTTTGCCGTTCGTATTGTAGTGATGATGTCATTTACCCCAGTTTGCTGTCTGATCCAGGTGTTTCTGTTTCTATCATATAAACTGATGCTTAACATAATACGCTCCATTTTGTATTGTGCCACTCTCAGCCTTACTATCGCTGCATTATTTTTATTACTTTTTATTAATATTATTACTATTCTTATTATTTTATTATTATTATTATTATTTTTATTACTTATCATTATTATTTATTATTATTATTATTATTATTATTATTATTATTTTATTATTATTTTAATTATCTATTATTAGCATTTTTCCTCTTCCTTTTTTGATATTTCCTCATTCTTTAGATTCATGTTTTGTGTTCTCATATATCTCATCCATGTGAATTTCCTTATTTTATTGAGGATTTTTTTTTTCAACATCACATATCCTTTGCTAAGGTGATTCAATCAGAATTGATCAATACTGGTTTGCATCCCAGCAGCTCAACACTTAACAATGGTAAATAGCATCAAACATCTTTTTATAATAGTTCAATTTAACCTTTGATTTATCGGGCATTCGGTTTGAAGTCATTAGCTTAGAGTTATTTGCCAAGTCATTGGTAAAAAGAAAGTAAAAAAATGTTCAGGCCTTAATATCCGGCTGCCATGTTGAATCAAGATTTAAATTAAAGTTTAAAATTAAATAAAAACAAATCTTGAATGTTCTGTATTCCACTCGGACAGTATAACAGTAAGCTTCGGATTACACAATGAAGTGGGGATCTTACAGACCTTTTGTCTGGCATACAGGTTGGCCATAATTGGTCAATATCCCAACACCAACACTATGATGCCCATATCAACAGTGTAATCTATCATAATCAGCGATTTTCTTCAGATATCCAATGTATAAAGATCTCAAAACTCCCAACCACAATTACTGCAATGAATATTCTACTCACTTCCTTCAAGCTAGTTGAGGAATAAGTTTCTATGCTGTGTTAAAATAATGATTTATTATGAAAGAATGTATTAAAAAACAACCACTATTCTTCAAAATAAAAACCATCCGTATCTAAGATCTTCTGCCAACGATCTGCAAAGCTTTTCGCTTGGGTAAAAGTTACAAAAAAAATTTGACAGGCTTCTTCAACTTCAACGAAATACTCAAATCGACGATCACATCAAACCACCATGTTCTTGATAACAGTAAATGTCGTTCGCTTAATTCCTTTCAGAAAATGATTTATCCAATTCGAAAGACTTTTAAAACGAAGACATTTTAACAATGACCGAAACAGCAGCATTAACTTACGATATTAATAATAAAAATCTACATTGCTCTATCTATTGAAGCGTTCAGATAAACAATTATATATGTTTAAAAGAAGTATTAAACTATTTATTTATTAAAATTACATTTATACCATATTAGTAGGTAAAATTATTTATTACAATCAACGAATTACAATGTTGTTCCAGTGAAATGATGCAAGCGATGCTTATTAATTCTAATGAGTTGATTTGAAATGGTATAAGTGGGTGTTTTATGGTTAAACTAATATTTAATAAGATGGTTACTTGTTTTTATGCTCCGGTTTTCTGCAAAACTAATCTTCCGGTCGCCATCTTCAATTTTTACTTCCACCTGCGAACCCAAAGCAGATAAAGTCATTCGAAAGCACATTATAAAACATGTCATATCATATATATATGGAAAATGAAAAAAAGAAAACCAAAAATATTATTTATGTATTCATCAACGTTTAGTCTTTATTTCAAGACTTCCTTGGACCAAAAGTTTTCAAATATTTGTACTTGTGTGTTATTTCTTCAGACCAATTATCCCGAGGAAGTATTGAAATAAAGACAAAACCTTGCTGAATACATAAATAATATTTTTAGTTTTCCTGTTTTCATTTTCCATATATATATATATATATATATATATATATATATATGAGGGGGATGTATGGTATGACATAACAATTAAAACATTCCCGGCTAAGTATACAACTAATATAACTTTAAATCCTTTAATGATTGTAATTAAATTAAGCTAACTAATTAATAGGTAATTTAAATTAATAAACTACAGTGAAAGATTGTGTGGACTGTAGAATATAGCAAGTCAATCGAAGTAGACTACAGTTAGTAATTAAGCTAATAATTAAACTGCTAGTAATCAATAATATATATAATAATATCTGCTTCATTTCCAATATTTTGATATGCTAATACCGTTTTATCACATTGTGCAGCTTGTTTCATTTTAGCATTAATTTGCATATTAGTGTAATCGTGATATGATTTGTGAATATACTCTTTGATGCATGTAAGTGATATACATATATTACTTTTACAGAATGTTGGTTTGCTAAGAGTATGATTTTATGTTTTTGTAATAGGAGTCTTGAAAAATATTTATTTATTTACCCTTTTTAGTATGAAATCAATAGATTTATCAAACACAAATGAAATCTTCTAATTAACGGGTCTGAGTATGAATTTATATATTAAACTTCAGTTAAATATAGAAAAATTCAAATTGTTGACTGTGTAAGTGACTGTGTAATTTCAGATACATTTTTCCTTAAACATAGGTATAATTTTATTAATTCAAAAATATTTTTCATGTGTAATGAGTAAATGTGTGTGTACTATTGCAAATTGTTTCCTTATAATCTGTGTATGTAAACATTTAATATATGGTGAAATATGTGTGTAGGCGGTTGGTTTTCTATCCATGTCTAGCCAGTGGGAGAGTCTAGTGTGAATCTAGGTTGAATTTGCTACTGATTCGAGCATGCATACTGTGGGTGTGCGAGGGTAAGGGGTTATGACATTTTTATGCTGGTGTGTGTGTATTTTATGCATGTATATAATTAACACTATGCCCTTCCAATGTGTAAGGGTTGCGGGGGGGGGAGGTTTATTTCTGTTGATATGATACACGATAATGACACATTTATAGGAGTTTTACCCCAACCACTCCTAGCTACGACCTTGTAAAAAAGTTGATTTTTACTGGTGAATTTTATTTTTATTCTGTTTGATTTCTTTTGGAACAATGTTAATATTTAGTTGATATATTCAACCCGTAGAGATGTACTAACATCGAAAAGCTGGTTAATTCACCTAGTCTTTTCTAATGTTTATATGAGTTTATATATATATATATATATATATATATATATATATATATATATATATATATATATAGTACATGTATTATATTTGTTTCTATAGATGTTAATCCATTGAAACTGTAGTGTTTATAAAAAGTGCTCAATAACTAATACAGCTGTTTTTTTTAAAGGATTTGAATTTATATTTTGGTCTGAAGAAGTTGACTCTCAATTGGATGAGACATTATTGATTTTGATGAGGTTGATTTTGGGCGAACACCACGTCCAAGTGTGACCGAGACAATTTAGTGTCATGCCCGAAACCAAGAAGTAAAAGAGGCAAAAATCACACACACACACACACACACATATATATATATATATATATATATATATATATATATATATATATATATATATATACATACAAATTATTTATTTGAAAACTATAGGTTACATACTTTAGAGACGTACCATGATTTCATTGAAATAGATTGACCTTTTATTGTTGTTAAAAAGGTGGTTTTAGCCCATTCAAATCATCAGCGACTCACAAAATAAAAACAAATCGAAGAATATTGTATATTAGCTCTCATATCGAGAACTTTATTGATTTATTTTCAACATACACCGAAGGACCATACATATATATACGAGTGGTCTGAAAAGGTGGACACTCTGTGAAGAGTAAAACCGAAACATGTATGCACATATGTAACCAATGATGTTTGTTAAGATAAAAATTTATACTAAAGAACAGATCTACTTGCTATTGGGCACTTTTCATAAACACTGGAGTTTTAATGGATTAACATCTATATAAACAAATATAAAACATGTACTATATATATAAATATATATATATATATATATATAGCATAATATAAAATGAAATAATAAACGGTACGAATCAAATTTTATTAGAATTCAATGTTCAAGCAAAGTACCTTAAAGTCCTTAACTCATGAGTTTTCAAAGAAAATTCTTCTCCTCAGAGGACCATTACCGCAATGACATTACTGCAGGTAATAAAATTAAACTTTGAAAATATATAAAAATATATATAAATATACATAAAAGTATATAAAACATCAAATATATCAGCCCAAAACATACTTTTTTGTTAAAGCTATACAGTTCATCCAAGTCATACAATTTAAAACATATTCAGGAAAGATATCCAAGATGTTGATTGAAAAGTGATCCAGGTGGTGAATGGTAGTCCAAAAACGAAAAAAATTATTCAGGCAGGAAACCCGTTTGCGATCGATGCAGTGAATGACAGTGAAAAATGTATCCAAGGTTGTTCACTAATTAAAGATACTAGTTGCCTCTTATATCTTTTGTTGGATTAACTTTTTATATATATATATATATATATATATATATATGTATTACTGTTACACCAGCCGTTCTTACACAGGAGAAACTACACCGGTTGTCACTATAAATAGTGTGAGTCACCAGAAACACAGAGAAGACAAAGCACAGTCTTGTAACTGTCTAGCCAAGTGCTAGTCACTTTCTTACTTTGTTAATACACTTGTTAAACCAACCCTCGACTTGACTTCCTTTATTTATTATTTACTGTTGGACAACTTCACAACAATTACAAAGATCAAAATTAAGGTGATATTAAGATAGAGAGACATGGAATAGAACAGTCAAACCAATGGATGAAACATTTCTAGTTCAGTGCTTTCACATCGATGCAGAATCTGAACGAAATGCTAACTTTCTGGTCAAGAAAATCCACATTTTATTCTCTTGGAAAGTTCCCAAGGATCTATTGGATAAAACATAGCATGAATTTGTCCTAAGAATGAGAAATATCCAATCGAAAGATTTCGTTTCCACTGTCGGTATCTAATGTGAACAAACTATCGTATTCCCTTACATTGTCCCGTTGTATTTGCCACAGGCTTCAAGTTTTCCTTATTTGCATGTGTTTTATCTATTGGACTGGTTTATCTGAGATATTCAAGCATGAGGCTTGGAGGTCTGAGGATCTGAATTACAGAATTCAGTTATAAAGAGAGTCAGGGGGAATTGATTTGTGTCACCATTATCTTGTTTTTGTTTGAATAGAGATGTTAATGTTAGTTTCGTTGCTGGACGACGCTATGTAAAGACGAGAAGAGAGAAGTAGGAGTAGAAGAAGTGATGGGGTAAAAGGTAAGAACGAGTGAGTAGGAGGAAGAGTATAGAACTGAGAAGGAGCAGGGAGATTTTCTAAATTAGGAAGATAAGAGGAAATAAAGGAAATTAAGAAAGTGGAAGAGTTAAAGGATTAGAAAAATGGAAATGATGATGAGAAGGGGGGGAGGAAATAAGTGTAAAATGGATAATGGTCAAGAGGGGAAGTAAGAGGAGAGCAAAGAAGCTGCTACAGTTGAAAGAAAAGTGTAGCAGGGCGCAGTGAAAGTAGGAGGAGGAGGAGGAGGAGGAGGAGGAGGATGTGAGAATAAAAGGGAGGGTGATAATCAGAGGAATAGTATAAGGTGAGGAAGTGTTTGAATAGAGAGAAGTAAGAGTAGGGAAATTGAAGGAGTAGAAGAAGGAGGTTAAGAGGAGAAGGGAGGAGAAAATATGGGTAAAGGTGATCAAGGTAAAGAGAAGAAGTATGAGGGGGAGGGGATAAAGAAGTAGAGGGAGTAAAAGAAGTGAAAGAGGGGAAATAGAGAGGAAGAGAACAGAGATAACTTAAAGATGAATTAAGAAGAGAGAAGAAAAACAACAGAATAGAAGTTGGGAAAAACACGTTTTAAAATAGAGACGATAAGAGGTTACAAATGACTAGGACAGCACTTAGAGACAGCCAGTATCCCCCCAAAAGGGAGGGGGGTAAGGTGAAGAAGTGTTTGAATAGAGAGAAGTAAGAGTAGGGAAATTGAAGGAGTAGAAGAAGACAGAGAAGGGAGGAGAAAATAAGGGTAAAGGTGATCAAGTAAAATGACAGCACTTAGAGAACGCCAATCTCCCCCAGGGGCTGATAGCATCACACCTAACTTGATGAATTAGTTCTAAAATCTTTTTTACGCATTTTTAGGAGAGTGAAAGTGATAAAATTGATATCGATGTGGACTATGGCAAGTTCAAATCCGGTCGGATCTACTGCAATTTACTCACATTAGGACAGGTATAAATACCTTTCCTGTGTAAAATAGAGACTTGTAGTCTTCAATGAATAGTTTACAATGAATGGTTCCATTAGGTTGTGCGGAAAATCATCACACGTTTTCTCTGTATCATGTCGACCAAAATCTATCATGTCTTAACTGTCTCTGACTAGTTTCTTAGATTCTACGTTAATAATTTTAGTTATACACAAAAGTATTCACTGGAAACAAATGTAATAAGCACTTTTTAAACACAAATTCACCATGTTCGCATTAACACAACTAAAATACTCTACATGACTGAAAGTAAAAACACAAATTCACCATGTTCGCATTAACACAACTAAAATACTCTACATGACTGAAAGTAAAAACACAAATTCACCATGTTCGCATTAACACAACTAAAATACTCTACATGACTGAAAGTAAAAACACAAATTCACCATGTTCGTATTAACACAACTAAAATACTCTACATGACTGAAAGTAAAAACACAAATTCACCATGTTCGTATTAACACAACTAAAATACTCTACATGACTGAAAGTAAAAACACAAATTCACCATGTTCGCATTAACACAACTAAAATACTCTACATGACTGAAAGTAAAAACACAAATTCACAATGTTCGCATTAACACAACTAAAATACTCTACATGACTGAAAGTAAAAACACAAATTCCTATAAAATTGAAACCATCCAACGTTTTCTCCGCATCCTGCAGGATACGATCTGTCATGTCTTAACCGTCCTGTTTCTCACTATTTTTTCTTTAGCTGACTGATCGTTCCGGAAGTCCAGAGACATACGTTATCACGCCATTTTATCATTGATTTACCTCTTTCTGTACCCTTCCACATTTCTTTGCGGACAAGAAGACCAAAATCCAAGTTCAAATATATTAATAAAATGAATATAAAACCAATATTTTCAAAAGTGCTCAATAACAAGTAGAGCATTATAAAATTACATAAACAATATTATAACCTACGCCAATCAACCAGCGTTTCGAAACATGGTTGATTGGTGTGAGCTATAATATTGTTTATGTAATTTTATATATATATATATATATATATATATATATATATATATATATATATATATATATATTCATTTCTATTTCTCCAACAAGTACGGACGTCCACCCAGTAGGGGCCATTATTTCATTTTATTTTTCCTCCCAATATGTCTACCCTACATGTATCTGTACTTGCATGACAGTTTTTCTCTATTTTATCATCCTGATGAAGTCTTATAAATAAAGACGAAACGTTGATGTACACATAAAAAACATCCATTTTTTGGTTTTCCTTTTTCATTTTCCCATCACGTCGGATTACCTTCATCCTTCTCTTCCCATATTTATATATATATATATATATATATATATATATATATATATATATATATATATATATATATATATATATATATATATTACTATTTCATGGATCCACATAAAATTTCATAAGGAGATATAATTTTGTATGTATCAATTTTCAGTACTTACTTCAACAGTGCTCAATACGTAAGTAGAGCTATGAAAATATATTTATGGTAATTAAGCTACACAGAGGCTCCAGCGTTTCATCCCCGGGGGGGGGGGAATCTTTAGACATTTTAGCCTGAAGATTCTCCCCGGGCCTGAAACGCAGGAGCCTCTGTGTAGCTTAATTGCCATAAATATATTTTCATAGCTTACTATGTATATGCAGTATTAAATGTCATAATTTTATTCCAGCTTCCTGTACATTTTTTGCTATTGTCCATTTATACTCTACTGAAGTCTATACTATTGACTTTAATTTTAATTATATTTAGCTGACTGATCGTTCCGTAAGTCCAGTAACATACGTTATCACGCCAATTATCGTCGGTGTACCTCTTTCTGTGCCATTCATTTGGGACAAGAAGACCAAATGTACATAGACTTTCAAATTACTGTGATTTCTAAATATGTTGTCTTGTTTCTGTAAACACGAGCTTATAGAATTGCGATAAAAGAGTGGCGTATTGCCTTAATTAGACATTTAAACCCCATTCTCAAATGTTCGAAATAAATATCGTCAATCAATGGGATTTTACTGATCGTTTTTTTTGTTTTTTTTAAATGATTCTTGCAGTGTTTTTTCATACCAAATTTTACTTAATAATTGCTATGTACTCGTTAATACAGTTTCAATAATTTATTTGAGAATACAATTTTCAAACATATAATCATTGTCGTATCATTCATCATATTCGGTTTAACGTCCGTTTTACATGTTGGCATGTGTTGGACGGCTTTCAGAAATTGACTTTCAAGCTTATCTTTGGTCAGGTTTCTTTGGAAGTCATTTCCTTAATTGAGGCAAGATTTTTATAGGTCGGATGCCCTTCCTGACGCTAACCCAGTGTGGTGATGGGGACCAATGTTTTGATTGAGACACCATCTCAAGGTGATTGCCAATCAAGGATAAAGAACGAACTGCCTGCCCTTAATCAGCCCTTAATAACGAAGATGATAAAAAAGAGAAGAAATGTGTATACTTTCACAAATTAGGACCCACGCTAACTTTGACCCTAACCCTAACCCTAACTCTAACCTTAACCCCCACCCTGACCCTAACCCAAAACTCTAACCCTACGACGGTGTCAAAGTTAGCGTGGGTACTAATCCGTGAAAGCACCAAAATGTGTATACTTTTCTTGCATGAGTTAAAACTTCACAAACAACTGCAAATATCAATAGGGCACGGGGAGAAGGATCCACAAATGATCAGATAGTACGAATGTTGTCTTAACAAATTTCTAGTTGTAATGAAAGCGTTGAAGAAGGTAGAGGATGGGCATGCACTTTTGGATAATGAACGTTTGAAAGCAATTGTTGAACAAAACTCTCGTCAATGTGCCAGAAATGGGTCTACGGCACTTGATGTCAGTATTACAACGGTGTCCGATCATTTGAAGCGAATTGGTAAGATTAAAAAACTTGATGAATGGGTCTTTTGAATAGATGCTTGTTTCTATAAACAGTCATTATTTTTCCGAACAACAACCTGTGTGTTAGCACAAAAAAGGGTTGATATGCCATAAAAAAGAAAATCGAAATGTTCACATCATTAGTAGCTTTTCATCAATATCAAGCAGATGGTAGAAAAAAAGACTTGCAATGTTGGAGAATGAAATAATTCATAGATTACAAACCAGATCTGAATAACTTCCAAAAAATAACGGCAACTTTTGCAATACGTTCTTATCTATGTCGACATTAATTTAAAATAAAAAAAGAAGCATTTTCTCTTCCTTTTTTTCGACAGTTTCAATAACATAATGTATATAATCTTGCGAATCTCACTGTCTGCAAAACATTCGTAGAGGCGATATTGTCTTCTAATTATTTTCTCGTATGATTCGCGGATTGAATAAAACTAAATTGCATAATTGATATTTAGAGAGTTATACAAAATACTAATTTGCGAAAACCTAGCAAAGGACATGACATATACGAGGTAGTGGTATTATGATTAGTATAAAGCTCAATATGATAGACTATCGAGTCTCTTGTGTGTGGAAGATCTGCTGTCTTCAATCGGATCTGTTCCGGTCAATTTTTTATGTTATTGATATATATATGTATATATATATATATATATATATATATATATATATATATAGGATCAAATATAACCCAAAAGTAAAACTTTTAGTAGATGGAACCTATTGTGAAGAGGTTTAGCTCAATATACGAGATAGAGCAATTGTAGAGATAGAAGAAAAGGAGAAAAAATGGCCATTTTTCTCCTTTCAATTCCTTTTAAGTGCGTTTGGATTTACCTATAATTCTGAACACTTTTCTCCACACTGCTCCTACGCAAATATTTTTGCAAATATTTTTTCGCGTTCTACAATTCATCGGACTTCCTCTCAACGGAAATTTACCAGCCGGACAAAGCGCATATCTTTTTTACGAAACTTTTCTTTTTTCACTGCGTTTTTTTAATAACATTTTTCATATTTTTCAAATATTTGAACTTTGTTTTTTTTCGAAAGCCAACTTATCCATCTGTATTTCTCCTCTGATGATAAGATCTCGATCTTTGAAAAGCCTTGGCTTAAGGAAAGAATAATAAACACTAGTTTATTACTGAATACACCTTGCATTGAACAATTGAAATTTGAAATAAATCTGGACATTCGTCGAATATTTATCACTCTTTTTTCTTCTATCTCTCTCTCTCTCTCTCTCTCTCTCTCTCTATATATATATATATATATATATATATATATATATATATATATATATATATAGATAGATAGATAGATAGATAGATAGATAGATAGATAGATATTAATTCAGTAGAATACAACATTTATGACATCATTAATATTTTGTAATCATGTTCCAAAAATGTCAGCACTCAACAATAGTCTCCATGTGTACACGCGTTTCAGAAATCCAATTTATTATGTGTTTACGACTGAATTGAAATATATAAGCTCCGTTTAACATTAAGTGCTATCCATTCATTGAGCTGAAGCTAATCTGCAGTATTTAGTTATATCCTGGGCATTCATAAATTTTCTACTTATGTTATAAAATATTTGTGTTATGTAATCTACTAGAGATATAGCAACATTTTAGTTCTTTGAAACTTTCTCACCGAAGTAAAGCGACGTTGAGCCTAGTCAATACTAAATGCGTGACGCTGTGTGTGGACACCTAGCTATGGGCAAATAGCGTCGCTAACCTGCAGTGCCTAGCGTGGCGACTATAGAAAAAAATCCTGAATGACAGTCACCAATAAGGTGGATGGAAACCAGGGAGGCGTTCCTCCACCAGCAGTGATAAAAAACCCTGATGGCGATGATATATATATATATATATATATATATATATATATATATATATATATAGTAAGCTATAAAAATATATTTATGGCAATTAAGTTACACAGAGGCTCCCGCGTTTCTGTGTAGCTTAATTGCCATAAATATATTTTTTAACTTACTACCTAGCTCTACTTACGTATCGAGCACTGTTGAAGTAAACACTGAAAATTGATGCATAAATTTTTTAATCTACTTATAAAATTTTATGTGGATACATGAAATACTAATATATATATATATATATATATATATATATATACATCAAACTAGAAGATGGACGGGTATAAACAATGTGTATAGCGTTAGTTTTTAATTTTAAGTTTTTCTTTTGTGTGTGTGTGGGGGGGGGTCGGGAGCAAAACCCCTAAATGGTACAGTTTACAAAAAAAATAATGTGACCACATTACTCACCGTATTACCTGTAATATGTATCCCATAATTCATAGTCATAAATTTATTGATTTAGGAGTTTACTCCACATATACATATTATTGATACATACGTAACTGAGCACTCTTCATTTTTCCGATACAAAAAAAAACATTATACGTTGATCAGTCGTCCATACCAGCGGTTTCTAGACGAAGATCGCTGGATGTACACGAAAAGATAAAACATGAAGAGAAGAGTCAAAATAAAGAACTAAAGACTGAAAGAAAGAAGAAAAAAGTCTTCGAACCCGAAAAAGTACGATTAGTTAAAATGTTTATTACCTATGTTTTTTGTATTTTTTAGTGATATTTCACCTCAAACAAGGCAGGTCGCCACTGTAGACGTAAGGGGCTACTGAGAATCAGGTAGTAGGTTTGTTGGTGTCATCCTAAGTTGGGAGCTGTGCAGCGAGATGTCTGTTTACATTAGTTTTAAACCTCTGCATGTCGGTACAGTCGGGGAAACAGAGAGCAGAGAGGGAGTTCCAGAGGCCGGCAGCACGAGGAAAGAAGCTGCTGGAGTAGAAGGCTCTCCGGCATCTGGGGACCTCCACAGTGAATTGATTTATATGAATGTTAAAATCTGTTCTTACCGACGTTTAACGATAAAATATTGAACATGCCAATATGTTAAATGCACATGGTTACGGACAATTTTGGACATTGAGATGAATTAGGGGTCAACAGATATTTTCTCTCAAAGCAACCCTAACTTGGAATAATATGAATGACAAATTGATGAATATATAGAAATAATAAAAAAATAAAAATGAAAATAATAAATAATAAATAAAAGTAATAAAAGAATGTTGAATGTATGTACTGTAGCTTTTCCATCTTTTTGGGGTCACTGATGAAGTCTTCTTAAGAAAAAAATGGTGGATATTTTCGTATACTTTTGCATACTTGATATATAAAGAACATGTTTGTGTTTGAGGAGGGCAGAAACAATTGTATGTCAATAAAAACTGTTTTTGTATCCTCTTATGGAAATTTGCTCTCTTACATAAAATTAAAAATTAATATAAAAACTTAGGTTTAGTATATGGAACGTTTATGTTTTTGTCTTTTAAGGGAAGTGGGGTCTGATCAACTCTGCTGGGAAGCCATGAAATTAAATACTGTCTGGTTTTTAAATTCCCGAAACAGTTTTTCATGGTAAACAATTGATGATCCCTTAAATAATGTTAGAAGCAAACTAATATAATAACTGAAAAAGTTAAATTGACTTACATGAGTGATTTTCCACTGAACGACTTTGGACTTAAGTTTTTTTTTGTTTTTTTTAAAGTTTTTTTTTATATAGTTTTTATGGTTGAGAAACTTCCAAGACTATATATATATATATATATATATATATATATATATATATATATATATATATATATATATAAGCCAATAACTTCATATTTTCTCACAATTTTCACTTCAGCAAGTATGTTTTTGAGTGCTATGACGTATTTGTGATAATAGATATTCACACTTACCAGATCTGAAGCGACCACAATAGTTTGCCTGCTGAGTTGCTATTTGTGGCAATAGATAGGTGCATGCTTAGCATTGGGCTTTTTGCGGGTATCGGTCATCTGCATGCAAGGACAACCACCTGATTTTAAAGTTTGTATACAACAAGAAGGAAATGGAAGTGAAAGTAAGCATTCATGACAAGAGAGTTGTGCAAAGACTGCGGTATTTGTAAACAGAAGCAGAAGAAGAAGAACAAGAAGAAGAACAAGAAGAAGAACAAGAAGAAGAACAAGAACAAGAAGAACAAGAAGAACAAGAAGAAGAAAGGGTGCAGTGGATATAAGATGGTGAGGGGGACAAAAGTGTACCCTCTGATAAATTTACAATGTGTATTATTCTATTTATTCTGTCTAGCATAGAATAAATCCCTTAGCATGTATCTCCCTTTGCCGGCTCTTTATCCGTAAGGGATTCGTTCCAGTTCCAACACAGGGCGAGAATCTTCCGGTGCCATGTTCTCGTTTTGTTTAGAGGCCTTTTCACCCGACCTCTATGGAAAGATTTCTATCCCTTTAAATATTCCAACATTTTAGGCATCTCAGGTAAGAAATATTGTCTTTCTTCTCCTTCACAATAGAATTAAATAGTTCTAGTATTTTTTTTATTTTTATATCTTTTATCTAGAGAAGTTTGTTTACCTCCCCTACCCCACGTGTAGCCTATATCTTTTCGGTTGTAACTCGCCTATTTCTTAACATAATTGCATTTCTCACTTCATAGCATTATCTTTTCTGCTCAAAATATTTTCTATTATGTAAATTTATTAGCTTACACTTTAGACTTTAGGCACCCCCCCATCCTGCCTTGTCTTCGTTTTTTGTATTTACGCATTTCTGAAACAATGTCTTTTATTTCTTTTCAGTTTTTACCTTTGTCGATGTGCAATAAACCTGTGCCTAAAATAATACTATGCCTCAGAGTCTTGCTTGTTGATAGGAGTTTATACTAGCTGTCCGAGGGCTGAACATTTTCTACAAAACAAACGCATCCCGGAGACAGCTATTGTTACAGTATTTATGGAGTCTGACAACCTTGCACTTATGAAAACATGGTGCACAGTTGCCAGGTGCACTACGACTCATCCAAAGGGCATATACATGTGTACATGCATAGGGAAGAGGAGCATCAGGTGTAGTTTCAGTGCATTTCTGAAAGCATGAGGGTTTTAAAGATGCAATGTTTCAACAGCCAACAACCAATGTGATAAAAAAGTGTTTTCTGACTTTGTAAGCTTGTCCACCTGTGTTAAGCACATGAGATCAAAAAGTGGCTTAGGATTGTTGTTGTTGGCGAAATGGTTAATTATTTTGTGGATGTTTACTAAGTTAGTTTCTAGCCATCGAAGCTTCGATGAATCCAAGCATAGGAAAGCAAGGCATTCAGAGTGTGACAGGTGTCTGATGGAGAGTATTCGCTTGGTTGCACGTTTCTGAACAGTTTCCATGTGATCAATGTTCTGAGCAAGATGAAAGTTCCATATTGATGATGCGAATTATACATGTGGTTGCACCATAGTTGTATACAGTTTTTTATAGATGGCTGGAAGGCGGTTAACAAATGTCTTGATAAGTTATGAAAAAACATCCTAAGCCTTATGTTTCGTAATTTCTGAGATGAGGATTGATAATTTGTATAAAAGTCGGGTATGTGAAGGGAAAAGGGAAACAATCTACCCTTATAGGACCAAGTAAAAATTATAGGCAGAGAAGAACGGTGGAATCAAAGAAGCAACACATATGTTGGGTGACAACGACTGACTAAACTGACCTAGTAAAGAATTTAATACAATATTGGAACCATTAATTATGAATAATAGAAAAGGACACCATAATATATATATATATATATATATATATATATATATATATATATATATATATATATATATAGTAACTAGCAGGGCCCGGTGTCCTGGTGCTGCCCGGGGAAAATATAACAGACTGATTGTTAATTTAGCAAATGAATTGGCTCAATGAATACTACTTTAGTCACAGATGAGTGTTAAAAAATGTCTTTTTTGCTACATCCTAGCACTAAGTGAAACAAACCTTCAATCCTCAATCTCCTCTCACGACTTTGATATGACTTATTACCTCTCACTCTACCGTAAAGACTCTGACAAACATATGCACATGGTAGGAGTTTATGTCCGGAACACCCTCCCCTTGACTAGAGAACATAGGTTAGAATCAGATGAACAAGCCTACATGTGCTTTAGATTGACCTTACATCACAGCGTTAGTTACTTTTATTTTTTATACCGTTCTCCTTCGATCGAGAACTGTATTCTGCTTAACTCTGTCTTTGACTCAGATGCCCAAATACATGTATTTGAGGATTTTAATGCACACCACCGTGATTGGTTGAAATTCTCCAGCTTTACTGATGCAGCTGGTAACTCTACGTTTAATTTCTCCTTAGCTCACTCTCTTTAACAGACTGTCACATTCCCGACCTGCATCCCTGATCGTGCAGACCAGCAAGCCTCACTTCTTAACCTATTCTTGACCTCACTACCCAAGGCTTGTGTAGCGAATGCCTGTAGCCAGACTGGAAACTGATCAGATTGTGGCAATGATTGTCATCACCTTAAAAACTAGTTAAAAAGCTGATGAGCCGTTGCTCAAAATAACGAGTAACTACTAGCAGAGTGATTTTGAATCCCTCAGAGATCACATAAGTGACGTCCCATGGGTTAAAGATTGTTCATTCCCTGCTGATCAGTGTGAAAATGAGTTAAACGAATGGGTCAAAGCAGGCATTAAAGATTATGTCCCCATCCGAAAATTCTTCAACAAACCCTACTCTCCTCAATGGTTCACCTCAGAATATGCGGCTGCTATTGCTAAGAGGCAGCAAGCATTTCGAAAATTCGGCCGACATAAGTCAACTGCGAATAGACAGAAATCTATAGCGTCAACAAATTATTGTAAAGTAGTGATAGGTGAAGAAAATAGAAGGTATACAGAAATAACCAAAAAATGCATTCAGTGACAGAAACTAGATACTCACGATTTCTGGAAAATCTACAATAGTGTGGTGAACAATGGACAATCAATAATTCCCCCGCTATCAAACCACAACGATGTCGTTTGCATAGCAATTGATATGGCTGAACTACTTGCCCAGCATTTCGCGTCAAACTCCACTATTTACTCAGAAAACCACCCTCTCCCTAAATTCCCATTGCAGACTCAAGCCACACTTGAAAACCTGGTCATCACCCCAACTCATGTCAGGGACATCATAAAAAAACTTGACACCTCCAAAGCTTGTGGGCCTGATCTTATACCTGTAATAGTAATAAAGAAATGCTCTGCTGAACTGGCCGTTGTTCTCTCCAAACTCTACAACAAATGCCTAGCTGAATCTTGCTTCCCTGATAGCTGGTAAATTGCCTCTGTGGTACCAGTCTTCAAGAATTCTGGAGATAGAACTGATCCTTAAAACTACCGCCCAATCTGTCTACTCCCGATCTTTGCTAAAATCTTTGAATCCTTAATCAATCTAGCAATAGTCTGGCAACTAGTTAATGCTAAACTTCTTTCTGACGGCCAGTATGGATTTAGACAAGCACGATCTGCTGTGGATATCCTAACGGTCATCTCTGAAAGCATATACCATACACTGGACAAGGCAGGTGAAGCTAAGGCAGTAGCGCTTGATATATCCAAAGCCTTTGACAAGGTCTGGCATAATGGGCTTCTCCTAAAAATTCATTCATATGATATTACTGGACAAATATTTAATATAATTAAATCCTTCCTAACCAAAAACAAAAATCCAGGTTGTCCTCGATGGCCATTCATCTAAGCAACATGACATAAATGCTGGTGTACCGCAGGGATCCATCCTTGGACTTCTACTGTTCCTGATTTTCATAAACGACCTCCCTGATGTCATTGAGTCTAGAGATAGGAATATTTGCTGACGACACCAAGCTTTACTCTCATCATGTTGGTAAAACGGGCGCAATCGTATCCGAGGCAATGGCTGACTCCTTAGAAAATTACCTCTAGGCTGTAGTGGATTGGGGTCGTAAATGGATAGTAACTTTTAATGCCGCAAACACAAAGCTCCTTTCTTTCAATAACTACAAGAAACTTCTTCAACCACAGATTGCCATGGCAAATAACACCTTACCTGAGAGCCCAACATTCAAACCTCTCGGCCTAACATTCATAGATAACATGAATTAGAATAAATACATTGAAGACATTGCCAAGGCTGCTGCAAAGAAAGTGGGTTTCTTCTACCGTGCTAGTAAACTTCTCACACCTGACATTATCGTATACCTCTACAAAGCCACCATCTGCTCATGCATGGAGTATTGTTGCCACATCTGGGCTGGTGCATCATCCACTAGTCTCTTCCTTTTAGACAAGGTCCAAAAAAGAGTCTCATCGCCGCAATGTTGCATCCTTGTTCTGTTTTTACAAGTACTTCAATAGATTGTGCTCCGATGAACTTGCTGCTCTAGTGGCCCCTCGACGTAAATTCACTATGCCAACCCGACAATCAGCTAAATCCCATCCATTCACTGTGGAGGCTTCTAGATGCCGAAGAGCCTTCTACTCCAATAGCTTCTTTCCTCGTGCAGCCGGCCCCTGGAACTCCCTCCCTGCTCCTTGTTTCTCTGACTGTACTGACATGCAAAAATTTTAAACTGATGTAAACAGACATCTCGCTGCACAGCTCCCAACTTAGGATGACACCCCCCCCCCATAACTTACACCCTATCTCTCAGTAGCCCTTTTACGTCTACAGTGGCAGCCTACCTTGTTTGGGGTGAACTATGTTGATAACAAAAAGAAAAAATAGCAACTAAATCCGATGCGTTTTTTGTTGGGAGGTTTAGTTTTTAAGGCGAGTACATGTATTTTCGTGACCTTGCCACTCGGACTTAGGGTTAGTGGTAAAAAATGTGATTAAATGCCCTCAAAAGTTAGAATTCATTGTTTCCGTTTTCACTTGTAATTTCTTAAAAAAACAGAATCTCATATTTTTAAAGTGGTGATAATTAGTGGGAGGTGAAAATTTTAGTAATTAAATCGGATGCAGGTTTTTTTTGGGGGGGGTGTAGTACGTGTATGAGTACGTGTATTTAGGTTTAGTAGCATTATATCTTGATTTTAATCTTCGTAAGGGGGCCGAAAAGTGGTGCAAAACTGTTCTGTTTGAGGAATTAATTTTATCCGTCCTGGGACAGGTATTCTTCTAGTTAATAATAAAAGTTAATATTAAGTTACTATTATTATAAAGAGCTGTTAAGGATGTAATTATTTAGATCAGGGGCGGGCAACCTTTTCAGAGTGAGGGCCAGATGAGACTTTTGGAAGAAGATCGCAGGCCGGAGTGAAAAACGAAATCTCAAAATTACTATATTTTGTTTAGATGGATAAATTGTACAAAAATTGCATTGAACACTCTACAAATCTGATATTTTTTCTCAAGAGACTTCTGTATGTAATGTTATAAAAGGTGCCGACGAAAAGCCATTTTGGAATCATAAAAAATAATGACGGGGAAGTAGCAAGTTGATCCAGCATTCGTTTTAACACACCTCACATAAGTTCTATGTTTCATGCCCTTTCCTTGTCTCTCGTTTCCTCTTTGCCTCTCTCTTTCTCTTTTTCTATTTTTATCTCTTAATAGTTAAAGAAAAAGGAAATATACATGCATCATCACTTGCTGATATTTATACATTTTTAACCAACTGTAAATCTTAATTGAAACCTACTTTTACGTCTATGTCACAAAATTATATGAGTTTTACTGAGAGGTCCGCGGGCTGGATTGCAATAGTAAAGCCTAGCAGGGTGGCGGGCCGGACGCTAAGCCTTCGCGGGCCACATCCGGCCCGCGGGCTGGAGGTTGCCCACCCCTGATTTAGATTATAGTTGGACCTGGCATAGACAGATCTTTCAACTAGTATTTTTTGTCAGAATCTTTTAGATGAAAAAGTGTTTGCTACATTATTTATAAGTAGGATTGGTGTGTTAGGTTTTGTTTTTATTTTCGTGATATATTGACTGGCGTATTCTTTGAACATCATCAGGTGGCTGTTGAAATCGGCAACCTCAGAACAGATTCCCGATTTAATCTGCGGAGTCAAACTGTTCCTCTTCTGTCCTTTTCTATTTGTAATCACTGTTAACAAAAGCTCCCACGTGCTGTTTATCAGTGGCGTAGCATGGGTTTCAGACACTCTTCGCTACAAACAGATTGATATTTCATTTATTCATTGATTGACGTACAATGTAATGATGATAAAAAGATTTAACCTGTGGAGATCATAAGAAAAAAAATTTTTGGATATTCAATACAAAACATACAAAACTATAATAAAGTCTAAAATAGGTGATAAGTTGAAAATAATGAAAATATGAATCATCATCATCATCATAATAATCATCATCATCATCATCATCATCATCATCATCATCATCATCATCATTTTAACGTCTGTTTTACATGCTGGCATGTGTTGGATGGAGATGACACAAACAACTTAGATTCATCCCTCCTTTCAAAAATAAATATGGGTACTTGTAATGAATAGGTACCCAAAGAATTTCATTGCTTGCATAGTCAGTCCCGGGTATCGATGGATAATCCTGCATCAGTCTTAGAAATGGCCAAAACATTTTAAAATTTTAAATCTATCTTCTTTTTTTTCCTTTTTCTTTTTTTTTTGGGGGGGAGGTCAACTTTATTTTTGTTTTGAGAGGCAAAAATCTTTGTTAGCCCTAACCTTTACCCTGACCCTAATCTAACCCTTCGTATGCTTGCTGTCGTCAGCCTTTTTACATGTTTTTTTGGCAACTTTCAAATCATAAACTGATTCGCCATTTCCGGGTCTGACTGCGGATTCTCCGTCGATACTCGCGACTGATTACAAAAGTACTGAAAATCTCAGGGTGCCTATTCATTACAAGTACCGAAATATGAAAGAACACTGGAGTAAGGAATTTATTCTTAACGAAAATATCAAAAAGACTGAACAATTCGGTTGTTATTTGTGATCCACAGATCAGTGATCAGCTCAAGTCCCAGATCTAGAAGGCTGTTGTACGACCTGCTATCTTGTACAGCTCTGAGTGCTGACTGTCAAAAAGGAAGCAGAAAGAAGACTATCAGTGATGCAGATGATGATGTTGTCTTGGACTTCCAATCTGACCAGACTCCATTATGTCCGAAATGTCGATATTTGTCACCGATATGATGTTGCACTAATCTCACACAAGATGAGAGAAAATCGTCTGCACTGGTATGGATACTGCTGTGGACCTGTAAGGGGTCCGGATAGAAGACACGAACTCGGGATTAAGTGAAACAAAGCATATTGAAGAAAGTATAAATACAGCATATAAAGAGAGTGGTTGAACGTCTGTCTGACTGCCGGTATTAGACTGGGATAGTTCCAACACCGAGAGGTATTTATTGTGAAGCAGAAGATTTTATGTAGTCCGTAAAAGTAGGTACCATAACAGAAAGATCTCAAGATGGCCAAACTTCATCCCTTCACTGTGTATGCTGGAGAGAGAAATTCAGTGCAAACCGCTCCACGCAAAATAAATTTAGAAGAAAACGATGATGAATTCTGTGTTTGGGAGGTGACGTTGGTTAAGTGGATATCGACATGGACTGAAGACCTGGGTGTTCCAAGTTCGAACCCAGTCGGTTCCAAAGTACCACTGTCACTTAGGGATGTTGGCAACCTTTTCGTGGTCCTTCCCGTAAGTACCCGATGTCTTTCCAGAAAGATTTCTAACTAGAAAAACATCGGGGAAACGAATGCCAATACCAGAATCATCTGATTCAAACGAAAGAAGAAGAATTCTGTGTTTATTCTTCCAATTTTTCGAATGACGAAGTTCTTTATGATCTCTTCAACATCAGGTAATTTTGTATATTGTATTTCAATAGAAAGAATCGCTAAGTTAGTGAGTCTATTAATGCTCATATTTTCAAAGATAATGTTTTATTAATTTCAGGAAAATAATACAAACAATCATTCCAGAACTTCCAAAACGTAACTATATTTGTGGTAATAACTGGTCCTCTCTGCGTTTACACGGGTCATGTACATTTGTTTACACATAATGCAAAGGTGTTCAGAAAGAAAGCGTGCTTATGTAGTGTGCACACGTTCTTAAATAATGTGAATGTGTTAATCAGGACATGTTTACGTTAAGAGTGATAAAGTAGGCATTTTTAATGTGACAGCACCTATGCAGGATTTCAAATCTGATTTGTCACCCATCATGTAAATGCGTCCAGATTACCACATACGTAAATCGACCAACACTGTTGGACTATTTACAAATGTATGCACACTTGTTGCGGGACTGTCTGAGAGATACAAAGATGGTACAACAATTAGAATTTTTATTTCAGGGCAAAAAGTACAATTTCAGAACAAGAATGGATTTTCCAACCGGTTTTCTTATTTATACATGTCGGCCTATTAGCTGCTGCTGATTCTCCAATGCCCATAACACATGACAGCCCGTTGACCAGCTGTAATTATGACATTGTGTATTTTCGTAGTGTCTCACCAGGATCAGCACTACTTGAATATTTTCCAGTGTTATATTAACTTCTTCCCTTCAGACTTCCACACTTAAGGGAACATCTAAAATAAAGTCAATCTGAACTGTCTTGTTTTTCTTTCACTAGTAATGTTTTGGAAAAGTCTTTGTAAAAAATAAACGATGTTCTTGTTTTTTGTCAGACTTGAAGAAGAATATTACATAAATGAAATTATGAGTCAAACTTTTAAAAAAAATTTTAAAAAAGAAAAAGAAAAAAAGAAAATGACCCCGTAAGTCTGAAGGAGAAAAAAAATGTTTGTTTACTTTTTGGTACGCCAATTTAATTTTTTACATAGTAAATATTTACCATTTAACTGTTTAAGATGACAAACACAGGAATTAAAGTTGTATATGAAAATAGCCGGTTTTATTTGGGCAAAAGGTACAATTACGAATAGTTAGGTTCAGTGGCTCGCATCGCAGAAATGTTAGTTCTGAGTGCCTGACGTTGATGATTGAAGTGTGGACGTCGTACTAAGATGGATGAATAGCTCAGTAAATCTGGTTGCTTCACCACCGATGCCGGTCGGGTGTGGACGTCGCACTGAAAAAGAAATTATCCTGAAAAGGATAGGGTTTGTCCTGAGAAGGACAAATAATTCACAAGTGTAGTATTTTTTTTTTAGGTTGGGTTGTCCTGAAAGGAACAGTTTGTCCCGAGAAGGACACTTAACTCGCAAGTGTAGTAGTTTTGCGGATTGTCCTGAAAAGGGCAGAGTCGAACTGGGAAAGACAGATAGATCACAAGTGTCTGATCAGGAAAAATGGACGTCAGTTAATGGCCTCAGTTCTAACAAAAAAAACTTTCATAATATTATATTACTTGAAATGCCCATTTGTTGTTTATTTTTATCAATAAACGATAATGCAATACTCTATCAAAAGTTTTGGTAAAGTCTAAGTACAAAATGTATGCACTATCTCAGAAATATAAATTTATAACATCAATACTTTCTAAAAGATTTGATATGGTTGATTTCCATGTTGTCTAAGGTTTCTAACATTTTTGTACACTTGAGAATGTGATTTCTAATAAATTTCTCAAAAACCTTAGACAAAATACATGCCAAGAAAATGGGTCTATAGTTACTTATTTGCTTATTAGAATTACGACTTCTGTTTTTATTTGATAAATACATTTATTAAATACAAGAGTATTTAATAAATGTATTATTATTCAGCCTTGAAAAAAGCACTCTTTTTTTTTACAAAAAACTTAAATATACTTGGATGTATTTTATTAGGTACAATGGATTTACTAACATCTAACTCAGAAAATAATATTCATACATCTTTAACTGTTATCACCCACACTTATTGTTATAGTACCTCACCTATAACGGACTTAAGGCTCTTCCATTCACCATAAATACTTGGAGCATCTGCTCATCAGTGTCGGGCTCACACCCCATCCTGCTCAGTCTTTCATTAACTTCGGTTGATTGAGGACGTCGGGATGGGGTAATACCAGTCGAGGATTCGTTCTCGACAATCAGTCTAGCAGGAACTGAGCCATTTCGGTGGCTTTTAATCTGCCGGGCTGATGTATATTGTCCTGGGTTTTCCTAGGAGGTGCACCCTCCTAGGCCTTGCCTTCCCTATTATGGGAGGAGTAAGTTCATTGATTGCTGCCGGAGGCGCCTTTACCGGGGAATGCCGATGGGGTTGCCCAGGCTATTTTTGTTAGGCCAGAGTGCTCCCTCTTTAGGGCGCTGGCTTGATCTCCCCACTTTCCGACCTTGTGTCACATATTGCTTTGTGGGAAGCGATTAAATACCCGGGCTAACGCCCCATCCTGTTCGGTCTTTCATTAACTTCGGTTGATTGAGGACGTCGGAATGGCATAATACCAGTCGAGGATTCGTTCTTGACAATCAGTCCAGCAGGAACTGAGCCATTTCGGTGGCTTTTTATCTGCCAGGCTGAGGTATATTGTCCTGGGTTTTCCTAGGAGGTGCACCCTCCCAGGCCTTGCCTTCCCTCTTTGGGGAGGGGTAAGTTTATTGCTTCCTGCCTGAGGCGCCCTTACCGGGGAATGCCGACGGGGTTGCCCAGGCTATTTTTGTTAGGCCAGAGTGCTCCTTCTTTAGGGGCGCTGGCTGGCTTGATCTCCCCACTTTCCGACCTTGTGTCACATATTGCTTTGTGGGAAGCGATTAAATACCCGGGCTAACGCCCCATCCTGTTCAGTCTTTCATTAACTTCGGTTGATTGAGGACGTCGGAATGGCGTAATACCAGTCGAGGATTCGTTCTTGACAATCAGTCCAGCAGGAACTGAGCCATTTCGGTGGCTTTTTATCTGCCAGGCTGAGGTATATTGTCCTGGGTTTTCCTAGGAGGTGCACCCTCCCAGGCCTTGCCTTCCCTCTTTGGGGAGGAGTGAGTTTATTGCTTGCTGCCGGAGGCGCCCTTACCGGGGAATTCCGACGGGGTTGCCCAGGCTATTTTTGATAGGCCAGAGTGCTCCTTCTTTAGGGGCGCTGGCTGGCTTGATCTCCCCACTTTCCGACCTTGTGTCACATATTGCTTTGTGGGAAGCGATTAAATACCCGGGCTAACGCCCCATCCTGTTCAGTCTTTCATTAACTTCGGTTGATTGAGGACGTAGGAATGCCGTAATACCAGTCGAGGATTCGTTCTTGACAATCAGTCCAGCAGGAACTGAGCCATTTCGGTGGCTTTTTATCTGCCGGGCTGAGGTATAATGTCCTGGGTTTTCCTAGGAGGTGCACTCTTCCAGGCCTTGCCTTCCCTCTTTGGGGAGGAGTGAGTTTATTGCTTGCTGCCGGAGGCGCCCTTACCGGGGAATTCCGACGGGGTTGCCCAGGCTATTTTTGATAGGCCAGAGTGCTCCTTCTTTAGGGGCGCTGGCTGGCTTGATCTCCCCACTTTCCGACCTTGTGTCACATATTGCTTTGTGGGAAGCGATTAAATACCCGGGCTAACGCCCCATCCTGTTCAGTCTTTCATTAGCTTCGGTTGATTGAGGACGTCGGAATGCCGTAATACCAGTCGAGGATTCGTTCTTGACAATCAGTCCAGCAGGAACTGAGCCATTTCGGTGGCTTTTTATCTGCCGGGCTGAGGTATAATGTCCTGGGTTTTCCTAGGAGGTGCACTCTCCCAGGCCTTGCCTTCCCTTTTTGGGGAGGAGTGAGTTCATTGCTTGCTACCTGAGGCGCCCTTACCGGGGAATGCCGACGGGGTTGCCCAGGCTATTTTTGTTAGGCCAGAGTGCTCCTTCTTTACGGGCGCTGGCTGGTTTGATATCTCCACTTTCCGACCTTGTGTCACATATTGCTTTGTGGGAAGCGATTAAATACCCGGGCTAACGCCCCATCCTGTTCAGTCTTTCATTAACTTCGGTTGATTGAGGACGTCGGGATAGGGTAATACCAGTCGAGGATTCGTTCTCGACAATCAGTCCAGCAGGAACTGAGCCATTTCGGTGGCTTTTAATCTGCCGGGCTGATGTATATTGTCCTGGGTTTTCCTAGGAGGTGCACCCTCCTAGGCCTTGCCTTCCCTATTATGGGAGGAGTAAGTTCATTGATTGCTGCCGTAGGCGCCTTTACCGGGGAATGCCGATGGGGTTGCCCAGGCTATTTTTGTTAGGCCAGAGTGCTCCCTCTTTAGGGCGCTGGCTTGATCTCCCCACTTTCCGACCTTGTGTCACATATTCCTACGTGGGAGGAAATTAAATACCTGGGCTCACACCCCATCCTGGACAGTCTCTCATGAACTCTGGTTGATTGAGGACGTCGGGATGGGGTAATACCAGTCGAGGATTCGTTCTCGACAATCAGTCCGGCAGGAACTGGGCCATTTCGGTGGCCTTTTATCTGCCGGGCTGAGGTATAATGTCCTGGGTTTTCCTAGGAGGTGCACCCTCCCAGGCTTTGCCTTCCCTCTTTGGGGAGGAGTAAGTTTATTGCTTACTGCATGAGGCGCTTTTACCGAGGAATGCCGACGCGGTTTCCAAGCTATTTTTGATAGGCCAGAGTGCTCCTTCTTTAGGGGCACCGGCTGACTTGATCTCCCCACTTCCCGACCTTGTGTCATATATTGCTTTGTAGGAAGCGATTAAATACCTTGGCCTCGCCCCATCCTGTTCAGCTTCTTCTTAACTTCGGTTGATTGAGGACGTCGGGATGGGGTAATACCAGTCAGGGATTCGTTCTCGACAATCAGTCCGGCAGGAACTGGGCCATTTAGTTGGCTTTTTATCTGTCGGGCTGAGGTATAATGTCCTGGGTTTTCCTAGGAGGTGCACCCTCACAGGCCTTGCCTTCTTTCTTTGGGGAGGAGTAAGTTCATTGCTTGCTGCCTGAGGCGCCCTTACCGGGGAATGCCGACGGGGTTTCCCAGGCTATTTTTGTTAGGCCAGAGTGCTCCTTCTTTAGGGGCGCTGGCTTGATCTCCCCACCTTCTCGACCTTGTGTCCCATATTTCTGCGGTGGGAGGGAATTAAATACCTTGGCCTCGCCCCATCCTGTTCAGTCTCTCATTTACTTCGGTTGATTGAGTTCCCCTCCTTTAGAGGCGCTGGCTTGATACTTCTGTCACCTTCCGACCTTTTGTCACATATTGCTGCGGTGGGAAGCAATTAAATACCTGAATCCTCCCCAGTCCGACAGAAACTGGGCCATTTCGGTGGCCTTTTATCTGTCGGGCTGAGGCATTAGACCTGGTTATTCCTAGGATATGCACCTTCCCAGGCCTTGGGCTGAGTAAGTTCATTACTTACTGCCTGAGACGCCCTGACCTGGGAATGCCGACGGGGCTGCCTAGGCTTTTTTTGCTAGGCCAGAGTGCTATTTCTTTAAGAGCGCTGGCTTGATACTTCCCCCACCTTCCAGCCTTGTGCCACGTATTCCTGCGGTGGTAAGGAATTAAATACCTGAATCCACCCCAGTCTATACTGGCAGTTGTTTCTCTGTAGTATTATATTTTTCTTCAATATACTTGTTTTCTCTAAACCCCGAGTTCGTCTTTTCATTCCGGCCCCTTTACAGGGTCACAACACTTGTGCTGTTTACAATCTTGTAACAGTCCTTAGGTTGTGGACCAAATTCCAACGCAGCTGGAAATGAAGCAGATCCTGTTTAAGGATGTGATCTAGGGGATCATGAGTTTAAGAAGAAAACGTGGAGAGGGAAACAGCTCGAATTTGGGGGAAGTAAATGTAGAAGCAGGAGAAGTTCTAACATTAATGGAGTTTGCAAAGCCCTGCTCTCATGTACATCTAGGTTTTCAGCTTAATTGCATCTGCCTCGCGAAATACAGATTCTGCGATCAATTCGATTAATTTTTGATTATTCTTGAAATAGATAGTATAAGTCGATCCAAGATAATGGATTTATAATGTGATCAATTTCAGACTGTTTTCAACCGATATGTAACTGGTTGATGATTAAATAAACAGTCGGCTTTAAATTCGGTCAGTTTTTGTCGAATATTGCAAAATAAACAAATTTTCATAAAATCAAAGATGTCCAATTTATTATTCATTCAACTAACAACAAAATTATTTGCCTTCCTATGAAAAGATAAATCATTTTTGTAACTTATTAAATTATTAAGCATAGGATTCTTCTTTGAAAACAATACAATTAATGTTATTTACACATTCGTGGAACCCATGCATGGGCGTTACTCAAGAAAATCAAATAATCCAGTCATGCTCTCACCGCTGAACTCCATATAAATCTTTTCAATCAATTTTTTACTTAGCTAAAACATTAATTATTTTGTAAATATTAAATTTTCAAATAACATTTACACGTTCGTATTATTTCATAACGATGAAAGATTAAAGTAATTTTGTCTATACACAAACACTGGAAGTAAGGTAATGTTTGATATGAATTAAAAATACATGCCCTGCAGTAACCCTATCAGGCGATGGAACCGTTAAAAGTCAATTAATAGTGTAAAGGAACAATAAAAGTCAATTTCGCCAGAAAGTTTTCTGATCGCAATCTCATAGATGAGAACTTTACAGACAACAGGAAACAAAATCCCCCCTCCGAAAGGGGGTGGTAATGACTGGGAGTATTGCCTCCAGTTACCTTTAACATGAATTCGAAATAACGCAAAGTGCAGTATTTTGTGGTATCCTAAAAATAACCCTTAGGTCAGGTGGCAATTTAAAAAAGAAGAGTAAGATGAACCCGGTACATGCACAGTGGGCATAACGGTACTGTTAAAAGTCAATTCATAGTCTAAAGGACCTTGTCGGTCACCTTGGCACTTCCTCACCGATTAAAGCTACACAGACAACAGGCAAGAAACCCATCCCCTCTTCAAAAGGAGATCATAATGCCTTTTGACAGTTGTGATTAATTCGAAATCACACGAAAGCGGTGTGTGGAGCGAGTGACGTAAAAGTGAGGTTACAAATGAAGGAATTATAGGTCGTCTGCTTTTCGTTAAAAAATCGCACATAACAAGACGATGTTTTCAACCTGTTTTAGAATCGGTTCTGGAGTAAAAAAAATTATTACAGAATATATATTTTACGGAAATTATTTATCAGAATGAAAAGCTAAGAAATAAATCAATAGAAATCACGAATTTTTATGTTTCAAAAATGCAAGCGAACATTGGGTGTGCACTTGTATTCATGGTTGCAATGGCAGTTTAGTGTTCGAAAATTTCATTCTTCTATTACGACATTCTCGTAGCAAGCAATGCTTGTGGGGAAAAAATGAAGTGTTTCTTTTTACCAAAACAGCTTCTGAAAATCTGTAATAGGAAAAAAGATATTCAATGATCCCATGTGAACTCGGATTATGTTTTTTATGGGAGTCATATGCTTTAAAAAACGTTAATCTAAAATGCATCAAAAGTAAATAAACATTACAAGGTAAGAATAATGGAAGCGACTGTTAACGATCAATCACGAAATTCTGTTAATCTGCTAAAATGTTATTCCATCAATCGACAATGTCCTTCGAATAGCCAATCAAAACGCTCTCCTACTCCGAAAAAGAAAGTCTAATTGACGGAAGCGTTTCGTATTTAGGTGGAAAATGTAGACTAGCTAAAAGAAAATAGCAAACACGCTAAAGTATAATAATAACTTCTAGGAAGAAACATTGTCTTATGAAGAAGACTTCTCGGTGTACCTGGTTGCAGTGGTAGTAGATTTGAGCATGAAAGTGAACATTTCTCTAACTGTATTGATGACTATGTTAGGAGAACCTGTCAAGTCGTAAAAATGTACAAAATTGTAATTATTGAAAGCGAATGAAATGAATGCATATTTTTCAAAACCACGCATCTGGAATTGGTCTAAATGGCTCTTTAATTAGATTTGCATATGCAACTTTTGGATAGAATGCTATAGTCGCCAATGAAATACGATAAAATCACTTTAAAATCAATTTATTATAAAGATAAAGTAAGACCTACTGCGGATTCCTATTACTAAAAGAAAGTTCAGTTTTTGCACGATAAATTAAGAATTGTACTCAATGAGTTTAGAAAATTGAATCAGAGCGACAGCTTTTGAAAGAAAAGGAACAACAACCGTGTATATTAATTGAACAATTTTACTTACGTAAGTAATAAAGAATGATATAAAAAAACTGTAAAAGGTAATTCTACCCTTTATAATAGATTATACGGGTGCATTACATTTTGTGCAATATAGTTAAGTTATTTATGTTAAATTCTCTAGATTTTTCACAAACTTATCCAGAGTCAGCGTTTGAAGTGCCTACAGTTAAAACCTATTTCGTCTCGTTGATTTAGTAAGCAACTCTTATCTTGCTTGCTCTGTCTAGCATTCAACAAAATGATAACCGCCCGAGAAAGGAAAAAGGAGCGCCGGTTGGGATCTGGGAGTGAACTGGGGGTTCATGAGTGTAAATATGGAGGGTCAGCGAACCGTGACCTATATTTGACCAACACGAACTTTGATCAGATTTGAATCTTCCCGTTTTTTATCCTTTCCCTTTTTCTTAAACTCCGGTTTTCTGCTGGTAATTTTTCCAATGCGGGATTCTCAGTTTTACTTTTTATTTTCATTCAGTCTTTGAAGAGATGTTGTAGCATCGAAACGTTGGTTGATTGACGTAAGACTGTAATATTGTTTATGTAATTTTATAAATGCTCTACTTGGTATTGAGCACTTTTGAAAATATTGGTTTTATGTTCATTTTATTAACATATTTGAACTTGATCAATTAATATATATATATATATATATATATATATATATATATATATATAGTTATTTATGAATAATATTTTCAAATTAACCCATATGTACATGTGTTACATGTCAAGTCCACAATCATCAGTATGGGAGGAGACAATCCCTGTCGGTTGCACGGTTCAGACCTCTATACGAAAGTCATATTTAACTCAGTAGTCAAGGTGCATACCGATGTGTCCATCACGAATCGTTGTAGAAATGGGAGATTAAATTAATGTCAAAATGGCAAATTCAGAGGCCATATCAGCAAGCCGTTAAGAGAACTTAATATATATATATATATATATATATATATATATATATATATATATGTATGTATGTGTGTGGGGGGTGGAGGTGTGTCCGTGTGTGCGCGTATGTATAACTGTGTACATGTCTGTGTGGGCGATATATGTGTGTATGTGCTATATAGATTCTTATATAATAAGGCAATATGCAGGTATAGAGAACACGTAAATGTACACGCACTGACTAAAATAAGCTCACTGGTCGGATCACAAACACACACCATGTAAAGAGTGTAACATATACATATAGAGAACGAATATATACACACTTAAAGACACCACACACGCATACACATACATATACAAAATCAACCACACATGTACACTTAAAATATATCAACAAAAACATATCTATATTCTTCTACACACACACAGACGCATGGAGACACATTAACAAGAAGCATGGAGACACATTCCCACATACTGAATAAATTGAGTTATAAAATCAATAATTTTATGACTGTTCCGCATAAAAATTCTACTATTTTAAAACGTTCCCAGCCTTCCATTTATATATATATATATATATATATATATATATATATATATATATATATATATATATATATGTATTAAAATGGAAATCTGGAAACTTTTCAAAATTTGATATATGCTACAAAATATGCATCTAAATAATCATACTATACTAGAGAATCATGATTTAAAAGTTTAGGCTCTTCAATTAGGCCGATGACACATCGAAGATACTGATTACCTATTTAGCGTGTGTGCTGATGCAATATCATACCAATACCTACTCACACTTGCCAACAGGCTTGTTGCAAATGTGAAACAAGTCCCAGTTTGTACACATTTTCGTTGAATATTATATTAAATAGGCGTTTTGGTGGAATGTGTCATATTCGAAATGTAAAGCATTTAAGGGTTAACAGAAAAAAGTATTTCAGATGAAATATCAAAAACAAATTAAACGTGTCACATTTGTCAGTTTAATTTATGGTTGACATTTTTCTCTCCTGCATGTTTTCCAAAACAAGATTTTTCCAGAAAAATATAAGCAACTAGTTATACCTACCTGGCGTTACCTGAGAATTTCTTTTACTTTCATTTTTGTTTCGATTTTAAAATAAATAAACTATTAATTAATCGATTTTTTTTTTAATTTTACAAATCGTAAAAGCTTATTCTTATTTAGACACAATATCTGACCAGATAGTGTTTTTTTTAGTCATTTATTTTTTTTGAACTTGAGTTCACTCCAGACATTGTTTACTGCCACTGAGACATAAGGGGCTACTGTGGATTACGGGCATCCTAAATGAGGAGATGTGCAGCAAGGTGCTTGTTTACATTAAATTTAAATTTTTGCATGTCGTTACAGTCAGGGAAACAGGGAGCAAGAAGGGAGTTCCAAAGGCTGGCACCTTGAGGAAAGAAGCTATTAGAGTAGAAAGCTCTCCGACATCTCGGGACCTCCACAATGAATGGATGAGATTTAACTGATTGTCGAGTTGGTCGGGTGTATTTACGTCGAGGGTGCACCAGAGCTTCAAGTTCATCGGAGCACATTCCATTGAAGTACTTGTAAAACAAGCACAGGGATGCATAATTGCAGCGATGGGACAGGGGCTGGAGCTTTTATAAATAGAAGATTAACAAAATATATTCACTACTCAATTATAAAATGAATTAAGAAAATCAATTTAACCAATTATTTTTTACTATTATCTAATAGTAATAGAAATTTGGTATTTGTCTATTTGAAGGCGAAACTTTACTATTACTTGTATTAATTATACTAGTGTACTATCATCTAATGTTCAATTCAGAAGAGTATTTATTTACCTAGGGTGGACCTCCTAGAACTGCACAGGACAGACCCATAGACGAGCGTAAATCAAGCCCCGAAGGCCAAGACAATATCAGTCTATGGGATGCAGTATCCATCGGAATAGATACTACACTTTGATCTTGGCCAAAAGGCCGAGATGTATATAGTTTTTCATGTAGTATTATTTACCTCCTCTTCAGGAGGTTAGGCACAAGGCCAGTTTTATCTTACTCCCACAAGTAAGATGTGACCCAAGGTCGGGTCGGGAAAGTAGGGTTTGAAAAGCCAGCGCCCGAGAAAGTGAGCACTCTGGCCATTAAAAATTGCCTGGGTAGCCCCGTCGGCATTCCCTGGTAAGAGCGCCTCAGGCAGTAAGCAATAAACTTACTCCTCCCCAAAAAGAGGAGGCAAAGCATTCAGAAGAGTAGTATAGTATCTGTTCTGTTGTTAGGATATCATCTTTCCAGGCATTAAATTTTCATTTTGGTAGGGAGGAGAGGATAGTGTAGTATTTGTTTTTTTGTTATGAGACTATCAGCCCAGGCATTACCATCTCCTTTTTGGGGGAAGGGGGTAGTGTATGATCTGTTCTGTTTACATAAGACTATCCTCCCAGGCATTATCTCCTCCTTTAGGGGAGAGAGCAATATAGTATATGTTCGGTCGTCATGATACCATCCTCTCAGACATTAGCTCCTTCTTTCTTTTTTAGGGGGAGGGGAGTGGGTGGGGTTAGTGTAGTATATGTTCTATGGTTATGATACCATCCTCCATGTATTACTTCCTACTTTTTAGGGGGTAGTGTAGTATCTGTTCTGTTGTCATGAGACCAATTCTTTTCAGGCATTATATCCACCTTTGGGAGGTAGTGAAGTATCTGTTCTGGTATCATGATACCAGCCTCCCGGGCATTACCTCCTCCTTTGGAGGGGGTAGTGCAATATATGTTTTTTTTTTTGTCATGATAGCATCCTCCCAGAAATTACCACTTGCTTTGAGGGGGCAGTGTAGTAAATGTACGTTCGTCATGATACCATTCTCTCAGGCTAGCAAACATATGTGACCACAGAGAGCATATATTTGTCTTGTACACATAATGCCTCTTATATGATTTTTTACCTTTTACCAGTGTTTGAAATTAGTTGACTAAAATCCGTTTAGTGAACTACTTAATTTTTTTTAAATAAGAAAAGGCTTTTTAGTCAGATCAAATTGACAAAGTAAATAACCGAAAATTGCCAAAGGTATGGTAATTTTGTAATTTATACTTTGATAAATTTTTATTAATGTTGATCTTTTTAATTTATTATAAGTCAAGTTGTTAGGTGTGTATTGTTAATCTCTCTTCAGAAAAAATAAATGCCAGATATAAATTATTTAAATAAATAATTAATAAAAACTTTGACAGTATCGACGTTCCTTTTTCTCTTCTATTTTATTCCATTTTCTAGTCATCTTTCATATTTTCTAACCCTAACCCTTCACAAACCTGCTCTTACTTCCCTTCCTCCTACTTCTTCATGCGAAGGCATAACAAACATACACATCACCAAGGAACTAACATAAACTGTGACAACGCTAAGATTATAACGATTAATATGAATCCTTTCAGAGTTGCTTCAATCGTTTATGATGATTGGCCTTCCCAAGCTTACTGTAAGTTGTCTGCAGTTGTAGAGGGTATAATCAATAGGTACCTCTCATTATCAGTGCAAATTCAGCCTGGATTTCTTCGGTGACAGCTTGCTATCAGATGCTGGCAGAAACAGATGCTAGCAAAAAGTATGGGATTATTTAACCCATAGTTGGAGCCCTAATAGATGCTAGGATTCCGGGCCAAAATGACCCTGGGAACAATGTTAACTATGGAGTGGCTTTACACTATTTAGAACTCCTAACATGAAGTCTCACCATTGGATGTAGTATTATATTTAACTTGTAAAAATAGTATTAAAAACGGTATTTTCCACATAAAGTTAAATTAAGTAGAAGAATGGAAAATTCCATCAGAAATTAATATTTAGAATAAGAGCTACGTATCACGATATGACGTTATGGACATAAAGTCTGAAGCAAGACGTAACAAAGAGGATAGGAAATCTTTCTCTTTTGCAGGTGAGCTGATGGGGTTCAATCGCCATTATTTACATTTTGACATCGTTCAGAATATGCAACTTTACAGTGACATGAACGGAAAAAGCTGAAAGAGCATGCCGCCATTGTGCAAAGATGCTGGTGTTATCTTTTATTTGTTACCTTATAACAGAACCAAAGGAAAGACATCACAGTACTTAGCTAATGGAGTTACCTGGTGTAGTCTCCTCTTAGTTCTCTGCTCTTGGCTATCCTTCATCTGCAAGAAATGGATGTTCTGGATGGCAGTTATGTCCGGATCGGTCCTCAAGGCATTCACAAGCCCCAATACCTGCATAGGGGTACTTCCTTCTAACTTCTACTACAAAGTGGGCTCCATCTACCATGCTAAAAAACTTCTCACACCTGACAGTATCCTATATCTCTACAAAGCCACAATCTGCCCATGCATAGTATTGTTGTCACATCTAGACTGGTGTACCATCCACTAGTCTCTCCCTCTTAAACAAGGTCAAAAAAAGTCTCTAATCTGATAGGTCCATCACTATCCACCAAGCTCCAGCCCCTGTCCCATCACCGCAATGTTGCATACTTGTGCTTGTTTTACAAGTACTTCAATGAAATGTGCTGCTCTGGTAACCCCTCGATGTAAATACGCTCGACCAACCCGACAATCAGCTAAATCCCATCTATTTACTGTGGAGATCCCCAGATGCCGGAGAGCCTTCTACTTCAATAGCTTCTTTCCTCAAGCTGCCGCCTTGTGGAACTTCCTCCTTGATCGCTGTTTCTCCGACTGTACCGACATAAAGAAATTTAAAACTAATGTGAACAAGCATCTTGCTGCACAGCTCCCAATTTAGGATGACCCCCAAAACCATCACTCTAATTCTCAGTAGCCCTTACGTCTACAGTGGCAACTTGCCTTATTTGAGGTGAACTAAGTTAAAAAAAAAATATGAATCGTAACGAATAGATTTTTATGGAATAAATAAATCAACCACAGTCTGTGGGAGAGGGGAAGGCAGGTCCGACAGTCTCCATTATGCAACAGGAGTTTCTTGCAGTTTGAAAATTCCAGGAATTTTGGGCATCTTTCATTTGACAGGGATTGCAGGAATGTCCACATGTCCATTTTCAGTTCTTACAGGCAAGATATTTTTTTTTCAAAGATATTTTTTTTTCAAAGGTATTTTTTTTCAAAGATATTTTTTTTTCAAAGATATTTTTTTTCAAAGGTATTTTTTGATAATCAAAAAATTTGCCACTCAATCGCTAATACTTAGACTTTTTTTCAAAACATTGAGCAGCAAACATTTTAGGGAAAGCGGGATATCTGCAGAAAAATAACACTAAATAATATAATGTGTGTGTTCCTATGTGACAATGAGAGACAGAAGGTAGTAAAAGGAGAATATGTATTAAGCACAAAAGTCTCAACCTGAAGGTTGCAGGTTCAATCCCTGTGCAGACGAGTATGTTTTTGTTTTCTCTTCAATCACACCCCAAAATAAATTTCACTATTCGAGAAGAAACTGGTAATGGAAATAGTCTATCGTTTACAGAGAAATAAATGCTGACTATTTTTTAAATGTCTTATTGATTTGTTAAAACATCTTTATACAGTTCCTCTATCATTTTAGCAGATTAATAAGAAAAACGAAGTCCTGTGTTTATTGATGCTACAGTTTGGCTTCTTCACAATAAGTTAAGAATATTCTCACACTACTTTGCTGATAAATGCCAATTGAAAGACAACCTTACTGGAACATGTTTCGTGCAATTTTTAATCTGTTTTTAAAGTGTTGTCTTCATCAACATCTAGCTAGATAGGCAAGGGAGGTAATTCTGGGGCCAAACCGATTTTCTTTCTATTAATTCCTTGGATTCAATTACTTATCTCCCATATACTCTTTCAGATCAATGTCGTTTTTGCCTTTGTCAGGTTTGCATAGGAACTGGTTTTTCTTCGATTTCAGTAGTTTAATTATTTATTATGCCTACGTGGGCATCTCTTATCAATAATCTTATTTTAACATGAATACAAAAATTTCACAGAATATATAATAGAAATATACGGAAGAAATTCTCTAATACAGTATAAAGTCCATGGCGACTTGATTCTTTCCGGAAATGTGTTATGGAATTGTCCGGAAAGCAATGATAATAAAATTTGGAGGATACAATGATCTCTATTGCATTTTTTATTTCAATAAATATTCAATTGATAGAAAATAAAAAAAATGTAATATAATTTAATAAAAAGATAACCATCGCTGGGAAATAGATGGGAATTTTTATGCTAAACTTGAATAAATCGATAGTATTTTGGAGAATATTTTTTAATTCATCAATAAAAAATGTAGGGGGCGCTTTCTACCTTTTTCATTAGCGAATTAAAAAAATAAGAATGTGAAATGTAAGGTCAAGTTATTTTTTATTCCTTCAATAATTTTTTCTGCGTTGCTATTTTTTAAATTAATATTTTTAAAATATTTAATGATTTAATTTTTCAAAGACAGTATTTAAGTAATTAAAAAATGAAACACCTTTAATTAATTATTTTTTAATTTTATAAACGAGTAGAACTATCCAACGTTGACCTGGATTGAATAAAGAATCCTATGTTATTTTGCATTCAGCCCATAACACCATATTACATTTTTTGTTTTTACTGTTTGCATTTTAATATATTCAATTTTTTTTTTGGGGGGGGAGGGGGCAAAAGGATCTACTCAACATTGATTGGGTGAGAGATGATGTTAGTAAAGTGAGATTAATTGAAAGAAATTTCCCGGTAATTAATGAAGACTTCTGTGCACTTCTGCTCCGAGCCCTGAACTCTTTGTTAACATTCTATTCCTAATGTTTTCGTTTCTAGAATCTTCAGAATATAAATAAGTAAGATGTTGCATTTCTTTTTCATGGGTGTCAGGCGCAAACGCGGACTCTATGTTAATGTTTTAACCTCTTTGATTAAAATGAAATACTTATCCAAGTACTTTGGGTAATGTGGTTACAAAATATATATGGTTTTTGCATTTCGTATTTAGTTGATAAAAGTGACAGGATCACTGAAAATTATCACTCGCCAAACGAAAAAAATCTATATATATTTAACAGTAGTATGTTTTTTAAAGGCTGTGGGCAATGCAAATTCCGGGTAAGATGTAAGCTGGAAGGAACAAAAATAATAAATCGAATACGAAATGTGACTTACTATTTATTTTTTCTTAAAATCTTACATAACAGCAAGAGTGGTGTTAGAACTACCATTCTCTCTCTATATTTAACAATATATTAAGCATGCTTCTTAAAAAGTCCAAAAATATCGGACGATTTAAATAAAAAAACAGTGAGTTACAGCTATCTGTAATTAATTTGACTTTGTCATTTATTTCCTACAATAACAAAATAAGCAAACGTGGACATGTTATATAAAATGCATGCTCAACTTTACATGGTCAAAAGAAATCCATACAGGAAGAAAAACGATAGATGAGACCAATTTTTAAACGAATAAAACTCGACTATTGTACGCATTTTAAAATAACAGTGATGTATCTACTATATTTTCGCATTTGTAATTATTTATAAAGGTAATAGGGTCTCCGAAAATTGTAACTATCCAATGGGAAAAGGAAAAAAAACAATATACTGAACAATATATTAACTATGCTTCTTAAAAGTCCAAAAAATAATAAACAAAACGATGAGATACAGTTATCTGTAATTATTTCCTACAATAATATATATATATATATATATATATATATATATATATATATATATATATATATATATATATATATATATATATATATATAAATTAAGAAGATAAAAAAATAAAATGACGCAATACTGGTCAACTCTGATGATGAAATATTATTCCGAAATTAATAAAATGAAAGTAAAAATAAATTAATTAATCTTGCATTGATAAAGGCTTCCATTTTAAATTTTATAATACTGACCCACCAATGCTTTGAAATGAACGACCCATTTTCTTAAACTTCGAGCATGACAATGCTTTCTTCGTTCAACAACTACAATTTGAATTCATAACCGGCAACAACATCACCGCGGATACACCATAACAAGGACATTTTATCAAAACAACAAAAGAAAAAAGTTTATTTATTTTTGTTTTCGTTACCTTTTTTGATGAAAAAAAATGACGCACTACTGGTCAACTTTGATGATGGAATATTATTCCGAAATTAATAAGATGAAAGTAAAAATAATAATAATAAATTAATAATCTTGCATTGATAAAGGCTTCTATTTTCAATTTTATAATATATATACAGGGTGGGCCAAAATAAGGGTCCTATCTTTAAATTTGAATAACTTGAATTTGAATAACTTCCACAAAATAAAAGTTAAACTCACCAAACTTTATGTGTGTGTAGACTGACCCTTCCGAGATTTTTTGAAATAAACAAAACAAATTTTAGCCGAAAAACACTTCTTAAAACTTATAAAAACTAAAGTATTGTTTTTTACACTGTTTGAGTTTTTTAAGCAAAAATAATGTTTTCTAAATGAGGGTACGTTCCTTAGGGCTAATACGGCTCATGCTTGCTTCGGAAGGGGTCCTTTACTTATTCTAAAAAAAAAAATTTTTTAAATCAATAAATAAAAAAGTTATGAATGTTTAAAAATAGGACCCTTATTTTTGCCCACCCTATATATATATATATATATATATATATATATATATATATATATATATATATTCTTTCCGAATATGATCTAAAGTTAAGATCGGATTTTAACTCTGCCTGATGAGATCCTAGTTTATAACAGCTGTTGATCGATAACATCGACATGCCAGTATCACAGATTTTGTACATGTCTGTGTAAATAAAAATAATCATATATAAAAGCTCTATTTGATATTGAGCACTTTTCATAAACCCGGTTTAAATTCTTTGGATTACTACCCTGTGGATGTTTACCTTGCCTGGATTATATATATATATATATATATATATATATATATATATATATATATATATATATATATATATATATATATATATATATATATATATATTATGGTAAGATCTCCACGTTTCTACTAGAATCAACATTTTTTGAAATAAATAAACAGAAAAGAACTTACTATGATGCTCATTTTAGTTTTGGCTTGAAAAAGTTATAGGATCGCTGAAAATTTTTAATTCCCAATAAAATAAAATAGAATATACTTAGGACCGGCCCAAGATAAATCGATACAAGAGTGACTCACAGATTTCTGTATTCTATTGTTTTGTTTTTCTTGTAGGCCGATTCTACACATTTTTTTTAATAATGTTACTGTTAATTAAAGCAACAATTATTTTTAAATATAATCTTATTTTGAAATAAGATTCATATAACTACTACTACCACTACTATTATTATCACTACTACTACTACTACTAGTAGTAGTAGTAGTAGCAAACACACACACACACACACGGACATATACACAAGAAAAGTTAAAAATTTGTTATTTATTTCTGAAATAACTTTTTTATTATCTATTGTGTATATATTTAAAAAAATAATATGGATCAAATCAAATAAATAATATTTAAAAGTATTAAAAATTATAAAGTACGTAAAACAAGAGGGCGTGTAAGAAATAATGTTTGCAGTGTATTCTGGTCCACCATCACCCATCAGGAATTCTGTATGCTACTAAGATCTGATAGAAATATTTAACTCACTTCAATGCACTGCGAGATGCTATGGAAGTACATTACAAAGGGTCATGATACCTTATTATCGTCGACCAATATTCCAACTGGCCAATAATGCAAAAGGTATCTGCCAATGCAGACCATTGTCATATATAGAATTCGTGATGAGTTATCCAGTGATTGTGGACCAGAATACCTTGATAGCACAGATCGTGAATTGCTGAAGTGATAAAATGAGTCTCATTATTTGGTTTTCCTCACTTAAATTGAAATGCCAAAATAGAAGTAAAAACATGCATGAAAACAGGCAACACAGAAACTAATGCGGCTTCAATACAGGAATTGCCCCTAATCAGAATACAAAACTTCCCCCCTGCTATATTTATTCTTGGTTTTCCTAGTGAGGAACTTCATCCTAATTCTGTCAAGGGACCTTCACTAACATCTTCACAATATATATAATGTTCACCTCGCCTTTTTCAACAAACACACAGGGGAGGAGATAGACAAATGTCTCACATCTTCTACTCTATAATAAAGGACAATGTGTATTTTATATATATATATATATATATATATATATATATATATATATATATATACATACATATGGGTTAAGGTGCACGATAAGTCATGAAAATGAAATGCTGTGGTAGACAAAAGGTGTGAAAAAAAAACGGAAAACAGGTTAAAATGCAGGAGAAAAACAAAAACAAGAGATTTGACCAGTTTCGTTCGTATTAACGAACGTTTTCAGAAAAATATATATAGTAAGTTATGAAAATATATTTATGGTAATTAAGCTACATAGAGGCTCCCGCGTTTCATCCCCGGGGGAGGGGGGCGATCTTCAGGCATTTTAGCCGGGGATGAAACGCGGGAGCCTCTGTGTAGCTTAATTGCCATAAATATATTTTCATAGCTTACTACCTAGCTCTACTTACGTATCGAGCACTGTTGAAGTAAATACTGAAAATTGATACATAAAAAATGATATCTCTTTATAAAATTTTATGTGGATACATGAAATAGTAATATATATATATATATATATATATATATATCCGTCTTGTCACACAAACGTTAGCGAGTACAAAACTAACGGACGAATTGAAAAAGCAGATCGATTTCCATTTGTTTTTCCTTTTGCTTTGTATTTCGATTTATGAGTTTTTCTTTTCTTTTTCTTCTTTTATAACTTTCCAGTTTTCTTTTTAAACTTCACTGATTCAGACCTTATTTCATATGAAGACTAGCAGAAAGACCGGACGTTGCTCGGGATTGAATAAGGATCACTACTCACTACTATGTACTTTTTCACTATGTTCATAACACCATATTACTTTCTTTGTTTTACTGTAACCCCTCTCTTTACCGTTTCGCCCCCTAATATAGTCAAAAGAAGCTAAAATATGGGTAAACTCTCTTATACATATGGTTTAAATTTCATAAAAATCGGACATACATGCTTAAAGTTTTAACGGAGGTCTGTCTCTATGGATTACTTACAGGTGGGGCACGTAGATATTTGCCACATAGAGAATAACTTAGTGACGGACGAATCCATTTTAGGCAAATTGAGAAAGCAAATCGATTTCTATTTTTTTCTTTCTGCGTTCTATACGCATTTATACATTGTTTTTTTTACTTTCCAGTTTTCTATCCCTTGTTCTTAGTTTTTTTCAACTTCACCGATTCAGACGTTATTTTATATGAATATGAATATTCGTGCGAACACTAGCGAAAGATAATTTTTCTGTCACTTTATTAATTAACTATTTGTTGTTATTTATTGAAAAAAAAAATTCCGTCATTTTACTAATGAACTATTTGTTGTTATTTATTGAAAAAAAAACAGTTTCCCAACTAATAATGAGACTTCTAAATATAGAACGCACTTTTTATTTAATATCTTTCCTGGAATTGGAAATTTATTAGCAAGAAAGATTTAAAAAACTAAATCTATCACACAATTAGATTTTTTTCTAATTAATTAATTAATAAAGTTTGGAAAAATGCCGAATCAGGTTGAAACTAACTGATGTAAATCATTTTTTTAAATAAACTGTAATAATGGTAAAAACGGGACATTTGTTGGGGGTCTATCTGATGAAATATTGAAGAGAATTTGATCGGTATATTCATATTATATATTCTGGGAGATGTTTTCTTTTCTAAAGTTAAAATGAGATTATTGATTTCCCAAAGACAAATGGTGATACCAGATCAGGCTGCCCTGTAGCTCCCTGAGACGAAATTCACCTACATTGACGTTTTTTGTTTTCTTTTTTTTTGTAAAACTTAATTATGTTCTACAAAACCAAAAACAAAAACAACAGCTCCTCTCCCTTTTTTTATTTTATTTTTCCTACCCTACTCCCGGTCCTGGATATGACCTTAAACTACATCCGATGGTGAGATCCGGCTTACGGACTTTGGGGAATGTGGAGCCTCCTCTTAATTACCATTGCTCCCAGGTCCACCCTGACCCGGAGTGGTAGTACCTGTTAGGGTCTCAACTATGGGTTAAATAGAAACAGATATTAAAAGGGGAAAGAAACAAAAAAGAGAAGAAAACAAATATACTTTAACAACCAAACCAAACACCATCAATAAATATTTGAACGTGTGAGGAACTTGAAGCATAAAAACTTTCACCAGGATGACTGCATTCGGCATTGAGTGGCCTGAAAGGGGTTGATGTGCCGTAAAGCGGGACAACCAAACTAGGCACCATGAATAAATATTTGAAGATATAAACAACTTGAAGCATAAAAACTTTCACCAAAATGACTGCATTCGGCATTAAATAACCTGAAAAGGGTTGATATGCCGTAAAACAAAACAACCAACCAAACCAAACCCAAAGACAAATAAAGAGTAATTAAATTTGTTTATAAATAAATAAATCTCTGAAACCTACCAATGTGTACACTCATAGATAATAGTTACTTTCTAACCGGAAGTCTATAATAGTTACTCTTTGAGTTAAAGTAAACTTCTGATCTTCCTGTACAAACATTTATATATTTATATTCATCATTTACTTAGCAACAACAGAATTGTTTAATTAGCAATCGATCGAGGTGGATTTGCTGGACGGTCGTTGTGCAAGGCTTCAGCAAAAATGTGAATTCTAGGAATAGCATAGAGGAAAGCACTTGAAGAGATAAGAGAAGCGGCCGAGAAATCATTCCGATGGATTTGGCTCAAAAGATATCAGCCATGGAAGAGAGCAGAATAGAAAAAGAAATATAAATAAAAAATAACTTACCAAAATAAATTGGCAGGAATGCCAAGACTCATAGAATGCCAAAGTTCGACTTTGTATACATATCTACAACGTCGCCGTTGTAATATTTCAAAATAATTTTAACATAAATTCAAAAATAAGAAAAGAGAAGGAAATAATAATTGATATGAATTCGATTAGTTAGTATTTTGTTTATTTTAGTCAAACACAGTTTCTCTTGCAGAAAGAGATTATTTTCGATGGTTGATGTTTGAGTATATGTGTGTGCACGTATAATATATATATATATATATATATATATATATATGTATATATATATATATATATATATATATATATATATATATATATATATATATATATATATATATATTGTGTGTGTATTTAGGCAGCATATTTTCATTCAGGCAAACATTATTAAATAACACGGAGTGGTTTTGTTTGATGCGACTTTTTTTTTTTTTTTCAATTTTCCGAATTGTTCATCTAATGTTTCGGTTAAATTGATGTAAATATGATCCATGGGTTTCTTGTTCCATTCCTTTTTCTTTTTTGCAAGTACTTTCGATTTGATGATTTGACGATTCAAATCGAAAGTACTTGCAAAAAAGAAAAAAGAATGGAACAAGAAACCCATGAATCATATTTACAGCAATTTGACCGAAACATTAGATGGACAATTCGGAAAATTGAAAAAATACAAAAAAGTCGCATCAAACAAAACCACTCTGTGTTATTTAATATATATATATATATATATATATATATATATATATATATATATATATATATATATATATATGTTTTATTCTGAAGACATTCGATAATACGAACGAAACCGGTAAAATCTCTTGTTTTTTGTTTTTCTCCTGCATTTTAACCTGTTTTCCGTATGTCTTTTTTCAAACATTTTGTCTACCACGGCATTTTATTTTCATGACTTATCGTGTACCTTACCCCATATATATATATATATATATATATATATATAGAGAGAGAGAGAGAGAGAGAGAGAGAGAAAGAGAGAGAGACAGACAGACAGAGAAGAAAAAAGAGAGAGAGATTTTAAGTAAACTTAATTACGACATTATCTTTTATCTACGCTCTAAGAATTCAACATAAACAACAGTTTGTGTACGATCGTTTCTGAGACAATATGAGTTTTTATTAATATTGAGTTCTTCATCAGCACAGAGTATAGACACCAACTTAGAAGCCAACATCCAGCATCAATACCATAGAGTTATATATATATATATATATATATATATATATATATATATATATATATATATATATATATATAATATGAGACCAAAAGTGTAATTTTTAGAGAATTGAACGTATAGTGAAATGATTAAAGCTCGGTATACGGGATAGAGCAATTATGTAGATAAATGAAGGAAGAGAGATAAAAATGTGTGAATGACAAATCTATTTCATCTTCGGTTGTTCAATGCATGCTGTACTCGTTAAAAACATGTTTATTTTTTCTTTCCTTACGCCAGTCTTTTCAAAGATTAAAATCTTATCATCAGAGGAATTGCGTAGATGGATTAGTTGGTAAGGAAATAGCCAGAATTCAAAATTTGAAAAATTTAAAGAAATAATATTAAGTAGTGAAAAGTGAATGTGCGTGTGTAAAGAGATTGTCAAAATATAGAGCATGTCCAGTTAGAAAATGTCCGGTGACAAATTGTCCGGTGAAGAAAGATTTAAAAATGGAGAGACAAGAGAGTTCACCGCTAGGATTTCATAAAGACTGTATCAGATATGGTAAAGATGTTATAAATCTAGGAGGAATAATCTAACAGAATGGTGTGCAGTTCAACCGTAGACAAAAAGGGCTTGTTAAAAATAAAAACCTTTTTTGCCTACGGTTGAACTGCACATCATTCGATGGTTGATGTTTGAGTACATGTGTTGATATTTCGAATGTATTTCTATTTATATGCATCTCCCCCTTCCATATCATAGAAATTCTTGGTACTTGTTGGGGTTTGCTTAAGTAATATGATGGTAACTATCTGAGTTGGGCATTAAGACGCTCTAGAAAGGGAGGTGGATCGAACAAAAATAGTGGATTGAAAAAAATATAGGTTTTTTCTTTGTATGTATTTGACAGGCAGAAAAACGAAAAAAGCGAATGATGTTTCAAAGAGAAAAAGGACAGTTGACTTACGCACGGCAATACGACAATTTTTTTGACCCATGAAAAACGTTCGACTAGTGTTGGGACGATTAATCGGAATCGGGAATCGAAAAAATCAGAACTTTTGGGATATCGGAATCGGAAAAATCTGTGCCTCTTTTTCGATGCCAAAAAACGATTCTTTTAATTGTTTTTTTCCCCCTTGTTTGTTTTTTGTTTAAAACTTAATGTTTCATTGCTGGTACTAATGATGAAATAAAAAATATTTATTGATTTTAAGCTATCGGTAAAACCAAAATTTATAGATGAACCCCCACAAGTGTATTTTTATGTTTGCAAAAATATATGCACATATTACATGGGTTTTTATGGTAATCTTAAAATTAAAACATAAATTTATAGCTAAATATTTAGAGATTTTAAAGGAATCGGAATCGGTAATTGTATCGGAATCGGGAAAAATATTAAAATCGTCCCATCACTACCTTCTACCTATTTATTTATTATAATATTAAAGCTGAGTGAATCAACATTTGTTTATTGAAGGCTTTTTTCACACAAAAATACATGCTAAAATATTAATCAGTTTTGGGATTGAGTTATGTTTTAAAAATAAATCCATTTTACTTCGTATTATTAGCAGTAATTTTTAATTAACTGAATAAATTACCCGTCTCTAACTTAGCTATCTATGGATTTCTCTCGCACTCTCTCACTGAATGTTGATTCAATCACTATCTAATATTTTTAAAGTCAGCGTGAGCATTTAGAGAAAGAATGAGTCTCTTTTTTTCGCTGTAGATTCTTAATTGCTGCATTTGGTATTCTTATTTACATAGTGTGTCTGTACACACCGAAAACACGTATGTAAATTAGATAGCAAAATAATAATAAGTCTGTTTACTTCTATATTATCCATAAAGATTATTTAGAAGTAGAGACTTATTAAAAAATGTTTTAGCAGGCATATCATATGTTTATGAACTTTTTAATGCAATCAAAGTGGAATTAATAATGATAGTGGTTGTGACCCAACGGTTCACGGGTACGTCTAGTTTCGTTATGTAGAGAAAAACTCTAAAGTAAACTTTTTCATTGATTGATTCCATAATGATCAAACCGCTAACAAAAAGACTGCCAACAATTAATACAACAAATAAGCATGTTGTAAAGATATCACACCTGCCCAGTTCCTCGTCATTTTGACCCTTAAGAGACCCACTCCAATCTAGAAATCAACTTGCATGTTTTTTTTATTTTTTAACCGGAAAGCAGATGGCGTTTTGTTCCCAAATTCATGGCCTTTGAGCCAAATTTTATTTTTAATGCAATAATATTATATAATGAGGGCCGTGTTTGAATGGAAACGTTTGAGTGACACTTAAGGGTCACAGGTGACCCCAGACGGAAGTCGAAATCACGGTCGAAGATTTTCTGGCTCTTTGGCTGGCGAGATTTCAAGCGAGAAAGACATGTCTGGTCTGCTGTCCTCGATGGGGGTGGGCAGCATGCACAATGTAACTAGATGTAGTGAGACAAGAGCTCCATGTAACTATCTGTCTGTCTGTCTGTCTGTCTCTCTGTCTCTCTTTCTCTCTCTCTCTCTCTCTCTCTCTCTCTCTCTCTCTCTCTCTCTCTCTCATTCTTGGAGTCTTTTAGGAAGGATTCGTTCGACCGGACTATTATGTCCATGAACCAAAAATGACTGGAACTGAATTGTAGTAACAACGAACCATGTTGGCAACTGACTAATTAGTATCAGACCGCTGCCCCAGAACTCTAGAACTCTCAGAAAGTTCCAGAGAAAAATTATACTTTATTTTTCTAAATCTAGAAGGTTTGATGAATAAGAAGCTATTCATACAATTGAAGTGGACCTAGTTGCTATCAAAGTGATACAGTATTAGTGCCAGACACTAATATTTAATAGGATAGTAGAGAAGTTGGAAGATGAAATTGCGGTTCTAGTGCCATCTCGACGTAAATACACTAGACCAACACGACAATCAGCTAAAACCCATCCATTCACTATGTAGGTCCCCAGATGCCGCAGAGCTTTCTACTCAAATAGCTTCTTTCCTCGTGCTTCCGGCCTCTGGAACTCCCTCTCTGCTCCCTGTTTCTCTGACTGTACCGACATGCAGAAATTTAAAACTAATGTAAACCGACATCTCGCTGCACAGCTCCCAACTTCAGATGACCTCCAAATCTTACACCCTAATTCTCAGTAGTCCCTTACGTCTGCAGTGGCGACCTGTCTTGTTTGGGGTGAACTATGTTAAAAATAAAAATAAATAATGAGTGGTCGCAACACTATGCTACAATGGAACCAAGATTCGAGTATAAAAAGAGCATTACTTGACTGCATGTAATTCTCATGTCACTAATAATACGATTGTATTTCCTTTCTTCGATCAATTTCTCTCTTGCTGTTTTTATGTTTGCTTTTGCAGTTCTTCGATTTCAGTTGCACAAGAAAGAATAGAATAAGAATGACTGCATTATTCATGAAACTTATGAGATTAGATTTGTCTTGGGGCACCCTCATCTGCACCCTAACGCCCCGATAATCGAGAACCACTTTGCACTCTGCACACTGGCAATATGTGTATGGATGGAGAAAGAAAGGTGGGCTTGTTGCAACGTATTTTACAAAAAAGGTTTATATTTAAATATCTTGTATGTAGCTATATCTCTATATTGGACACAGATGGTGCGACTTATCGGTCAGGGTATAACTGTTGCAATTAAACAAATCTGCATGGAATAATTTAGTGCAGATCCTGCTTTAGCATGATAAACGCAAAAGAAAAGCATATCTATATACTTATATCAATAAATTATGAGACAACTTCATGTGTGTACATGTATTTCTTACGTCAATTCATTACAGATAGAATTTTTTTTTTTTTACTATTTATAGAATATTTACTGAAATAAAAATTGCCACGAAATGTAAAAAAATCCAATTTAAAAAATAATTTAATTACGAAATTAAATCCACGAGAATGTTTTTCCTATTTTTGATCGTAAACAAGTCAACCATTTTAATATGTTGTTAATAGTTTAAAAAAGAATGAATTACTTCATGAACCTTCAAAATGTTAAAAGAATATAGAAACATTTAAACTGTCGAATAAAAAGTCTTATCTGGGTTAAAAATTCTTATTAAATTCTCGTCTACTAAAAGATTGAAAGGTTTGGAAGCTACATATATAAATATAAATTAAAACATTACCTTCACAAAATTAGTTATAGTTTTGTAACAAGCTACATATATAAATATAAATTAAAAAATTACCTTAACAAAATTAGCTATAGTTTTGTAACAAGCTACATATATAAATATAAATTAAAACATTACCTTCACAAAATTAGCTATAGTTTTGTAACAAGCTACATATATAAATATAAATTAAAACATTACCTTAACAAAATTAGCTATAGTTTTGTAACAAGCTACATATATAAATATAAATTAAAACATTACCTTCACAAAATTAGTTATAGTTTTGTAACAAGCTACATATATAGATATAAATTAAAACATTACCTTAACAAAATTAGTTATAGTTTTGTAACAAGCTACATATATAGATATAAATTAAAACATTACCTTAACAAAATTAGCTATAGTTTTGTAACAAGCTACATATATAAATATAAATTAAAACATTACCTTCACAAAATTAGCTATAGTTTTGTAACAAGCTACATATATAAATATAAATTAAAACATTACCTTAACAAAATTAGCTATAGTTTTGTAACAAGCTACATATATAAATATAAATTAAAACATTACCTTCACAAAATTAGCTATAGTTTTGTAACAAGCTACATATATAAATATAAATTAAAACATTACCTTCACAAAATTAGCTATAGTTTTGTAACAAGCTACATATATAAATATAAATTAAAACATTACCTTCACAAAATTAGCTATAGTTTTGTAACAAGCTACATATATAAATATAAATTAAAACATTACCTTCACAAAATTAGTTATAGTTTTGTAACAAGCTACATATATAAATATAAATTAAAACATTACCTTAACAAAATTAGCTATAGTTTTGTAACAAGCTACATATATAAATATAAATTAAAACATTACCTTAATAAAATTAGTCATAGTTTTGTAACAAGCTACATATATAAATATAAATTAAAACATTACCTTAACAAAATTAGCTATAGTTTTGTAACAAGCTACATATATAAATATAAATTAAAACATTACCTTAACAAAATTAGCTATAGTTTTGTAACAAGCTACATATATAAATATAAATTAAAACATTACCTTCACAAAATTAGCTATAGTTTTGTAACAAGCTACATATATAAATATAAATTAAAACATTACCTTAACAAAATTAGCTATAGTTTTGTAACAAGCTACATATATAAATATAAATTAAAACATTACTTTAACAAAATTCGCTATAGTTTTGTAACAAGCTACATATATAAATATAAATTAAAACATTACCTTCACAAAATTAGCTATAGTTTTGTAACAAGCTACATATATAAATATAAATTAAAACATTACTTTAACAAAATTCGCTATAGTTTTGTAACAAGCTACATATATAAATATAAATTAAAACATTACCTTCACAAAATTAGCTATAGTTTTGTAACAAGCTACATATATAAATATAAATTAAAACATTACCTTAACAAAATTAGCTATAGTTTTGTAACAAGCTACATATATAAATATAAATTAAAACATTACCTTCACAAAATTAGTTATAGTTTTGTAACAAGCTACATATATAGATATAAATTAAAACATTACCTTAACAAAATTAGCTATAGTTTTGTAACAAGCTACATATATAAATATAAATTAAAACATTACCTTCACAAAATTAGCTATAGTTTTGTAACAAGCTACATATATAAATATAAATTAAAACATTACCTTAACAAAATTAGCTATAGTTTTGTAACAAGCTACATATATAAATATAAATTAAAACATTACCTTAACAAAATTAGCTATAGTTTTGTAACAAGCTACATATATAAATATAAATTAAAACATTACCTTCACAAAATTAGTTATAGTTTTGTAACAAGCTACATATATAGATATAAATTAAAACATTACCTTAACAAAATTAGCTATAGTTTTGTAACAAGCTACATATATAAATATAAATTAAAACATTACCTTCACAAAATTAGTTATAGTTTTGTAACAAGCTACATATATAGATATAAATTAAAACATTACCTTCACAAAATTAGCTATAGTTTTGTAACAAGCTACATATATAAATATAAATTAAAACATTACCTTCACAAAATTAGCTATAGTTTTGTAACAAGCTACATATATAAATATAAATTAAAACATTACCGTCACAAAATTAGCTATAGTTTTGTAACAAGCTACATATATAAATATAAATGAAAACATTACCTTAACAAAATTAGCTATAGTTTTGTAACAAGCTACATATATAAATATAAATTAAAACATTACCTTAATAAAATTAGTCATAGTTTTGTAACAAGCTACATATATAAATATAAATTAAAACATTACCTTCACAAAATTAGTTATTGTTTTGTAACAAGCTACATATATAAATATAAATTAAAACATTACCTTCACAAAATTATTTATAGTTTTGTAACAAGCTACATATATAAATATAAATGAAAACATTACCTTCACAAAATTAGTTATAGTTTTGTAACAAGCTACATATATAAATATAAATGAAAACATTACCTTCACAAAATTAGTTATTGTTTTGTAACAAGCTACATATATAAATATAAATTAAAACATTACCTTAACAAAATTAGTTATTGTTTTGTAACAAGCTACATATATAAATATAAATTAAAACATTACCTTCACAAAATTAGCTATAGTTTTGTAACAAGCTACATATATAAATATAAATTAAAACATTACCTTCACAAAATTAGTTATTGTTTTGTAACAAGCTACATATATAAATATAAATTAAAACATTACCTTAACAAAATTAGCTATAGTTTTGTAACAAGCTACATATATAAATATAAATGAAAACATTACCTTAACAAAATTAGCTATAGTTTTGTAACAAGCTACATATATAAATATAAATTAAAAGATTACCATCACAAAATTAGCTATAGTTTTGTAACAAGTTGATTCAATTAATAATTTAATGATAAAACTGTACTGTTATAATTAAATTTAATCTTCAAAATCCTATTTTAAATAAAAAATATTTTGGTAAAAAAAATGCTAGACAAAAATGAAAGTAAAAAAAACTCTGGGGCAATGCCAGGTATCTACAGCTAGTACATTATCTAATACTAAAACTTTTGCTTGGTTGATTTTTTGCACACTAAATGTAATGGATAGGAGGAGAGTCAAATATGGCGAGAAGTGGTGGGAGGAGGGGATTTAGTAAATACAATGTCTAGTCGAAATACAGCAGGAAAAAAGAAAGGCAGTGCCAGTAGCACTAATGCTGCTGGTAATGTCTTGGGCTTTGTAGATCCCAGGATGCGTGGATCTTCAGGGCCTATGGATTCCATCAAGCCTTACCAAAGACAGGAGTGGAGAGGAAGACTTAGATCTCGAGACTAGACAATCAGGCCCCACCCTCATCAGAGGATTAATTGTGACCTGATTCAACAAATAAACCGGTTGATGATGATGATGGTGATGATGATGATGATGATGATGATGCTGATGATGGTGATGATGGTGGTGGTGGTGGTGGTGGTGGTGGTGGTGGTGGTGGTGATGATGATGATGATGATGATGATGATGATGATGATGATGATGATGGTGGTGGTGATGGTGATGATGATGATGATGATGATGATGATGATGATGATGATGATGATGATGATGATGATGATGATGATGATGATGATGATGATGATGATGATGATGATGATGATGATGATGATGATGATGATGATGATGATGATGATGATGATGATGATGATGATGATGATGATGATGATGATGATGATGATGATGATGATGATGATGATGATGATGATGATGATGATGATGATGATGATGATGATGATGATGATGATGATGATGATGATGATGATGATGATGATGATGATGATGAAAGGCAGTACATTTTTATTTTAACTTCAATCATGCCACAAAATAGATATCAGTATTATATAGACTGATTTACATGAAAACGACTTAAACTCATACCCGGTTACAATATATGATTGCGGCTTTCAAAGTTTACTTATCCATAAGGGACGCTGGTGTGAACATTCGAATTCCCCTCTCGAAAATTGGAAATCGAATGATGGGATCTCATTGCAACGCCCTAAAGAAATTCTGAGCAATGCAAGAATTTAGTGGCCCCAATGGTAAAACACGTGTACTCTTAGAGTACCATTTCCCCATGTTTACGCAACATCAAGCAACAATCTTTTTAAAATGTAACATCTTCAACGGCCAAAACTAAACATATTCCGATAATGCATTATAGAACTGTAAAGAAAGAAAAGTTGTTTTAAACCCTGTCTGACGTCAGAGGTGGCAGAATCGCCTTAGCAACAGAAACTGTTACAACCACTGGTTGGCGGCTGAGAAGAACAGAGTATCACATGAAGTATGTTAAATATCACATGAAGTATGTTACATATATATATATATATATATATATATATATATATATATATATATATATATATACTACAAAGCAACAAACGCTACAATCACCAATAAAAACAATTACATAAAAATACATTATATATATATATATATAATGTATTTTTATGTAATTGTTTTTATTGGTGATTGTAGCTTTTGTTGCTTTGTAGTAATATACTACTATATCAATTGTTTCACTTTCTAAGTGATAAAGACGCATAAGATTAACTTTATAGGACGTATTTTCGTTTATATATATATTTTTATTAATTTTATATGCACATAGCCGTCATCAGCATGGACAAGGATCGAACCTTCGATATTGATGTTAGTATTCCAGTGTTTTACCTCCGGACTATGACATCTTGCCTGGAAATATGTACGATTTTTATCACCTAGAAATTTAATATATTTTTATTTAATTGTTTCATTGGTGATTATATATATATTCATTAATTTTATACGTACATAAAAGTAATCCATGGACACGTGTTTCTGGCTCATCATCCGTCATCAGCATGGCTAACTTAGACAAGGATCGAACCTTCGATATTGATGTCTATAGTCCAGCGTTTTTACCACTGGACCTAGAAATATGTACGATTTTTATCACCTAAATATTTTATGTGTTTTTTATTTAATTTTTTTTATTGGTGATTGCAGGTTTCGTTGTTTTTTGCTTACTATTATTTCGATTGTCTCACTTCCTAAGTGATTAAGATGCAGAAAATTGCATTATTAGTCTCCCTGAACTTTATAGGACGTATTTTTCGTTAATATATATATATATATTTATTAATTTTATACGTACATAAAAGTAATCCATGGACACGTGTTTCTGGCTCACATCCGTCATCAGCATAGCTAACTTAGACAAGGATCGAACCTTCAATATTGATGTCCATAGGCCAGCGTCTTTACCAATATTGAAGGTTCGATCCTTGTCTTAGTTAGCCATGTATATATTTTCATATTTTCAAAACTTCTATGTTACAAGGATATATAGGGTGGGCAAAAATAAGGGTCCTATTTTTAAAAATTCATAACTTTTTTATTTATTGATTTTTTTAAAAAATTTTTTTTAAGAATAAGTAAAGGACCCCTTCCGAAGCAAGCATGAGCCGTATTAGCCCTAAGTAACGTACCCTCATTTAGAAAACATTATTTTTGCTTAAAAATCTCAAAACAGTGTAAAAAACAATACTTTAGTTTTTGTAAGTTTTAAGAAGTGTTTTTCGGCTAAAATTTGTTTTGTTTATTTCAAAAAATCTCGGAAGGGTCAGTCTACACACACATAAAGTTTGGTGAGTTTAACTTTTATTTTGTGGAAGTTATTCAAATTCAAGTTATTCAAATTTAAAGATAGAGCCCTTATTTTGGCCCACCCTGTATTACCGGTCTTTATCCTTTGATAAAAAGCATTTATCTTTGAAAATCCATGGATTAAGGATTTGAGATTTCTGCTTGTTCAAACTTTTGATGATTTAATAAAATTTGTAATTCTTTTAACTTTTATTTTCACTATTCTTTTTCTTGATTTATTACTCTATCCAGTATATTGAGCTTTCTATTATCACGATAGGTCATTATTTAAAGATACATTTATCTTTAAATTTTCATTCATTGTTATATATATATATATATATATATATATATATATATATATATATATATATATATATATATATATATATGAATAAAAATGGAACTAATATTTTAATTTTCCATATATATATATATATATATATATATATATATATATATATATATATATATAGTTAGTGCTTGTGAGGTTTTGTTCATAGGGGTTGATCCGATGAAATAAATGTGTTTATATAATAGTGTTCAATAACAAGTAAAGCTACATTTTAGTATAAATTTTTATTTATATACATATTATGACTACATATGTACATACATGTTTCGACTACAACCTTATTCAAGGCCACGTTCAATAGCGAAAAAGATGTAAACATTTATACTAATATATATTTAGTTAAATTATTCTTAATAATTCAATCGATGTTTGCACAATATATCCCATCATTTTATAATGTAGGCATTTTCAATCAATCTTTCACTGTAATAAACTCTATTTTCGCATAGTATTCATTTTTAATGTTTCAGAAAAATTCAATTTCAAACCGACAACAAATTCCAGAGTATCATATTATTTTCTTTTATTATATTATGTTGGCTTACGATCGTTTCAGAGATATTAACTGTCTAGCTATAATTGAAACAAAGTGACAAAGTAAAAAAGTAAATCATTGCCTCAAACGGTTTCAGACCAGGCATTTTCTTCCTTCAGAGCCGGTTAAAATGAAGTATTTCCGCTTCGCATATTTTTTAGATGAGGATTGATAATTCGTATTATTTGGATTCTACCCAGTCATGGCTGACGGAACCAGAGTAAGCTACCCCCGTCGATTAAATAAAGCATTCCATTCGAAATTTCGTAAAGATTCCCGAGTTCAACATAAAAATTCCTGAGTTCGACAAGCTGCACCTGAAGAAGATCGGAGGTTACATCGGCAGAAACGTTGTGAGAATAACATCCAAGATGAGAACAGTAGTTTGAATAATCAAAATAATACAAATTATCAATCTTCATCTCAAAAGTTCCGAAATACTTAATCCCTATATTGATTTCTTTTGATTCACAGACATCATCAATATGGTAAGCAATACTTTGTTAGATTGGAACCTGCGCTAAAAGTCCCTCGGCATCAATGCTTTCCGGCATTTTACCGTAAACGCCAGAAAGCCCCGAAGCGGTTAGTCAATGAAACTGCGATAAAATAAATAACTGATTAAAATGAATAAACAGACGACATCTAAACTTGATAATTTAATTTTTGACGTCTGCAAACGAGCCTGCCCAACCCCTAATTCCTAATCCTGCCCAAATCTTAAGCCTAATTCCTAACACTGTCCAAACCCTAACCCCTTCACTAATTCTTAACCCTGCCCAAACCCTAATTCCTAATCCTGCCCAAACCCTAACCCCTAACCCCGCCCTAACCCTAATTCATAACCCTGCCCAAACCTTATACCTGCCCTAACCCTAATCCCTAACCCTAATCCCTAACCCTACTCTAACCCCAAACCCTAACGAAACAACAATAATAATCAGTTAAAAAAAAAATAATAATTTTCCTAAAAATTTTTTAAAAAACACTTTTTAATTTAAACACTTACTTGAATAACTTATTTCTTTGTTAAAAAAAAAAATATTTATTTCATACAAAATTTTTTGCTTGTTTTTTCCCGATTGTGCCTTTTTGGATGCAAGTAAGTCAACGGATTTTTCATTCAGCACTGTCCGGCGTTTTATGTAAACATCTGGAAAGTACCGACGCCAAGGAACTTTTAGTGCGGATCCTAATCTAAAAAAGCACCTGGTAAGCTGCTACCAGGAAAGACTATACAGAGTTAGCAAGCTGTTCCTAGAGTCTCGTCTGATTGCGGCCAGAATAGAGGGAGTCTGGAAACGGCTGCAACTATTAAAAACATCTGACGGGAACGGTTCCAGTGTTTTAGAGGCCATGCAAATATGGCCAGCTGCTTGGAGTCCACCCAGGCAGAAAAGAGAAAGATATATGGCTCTATATGCCCCACATGGGGTGGAATTATATATTTTTGATTTTCAGAAATATCTCGTCTCTCAGTATCATTCAGGAAAGATAACTTAGATATTGTTCAAGAGAAATCACTCCTGATGATTCTGAGCCAACATTTGTTTCTGTGGACTTATATATGTGGATTTTGTTTCTATATTGGGTGTTGTCTTCGTAGCTGGAATTTACCTAGGATGAAGTGATGACTATAAACGACGGGTCCATTTTTATTAATCCAAATTGAACAACCGTGTTGAAGAAATCGGCCGCGTTTGATAACTCTGACAACTATTTCCATTACATTTCGCTCTTGTGTATCAGAAGTGCAATTAATATTATTTTCTCTCTGTTAAAACGTGTATTCTTTTTCTCTGTCAAATGTACTTATTTTTACACACTTCTTTACATTTATTCCACTTCAAAGACGGGAAAACCAACAGGTTATGGACCGAGAAGTGATCATAGAAGTTGGTAAAACAATTTTGTTTTCAACTTAACAACATTCAAACTTTGGGAACCGCAATCTTCAGGCCATTTATGCACATTTGGATTTACAAGATGGTATTTTAGGTGTGAGATGAAACAGATACAGAAAGGAATGAACCTGAAGCCAACGCAGAGCTAATAGAATTTCTGGATGACAAAACTCAGTTATCAATTATGAGAGACATTTCAGACCACAAAAGAGAAGCCTGAAGAATAATGCATGACACAATAAGTGGAAGAAAGTAAGGAGAAATCCAGAATTATATCTCCATCTACAGAACTAACAGCGCTTCAAAAGGACTACAATAGAAGTGTTGCTTATTACATTATAAGGACAGAAACAGGCGCTAATTATTAAGTACTAGCTGTTCCTACCCAGCATTTCCCGGGATGCACTGAAGTAATTTTAATTTTAATTTTTAATTGTTTACACATTTAAAAAATGTGTAAACTTAAGGTAGACAACTCCTATTATATTCTTCAATTATCCCCGTTGATAATTTTTAATTTTTAGGTGATTTTTTAAAACTGTTTCATATTAGCAGTCGTCTAGGCCGGACGAAATAATTTTAAAAATAAATTGTAGCTACGTACATTATTATATGGCCAATAATACAGTATAACAATAACACATGAAAATTGCTAGTTAAAAGCAAAGTTTGCTCTGTAAGCTTAGATGCTATTTGGGTTTGACTTTGAAAATCCGACAAGATAACTTTATATGTTAGATTTGTTTTATAGTTAAGTGGAAAAGGAAGTTAATAAAGTTTTTCTTTCTTTATAAATATAACAACAAATAATGCCTATGAATTTCCAAATAAAAAAGAAATCCGTGGAGTGTTTACTTAAACAATTCCAAATACTTGTGTCTGTAAAAGCTTCACTGTACTAACGTGTGAGGTTATAATAAGTAATAAGAGGTTGTGAATAACACACTATTAAGCACGTGTCTCTGTTTGCGTGACTTACTACTCTTCCAGTGGTGGTAGCAGTAAATTCAGCCCATGAACATGACAATTATAGTGTTGATTGTTCAGGAGAAACAAATTATACAAAAAAATCCCTAAAAAAGTGAGAATCCAATGTAACATAAGTTTCGCTAAAATAGTTGTAGAGTTGACCTTTGGCTATCGACCTTCACTCCACATTAAGATCTAGATTGACTGTTAAGAGCTATTAGTATTGAAATTTAGAGAATTGACAGTATTTTCACCCATAGCATATTGTGATATATCTACGCATAAGGAGAAAAAATTGCAGGTTGAGAAAGAGAAAAATATAGAATGAACTGGAGTGCTGTTTCATTCAAAATTAATTGGTTAATAAAAAAAATCTAATTCATGGAAGTGAAAGTAAAAAAGAGAAAAATATAGAAATAACTGAAGTGCTGTTTCATTCAAAATTAATTGGTTAATAAAAAAATCTAATTTATGGAAGTGAAAATAAAAAAGAGAAAAATATAGAATGAACTGGAGTGCTGTTTCATTCAAAATTCATTGGTTAATAAAAAAAAATCTAATTTACAGAAGTAAAAATAAAAAGAGAAAAATATAGAATGAACTAGAGTGCTGTTTCATTCAAAATGAATTGGTTAATTAAAAAAATATAATTTACAGAAGTAAAAATAAAAAAGAGAAAAATATAGAATGAACTGGAGTGCTGTTTCATTCAAAATTAATTGGTTAATAAAAAAAATCCAATTTACGGAAGTGAAAATAAAGTGTTTGTGGAGAGAAAAAGAAGGAAAAAGACGAGAGAAGAAGAAATAGCAGGAATAATTCGCATGAGTGGAGAAATGGGTAAGGAAGAAGAAGAAGAAAAAGAAAAGAAGAAAAAGAGGAAGAAGAAGACGAAGAAGAAGAAGAAAAGATAATAAGTGGAAGAATGCAAGAAGTCGGCATGAAGTCATTGTGAAAGGAGTAATTGATTGTAATCAAAAGAAAGGGGAGAGACATACAGAAATTGCACTAAAATGACCAATGGCTAATAATACAGTATAACAATAACACATGAAAATTGCTAGTAAAAGCAAAGTTTGCTCTGTAAGCTTAGATGCTATTTGGGTTTGACTTTGAAAATCCGACAAGATAACTTTATATGTTAGATTTGTTTTATAGTTAAGTGGAAAAGGAAGTTAATAAAGTTTTTCTTTCTTTATAAATATAACAACAAATAATGCCTATGAATTTCCAAATAAAAAAGAAATCCATAAAGTGTTTACTTAAACAATTCCAAATACTTGTGTCTGTAAAAGCTTCACTGTACTAACGTGTGAGGTTATAATAAGTAATAAGAGGTTGTGAATAACACACTATTAAGCACGTGTCTCTGTTTGCGTGACTTACAACTACAAGAATGAACTGGAGTGTTGTTTCATTCAAAATTAATTGGTTAATACAAAATCCAATTTACAGAAGTGAAAATAAAAAAGAGAAAAATATAGAATGAACTGGAGTGCTGTTTCATTCAAAATTAATTGGTTAATAAAAAAATCCAGTTTATGGAAGTGAAAATAAAAAAGAGAAAAATATAGAATGAACTGGAGTGTTGTTTCATTCAAAATTAACTGGATAATAAAAAAAATCCAATTTACGGAAGTGAAAATAAAAAAGAGAAAAATATAGAATGAACTGGAGTGTTGTTTCATTCAAAATTAATTGGTTAATAAAAAAATATATAATTTACGGAAGTAAAAATAAAAAAGAGAAAAATATAGAATGAACTGGGGTGCTGTTTCATTCAAAATTAATTGGTTAATAAAAAAAATCCAGTTTATGGAAGTGAAAATAAAAAAGAGAAAAATATAGAATGAACTGGAGTGTTGTTTCATTCAAAATTAATTGGTTAATAAAAAAATCCAATTTACGGAAGTGAAAATAAAGTGTTTGTGGAGAGAAAAAGAAGGAAAAAGACGAGAGAAGAAGAAATAGCAGGAATAATTCGCATGAGTGGAGAAATGGGTAAGGAAGAAGAGGAAGAAAAAGAAAAAGAAGAAGAAGAATAAGAAGAAGAAGAAGAAGAAGAAGAAGAAGAAGCAGAAGAAAAGATAATAAGTGGAAGAATGCAAGAAGTCGGCATGAAGTCATTGTGAAAGGAGTAATTGATTGTAATCAAAAGAAAGGGGAGAGACATACAGAAATTGCACTAAAATGACCAATGGCCAATAATACAGTATAACAATAACACATGAAAATTGCTAGTTAAAAGCAAAGTTTGCTCTGTAAGCTTAGATGCTATTTGGGTTTGACTTTGAAAATCCGACAAGATAACTTTATATGTTAGATTTGTTTTATAGTTAAGTGGAAAAGGAAGTTAATAAAGTTTTTCTTCCTTTATAAATATAACAACAAATAATGCCTATGAATTTCCAAATAAAAAAGAAATCCGTAAAGTGTTTACTCAAACAATTCCAAATACTTGTGTCTGTAAAAGCTTCACTGTACTAACGGTGACTATGAAACAGAGTTTTTGCTTGACTAGCAGGGAAGATGGATTGCTCGTGACGGTGGGGACTTTTAATTCGACCGAATTATTATTTGTATTGAACTATATTGAAGAACCCAATTCTGAATGGAACATTTGGGCATTTGGAAATGAAAATCTTATGAACATTTATTGTATACTAGCAGGAAGACCTGACATTGCCCGGGATTGAATGAGAAACCCTATGTCCTATGGCACTCAGCTCATAACACCATATTAACTTTTTTATTCTTACTTTTTACCTTTTATATATTCAATTTTCAGAGGGGAGTTCAGGGAGGTACTCAGCATTGATTCGGTGAAAGAGAGTGTAAGCAAAGTGATATATATTGAAATAATTTTCAGTAAATGCATTGTCTGATTTAGCCCTGTCGAGACACACCCGGCGTTTCCAGATAATTATTGCAGGACTGTGTGCTCTTACTCCCAGCCCTTAACCCCATATTAGCATTTCTATTCTTATATTTTAGTTTAGTTATAAACTAAACAAAATAAAGTAAAACGTGTATTTCCTTTGTATGGATGCTCGGCGCAAACTCAGACTTGACAATATTATTGTACCTCATTTGATCACAATGAAATATACTTATCCAAGTACTCATAATAATTTAGTTTCAAAACATATATAGTTATGGGCGTCTAACTCCGAAACCCCAGGAAACAAACAGGAACTACAATTTTATATCTAGTAATAGCTTCACGCACTTGACAATTCATTCTTCTCTTATTATAAGGCACAGCACCACAAAAGAAACAAACTTTCCTATTAGTACGCTGGTGATACCAGATCAGGCTGCCCTGTAGCTCCCTGAGACGAAATTCACCTACATTGACGGTTTTTTTTTTGTTTTTTTTTGTAAAACTTAATTATGTTCTACAAAACCAAAAACAAAAACAACAGCCCCTCTCCCTTTCTCCCTCCCCTTTTTTATTTTATTTTTCCTACCCTACTCCCGGTCCTGGATATGACCTTAAACTACATCCGATGGTGAGATCCGGCTTACGGACTTTGGGGAATGTGGAGCCTCCTCTTAATTACCATTGCTCCCAGGTCCACCCTGACCCGGAGTGGTAGTATCTGTTAGGGTCCCAACTATGGGTTAAATAGAAACAGATATTAAAAGAACTTGAAGCATAAAAACTTTCACCAAAATGACTGCATTCGGCATTAAATAACCTGAAAAGGGTTGATATGCCGTAAAACAAAACAAAACAAAACAAAACAACCTATTAGTACGATGATTATTCGTATTCCCAGAGTTGTTATTTAGAGCAATATTTGATCTTTAGGGGATTCTAAATTGTCACGTTAGCTGTCATTGGTGCAAAGTTATGTTGAAAGGTATTAGACTTAATGACAGCAACTGTTGGAGATAGGAGGGGAGTCATAAGCTTCATTGTTCCTTCGAGCTAATCATAAGCTGACTGTAATTCTACGATTCAAATTTTCTACTAATCTTTCGTAGATTACTGGAGAAGCAATTCCACAAATAAAAGCGCCTCACATAGTTTCGTATGTATATTCTTTTGTTGCATGGTATTTAAAATTACAATGATGATTCAGTTTTTCTCTAAAGAAATCACAAAGAGTCTTGTCTGGCTTCTGTTTCCGCCTAGCGAGCTAATGCGGTGCAAAGATTTCATTTGGAGTTTTAACACAACTAGACTCCAAGTTAGCAAATGCGACCTCATCGTTTTCATAAAATGCAATTGAATGCCGCCGCGCTTGTAATAAAGATTAAAACATGATATACCTTATTCAGTTTCATTCATAACACATATATATATTCATATAACAACAGATACAAACATAGATAACTATTTATAGCCATCAATGCACTAAAGAGTTCTTATCTAAGGGAGATAATCTTAAACAAGGGAGGTAACTTATGAATTTATTTATGACAACTTATCAGAATCCTTAGTTCATTAGGAATATGATCCCTGTAATTTTTGACATAGTTTGTGAAAACTCTACACCAAAGACACCAATCTTAACGTCATGAGATTAAGTTATGTGCATAAGCTTTAAGGCCGACGTCTCATATTTTAATTAGATTCAGTTGAATAAAGTGGCAATATTTCAGTTATTTAAAATTGCTACTCATGGAAGCATTAATAAAATTCACAATCTTTTCTACAATCCAACCATATTTGGTACAAGTCAACTTCATTCTATGCCTGATTTGTCCATCAAGTTTTAGTCATGAATCTTCCACTTCTTTTATTTTATCACTGTTCAGTGATATATGGAGACACTTTGGTGATAGTCTCATCAGTAGAATGTGTATCCAACTGTGCTTGCAATGCGGAAGTGCGCATTTGGAGCATATCATTCAACTGCAATAAAACAAAGACTGTTGGATATTCATGACTGTAACTTGGTGGACAAGTAAGGCATAGACTGAAGTTTATTTGTACCAAATATGGCTGGAGGTGGAGAGAGGATTATGAATTTATTAACGATTCCATCAGTGACATTTTTGGGGTCAACATCAAAGTTTTTTGAACGGAAGAAGACACCGCCACCACCAGCAACAATCAAACGGCCCTATTCAGGGCCACTTACAAACTACTCATAAGGCGATTCACACTTTACTGCCGCCTCAATCCACCTGATATCCACCTAACTGTTCAGTCCTCTGCTCCACCTCACTCCTGCTCAAGCAGCTTGCAGCGCCTGCTCCAGCTCACTCCTGCACCAGCTTCCTGCAGTGCCTGCTTCAACATCTCCTACTCCTGCACCAGCTCCTAGTGTCTCCGTCTATAGCTCTTTCCAGCAACGCCTGCTCCAGTTCTCCCCAGCGGCTCCTGCTCCAGCTTCTTCCAGCAGTGCCGGCTCCTCGTTCCAGCACCAGCTTCTCCAGCTCCTTTTCTAGTTCCTGTCAACGCCCTGATTCCTGCTGATCTAGCCCGGACCGACCTGAGGGACATCCTTACACCTCATAGACGTCCGCATTAAATCCTGTGTGACGACTTCCCAAGCTGCCCAGGTTCCAGATGTCTTTCCTGTTGATCCAGCATCTCGTGCTTTCCAGGATCCAGATATCTTTTCCTGCCAACTCAACTTATCCAATTCCAGACTTATGTATTGTCGACCCAGCATTTCCTGCTATTCAGTTCCATACCTATGTCCTGTCGATCCAACCTTTCCTGCTGTTCAGTTCGAGCTTCCTCATTCCAGCCTCTGCTACTTCCAGTGACGTCATTCCTAATTCCAGCCTTTCCTGCTTCGAGTGACGTCACCTCAGCTTTCCTTCACACAAAAATATGGTAAATAAACTTCTTTATTTTAAACTGTTTATCTGCGCTTGTCTTCTCTTCTTTGCCATTGTTGTAATTTGCCTGTGTCCACTTTCTTAGTTGTAAGACCGGATCACCCCGGTGACCCGGACCCTGCAACAATATCAAATGACAACCGTCTATTCCATTATCAAGAGATAAGAGTTCAAACTTTGATGTTGACAGTGACACTATTAACTTATATATGACAAACTATTAATTGAGATAGTAAAAAGAATTTACTCTTAAAATCAGGTACTTTAAGTACTAAATATAACAATTCCATTATTCCACGGTATTTTTCAGGAAGTAATTCTTGTGCTTTAGATCAATTTTACAGAAACCAGAGAAAATATGACCTATTTATGACAGCCATAAATGTAACAGTGTGCTCCCGACTAAATATTAACATAATAATTAAAGTTTAATCTGAATGTTTATACAAAATTATTCCCTCCAAAAACATATTTTAGACTTAGTGTGTTATGGCCACAAAAACCTGAAGAAAAGTTAGACTCAATTCTTTTTTACTACTTACCAAGGCCAAGAGCCACTCGAGGATAAGGGTTAATGAGACTGAAATGATTGCCAGCTGAAAGATGAGTAACACTATGGGAGTACTGACATTGATACATTGGTATGAACTAATTATTACTTTTAGACGGTTTTTGACAAGGATTTGTTAGCATTGGATTTGAAAGCGTACAAGTAATCAACAGGGAAGTAGTACCACAGTAATGTGTTCCGCAGACGGAAATCCCTTTCAGATAAGCTCTGTCTATGGAAATTCCGCCTGACACTAGGCACATGGAGAAAGAAAAGCATGTCTTACAAGGAAGAACCAAAGATTGGAGTTCAGTCGAACAGCTTCCATGATAATAAGAATAGACGAAAGAGAGACTAGCAACATCTCTTCGATGAGAAAAGGATTGGAGAGAAGAGAAAAGATCACTTCCCACCAGATTTCGAAGTCGATTTTGTACCCCTGTCAAGGCAAGAAAGGCTGCTCTGTGGAGATCCACCCCAGATGTGGCAGTAGTATTCGATCTTTGGACTATCTGACTCTTATATAGATAAAGGTACTTTCTGGAGCGGTAGAATGATCCAATTTATTTCCCAGCGACTTTAGCAACAGACTGGATATACGTCTTTCATTTTTGTTTAAGGTTCATTTTCATAGTTACTTTTGGGTACTTTCATTAATCTATATGCCTTTAACCTGCCTTTCATGTCCTGTCGGCCTCACTATATAGTGCTGACAAACTGTAAATAAACGGTAGATGGTCACTAACTGTTTCCTTTTATCTTTTTTTCCAGCATGTTCATAGTATCGTCTATACAACAAGTATGCACAAACAATGGTTGCCATGTGCTAACAACAAATAATATTCCCTGCAGCGAAAATATAAATTTAATATCAAATATTAAAAATGTCAGTAAATTACATAAAGAAAACAAAAACAAGTAAAACTGAACAATCTTCTTAATATTGCAATTTGAGATGTCTAAGTTCATCTCAGGACAAAATCAGTAAGTATGACTTGGGGCAACTACGAAATGTTGATACTATTAAATACATTTCTTTTCTTCCCATACCTCTCTCTCCATCTCTATCTATCTATCTATCTATCTATCTATCTATCTATCTATCTATCTATTTATCTACCTTTAAAGTCAAATATCAGTCAGCCAAAGACAATGAAAGAAAAGAGAGAAAGAAAACGAAAAGGACAAATCAAGATTTTCTTTTCTCTTATTTTCACCCATAACTATCGAAAACGTTATCTGTTATTTAATTAATATCCGGTGATTTGGTTAGCAGTACTAGGACTTCTGATTGTGGGGGTTAGAACTCCTCCACGTTCCTTTATTTATGACTAATAAAAAATAAAATATTGATCAAGATTAAATAGAAAAATCGATCAAATCGATTGAAAATAATTTTTTTTATCAACACGGAACAATATTTGCCATAAATCACTGAAGAAACAGATTTTTTATGTAACTTGTAGTAAACAAGTTATCACTTGCAGAAGTAAGGGGAAGAAAGTCGACTTTACTTTATGTATAAGATTTCTCTGAAAGAAGTATGTACAAAATCAAAAATCAATGGAAACCCAATGAAAATCAAAATATCTGCTAAAGAGAATACATGGACTATGGACTATTCTATGATCCCCCAACGAGAAAAGAATAGTTCTGCAATATTTGAATGAGTACATAACTGCTGCAGATGGCATTGATCAATATTTATTATTATGAGAGCTGCATTACAAAGGTACATTGTTGCATTGAGACAATGCAGAAACAAATGGAACTCCAAAGGAGAATAATGTTTTTGAACTAACTCATCTACCGGAAGGGGAAAAGGCATTAAGCGGTAGATGGGTTTACATAATTGAAGGAAATCCACATGGATCAGAAAAACATAAAGCAATATTTGTTGCCAGGAGATGCAGCCAAATAAAAGGATGAGACTAGAAGGAGACTTTCTTTCATACAGCAAACATTAATTATATACATATAGTAATGCATATGGTTCCACACTGTTGCGTTACTAGCACTTAAAAGTGACGGTGGAGCAGGATTTGATAGTTTTTGTGTGTTTATGGGGGGGGGCTTTAAACGCATGTGATAAGAAATTTTTATTTTTATATTTCTGTATCCTAATGGGGTAAGACAAAATAAAAATAGTGATCAGGATAACTGGCAATGCAAAAGTGATGAAAATGAAAATTGAAACACCGCCTTCGGAAATGAATTCTGGGAAAATTATTGTGCGAAAAATAAACAAAGTTGACGTTATACGTGGGAATGCAGCAATGACATTTATTTCAAGTTTTGGTGAATTCAACAATTATGTAATAATCGGAAAATCAGGTTTGGAAAGTCTTTTGTTGAAAAGAATAATAAAATACAATTTATTTTAGGAATTTTTGTGACATAGATTCATACGATAATCCATGAATTCAATTTGCAGCAGCCATTGCAATATCTTCTATGTATTTATTCCAATTGTGGATGTTAGGCCGAGGATTTTGAATGATGTACTCTAGGGTGCTATTAGCCATGGCAATCGGTGATTGAAAAGGTTTCTTATAATTGTTAAATAAAAGGATCTTTGTCCGAGTAGCATTAAATGTTATCACCCATTTATGTCCCCATTCAACTACAGACCCGAGGTCATTTTCTAAGGATTCATCCATTGCCTTGGATATGTGTGCATTCGTTTTGCCCATATGTCAAGAATAGGGTATGGTGTCATCAGCAAATATACACATCTTGGACAAAATTGCATCAGGAAGGTCATTTATGAAAATCAGGAATAATAAATGTTCAAGGATTGACCTCTGAGGCACATCTGCATTAATGTCATGTTGTTTAGATGTACGGCCATTGAAGATAACCTCGATCTTTCTTTTTGTTAAGTAATACCGTACGATTTAATTTTCATGAGAAGACCTTAATATTAGACTTTGTCAAAGGCTTTGAATATACCAAGTGCTGCCGCCCTAGTTTCCCCTGCCTTGTCAAGTGAATGGTATATGCATTTAATGATGACTGTTACAATATCCGCAGTGTAACAGGCTTGCCTAAATTCATACTGTTGGTCAGAACTAAGTTTAACATTGACGAGGTGGTGGACTATCACTTGATTGATTGATGATTCAAAGATTTTAATGAAGAACGGGAGGAGACTGATGGGGGCAATAATTTTGCGGGTCAGTTCTTTCCCCATGTATTCTTGAACACTGGTACCACAGAGGCAATTTTCCAGCTGTTAGGGAAGCAAGATTCAGTAAGGCATTCAGTAACTAGTAACTAGTAAGTTGTAGAGTTTGGAGAGCACAAGGGCCAGCTTAGCAGAACATTTATTTATTACTATAGTAGGGATAAGATCAGGCTCACATGCTTTGGAGGTGCCAAGTTTTTTTATGATATTACAGACATGGGAAGGAATGATGATTAGATCATCGAGTGTGGCTTCTGTCTGTAGTGGGAAATTTGGGAGGGAGAGGTTTGTTGAGTCAAAGGTGGAGTTCAAGGCGAACCGCTAGGCAAGCAGTTAAGCCTTATCAGTTGCAGTGCAAGCGACATCATAAGGGTTGGATAGTGACGGAATTGTTGATTGCCCATGATTCATTACACTATTATAGATTTTCCAGAAATCGTGAGCTCCTAATTTCTGTGACTCAATGCATTTTCTGGTTATTTCGGTATACCAACACTTAGCTGCAACTATTACACTCTTATAATGATTTCTTGAAGCTATGAATTTTTTTCTATTGATAGTTGACTTATGATGGTTGAACCAGTGGAATGCTTGCTGCCTGCACACTAGCAGCTGCATAAATAGAAGTTAACCATTGTAGAGAGTGGGGCTTGTTATAGAATCTATGTGTGAGGACATGCTTCTATGCCTGCGTTGACCCATTTAGTTACCTTTTTCCACTGTTCAGCAGGAAGAGAAATTGAGAAATGTTTTACTCCATGGGGCTATTATGATGTAATTTCTAATGGATTCTCAATCATCCGTTTGTAGTATTTCGTTATTTTGAGTAACAGCTCTTCAGCGGTGGGTTTAAAGTTTAGGGTGATATCAACCATTATCACAAGGTGATTAGCATTCCCTAGTGGGTTATTGGCATCCGTAACACAAGTCTCGGGCAACGTAGTTAAGAATAGGTCTAGAAGTGAGGTTTGCTGATCCTCACGATCTGGGAGGCGGATCGGGAAAGTGACAGTCTGTGAAAGGGAATGTGCAATAGAGAAACTATGCATGCTGTTACCAGCTGCATCTGTATAGCTCGAAGAAACCAGAAATTCGAGAAGAGGCAATTTGGTTGTATTTAGATAGGCGTCTAGTTTGAATTTTTTTTTTTAGTTTATAATGTAATTATTTTTGTTTTTGGATAGAGTGGCTGGGCAAAGTGAGTTTTTGTTTGATGCCAGTGAGCTCACACAAGTAGACTATGAGCCTAGTCTTCATCTATGGGGTTGTGGCCTCAGGAAAACCCACCAGAGATATGTGCAGTGTCCCTTTCCATGCATGAAATGGCACTACAGTTATCCTGGTATTATACAACTCTTGATGGAGCAGTCGCTTTTAGCGCTACCTAAAAGTTAGGGCTCCCGTATTACCAGTCGAAAACAGTAGCCAGACAATCTGTCAAACCTGTACCCTCAACCAGTTAGAACAAGAGCGACCCGGACTAGTCATGTAAAACTAAGTGACAAACAATTGTCCCCAAGTTGCCCAGATTGAGAAATAGAGATGGATGGGACGGCGTTCATTGTCCTAGTCAGGACACAAAGCCAAGCACTGAGTTTCTTTGAAATTAGTCTGGCTAATAGACAACGAAGGAATGTAAAGCCAGGCAATAAGCAGAGCCTATTTACTTCTTAAGCAACTGCAGGTTTGCAAACCGGATATTTTTGTTCAACTCTCGAGCTCTATGAAGGTTGTCAACCGGGACTAAGGAGAGTTTACTCCCTCAGTGTTTTGGTGCCAAGGCGTTTGAATTCAATACACAAGTTTTATATCAGAGTTTTCCTTCTCCTAAACGGATGATCTTACTAGCTCTACGGATCCATCTCACCTGAAACAGTTAATCATACGCCTGGGTACTATGCCAGTTATTTCTATGCCGTGCATGGGTAAAAGAAAACATATTAAGTATCTACCTAAATATAGTTTTTGGTTCCTTTCCGGAAAGATTGAAGATAGTTTCACTCATAAAAACATTCCATGGAAGTCGAAGAAACGTTTTAAATAATAACTCACGGTTAAAGATAGACACATGTTGATCTTTAAGTAAGGATTTTCACAAGTTTTCTAGCACGGTAGAGGGAGCCCACCTTCTTTGCAGCAGCCTTGACAATGTCTTTAATGTATTTGTTCCAATTTATATTACCTGTGAATGTTAGGCCGAGGAGTTTGAACGTTGGACTTTCAGGTAGGGGTTTATTTGCCATGACAATTGGTTGTTAAAGAGGTTTCTTGTAGTTGTTGAAGGAAAAGAGCTTTGTTTTAGCAGCATTAAATGTTACCATCTATTTATGACCCGATTTCACTACAGACTGGAGGTCATTTTTTAAGGATTCAGCCATTGCCTCGGATATGTGCGCATCCGTTTTGCCAGTTGTGTCTGTTTTGAAATATAAAACTTTTGTAAATTGAATGAAATACTTAGGTAAAAAGAATTCTATTGGTTGGCAAATAATTTTGAAAAATTTAAAATTGTTGTACAATATAATCTTGATCTTTAGTAACCATTGTCTTATCTAGGTGGTCATGCAGAATAAAGCCTTGCATGGCCACCTATAATCTAGCTTGGTGTCTCATTCACTGACTGACCTTTTACAAATCCCTTTCTCTAATCTATCATGTGATTTGTTCAGTCAATCATGGCTTGTTATTTCTAGACCCCGGATGTCTGACAACTTTCTTTCGACATAAGTGGACTTTTTGTAAAGATTTTTTGGGTTCGGTTTAGTTAAACCAATCAGTGAATCTGTAGCACTAAGTATTAGTGTGGTGTAGCATTGAATATTTTTTAAAAGGGTTGATATGTCATAAATCAGAAAAACTCAATCAAACCCTAAATTTATATGTTTAAACTATTTTGTGCATCTTGGTTTTTGTATCAGATTGGATGGAAAGTTTTGTCCGTTTTTAAGGCACAATAAAACAATAAAAGACACAAGATCAGATTATTTCATTGTCTATGAACTTAGTCGAAAATTCCCATCAACTTGAAAAAGAAAATATCACTTCATGTGTGATCAAGAGATCAGGGGGGAGTGTAGTAGAAGTGTTTCCAGAAGGAAAAAGAGTGAGGGTTGCACCGTGCATTGTCCATCTGGGATTGAACCCAGAGTGTTCTAGTCACTAAATAGAAACGTGTGATTTTTGTCACGTGCCGAGACTTCACATATGCAAATGAGCCTTGTTTTGCATGGGTTAATTCTCGTCGTGATAAAAAGCTTGGACACTTTTCTCTGAGGGAAGAGCGAGAAAGGTTGACGTTGTGACTACGTCGAGTGCAACGAGAAAAAGAAAGAAGAAAAAGAAAAGAAAAAAGGAATCAAATTCTGGACAAAAAGTTTGATTGTAAACGTTGCGTCGTTCTCGTGCGTGTTTGGACTGTTGGTAGTGAAAAGACCAAAAAAGACAATACGGCGTCCCGTTTGAACTCAGTCTTTATTTTATTAACTCTCTGTTACAGGTTTTGATTCTGGAAAAATGTCTAAAATCTAGGGATTAAGCTCAAGGGTTCTTAAGAAGAAATTCAAATTAATTTATGCCTAATAATTATGTATCAAATTGCATACAAATCCAAAAAAGATCGTTTGAACTCAGTCTTTATTTAATTAACTCTCTGTTACATTTTGAAACCTATGACCAACTTCATAAACACTAAATGAAAATGAATAAGGGCGGATAAGATTCCTCCAGTTATTTTCAGTGCCTATAAAAACCGCTTCACGAATTAATAGTATTCTACATTTTTACAAAGAATCCAAACTATGTTCGTTATTATGATTCTTTTGTTGTGCTTATCGATTGTCTTCTTGCACCCAAAAGAATCTTCAGAATGCTGTGGTTTTTTTATCCAGAGATTCGTATTTTTGTATTTCGCGGAGGCATGCTATCTCACATGCATTTATAACACTACTAACGAAGGTTGGTTACCATGGTATCGTTTTATCTATTTATGAGATGAGGAATCAATTTTATGAATCAGGTAAATTTTCATGAATCTGTGAGAAGGAGTATAGATCAGGATCTTGTCATGGGGGATATTTCTTTTATGGCCAAATTTAGGGATCCATCTTTCGGTGACAAAGCAAGCATCACGTTCTAAAGTTAAGGAAATACTTTTAAAAATATTTTTTATTATTTTTTTCAAACGGGAAAATATTTGTGAACTATGTGCATATTTTACTTCCTTCTCCATAGTAGATGTGGTAGTTAGCAGAAATAAACCCAAACAATAGAGGTACTACTTAGTAATGCCTTTATTGTTTGCTAACTGCCACATTTATTTCTGCTAACTACTACAATGTGTTTATGTAAAAAAAAAAAAAAAAAAACAAGAAAATATTCTAAGAGAAAATAATGTATATATATATATATATAATTGAAATTATTTGTGATGGAAAAAATTTAACTCTGCTAAAAAATCATATCGATCTGAAATCAAATATATACTTAACATTGAAACAAATTCTGTGAAATTGAACTTAGCTAAAATAGTTATACCGATGGATGGAATTTCATCCTCTGTTACCAGGAAGAAAAATCTCAAGTAAAACATTAATATATACCTAACCAAAAATATAACATCGAATAAGACATAAAGAGAGTTGAAATCTTTCATGCTAGAAACTCCGCTAAAGAATTAACATATATTAAGTAAGAAATTACAAAAATCGATATCTGTGGTATTTTTTAATACAATGCTTCAACAAATGTTTGACCATTTTTCTGTGGCTCATCGCATACAGTCTTAATTTTAAAAAAATCTGACCACACACAAGAATTGTCATACTTAAGCTGATCAAGGACTGATAACTAATTCTTTTAAGAAAATGAGTGGTCTCAGTAACTATAAAAAAATGCAGGTTCTGCCACATGAAAGTAGAAAGTTTGAACCACCTAAATACCAAAAGCGTTATGTACGACATGAAAAGAAAGTGGAACCTAAGGAAGATTTCAATTATTCCAGTAATCATAAGAGTCACTGTGCTCATTAAAACAAATTTGTTAAACTACCTGGCGAACATAACCGGTGAATCAATTACAATTAAAGGGATGGTTAGAATCCTAAAAAGATCTCTCGGTTGGAGTTTATCAAATAGCGAGTGAATATCTGATATTCGCTAGGATGCCTCATCTCCAGCAAAAACAAAGAGAAAAATAATTTATATCTGAGGGAGAGAATTTTGTCTGAAAAAAAAATATTTTTCCTAATTTTATCAAATCGACTACTTTGCACAAGAAAAATTTCGACAAAATTGAACTCAACTAAAATAGTCGCACTAATATATATACAATGGCATCGTCACTAACGAATGAATACAATGCCAACAACAATTGGTGCAAAAACAATGGCGTTTTCTCACATATGTTATATTTATATATGTTTTCTGAATTAATTAATTGATAAATATAGCGTTATTATAGGTCATTTTAAAGCGCGTTTTTCGCTCTATCGAATCGTGTTATTCGTTTCCATTTTTAATCTCTTCGTTTATTATTTTTGCACGCTTTTCGACAGCATGGTCAAAATTGAAATCCGCACGATATTCTTGTTCCAGTTCAAACTAGGCCGAAAAGCTGCCGAGACAGCTCGTGACATCAATGATGCGTTTGGCCCAGGAACCACTAACGAACGTACGGCTCAATGGTGGTTCAAGAAATTTCGCAATGGTGACGAGAGCCTCGAAGATGAAGACGGTCAAGGCCGACCGACTGCGGTTGATAACGAAGATCTGAAAGCCTTAATTGAAGCCGATCCTCACAAAACCACACGAGATGTTGCTGATGAACTCGAGGTCGACCACTCAACAGTCGTTCGCCATTTGAAGCAAATAGGGAAGTCAAAAAAGCTGGATAAATGGGTACCGCACGAATTGAACGATAATCAAAATAATCGTCGTTTTGAGGTCTCTTCTATGCTCTTGCTGTGCAACAGAAACTGCCCATTTCTCAAGCGAATTGTCACGTGTGATGAGAAGTGGATCCTCCATGACAATCGGTGACGTTCGGCACAGTAGTTGAATGCGGCGAAGCTCCAAAACACTTCCCGAAGTCGAAATTGCACCAAAAAAAGATTATGGTGACTGTTTGGTGGTCTGCGACCGGTCTCATCCATCACAGCTTCTTGAATCCGGGCGAAACGATTAAGGCGGAGAAGTACTGATAACAAATTGATGAAATGAAGCTACAACGTATGCGCCCGAGATTGGTCAATATGCAGGGACCAATTCTCCTCCATGACAACGCTCGACCGCATGTTGCACAACTGACCTTGCAGAAGCTGAACGAATTAGGCTACGAGACTCTGCCTCATCCGCCATATTCATCGGATCTCTCCCCACCGATTATCACTTTTTCAAGCATCTCGACAACGTCCTGTGCGAGAAATGCTTCAAAAGCCGAGATGATGCCGAATCGGCCTTCAATGACTTCATCGCTTCCAGAACTCCGGATTTTTATGATAATGGAATAATTAAACTTGTTTCCCGTTGGCAAAAATGTGTTGATTCTAATGGTTTTCATTTTGATTAATAAAGTTTGGTATAAAAGAAGTTATGGTCTTTTGAAGTTGAACGTCAAAAAACGCCATTGTTTTTGCACCAACCCAATACGTGTCATAAACTGTCATCATAAGTAATCAAACTTTTTTCATTTCATTCACCATTTTCAATCCTCTCATAATATTCATAATCATTCACCTAATAACCTTTGGCCTTGATAAGTGATGACCTATAAGTAAAAAAAAATATTAAAATGCGAAAAACATTAAGAAATTTTTTATTTTTTTTAACTAAACCGAAACTAATATTATAGATATAGTTTACTTCCATAAATAAAAAAGATTAAAAGTATATTTTACGAGTGTGATGTTTGCTGTTGATAACGTCTCTGCTGTTTGGGAGTTTTCTTCTTGGGTGGAGATGCGTTTGTGATGGGATATCATCTTCCTCGGCTAGGAAGTCGTTGGTTCCTATCTCTCTGGATGTTTTATTGATTAACATTGCGTAGACAGTGGAATACAACTATATTTTTATATTTTTTTATGGCAATTGAATTACATTTTTGTCTTCACTGTTTCAGTAAGAAAAAGAAAAAGAAATAAAACTACTACTCTCGCTCTCCCAAGTGTTAAGTGCTGCTACCACCTTGTTAATTAGATCAACTATACATTTTTCTAGTAGCATAGGAGAGGAAAAAAACACAATGATACTTATAAACAAATCACCGGTACATATAAAGAAATATAACACAGCATTTTCCAAAGATCTTTCCTTTTTAAAAGGAGATTTGAGAATTAAATAAGATAAAACAAAATAAAATAAAATAAAATAAAAAATAAAAGATAACATTTTTAAAAAAATAAAAAAATAAATAAAAATAAAGACAGAGAGAGAGAGAGAGAGAGAGAGAGAGAGAGAGAGAGAGAGAGAGAAAGGGTAAGAGAACTTAAACTACTAGCGGTCGCACCTTCACCTTCCTCCACACCTTGTCAATTATATCTCTTCGCATCTTGCTTATCTCTCGTTGGTTCTCCGATCTATATCCTTATATAGATCTCATGGATGGCTCTGCTCTTGAGTAGAAATCGACTCTGAAACTTCTTGGTCTTTCTCTTTTATTAAATCTTTCTTGGAGTTCATACATTCGATCCATTGCTTTTTCTGCTTCTCGTAAAGTTGGTTCCCTCTATCGTCTCAAAAACTTTCTTACACCTGAGGCGTTTCTCTATCTCTACAAATCCACAAGCAGACCATGTATGGAGTACTGTTGTCATATTTGGGCTGCTGAATCTCTGTCCCATTTGAAGGTTTCTTATTCTCTGCACCCTCTCTCTCACAGGCGTAATGTTGCTAGTCTCAGTCTTTTCTATAAGTACTATTATAGCATGTGTTCTGCACAATTGTGTGATATATTCCCTGCTTCTTTTGTTCCAGCTCGTTTGACTCGTTAGTCTAGTGGTTTCTATCAATTCGCTGTTTTGATATCTCATTGTAATACAGCTTCCTATTCCAGTAGCTTCTTTCCAAGAACTACAGGCTTGTGGAACTGTCTTCTTGCTGACAGTTTTCCTCCTACCTACAGCCTTAGTCTTTTCAAGGCTAAGGCCAATAAGCATGTCCTGTCGTTGCAATAATCATATTTCGTTCTTGTTAGATCCTTATA